>JAKSZU010000001.1:186817040-187446030 GCA_026018925.1 Tupaia tana | reverse complement strand
GCAGGCAATAGCGTGTCCTGCAAGCCTCTGGCCAGCAAGGGACACTGAGGGAGGGTCACCTCTGACCCCCACCCCCACTTCCAGACCCCCAGGCCCCAGACTCCACCTTCTAGGTAGGTAGCCAGGATCTACTTACGGCGGGTTTTTTTTTTTTTCTCTTTTCTTTTCCCTTGACCCCCCTGCATTCTCTTTTTAACACCTAGCCCTCCTTCTCCCCCCAGACCTTCCTGGACTGGCAGCAGGCAATAGCGTGTCCTGCAAGCCTCTGGCCAGCAAGGGACACTGAGGGAGGGTCACCTCTGACCTCCACCCCACTTCCAGACCCCCAGGCCCCAGACTCCACCTTCTAGGTAGGTAGCCAGGATCTACTTACGGCGGGGTTTTTTTTTTTCTCTTTTCTTTTCCCTTGACCCCCCCTGCATTCTCTTTTTAACACCTAGCCCTCCTTCTCCCCCCAGACCTTCCTGGACTGCCAGCAGGCAATAGCGTGTCCTGCAAGCCTCTGGCCAGCAAGGGACACTGAGGGAGGGTCACCTCTGACCCCCACCCCACTTCCAGACCCCCAGGCCCCAGACTCCACCTTCTAGGTAGGTAGCCAGGATCTACTTACGGCGGGTTTTTTTTTTCTCTTTTCTTTTCCCTTGACCCCCCTGCATTCTCTTTTTAACACCTAGCCCTCCTTCTCCCCCCAGACCTTCCTGGACTGCCAGCAGGCAATAGCGTGTCCTGCAAGCCTCTGGCCAGCAAGGGACACTGAGGGAGGGTCACCTCTGACCCCCACCCCACTTCCAGACCCCCAGGCCCCAGACTCCACCTTCTACGTAGGTAGCCAGGATCTACTTACGGCGGGTTTTTTTTTTTTTTCTCTTTTCTTTTCCCTTGACCCCCCTGCATTCTCTTTTTAACACCTAGCCCTCCTTCTCCTCCCAGACCTTCCTGGACTGCCAGCAGGCAATAGCGTGTCCTGCAAGCCTCTGGCCAGCAAGGGACACTGAGGGAGGGTCACCTCTGACCCCCACCCCACTTCCAGACCCCCAGGCCCCAGACTCCACCTTCTAGGTAGGTAGCCAGGATCTACTTACGGCGGGTTTTTTTTTTTTTTTCTCTTTTCTTTTCCCTTGACCCCCCTGCATTCTCTTTTTAACACCTAGCCCTCCTTCTCCCCCCAGACCTTCCTGGACTGCCAGCAGGCAATAGCGTGTCCTGCAAGCCTCTGGCCAGCAAGGGACACTGAGGGAGGGTCACCTCTGACCCCCACCCCACTTCCAGACCCCCAGGCCCCAGACTCCACCTTCTAGGTAGGTAGCAAGGATCTACTTACGGCGGGTTTTTGTTTTTTTTTCTCTTTTCTTTTCCCTTGACCCCCCTGCATTCTCTTTTTAACACCTAGCCCTCCTTCTCCCCCCAGACCTTCCTGGACTGCCAGCAGGCAATAGCGTGTCCTGCAAGCCTCTGGCCAGCAAGGGACACTGAGGGAGGGTCACCTCTGACCCCCACCCCACTTCCAGACCCTCAGGCCCCAGACTCCACCTTCTAGGTAGGTAGCCAGGATCTACTTACGGCGGGTTTTTTTTTTTTTCTCTTTTCTTTTCCCTTGACCCCCCTGCATTCTCTTTTTAACACCTAGCCCTCCTTCTCCCCCCAGACCTTCCTGGACTGCCAGCAGGCAATAGCGTGTCCTGCAAGCCTCTGGCCAGCAAGGGACACTGAGGGAGGGTCACCTCTGACCCCCACCCCACTTCCAGACCCCCAGGCCCCAGACTCCACCTTCTAGGTAGGTAGCCAGGATCTACTTACGGCGGGTTTTTTTTTTTTTTTCTCTTTTCATTTCCCTTGACCCCCCTGCATTCTCTTTTTAACACCTAGCCCTCCTTCTCCCCCCAGAACTTCCTGGAATGCCAGCAGGCAATAGCGTGTCCTGCAAGCCTCTGGCCAGCAAGGGACACTGAGGGAGGGTCACCTCTGACCCCCACCCCACTTCCAGACCCCCAGGCCCCAGACTCCACCTTCTAGGTAGGTAGCCAGGATCTACTTACGGCGGGTTTTTTTTTTTTTTCTCTTTTCTTTTCCCTTGACCCCCCTGCATTCTCTTTTAACACGTAGCCCTCCTTCTCCCCCCAAACCTTCCTGGACTGCCAGCAGGCAATAGCGTGTCCTGGAAGCCTCTGGCCAGCAAGGGACACTGAGGGAGGGTCACCTCTGACCCCCACCCCACTTCCAGACCCCCAGGCCCCAGACTCCACCTTCTAGGTAGGTAGCCAGGATCTACTTACGGCGGTTTTTTTTTTTTTTTTCTCTTTTCTTTTCCCTTGACCCCCCTGCATTCTCTTTTTAACACCTAGCCCTCCTTCTCCCCCCAGACCTTCCTGGACTGGCAGCAGGCAATAGCGTGTCCTGCAAGCCTCTGGCCAGCAAGGGACACTGAGGGAGGGTCACCTCTGACCTCCACCCCACTTCCAGACCCCCAGGCCCCAGACTCCACCTTCTAGGTAGGTAGCCAGGATCTACTTACGGCGGGTTTTTTTTTTTCTCTTTTCTTTTCCCTTGACCCCCCCTGCATTCTCTTTTTAACACCTAGCCCTCCTTCTCCCCCCAGACCTTCCTGGACTGCCAGCAGGCAATAGCGTGTCCTGCAAGCCTCTGGCCAGCAAGGGACACTGAGGGAGGGTCACCTCTGACCCCCACCCCACTTCCAGACCCCCAGGCCCCAGACTCCACCTTCTAGGTAGGTAGCCAGGATCTACTTACGGCGGGTTTTTTTTTTTTTCTCTTTTCTTTTCCCTTGACCCCCCTGCATTCTCTTTTTAACACCTAGCCCTCCTTCTCCCCCCAGACCTTCCTGGACTGGCAGCAGGCAATAGCGTGTCCTGCAAGCCTCTGGCCAGCAAGGGACACTGAGGGAGGGTCACCTCTGACCTCCACCCCACTTCCAGACCCCCAGGCCCCAGACTCCACCTTCTAGGTAGGTAGCCAGGATCTACTTACGGCGGGGTTTTTTTTTTTTCTCTTTTCTTTTCCCTTGACCCCCCCTGCATTCTCTTTTTAACACCTAGCCCTCCTTCTCCCCCCAGACCTTCCTGGACTGCCAGCAGGCAATAGCGTGTCCTGCAAGCCTCTGGCCAGCAAGGGACACTGAGGGAGGGTCACCTCTGACCCCCACCCCACTTCCAGACCCCCAGGCCCCAGACTCCACCTTCTAGGTAGGTAGCCAGGATCTACTTACGGCGGGTTTTTTTTTTTCTCTTTTCTTTTCCCTTGACCCCCCTGCATTCTCTTTTTAACACCTAGCCCTCCTTCTCCCCCCAGACCTTCCTGGACTGCCAGCAGGCAATAGCGTGTCCTGCAAGCCTCTGGCCAGCAAGGGACACTGAGGGAGGGTCACATCTGACCCCCACCCCACTTCCAGACCGCCAGGCCCCAGACTCCACCTTCTAGGTAGGTAGCCAGGATCTACTTACGGCGGGTTTATTTTTTTTTCTCTTTTCTTTTCCCTTGACCCCCCTGCATTCTCTTTTTAACACCTAGCCCTCCTTCTCCCCCCAAACCTTCCTGGACTGCCAGCAGGCAATAGCGTGTCCTGCAAGCCTCTGGCCAGCAAGGGACACTGAGGGAGGGTCACCTCTGACCCCCACCCCACTTCCAGACCCCCAGGCCCCAGACTCCACCTTCTAGGTAGGTAGCCAGGATCTACTTACGGCGGTTTTTTTTTTTTCTCTTTTCTTTTCCCTTGACCCCCCTGCATTCTCTTTTTAACACCTAGCCCTCCTTCTCCCCCCAGACCTTCCTGGACTGGCAGCAGGAAATAGCGTGTCCTGCAAGCCTCTGGCCAGCAAGGGACACTGAGGGAGGGTCACCTCTGACCTCCACCCCACTTCCAGACCCCCAGGCCCCAGACTCCACCTTCTAGGTAGGTAGCCAGGATCTACTTATGGCGGGTTTTTTTTTTCTCTTTTCTTTTCCCTTGACCCCCCCTGCATTCTCTTTTTAACACCTAGCCCTCCTTCTCCCCCCAGACCTTCCTGGACTGCCAGCAGGCAATAGCGTGTCCTGCAAGCCTCTGGCCAGCAAGGGACACTGAGGGAGGGTCACCTCTGACCCCCACCCCACTTCCAGACCCCCAGGCCCCAGACTCCACCTTCTAGGTAGGTAGCCAGGATCTACTTACGGCGGTTTTTTTTTTTTTCTCTTTTTTTTTCCCTTGACCCCCCTGCATTCTCTTTTTAACACCTAGCCCTCCTTCTCCCCCCAGACCTTCCTGGACTGCCAGCAAGCAATAGCGTGTCCTGCAAGCCTCTGGCCAGCAAGGGACACTGAGTGAAGGTCACCTCTGACCCCCACCCCACTTCCAGACCCCCAGGACCAGACTCCACCTTCTAGGTAGGTAGCCAGGATCTACTTACGGCGGGTTTTTTTTTTTTTCTCTTTTCTTTTCCCTTGACCCCCCTGCATTCTCTTTTTAACACCTAGCCCTCCTTCTCCCCCCAGACCTTCCTGGACTGGCAGCAGGCAATAGCGTGTCCTGCAAGCCTCTGGCCAGCAAGGGACACTGAGGGAGGGTCACCTCTGACCCCCACCCCACTTCCAGACCCCCAGGCCCCAGACTCCACCTTCTAGGTAGGTAGCCAGGATCTACTTACGGCGGGTTTTTTTTTTTCTCTTTTATTTTCCCTTGACCCCCCTGCATTCTCTTTTTAACACCTAGCCCTCCTTCTCCCCCCAGACCTTCCTGGACTGCCAGCAGGCAATAGCGTGTCCTGCAAGCCTCTGGCCAGCAAGGGACACTGAGGGAGGGTCACCTCTGACCCCCACCCCACTTCCAGACCCCCAGGCCCCAGACTCCACCTTCTAGGTAGGTAGCCAGGATCTACTTACGGCGGGTTTTTTCTTTTTTTCTCTTTTCTTTTCCCTTGACCCCCCTGCATTCTCTTTTTAACAACTAGCCCTCCTTCTCCGCCCAGACCTTCCTGGACTGGCAGCAGGCAATAGCGTGTCCTGCAAGCCTCTGGCCAGCAAGGGACACTGAGGGAGGGTCACCTCTGACCCCCACCCCACTTCCAGACCCCCAGGCCCCAGACTCCACCTTCTAGGTAGGTAGCCAGGATCTACTTACGGCGGGTTTTTTTTTTTTTCTCTTTTCTTTTCCCTTGACCCCCCTGCATTCTCTTTTTAACACCTAGCCCTCCTTCTCCCCCCAGAACTTCCTGGACTGCCAGCAGGCAATAGCGTGTCCTGCAAGCCTCTGGCCAGCAAGGGACACTGAGGGAGGGTCACCTCTGACCCCCACCCCACTTCCAGAACCCCAGGCCCCAGACTCCACCTTCTAGGTAGGTAGCCAGGATCTACTTACGGCGGGTTTTTTTTTTTTCTCTTTTCTTTTCCCTTGACCCTCCTGCATTCTCTTTTTAACACCTATCCCTCCTTCTCCCCCCAGACCTTCCTGGACTGCCAGCAGGCAATAGCGTGTCCTGCAAGCCTCTGGCCAGCAAGGGACACTGAGGGAGGGTCACCTCTGACCCCACCCCACTTCCAGACCCCCAGGCCCCAAACTCCACCTTCTAGGTAGGTAGCCAGGATCTACTTACGGCGGGTTTTTTTTTTTTCTCTTTTCTTTTCCCTTGACCCCCCTGCATTCTCTTTTTAACACCTAGCCCTCCTTCTCCCCCCAGACCTTCCTGGACTGCCAGCAGGCAATAGCGTGTCCTGCAAGCCTCTGGCCAGCAAGGGACACTGAGGGAGGGTCACCTCTGACCCCCACCCCACTTCCAGACCCCCAGGCCCCAGACTCCACCTTCTAGGTAGGTAGCCAGGATCTACTTACGGCGGGTTTTTTTTTTTTCTCTTTTCTTTTCCCTTGACCCCCCTGCATTCTCTTTTTAACACCTAGCCCTCCTTCTCCCCCCAGACCTTCCTGGACTGCCAGCAGGCAATAGCGTGTCCTGCAAGCCTCTGGCCAGCAAGGGACACTGAGGGAGGGTCACCTCTGACCCCCACCCCACTTCCAGACCCCCAGGCCCCAGACTCCACCTTCTAGGTAGGTAGCCAGGATCTACTTACGGCGGGTTTTTTTTTTTTCTCTTTTCTTTTCCCTTGACCCCCCTGCATTCTCTTTTTAACACCTAGCCCTCCTTCTCCCCCCAGACCTTCCTGGACTGCCAGCAGGCAATAGCGTGTCCTGCAAGCCTCTGGCCAGCAAGGGACACTGAGGGAGGGTCACCTCTGACCCCCACCCCACTTCCAGACCCCCAGGCCCCAGACTCCACCTTCTACGTAGGTAGCCAGGATCTACTTACGGCGGGTTTTTTTTTTTTCTCTTTTCTTTTCCCTTGACCCCCCTGCATTCTCTTTTTAACACCTAGCCCTCCTTCTCCCCCCAGACCTTCCTGGACTGCCAGCAGGCAATAGCGTGTCCTGCAAGCCTCTGGCCAGCAAGGGACACTGAGGGAGGGTCACCTCTGACCCCCACCCCACTTCCAGACCCCCAGGCCCCAGACTCCACCTTCTAGGTAGGTAGCCAGGATCTACTTACGGCGGGTTTTTTTTTTTTCTCTTTTCTTTTCCCTTGACCCCCCTGCATTCTCTTTTTAACACCTAGCCCTCCTTCTCCCCCCAGACCTTCCTGGACTGCCAGCAGGCAATAGCGTGTCCTGCAAGCCTCTGGCCAGCAAGGGACACTGAGGGAGGGTCACCTCTGACCTCCACCCCACTTCCAGACCCCCAGGCCCCAAACTCCACCTTCTAGGTAGGTAGCCAGGATCTACTTACGGCGGGTTTTTTTTTTTTTCTCTTTTCTTTTCCCTTGACCCCCCTGCATTCTCTTTTTAACACCTAGCCCTCCTTCTCCCCCCAGACCTTCCTGGACTGCCAGCAGGCAATAGCGTGTCCTGCAAGCCTCTGGCCAGCAAGGGACACTGAGGGAGGGTCACCTCTGACCCCCACCCCACTTCCAGACCCCCAGGCCCCAGACTCCACCTTCTAGGTAGGTAGCCAGGATCTACTTACGGCGGGTTTTTTTTTTTTTTCTCTTTTCTTTTCCCTTGACCCCCCTGCATTCTCTTTTTAACACCTAGCCCTCCTTCTCCCCCCAGAACTTCCTGGACTGCCAGCAGGCAATAGCGTGTCCTGCAAGCCTCTGGCCAGCAAGGGACACTGAGGGAGGGTCACCTCTGACCCCCACCCCACTTCCAGACCCCCAGGCCCCAGACTCCACCTTCTAGGTAGGTAGCCAGGATCTACTTATGGCGGGTTTTTTTTTTTTTTCTCTTTTCTTTTCCCTTGACCCCCCTGCATTCTCTTTTTAACACCTAGCCCTCCTTCTCCCCCCAGAGCTTCCTGGACTGCCAGCAGGCAATAGCGTGTCCTGCAAGCCTCTGGCCAGCAAGGGACACTGAGGGAGGGTCACCTCTGACCCCCACCCCACTTCCAGACCCCCAGGCCCCAGACTCCACCTTCTAGGTAGGTAGCCAGGATCTACTTACGGCGGGTTTTTTTTTTTTTTCTCTTTTCTTTTCCCTTGACCCCCCTTCATTCTCTTTTTAACACCTAGCCCTCCTTCTCCCCCCAGACCTTCCTGGACTGCCAGCAGGCAATAGCGTGTCCTGCAAGCCTCTGGCCAGCAAGGGACACTGAGGGAGGGTCACCTCTGACCCCCACCCCACTTCCAGACCTCCAGGCCCCAGACTCCACCTTCTAGGTAGGTAGCCAGGATCTACTTACGGCGGGTTATTTTTTTTTCTCTTTTCTTTTCCCTTGACCCCCCTGCATTCTCTTTTTAACACCTAGCCCTCCTTCTCCCCCCAGACCTTCCTGGACTGCCAGCAGGCAATAGCGTGTCCTGCAAGCCTCTGGCCAGCAATGGACACTGAGGGAGGGTCACCTCTGACCTCCACCCCACTTCCAGACCCCCAGGCCCCAGACTCCACCTTCTAGGTAGGTAGCCAGGATCTACTTACGGCGGGTTTTTTTTTTTCTCTTTTCTTTTCCCTTGACCCCCCCTGCATTCTCTTTTTAACACCTAGCCCTCCTTCTCCCCCCAGACCTTCCTGGACTGCCAGCAGGCAATAGCGTGTCCTGCAAGCCTCTGGCCAGCAAGGGAAACTGAGGGAGGGTCACCTCTGACCCCCACCCCACTTCCAGACCCCCAGGCCCCAGACTCCACCTTCTAGGTAGGTAGCCAGGATCTACTTACGGCGGATTTTTTTTTTTTCTCTTTTTTTTTCCCTTGACCCCCCTGCATTCTCTTTTTAACACCTAGCCCTCCTTCTCCCCCCCAGACCTTCCTGGACTGCCAGCAAGCAATAGCGTGTCCTGCAAGCCTCTGGCCAGCAAGGGACACTGAGGGAGGGTCACCTCTGACCCCCACCCCACTTCCAGACCCCCAGGCCCCAGACTCCACCTTCTAGGTAGGTAGCCAGGATCTACTTACGGCGGGTTTTTTTTTTTTTCTCTTTTCTTTTCCCTTGACCCCCCTGCATTCTCTTTTTAACACCTAGCCCTCCTTCTCCCCCCCAGACCTTCCTGGACTGCCAGCAGGCAATAGCGTGTCCTGCAAGCCTCTGGCCAGCAAGGGACACTGAGGGAGGGTCACCTCTGACCCCCACCCCACTTCCAGACCCCCAGGCCCCAGACTCCACCTTCTAGGTAGGTAGCCAGGATCTACTTACAGCGGGTTTTTTTTTTTTTCTCTTTTCTTTTCCCTTGACCCCCCTGCATTCTCTTTTTAACACCTAGCGCTCCTTCTCCCCCCAGACCTTCCTGTACTGCCAGCAGGCAATAGCGTGTCCCTGCAAGCCTCTGGCCAGCAAGGGACACTGAGGGAGGGTCACCTCTGACCCCCCACCCCACTTCCAGACCCCCAGGCCCCAGACTCCACCTTCTAGGTAGGTAGCCAGGATCTACTTACGGCGGGTTTTTTTTTTTTTCTCTTTTCTTTTCCCTTGACCCCCCTGCATTCTCTTTTTAACACCCTAGCCCTCCTTCTCCCCCCAGACCTTCCTGGACTGGCAGCAGGCAATAGCGTGTCCTGCAAGCCTCTGGCCAGCAAGGGACACTGAGGGAGGGTCACCTCTGACCCCCACCCCACTTCCAGACCCCCAGGCCCCAGACTCCACCTTCTAGGTAGGTAGCCAGGATCTACTTACGGCGGGTTTTTTTTTTTTTTCTCTTTTCTTTTCCCTTGACCCCCCCTGCATTCTCTTTTTAACACCTAGCCCTCCTTCTCCCCCCAGACCTTCCTGGACTGCCAGCAGGCAATAGCGTGTCCTGCAAGCCTCTGGCCAGCAAGGGACACTGAGGGAGCGTCACCTCTGACCCCCACCCCACTTCCAGACCCCCAGGCCCCAGACTCCACCTTCTAGGTAGGTAGCCAGGATCTACTTACGGCGGGTTTTTTTTTTTTTTTCTCTTTTCTTTTCCCTTGACCCCCCTGCATTCTCTTTTTAACACCTAGCCCTCCTTCTCCCCCCCAGACCTTCCTGGACTGCCAGCAGGCAATAGCGTGTCCTGCAAGCCTCTGGCCAGCAAGGGACACTGAGGGAGGGTCACCTCTGACCCCCACCCCACTTCCAGACCCCCAGGCCCCAGACTCCACCTTCTAGGTAGGTAGCCAGGATCTACTTACGGCGGGTTTTTTTTTTTTTTCTCTTTTCTTTTCCCTTGACCCCCCTGCATTCTCTTTTTAACACCTAGCCCTCCTTCTCCCCCCAGACCTTCCTGGACTGCCAGCAGGCAATAGCGTGTCCTGCAAGCCTCTGGCCAGCAAGGGACACTGAGGGAGGGTCACCTCTGACCCCCCACCCCACTTCCAGACCCCCAGGCCCCAGACTCCACCTTCTAGGTAGGTAGCCAGGATCTACTTACGGCGGGTTTTTTTTTTTTTTTCTCTTTTCTTTTCCCTTGACCCCCCTGCATTCTCTTTTTAACACCTAGCCCTCCTTCTCCCCCCAGACCTTCCTGGACTGCCAGCAGGCAATAGCGTGTCCTGCAAGCCTCTGGCCAGCAAGGGACACTGAGGGAGGGTCACCTCTGACCCCCCACCCCACTTCCAGACCCCCAGGCCCCAGACTCCACCTTCTAGGTAGGTAGCCAGGATCTACTTACGGCGGGTTTTTTTTTTTTTTCTCTTTTCTTTTCCCTTGACCCCCCTGCATTCTCTTTTTAACACCTAGCCCTCCTTCTCCCCCCAGACCTTCCTGGACTGCCAGCAGGCAATAGCGTGTCCTGCAAGCCTCTGGCCAGCAAGGGACACTGAGGGAGGGTCACCTCTGACCCCCACCCCACTTCCAGACCCCCAGGCCCCAGACTCCACCTTCTAGGTAGGTAGCCAGGATCTACTTACGGCGGGTTTTTTTTTTTTTTCTCTTTTCTTTTCCCTTGACCCCCCTGCATTCTCTTTTTAACACCTAGCCCTCCTTCTCCCCCCAGACCTTCCTGGACTGCCAGCAGGCAATAGCGTGTCCTGCAAGCCTCTGGCCAGCAAGGGACACTGAGGGAGGGTCACCTCTGACCCCCACCCCACTTCCAGACCCCCAGGCCCCAGACTCCACCTTCTAGGTAGGTAGCCAGGATCTACTTACGGCGGGTTTTTTTTTTTTTTTCTCTTTTCTTTTCCCTTGACCCCCCTGCATTCTCTTTTTAACACCTAGCCCTCCTTCTCCCCCCAGACCTTCCTGGACTGCCAGCAGGCAATAGCGTGTCCTGCAAGCCTCTGGCCAGCAAGGGACACTGAGGGAGGGTCACCTCTGACCCCCACCCCACTTCCAGACCCCCAGGCCCCAGACTCCACCTTCTAGGTAGGTAGCCAGGATCTACTTACGGCGGGTTTTTTTTTTTTTCTCTTTTCTTTTCCCTTGACCCCCCTGCATTCTCTTTTTAACACCTAGCCCTCCTTCTCCCCCCAGACCTTCCTGGACTGCCAGCAGGCAATAGCGTGTCCTGCAAGCCTCTGGCCAGCAAGGGACACTGAGGGAGGGTCACCTCTGACCCCCACCCCACTTCCAGACCCCCAGGCCCCAGACTCCACCTTCTAGGTAGGTAGCCAGGATCTACTTACGGCGGGTTTTTTTTTTTTCTCTTTTCTTTTCCCTTGACCCCCCTGCATTCTCTTTTTAACACCTAGCCCTCCTTCTCCCCCCAGACCTTCCTGGACTGCCAGCAGGCAATAGCGTGTCCTGCAAGCCTCTGGCCAGCAAGGGACACTGAGGGAGGGTCACCTCTGACCCCCACCCCACTTCCAGACCCCCAGGCCCCAGACTCCACCTTCTAGGTAGGTAGCCAGGATCTACTTACGGCGGGTTTTTTTTTTTTTTTCTCTTTTCTTTTCCCTTGACCCCCCTGCATTCTCTTTTTAACACCTAGCCCTCCTTCTCCCCCCAGACCTTCCTGGACTGCCAGCAGGCAATAGCGTGTCCTGCAAGCCTCTGGCCAGCAAGGGACACTGAGGGAGGGTCACCTCTGACCCCCACCCCACTTCCAGACCCCCAGGCCCCAGACTCCACCTTCTAGGTAGGTAGCCAGGATCTACTTACGGCGGGTTTTTTTTTTTTCTCTTTTCTTTTCCCTTGACCCCCCTGCATTCTCTTTTTAACACCTAGCCCTCCTTCTCCCCCCAGACCTTCCTGGACTGCCAGCAGGCAATAGCGTGTCCTGCAAGCCTCTGGCCAGCAAGGGACACTGAGGGAGGGTCACCTCTGACCCCCACCCCACTTCCAGACCCCCAGGCCCCAGACTCCACCTTCTAGGTAGGTAGCCAGGATCTACTTACGGCGGGTTTTTTTTTTTTTCTCTTTTCTTTTCCCTTGACCCCCCTGCATTCTCTTTTTAACACCTAGCCCTCCTTCTCCCCCCAGACCTTCCTGGACTGCCAGCAGGCAATAGCGTGTCCTGCAAGCCTCTGGCCAGCAAGGGACACTGAGGGAGGGTCACCTCTGACCCCCACCCCACTTCCAGACCCCCAGGCCCCAGACTCCACCTTCTAGGTAGGTAGCCAGGATCTACTTACGGCGGGTTTTTTTTTTTTTTTCTCTTTTCTTTTCCCTTGACCCCCCTGCATTCTCTTTTTAACACCTAGCCCTCCTTCTCCCCCCAGACCTTCCTGGACTGCCAGCAGGCAATAGCGTGTCCTGCAAGCCTCTGGCCAGCAAGGGACACTGAGGGAGGGTCACCTCTGACCCCCACCCCACTTCCAGACCCCCAGGCCCCAGACTCCACCTTCTAGGTAGGTAGCCAGGATCTACTTACGGCGGGTTTTTTTTTTTTTTTTCTCTTTTCTTTTCCCTTGACCCCCCTGCATTCTCTTTTTAACACCTAGCCCTCCTTCTCCCCCCAGACCTTCCTGGACTGCCAGCAGGCAATAGCGTGTCCTGCAAGCCTCTGGCCAGCAAGGGACACTGAGGGAGGGTCACCTCTGACCCCCACCCCACTTCCAGACCCCCAGGCCCCAGACTCCACCTTCTAGGTAGGTAGCCAGGATCTACTTACGGCGGGTTTTTTTTTTTTTCTCTTTTCTTTTCCCTTGACCCCCCTGCATTCTCTTTTTAACACCTAGCCCTCCTTCTCCCCCCAGACCTTCCTGGACTGCCAGCAGGCAATAGCGTGTCCTGCAAGCCTCTGGCCAGCAAGGGACACTGAGGGAGGGTCACCTCTGACCCCCACCCCACTTCCAGACCCCCAGGCCCCAGACTCCACCTTCTAGGTAGGTAGCCAGGATCTACTTACGGCGGGCTTTTTTTTTTTTTCTCTTTTCTTTTCCCTTGACCCCCCTGCATTCTCTTTTTAACACCTAGCCCTCCTTCTCCCCCCAGACCTTCCTGGACTGCCAGCAGGCAATAGCGTGTCCTGCAAGCCTCTGGCCAGCAAGGGACACTGAGGGAGGGTCACCTCTGACCCCCACCCCACTTCCAGACCCCCAGGCCCCAGACTCCACCTTCTAGGTAGGTAGCCAGGATCTACTTACGGCGGGTTTTTTTTTTTTCTCTTTTCTTTTCCCTTGACCCCCCTGCATTCTCTTTTTAACACCTAGCCCTCCTTCTCCCCCCAGACCTTCCTGGACTGCCAGCAGGCAATAGCGTGTCCTGCAAGCCTCTGGCCAGCAAGGGACACTGAGGGAGGGTCACCTCTGACCCCCACCCCACTTCCAGACCCCCAGGCCCCAGACTCCACCTTCTAGGTAGGTAGCCAGGATCTACTTACGGCGGTTTTTTTTTTTTTTTCTCTTTTCTTTTCCCTTGACCCCCCTGCATTCTCTTTTTAACACCTAGCCCTCCTTCTCCCCCCAGACCTTCCTGGACTGGCAGCAGGCAATAGCGTGTCCTGCAAGCCTCTGGCCAGCAAGGGACACTGAGGGAGGGTCACCTCTGACCCCCACCCCACTTCCAGACCCCCAGGCCCCAGACTCCACCTTCTAGGTAGGTAGCCAGGATCTACTTACAGCGGGTTTTTTTTTTTTCTCTTTTCTTTTCCCTTGACCCCCCTGCATTCTCTTTTTAACACCTAGCCCTCCTTCTCCCCCCAGACCTTCCTGTACTGGCAGCAGGCAATAGCGTGTCCTGCAAGCCTCTGGCCAGCAAGGGACACTGAGGGAGGGTCACCTCTGACCCCCACCCCACTTCCAGACCCCCAGGCCCCAGACTCCACCTTCTAGGTTGGTAGCCAGGATCTACTTACGGCGGGTTTTTTTTTTTTTTTCTCTTTTCTTTTCCCTTGACCCCCCTGCATTCTCTTTTTAACACCTAGCCCTCCTTCTCCCCCCAGACCTTCCTGGACTGGCAGCAGGCAATAGCGTGTCCTGCAAGCCTCTGGCCAGCAAGGGACACTGAGGGAGGGTCACCTCTGACCCCCACCCCACTTCCAGACCCCCAGGCCCCAGACTCCACCTTCTAGGTAGGTAGCCAGGATCTACTTACGGCGGGTTTTTTTTTTTTTCTCTTTTCTTTTCCCTTGACCCCCCCTGCATTCTCTTTTTAACACCTAGCCCTCCTTCTCCTCCCAGACCTTCCTGGACTGCCAGCAGGCAATAGCGTGTCCTGCAAGCCTCTGGCCAGCAAGGGACACTGAGGGAGGGTCACCTCTGACCCCCACCCCACTTCCAGACCCCCAGGCCCCAGACTCCACCTTCTAGGTAGGTAGCCAGGATCTACTTACGGCGGGTTTTTTTTTTTTTCTCTTTTCTTTTCCCTTGACCCCCCTGCATTCTCTTTTTAACACCTAGCCCTCCTTCTCCCCCCAGACCTTCCTGGACTGCCAGCAGGCAATAGCGTGTCCTGCAAGCCTCTGGCCAGCAAGGGACACTGAGGGAGGGTCACCTCTGACCCCCACCCCACTTCCAGACCCCCAGGCCCCAGACTCCACCTTCTAGGTAGGTAGCCAGGATCTACTTACGGCGGGTTTTTTTTTTTTTTCTCTTTTCTTTTCCCTTGACCCCCCTGCATTCTCTTTTTAACACCTAGCCCTCCTTCTCCCCCCAGACCTTCCTGGACTGCCAGCAGGCAATAGCGTGTCCTGCAAGCCTCTGGCCAGCAAGGGACACTGAGGGAGGGTCACCTCTGACCCCCACCCCACTTCCAGACCCCCAGGCCCCAGACTCCACCTTCTAGGTAGGTAGCCAGGATCTACTTACGGCGGGTTTTTTTTTTTTTTCTCTTTTCTTTTCCCTTGACCCCCCTGCATTCTCTTTTTAACACCTAGCCCTCCTTCTCCCCCCAGACCTTCCTGGACTGCCAGCAGGCAATAGCGTGTCCTGCAAGCCTCTGGCCAGCAAGGGACACTGAGGGAGGGTCACCTCTGACCCCCACCCCACTTCCAGACCCCCAGGCCCCAGACTCCACCTTCTAGGTAGGTAGCCAGGATCTACTTACGGCGGGTTTTTTTTTTTTTTCTCTTTTCTTTTCCCTTGACCCCCCTGCATTCTCTTTTTAACACCTAGCCCTCCTTCTCCCCCCAGACCTTCCTGGACTGCCAGCAGGCAATAGCGTGTCCTGCAAGCCTCTGGCCAGCAAGGGACACTGAGGGAGGGTCACCTCTGACCCCCACCCCACTTCCAGACCCCCAGGCCCCAGACTCCACCTTCTAGGTAGGTAGCCAGGATCTACTTACGGCGGGTTTTTTTTTTTTCTCTTTTCTTTTCCCTTGACCCCCCTGCATTCTCTTTTTAACACCTAGCCCTCCTTCTCCCCCCAGACCTTCCTGGACTGCCAGCAGGCAATAGCGTGTCCTGCAAGCCTCTGGCCAGCAAGGGACACTGAGGGAGGGTCACCTCTGACCCCCACCCCACTTCCAGACCCCCAGGCCCCAGACTCCACCTTCTAGGTAGGTAGCCAGGATCTACTTATGGCGGGTTTTTTTTTTTTTTCTCTTTTCTTTTCCCTTGACCCCCCTGCATTCTCTTTTTAACACCTAGCCCTCCTTCTCCCCCCAGACCTTCCTGGACTGCCAGTAGGCAATAGCGTGTCCTGCAAGCCTCTGGCCAGCAAGGGACACTGAGGGAGGGTCACCTCTGACCCCCACCCCACTTCCAGACCCCCAGGCCCCAGACTCCACCTTCTAGGTAGGTAGCCAGGATCTACTTACGGCGGGTTTTTTTTTTTTCTCTTTTCTTTTCCCTTGACCCCCCTGCATTCTCTTTTTAACACCTAGCCCTCCTTCTCCCCCCAGACCTTCCTGGACTGCCAGTAGGCAATAGCGTGTCCTGCAAGCCTCTGGCCAGCAAGGGACACTGAGGGAGGGTCACCTCTGACCCCCACCCCACTTCCAGACCCCCAGGCCCCAGACTCCACCTTCTAGGTAGGTAGCCAGGATCTACTTCCGGCGGGTTTTTTTTTTTTCTCTTTTCTTTTCCCTTGACCCCCCTGCATTCTCTTTTTAACACCTAGCCCTCCTTCTCCCCCCAGACCTTCCTGGACTGCCAGCAGGCAATAGCGTGTCCTGCAAGCCTCTGGCCAGCAAGGGACACTGAGGGAGGGTCACCTCTGACCCCCACCCCACTTCCAGACCCCCAGGCCCCAGACTCCACCTTCTAGGTAGGTAGCCAGGATCTACTTCCGGCGGGTTTTTTTTTTTTTCTCTTTTCTTTTCCCTTGACCCCCCTGCATTCTCTTTTTAACACCTAGCCCTCCTTCTCCCCCCAGACCTTCCTGGACTGCCAGCAGGCAATAGCGTGTCCTGCAAGCCTCTGGCCAGCAAGGGACACTGAGGGAGGGTCACCTCTGACCCCCACCCCACTTCCAGACCCCCAGGCCCCAGACTCCACCTTCTAGGTAGGTAGCCAGGATCTACTTACGGCGGGTTTTTTTTTTTTTCTCTTTTCTTTTCCCTTGACCCCCCTGCATTCTCTTTTTAACACCTAGCCCTCCTTCTCCCCCCAGACCTTCCTGGACTGCCAGCAGGCAATAGCGTGTCCTGCAAGCCTCTGGCCAGCAAGGGACACTGAGGGAGGGTCACCTCTGACCCCCACCCCACTTCCAGACCCCCAGGCCCCAGACTCCACCTTCTAGGTAGGTAGCCAGGATCTACTTACGGCGGGTTTTTTTTTTTTCTCTTTTCTTTTCCCTTGACCCCCCTGCATTCTCTTTTTAACACCTAGCCCTCCTTCTCCCCCCAGACCTTCCTGGACTGCCAGCAGGCAATAGCGTGTCCTGCAAGCCTCTGGCCAGCAAGGGACACTGAGGGAGGGTCACCTCTGACCCCCACCCCACTTCCAGACCCCCAGGCCCCAGACTCCACCTTCTAGGTAGGTAGCCAGGATCTACTTACGGCGGGTTTTTTTTTTTTTTTTCTCTTTTCTTTTCCCTTGACCCCCCTGCATTCTCTTTTTAACACCTAGCCCTCCTTCTCCCCCCAGACCTTCCTGGACTGCCAGCAGGCAATAGCGTGTCCTGCAAGCCTCTGGCCAGCAAGGGACACTGAGGGAGGGTCACCTCTGATCCCCACCCCACTTCCAGACCCCCAGGCCCCAGACTCCACCTTCTAGGTAGGTAGCCAGGATCTACTTACGGCGGGTTTTTGTTTTTTTTTCTCTTTTCTTTTCCCTTGACCCCCCTGCATTCTCTTTTTAACACCTAGCCCTCCTTCTCCCCCCAGACCTTCCTGGACTGCCAGCAGGCAATAGCGTGTCCTGCAAGCCTCTGGCCAGCAAGGGACACTGAGGGAGGGTCACCTCTGACCCCCACCCCACTTCCAGACCCCCAGGCCCCAGACTCCACCTTCTAGGTAGGTAGCCAGGATCTACTTACGGCGGGTTTTTTTTTTTTTTTTCTCTTTTCTTTTCCCTTGACCCCCCTGCATTCTCTTTTTAACACCTAGCCCTCCTTCTCCCCCCAGACCTTCCTGGACTGCCAGCAGGCAATAGCGTGTCCTGCAAGCCTCTGGCCAGCAAGGGACACTGAGGGAGGGTCACCTCTGACCCCCACCCCACTTCCAGACCCCCAGGCCCAAGACTCCACCTTCTAGGTAGGTAGCCAGGATCTACTTACGGCGGGTTTTTTTTTTTTTCTCTTTTTTTTCCCTTTTCCTTTTCCCTTGACCCCCCTGCATTCTCTTTTTAACACCTAGCCCTCCTTCTCCCCCCAGACCTTCCTGGACTGCCAGCAGGCAATAGCGTGTCCTGCAAGCCTCTGGCCAGCAAGGGACACTGAGGGAGGGTCACCTCTGACCCCCACCCCACTTCCAGACCCCCAGGCCCCAGACTCCACCTTCTAGGTAGGTAGCCAGGATCTACTTCCGGCGGGTTTTTTTTTTTTCTCTTTTCTTTTCCCTTGACCCCCCTGCATTCTCTTTTTAACACCTAGCCCTCCTTCTCCCCCCAGACCTTCCTGGACTGCCAGCAGGCAATAGCGTGTCCTGCAAGCCTCTGGCCAGCAAGGGACACTGAGGGAGGGTCACCTCTGACCCCCACCCCACTTCCAGACCCCCAGGCCCCAGACTCCACCTTCTAGGTAGGTAGCCAGGATCTACTTCCGGCGGGTTTTATTTTTTTCTCTTTTCTTTTCCCTTGACCCCCCTGCATTCTCTTTTTAACACCTAGCCCTCCTTCTCCCCCCAGACCTTCCTGGACTGCCAGCAGGCAATAGCGTGTCCTGCAAGCCTCTGGCCAGCAAGGGACACTGAGGGAGGGTCACCTCTGACCCCCACCCCACTTCCAGACCCCCAGGCCCCAGACTCCACCTTCTAGGTAGGTAGCCAGGATCTACTTACGGCGGGTTTTTTTTTTTCTCTTTTCTTTTCCCTTGACCCCCCTGCATTCTCTTTTTAACACCTAGCCCTCCTTCTCCCCCCAGACCTTCCTGGACTGCCAGCAGGCAATAGCGTGTCCTGCAAGCCTCTGGCCAGCAAGGGACACTGAGGGAGGGTCACCTCTGACCCCCACCCCACTTCCAGACCCCCAGGCCCCAGACTCCACCTTCTAGGTAGGTAGCCAGGATCTACTTACGGCGGGTTTTTTTTTTTTTCTCTTTTCTTTTCCCTTGACCCCCCTGCATTCTCTTTTTAACACCTAGCCCTCCTTCTCCCCCCAGACCTTCCTGGACTGCCAGCAGGCAATAGCGTGTCCTGCAAGCCTCTGGCCAGCAAGGGACACTGAGGGAGGGTCACCTCTGACCCCCACCCCACTTCCAGACCCCCAGGCCCCAGACTCCACCTTCTAGGTAGGTAGCCAGGATCTACTTAAGGCGGGTTTTTTTTTTTTTTCTCTTTTCTTTTCCCTTGACCCCCCTGCATTCTCTTTTTAACACCTAGCCCTCCTTCTCCCCCCAGACCTTCCTGGACTGCCAGCAGGCAATAGCGTGTCCTGCAAGCCTCTGGAGAAATCGCTCGCGGCGCGCGACTTTTTCTTTATTTTTCAGTATTGTCTTTCCTTTCGTTGCATATTGTCCTCTCCTCCTTATTTTTTACCATGCCAGACAGCCTAGACAGGCCTAGAATCATATATCTGAAATTTCCTAGGAAGGTAAGTGTCTTTGGGATCCTCCCTAGTACTGATCCCCTTTGAAAAAGGAGATTCTGCTTGTTAGACATTTCTGTAGAGTTCTCTGCCTGAAAACACATTGGTAAAAACAACAGAAGAGAGACTTCAACAAACAGCTATTCCCATCAAAAAGGAAAGACTCTTCCTTCTCGTGCGACAAAAGTTCTCCCAAGAAGTCTTTAAAAGGGAAGGAATCCTCCAATGGCTAAAGGTAGAAAAAGAGCCTCAGGTCTGAATAAACAAGAAAATATGTCTCCAACAAAGGAAAATGCCCCTCCATGTCTCGTAAATATGGAGGACGTTACCAAAATGACAGACACAGAATTCCGAACATTCATGGTGACCAAATTCTGTGAATTGGAAAAAAAAAGAGACAACGAACTACAGGAAATTAGGAAGTCCTTCCAGGATATGAAAGAAGAAATGGATACTCTGAGAAAGAATCAGGTGGAACTATTAGAGATAAAGTCTATAATACAAGAAATCCAAAACTCTCTGGAAAGTATTAAGAGCCGATTAGACCATGCTGAAGATCGAATCTCTGATGTAGAAGATAAAACCTCTGATCTAGAAAAAAACTACAAAAAGATCAAGAAAATAACTAAAAAACATGAGGATAATATACGAGAAATACTAGACTCTATTAGACGCCCAAACATCAGAATAATCGGCATCCCAGAAGGTGAAGAAACTAATAGCGGAATGGAAAATCTATTCCATGACATCTTGGAAGAAAATTTCCCAAGCCTAGAGAGGCACTGAACCATCCGGACCCAAGAAATACAAAGGACCCCAAATAGAATCAACCCCAGAAGATCTTCCCCAAGGCACATCTTAGCCAGTCTGTCTAACGTCACAGAAAAAGACATGATACTAAAACTGGCAAGAGAGAAACGAGAAATAACTTACAAAGGCCATCCCATAAGACTAACACCAGACCTCTCATCAGAAACAATGCAAGCAAGAAAAGAATGGGAAGACATACTGAAAGTGTTAAGAGAGAAACAATTTCAGCCAAGACTATTATACCCTGCAAGATTATCCTTCATTTGGGAAAAAAAGATTAAAATCTTCTCAGACAAACAAAACCTGAAAGAATTTGCCAACAGCAGACCAGCTCTTCAAGAAATCCTGAAGAAAGTACTGTTTCAGGAAAACTAAAGACGCAACAGCCAGAAACAAAGAAATAACAGGCAACTAAGACAATGGCTAACTTAAATGTCGGTACAGACCCTATAACATCGATAATAACATTGAATGTTAATGGGTTAAATTCTCCAATCAAGAGACACAGACTGGCTGAATGGATAAAAAAACAGAAACCCTCTATCTGTTGCCTACAAGAAACCCACCTCATGGAAAAAGACATACATCGACTGAAAGTGAAAGGTTGGAAAAAGTTTTTCCATGCAGTTGGGAACCAAAAAAGAGCTGGAGTTGCGATACTAATCTCTGACAAAATAGGCTTTAAAACAAAAAGTGTCCGAAGAGACAAAGAAGGGCACTATATCATAGTAAAAGGCTCTATAGATCGAGAAGATATAACGCTAATTAATATCTATGCTCCTAACACAGGAGCACCCAAATATGTGAAGGAAAGATTGTTAGATCTGAAAGGGGAGATAGACTGCAACACACTAATTGTTGGAGATCTCAACACCGCATTATCCCCTCTGGACAGATCATCTAAGCAAAAAATAGGTAGAGAGATCAAGGACCTAAATGATACCATAAATCAATTGGACTTAACAGACATCTATAGAACTTTCCACCCAAAAACCCAAGATATAGTTTTTTCTCACCCCGACATGGAACTTTCTCGAAGATTGACCACATCATAGGACACAAAGCAAGCCTCTGCAGATTCAGAGGCATAGAAACTATTTCCAGCATCTTCTCTGACCATGATGGAATTAAACTTGAGTTTAATTTCAAGAGAATTCCTCAAAAATACCTAAAAACATGGAAACTAAATAACCTACTCCTGAATGACTCCACTATTACCGAAGAAATAAAGTCCGTAATCAAAAGATTCATGGAAGCCAATGACAATGAAGATACAAGTTTCCATAATCTTTGGGACACTGCCAAAGCAGTCATAAGAGGGAAGTTCATAGCAATTAGTGCACATAAGAGGAAGACAGAGAAAAGGCTAATGGATCACCTAACATCAAGCCTTAGAGAATTGGAAAAGCAACAGCAAAAAAATCCAAAAAATTACAGGAGAAAGGAAATAATAAAGATCCGAGCAGAAATAAATGAAATAGAAAATAAACGTACTATACAGAAAGTAAGTGAAAGCAAAAGCTGGTTCTTTGAAAGGATAAACAAAATTGATACCCCACTAGCGAGACTTATTAAGAAGAAGAGAGAAAGGAACCAGGTGAATCAAATCTGCAATGAGGCTGGTAACAGAACAACAGACATGGTAGAAATTCAAAACATCATTAGAGGATACTTTGAACATCTATACGCTAAGAAACAAGATAATCTGGATGAGATGGACAAATTCCTGGACAAATATAATCTACCAAGAATGAGCCAGGAAGAAATAGAAAGTCTGAATAGGCCCATAACAAGCCAGGAGATTGAATCAGTAATAAGTAACCTCCCAACAAAGAAAAGCCCTGGCCCCGATGGATTCACCTCTGAATTCTACAAAACTTTCAAAGAAGAGTTAACTCCCATTCTGCTCAAATTATTTCTAAAGATCCAAAAGGGTGAATCTCTCCCTAATTCATTCTATGAAGCCTCTGTCACCCTCATCCTCAAAACAGATAAAGACAGGACAAGGAAGGAAAACTATAGACCAATATCTCTGATGAACATAGACTCAAAGATTCTCAACAAGATACTAGCAAATCGTATTCAACAACTTATACAGAAGATCATACACCATGATCAGGTAGGCTTTATTCCAGGAATGCAAGGTTGGTTCAACATACGCAAAACCATAAATGTAATACACCATATTAATAGGAAGAAAGACAAAAACCATATGGTCATATCGATTGACGCAGAAAAAGCATTTGATAAGATACAACATCCCTTCATGATCAAGACTCTTAGCAAAATCGGCATAGAAGGGCCATTTCTCAATACAATAAAAGCCATCTATGAAAAACCCATAGCGAACATCATCCTGAACGGAGAAAAGCTGAAAGCTTTCCCACTAAACACAGGAACAAGACAAGGATGCCCACTTTCTCCTCTCCTTTTCAATATAGTACTGGAAGTCCTCGCCAACGCAATCAGAAAAGAGGAAAAAATAAAGGGCATTCGAATAGGAAAAGAAGAGGTGAAACTCTCTCTATTTGCAGATGACATGATTGTATACATAGAAGACCCAATGGTCTCCATGGAAAAACTACTGGAAGTAATACATGAATTCAGTAAAGTTGCAGGATATAAAATCAATATACAGAAATCGATAGCATTTCTATATACGAATAACAGGCAGACTGAGATAGAACTGAAAAAACTTATTCCGTTTACCATAGCCACTAAAAGTATAAGATATTTAGGAATAAATCTAACCAAAGAAGTTAAAGACCTCCACAAGGAAAACTACGAGAAGGTAAAAAAAGAAATTGAAAATGACACAAAAAAATGGAAGGACATCCCATGTTCATGGATTGGAAGAGTTAATATAATCAAAATGGCAATTTTACCCAAATTAATCTACCTATTTAATGCAATGCCAATCAAAGTACCAGACACATTCTTCACAGATCTAGAAAAGACAATCTTAAAATTTGTCTGGAATCATAAAAGACCCCGTATTGCCAAAGCACTTCTACACAAGAAGAATGGAGTGGGTGGCATCTCAATCCCCGATCCAAAAATATATTACAAAGCTGTGGTAATAAAGACAGCATGGTATTGGCACAGAAACAGACATGTGGACCAATGGAACAGAATAGAGTCCCCAGAAATAAGTGCCCAAACATGCAGTCAACTGATCTTTGACAAGGGGTACCAGTCAATCCAGTGGGAAAATGAAAGCCTCTTCAGCAAGTGGTGCTGGAGAAACTGGACTTCCACTTGCAGAAAGATGAATCTGAACCCCTACCTCTCTCCTTTGACAAGAATCAAGTCAAGGTGGATCAAGGATCTAAATCTAAGACCTCAAACTATAAAGCTGCTCCTGGAGAATGCTGGGGAAACTCTGGGAGACATTGGTGTAGGGAAAGACTTCCTAAAGAAGACCCTCAAAGCAGAGTCCATCGTCCACAAAATAGACAAGTGGGATTACATCAGACTAAGAAGTTTCTGCATGGCCAAAGACACAGTAGTTAGTGTGAATCGACAGCTCTCAGAATGGGAAAATATTTTTGTAAATGTTGCATCAGATAAGGGACTGATAACCAGAATACACAAGGAACTAAAAAAGGTGTTTGGAAAAAAGATGAGCAACCCTATTAAAAGATGGGAGAAGGAGATGAAGAAAACACTCTCTAAAGATGACATACGAATGGCCAAAAGGCATATGAAAAAATGTTCAACCTCCCTCATCGTAAGGGAAATGCAGATAAAAACAACAATGAGGTACCACCTAACCCCAGTCAGATTGTCTAATATTAAAAAAACAAAAAATGATAAGTGTTGGCGGGGGTGTGGTGAAAGGGGAACTCTTTTACACTGCTGGTGGGAATGTAGATTGGTCCAACCACTGTGGAGAATAATTTGGAGATTCCTCAAAAATCTACAGATAGATCTGCCATATGATCCAGAGATCCCACTCCTCGGTATCTACCCAAAAGACAGAAGAATCCTTCATTGGAAAAGTGCTTGCACATCGATGTTTATTGCGGCACTATTCACAATTGCTAAGTCATGGAACCAACCCAGATGCCCCCGTATGGAGGAATGGATTGAAAAACTGTGGCACATATACTCTATGGAATACTACTCAGCCATAAAAACCAACAGAGCCCTGGCTTTTGACAGAAAGTGGAAGAATATGGAAGATGTACTGCTGAGTGAGGCAAGCCAGGCTATGAAGGAGAGACATTGTATGTCCCCACTTAACATATACCGTTTGTCTGCATTCTATGTCTGAAACTGATTGACCAACAGTTGAACAAACACAAGAGATGGGTGTGAATGTCAGATGAGGTGTATGTGGAGGAGTGGGGCCCAACGAAAGACATTTGGAGAAGGGATACAGAGGTAGAGCATTGACGGGATGGGGAGGTGTGGTGTTATCTGTTGAAGATATTTCGATCAACGGGTCTGGGGAGAAATGTTCACATATCGAAATGGTCTCATTGTAAGCCAAACAATATGATTGAAAGTATATACAAAAATAAATAAAGTAATTAATAAAAAAAAAAAATTGTTATGGGCAGGCCCGGCAGCCACACGCAGGCCTGGGGGCCACGTGCAGGCCCGGCAAAGAGGGCAATGATTAAATGTAAAGATAAAAAAAAAATTGTTATGGGGACCAGCAGTTAGCGTAATGGCTGTGTCACTGGACTCCTACGTAGTTAACGCAGTTCGAGTCCTGGACCCGGTGGCTTAAACTCATGTGTGGTCGTGCCCAAGATCCCAAGAGGAGAATGGAGGAGAAGGGATTGCAGTGTGGCCATCCCCCCTGGGAGGTGATTTCTCACTTTCTGTCTCTCTGTCTCTCTCTGTCTGTCTGGCGAGCTCATGCGCCCTATAGCAAAAACCTCTCAAAAAAAAAATTGTTATGGACACTAGAGCCAAACAGGAAAGAGTGTGGGAGGGGGAAGAGCATAGGAAGGGAAATTTGGGGGAAACAAAACAGAGGTAAGGCATTTGTGGGTCACAGATATGGTTTATTATTTGTTCATGAAGACATGCATAGTATTCACAACTGGGCTGTACTAAGGTGTATATCATGCTGGGTAAGGTCTCTTTCAATCTAAATGATGTATAGTGATTAACTTTATAAATAATAATTAAAATTAATAAATAAATAAAGATTTGCTTCGAGAATACCCAGAAGTCATTCATTAATCAATAATAAGAAAACAGTGCCTCATAGCACTCTGATGTCCAGTGTAGTGGTATTCATAATAACCAAGATATGGGAAAAATTCTAAGTATCTATTGACATAGGACTAAGTGAAAAAAATGTAAAATAATGGGGTTAGTAAGTAAACTGGAAGTTAAGTTGGCTAGTTATCACATGGATGTGTCTTGTGGTTCAAGTCCCAGACTCAGTAGCTTGAAAAACATGCTGTGTTTGTGTGTTGTGTACGTGCCCAAAATACGGTGAGAAGAATGAAGTAGAAGAGACTGCAGTATGACTACCCACTCTGGGGGCTGATTTCTCACTTTTGCTCTTTCTCTCTTGGTCTCTTTCTGGGGAGCACATGTGCCCTATAGCAAAAGCTGAAAAGAGAAGTAAAAAAAGAGAAAATAAATTGTGGAGTAATTCAACCATTACAAAAGGTGATCTTGCCATTTACAACAACATAGATGATGGGGGTATTATGTATGCTAAGTGAAATAAATCACATACAAAAAAATACATGATCTTTAACATGTGGCATCTGAAAACGATGAAATACATAGAAACAGGGTAGAATGTGGTAACAGAGGCAGAGGGGGGCAGGAGCAATAGGGAGATGTAGGACAAAAGGTACAAAGTTGCAGTTATGTAGGTATATTGCTTATATATATCTATGCACCTAACTCAGGAGCACCCAAATATGTGAAGGAAAGACTGAAGAATCTAAAAAGAGAGATAGAGTGCAGCACACTAATTGTTGGGGACCTCACCACCCCATTATCTCCTTTGGACAGATCATCTAGATAAAAATTAAGCAAAGAGATACAGGATCTAAATGATACCATAAATCAAATGGACTTAACAGACATCTGTAGTACCTACTATACAAAAACCATGAGATATTTTTTTCTTCTTCCTACATGGAATCTTTGACCACATGATAGAGCACAAAGCAAGCCTCTACAGACTCAAAGGCGTAGAAACTATATCCCACATCTTCTCCAAACATGATGTAATTAAACTTGATATTTATTTCAGGAAAATCCTCAAAAATACACAAATATGAGGAAACTAAAAAACCTACTCCTGAGTGACTTCACAACTACCGAAGTAACAAAGACTGAAATAAAACGATTCACAAAGCTGCCACCACCTTTATCCTTAAAACAGACAAGGGCATGCTAAGGAAGGAAAACTACAGGTCAATATCTTTGATGAATATAGATGCAAAAGTTCTCAACAAGATACTAGCAAATTGCATCAACAACATATAGAAAGATTATAAATCACGACCAGGTAGGTTTTATTCTAGGGATGCATGGATGGTTCAACCTACGCAAAATCATAAATGTAATACACCATATTAATAGGAAGAAAGGTAAGAACCATATGATCATATGAATTGATGCAGAAAAAAGCATTTGATAAAGTACAACATCTCTTCATGATTAAGACTCTCAGCAAAACTGGCATAGAAGGGTCATTCCTCAACACAGTAAAAGCTATCTATGAAAATCCCATAATTAACATCATCCTGAATGAGGGAAAGCCAAAAATTTTTCCACTAAAAACTGGTACAAGAAAAGGATGCCCACTTTATTCACTCCTTTTCAACATAGTACTGAAAGTCTTTGTCAATGAAATCAGAAAAGAGAATAAAATAGAAGGTATTGAAATAGAAAAAAGAGATGAAATTATAGCTTTTACAGATGACATGATTGTATACATAGAAGATCCAATGGTATCCACAAAAAATTCCTGGAATTAATAAATGAGTACAGTAATTTAAAGGATACAATATCAACATATAGAAATCTATAGCATTTCTATGTTTGAACAGCAGGCAGGCTAAGATAGAAGTGAAAAGTAATTTCATTTACCATAGCCACAAAAAATATAAGATACATAGGAAGAAAGTTATACAAAGAAGTTAAAGACCGCCACAAGGAAAACTATGAGAAGCTAAAAAAAAAAAAAAAAAAAAAAAAAGGGTTGAACTACCAGAGACTCCTTGTCTATCTAGGTGGACATTTGTCTTAGGAAAGTGAAAGAAGTATCTTGAGTAAATTTGTAGGACTGTATTTTTGAAGTCTACATGTAAAATAGAAACTATTGTAATGATATTTTTATTCTTGATGTATTTCTTGACCTACGTATTTTGTAATACATATCTGCGGTATAAATAAAGTCATAAATGTGATTATATATATATATATATATATACATATATATATATATATATATAGGAATTGAAAATGACACAAAAACATGAAAGTACATCAACTTGGTAGAATTAATATAATCAAAATGGCAATTCTACCCAAATTAATCTACATAGTTAAAGCAATTCCAATCAAAGAGCCAGAGACATTCTTCACAGATCTATAAAAGCCAATCATACATTTTGTCTAGAATCATAAAAGACTTTGTATTGCCAAAGCAATCCTACACAAGAGTGGAGTGGGTGACATCTCACTCCCTGACCCGAAAATATACTACGAAGCTGTGATAATCAAAAGAGCATGATATTGGCACAGAAACAGATAGGTAGACCAATGGAATGGAATAGAGACCCCAGAAATAAACTCCCAAACACACAGCCAACTGATTTTTGACAAAGGGTACCAGTCAATCCAGTGGGAAAAGGAAAACCTCTTAGCAAATGGTACTGGAAAAACTGGATATCCACCTGGGAAAGATCAATCTGAACCCCTACCTCTCACCATTGACAAAAATCAACTCAAAGTGGATCAAAGATCTAAACCTAAGACATCAAACCTTAAAACCACTCCTGGAAGTGGTTTCCACTATGGAAACTCTGGGAGATGTTGGGGTAGGCAAAGACTTTTAAATAAGACCTCCAAAGGACAGTAAATAATATCAAAAATAGACAAATGGGATTACATGAGATTAAGAAGTTTCTGCATGGCAAAAGACACAGTAGTTAGTGTGAATCAACAGCCCTCAAAATGGGAAAATATTTTTGTAAACTATGCTTTAGATAAGGGACTGATAACCAGAATATTCAGGGAATTCAAGAGGCTTACCCAAAAAAAGATGATCAATCCAATTTAAAGATGGAGGAATGATCTGACAAAACAACTCTCTAAGGAAGACATAGGAACAGTCAAACGGCATATGAAAAATTACTCAACATCCCTCATTATAAGGGAGATGCAGATCAAAACCACAATGAGATACCACTAGTCAGAATGACTAAATTTAAAAAACAAAAAAATGATAAGTGCTGGCAGAGATGTGATGAAAGGGGAACTCTCCTACATTGCTGGTGGGAATGTAAATTGGTCCAGCCGCTGTGGAGAACAATATGGAGATTCCTCGAAGATCTACAAATAGAACTACCATTGATCCAGTAATCCCACTCCTAGGTATCTACCAAAGGGACAGAAGAATGCTTAGTCGGAAAAGTACTTGCACAACTATGTATATTGTGGCATCATTCAGAACTGCTAAAATATGGGACCAACATAAATGTCCACAAATAGAAGAATGGATTAAAAAGGTATGGCATATATACTCTATGGAATACTACTTAGTCATAAAAAACAACAAGACCCTTGCTTTTGACAGAAAGTGGATGAATATGGAATATTTACTGCTGAATGAAGCTAGCCAGACTATGAAGGAGAGACATTGTATGTCTCTACTTAGTATATACTGAATGTCCATACTCTATGGCTGAAACTGAATGACTAGAGGATACAGAAGAATAGAAAACGGTTATACATACCAGATACAGTGTGGGGAGATGGTGGGAGAAGGAGGATAGTCTGAGGAAGGACATTAAGGAGAAAAATAGAGAGGAAAGATATTTATGGGACAAAAAATGGGATCTTATCTGTTGATGATAACATGTATAGTATCCCCAACTGGACTGGTGAGCAATGTATTTAAGTTGGAACATTTCAAGCTAAATTTACAAGCTAAGTGACATATGTGACTGAATGTATAAAAGAAATTAAATGAAAATAAAATAAAATAATTCCCTTATAAACTACAGTTAAGAAACATATTTAAAAATGATCTTTGCCTACTTCAGTGTCTCCCAGAATTTTCCCTGTGCTTTCCTTCTGTAGATTATTCATAGGCCACATAGTAGGCACACTTAGGGAAGTCAGTTTATTAGTATTTCATTTCACCTGTGAGAGGTCTGAAGCAACCAAAACACTATTTTAACGTGTATAGGAAAAGAACAAAACAGCACAGAAATTAAGGTGTGTCCCTAGGGAAATGAGTAATATAACAAGTGCAGAGTCCTCTCTTGACATTGTTCTCCTTATAGAAGCAATAGACAGATCTTCAAGGATCAGAAAGATCAGAGTATCTTACTTCCTCTCATACTGTGCTTGGAATCCCTCCATTCTTTAGCAAACAGAAGCAAGCATCCTGTCACAAAGATCTTTACCTTTTCTTCCTTTCTGGTCATTGCCCAAAAGACTACTACTTCTCTCTAACAAAATAAGAAGGAAACTTCTGAGAACCTTTGGTTTCAGATTTCCTTTGGAGATACAGGTAATACTCTGATGTAGTTTTAGAAAAGAAAAAAAATATATGCTTACAAAACCTAAGAGATTCTACCCACAGCTATTTGAATCTACTGCAACCAGACACATACGATCAATTATTAAGTTCAACTGGCCAGACACTGATTAAGGTACTTCCACAGACATTGTCTCATTCAGTAATTTTTATTAAAACTCTTTAAAGTAGGTATCTGGAAAATTATCTTTTTAAAAAATTTTTAATGAATGTCTGCTTTTAGTATCTCTAGATGATGTGCAGTTAACTTGCACCCTCAAAGAGGTCATTTGATTTCTTTTTAGCAAAGAAGCAACATCACTTAGTAGCAGCTAAAAAGCCTTCAAGAAGACTTAAAAAATATAATATCCAATTAGAATATATATATATATATATATATATATGAATAAATTTTTTTGGGGGGGATGTGTAAGCTTCAGAATTTTATTATACTTAAGGAAGTTGAAATTTTCCTTAGGTCATCCTCTCTTTAGTTTTACAGAGTTACAGATCATGAGTGGAAGGACAGAGAAAATATAGGTTCAGGACATCCACTGATATTTTAAAGTCATGAACATCTTTTGACATAAACGCCAATATCATATGCAATCATGTGTTTGTAAATAATTTTTTGTAAAGTTATTAGATATGTTAACATTATTTTCACCCGAGTATATGACAGGAAAGTGTTTAAATCACTATATAAGTCAAATCATTTGTACTGGCATTGTTAATCTAGAAGAAAGTGGCTCAACGGAGAATGGAAAGAGCGAGAATATTTAGTCTATACTTACCAGTGGAGGTGGATCATTTGAAATAATAAAGTTGTTCATTAACAGAATTTACAAAGTTAGTCTAGATTTTGTTATTTAATAAAATATAACAGCAATGAAGTTAACTGAGTTTCTCTCTCTTCATTATTTGATTTAAGAGAAAAATCCTGAGTGTATGTTTAGTGATTAAGATGACTTAGCTCATGGTAGTTGGCTTGCGTGTAATTACAATTTGCATTTCAGTTATTTAAACTGAGAAATTCTTGATAAGTTTGTGCATACTGAGAGTAGAAAATCTCTTTCCCCAACAAATAAGAAGAGAGTCTTTGGAGAAGGGCCTCACTGAACTGGTAAGTTAGTTTTCTCTGAATTTTGGTGATTTCCCCAGTTCTTCCATAATTCCTCAGTGCCCTGGCCATTTTCTGGTAAGTCATGGTCTTCCAATTGCCTTTTCTTCTCCCTCAAAGTTCAGCAAGTTTTTCTTTGTTTTTCAATACAAAAATGGAAGATGCCTTTGGTTCTGTCTACCCACTGAATAGAAGATGTCATTTTGGGATTACACAGGGATTCATGAATGTATTCAAATAGTTAGAGCTTCTTCCTGCCTTTCCTCTCTTTTGCTAGAAAAGGGCAGGTGGTACCAACTGGTTTTCAGTTATGTTCTGAAGAGATTGATGAATATTTCCTTCAAAATGGAAGTCCACAGCGCTGTTCATTATGGTTCTCCAATTATAAGAAGGCTCCTCTGGAGGCACCATTCTGTAACAGTTGGAATTTCTTCTGATGTGAGGATAATGTTTCAGGTAGTTTTTGTAATCTGGTGAGTACTGGAGGTTTCCAGTTGAATGTTGCCTCAGACCTTCAAAAGTATCTTCAAATGCTTGACTCAGCTTGTCTTGTTCAACACAAGTCATGCTTCATTAATAAATTGATAACTCCATCCATCAGGGCCCAATCTAGCATCTGCTTGTACAAGTAATAAATAACCTTCTCCTCCACCAAAGCACCCATCTGTTTCATTCTTACCTAACTGATAACCTGCCATTTTAACAGCTGTTACCAGAAAAACCATATTTTTCAACATTTGTACAAGAATAAACTGCTGAGACTTAGTAATTGAGCTATGACATCTGTACAAGAATTTACAATAGAGTTAGAAAGGAATTTATCATTACTCTGCATAGAAATGATCTGCATTTGGTTATATACTGTCTATAATTTGTTTTAATGAACAAGGCCTGGTAACAAAAGAAAAATATTGTGTTGTCTGGAAAGTCATGTCACATTTTTGCAAAGAAAAACACATCCTGACTTTCCAGACAACTTAATACCTGTTAGCAATTCTAAAAACACAGGAGATACTAATATCTCCTCTCTTTCTTAAGTATTGTTTAGAAACAGATTATCCAGTGTTACAGACATGGTAGTCTCCTTGCTGAACCTGTACAAACAAGCTAGAGGAGGAAATCGTGTTGTCACAGCACGCCTCTGGAGTGCCTACAAAGAGGGAGCCAACAAAGTTAAGTACCAAGATTTATACTGAATCAAACTTTGAGGGAAAATTAAAATTTCAGTGAAATGTCTTCTTCTCACACTCAGTAGGACACAACCTGTCCCACTCGGACAAGGTCTATCTCCACTTTTTGTGGCTGACTAATTTCACAAGTACTCAAACAAGGCTGTTAGTAATTAACTTGACTGCAGCAGCTTGGGTGGAAACATCTTTTACTAAGTTCACAGCGTCCTTTGCAATGGATGCAGGGAGAGCTAGCTAGATTTGGGTTTGATTTGGTTTGCTGCTCCAGCTCAGACTTATGGCATGTAAGCATCATAGATTCTTCTGCATGGAGGAGATAAGTTATAAAACGTGAGTAATGATACAGCCTGGTTAAGTATGTTTAAATATATTAGGTTGAACATTAAATGATGATTGCTGACCAGAATAATTTTTATAGCATTTTTTTCTCAAAAACAGCTTTCTTTTTATAAAATTAATTAAAAATTTACATTTAATCACTGTACATCTTTACAGTGTAAAACATGTGCTTTCCCAGCATGAATACAGAGTATTTAAGTCAAAGACATTATCATGTATATTATCGTCAGGAGATAACTTTTCATTTTTGAATCTACTAAATGTGTGACTTTCTCCTGATCCTCTCCTTCTGACCACCTGTTACCTAACCTCTATAAAACAACTTTTTTTAAAAAAAAATTATAATTTATTTATTTATTTCCATTGATTGTTATTATTTTCTCAATTCCACCAGAGAGAGACAGAGAAAGAGAGAGAAAGGGAAAGTGAGAAGCAAGCCACCAGGTCTGGAATTTGAACTGCCATTGGCCATGTGGGAATTCAGTACCCTTAACCACCACACCACCTGCCAGCCTCTAAAACAACTTTCTAAGATGTTGTGACACAGAAGTGTTCTGAACAGAATGGTTTTACTCAAAGGCCTAACATGATCAGTTACTAGTTTCTAGAGTCTTCTGCTGCTGTTTGGAAAATGGAGTGCTGAGGGACAAAAGTAGAAGTAGTGAGATTTATTTGGATGCTACTGCAGAAATCGGGGGGCAATACAGTGATAATTTGCACTTGGATAATGTCAGTGGAGAAGACAAGTGCATTGATATGAGTTGTATTTCAGCAACAGAAGCAGTATGTCTAGCTACTGAATTTCTGTAAGGGGTGAAAGAAAGAAATTTAACATTAAAATAGACCAGATGAGGAAAAAAATGCTCTTGAGCATAAACTAAACCATTAAAAGTGCTGAACAATTTTGAGATGATGGACAAAGTGATTACCTCAAAATAGAACCTTTCAACAACAAAGAAATACTTTGATCAAATATGTTCATTCCCAATGAGTAACAATTCTTTTGACTTCCAGAGAACTGAGTGACTTTTCTCTGATTGGCACTAAACCTGTCTCATTAGTATACCTGTCTGTTTTTGTGCCAATACCATGCTGTTTTAATTGTCACACCATTGTACTGCGTTTTGAGGTTGGAAAATGAGATGCCTCCTACTTTATTCCACTTGCACAATATTGGCAATAACAAGACATTGCTCGTAGACAAATTTTGTTATTTTTTCTTCCTATTTCTTTGAGGAATCTCTCTGGTAGTTTGAGATTATACTGAATTTGTAGATTAATTTGAGTAGGATTGTCATCTTGTATATTAATTATTCCAATTCAGGAACATAGGATATTTTTTCACCTTAAAAAAATTTTAATTTTATTTATTCATTCATTTATTTTAATTTTATCAGACAGAGACAGAGAGAGAGAGAGGGAGAGAAAGTGAGATAGGAAGCCACCAGGTCCGGGACTCGAACTGTGGTCGACCATGTGGGAGTGTCCAGCGCCTTAACTACTGCGCCACCTGCTGGTCCCTTCACTTTTTTTGTATCATTTTTAATTTCTTTTTCTAGTGCTTTATAGTTTCCCTTGTAGAGATCTTTGACATCTTTGGTAAGATTTATCCCTAGATATCTTAATTGGTTTTGTGAGTATTGTAAACAGAATTTCTTTCTTCAATTCTGTCTTAGTTTGTCTGTTGTTGGTGTATAAAAATGCTATAGATTTTTGTACATTTATTTTGTATCCTGCCATTTTACTATATTTATTTATCACTATCAGGAGTTTTTTCATGGATTCTTTTGGACTTTCTATGTATAGCATCATATCATCTGCAAATAGAGATAATTTCACTTCTTTCCTATTCGGATACCTTTTACTTGATTCTCTTGTTTAATTGCATTGGCTACAACTTCCAGTACTATATTAAAAAGGAGAGGAGAAAGTGGGAAGCCTTGCTTTGTTTCTGTTTTTAATGGAACGGCTTTCAACTTTCCCCCATTCAGTACGGTGTTTGCTATGGGTTTTTCATAGATGGCTTTTATTGTGTTAAGGAATACCCCTTCTACGCCAATTTTGAAACAGGCACTATTAATCATGAAGGGATGTTGTATTTTATAGAATGCTTATTTTTGCATCGATTGACATGATCATATGGTTTTTATCTTTCCTGTTAATGGGATATATTACATTTATTATTTTGTGTATGTTGAACCATCCTTGCATCCCTGAACTAAATCATACTTGCTCATGGTGTATAATACTGTAACATGTTGTTGAATATGGTTTGCTAGTATCTTCTTTTTTTTTTTTTTTTTTTTTTTTTTTTGAGAGGTTTTTGCTATAGGGCACGTGTGCTTGCCAGAAAGACAGAGAGAGATAGAGAGACAGAAAGCAAGAAATCACCCCCGGGGTGTGTGTGTGGCCATGCCACAGTCCCTTCTTCTCCATTCTCCTCTTGGGATCTTGGGCATGCATGCACACGCTCCCAACGTGAGTTTTTTTTTTTTTGGCGAGGTTTTTGCTATAGGGCACATGTGCTCGCCAGACAGGCAGAGAGAGACAGAGAGATAGAAAGCGAGAAATCACCCCCCAGGGGGGATGGCCACACCGCAATCCCTTCTCCTCCATTCTCCTCTCAGGATCTTGGGCACGCACGCACACGCGCCCGGTGTGAGTTTTAAGCCACCGGGTCTGGGATGCGAACCGTGGTCGACTATGTGGGAGTCCAGCGACATAGCCATTACGCTAACTGCTGGTCCTGTCCAGCATGAGTTTAAGCCTCTGGGTCCAGGACTTGAACCACGGTCGACTACATGGGAGTCCAGCGGCGTAGCCATTACTCCAACTGCTGGTCCCTGCTAGTATCTTCTTGAGAATTTTTGCATCCATATTCATCAGAGATATGGGCCTGAAGTTTTCTTTTTTATCATCCCCTTGTCTGAATTTGGCATTAAGATGATGGAGTCTTCACAGAATGAATTGGGGGGATTCTTTTCTTCTAAATTTTTGGAAATAGTTTAAGAAGAATTAGGGTTAGTTCTTTAAAAGTTTGCCGAAGTTATGACCACAGTGTGTTATACATGCTTAACTAAGGTGGAAAGGATATTAAAATTATGTGTTGAAGACATGAACAGAAAATGTTTTCCAATTGATGTCAAGGTATCCTGCCATATGTACATATAGGAAAAAATATAGTATATATAGGGTATCAACCTAAGAGTAACCAAACTCTGTAACATATTAAAAGAGATTTATTCCAAGTTAAAAAAAAAAACGTTTTGTAGAAGTCACATGTAAAGCCATTGGGACCTGGGTTCTTCCTGGTTGGGAGACTATTACTGATTCAATCTCATTGCTCGTTATGGGCCTATTTAGACCATTTCTTCCTAGTTCAATCTTGTTAAGTTATACCAGATGTCCAGAAATTTATCCATCTCATCTAGATTTTCCTATTTGTTGGCATGTAGTTGTCCATAGTACTCTCTGATGATATTTTGTATTTCTGTTATACTCATTTTAATAATGTCTGTTTCCTTGCTGATTTGATTCATCTGGTACCTTTCTCTGTTCTTGGTTAATCTAACCAATATTGTGTCAATTTTGTTTATCTTCTAAAAGAACCAGCTTTTGGTTTTATTTATATTCTATGTAGTTCTTTTATTTTCTATTTTATTTATTTCTGTTTGAATATTTATTGTTTATTTTCTCCTGAAATGTTTTGGGTTTGTTGTTGCTGTTTTTCCAGTTCCCTGAGTTGTGTCGTTAGGTTATTTGCCACCTTTTTGCTTTCTTCTTGTGGGCACTTATTGTTATGAGCTTCCCTCTTATGACAGCTTTTGCTGTGTCCCATAAGTTATAAACACTTTCTTATTCATTATCATTGGTTTCTATCAACCTTTTGATTTCAGTCTTCATTTCTTCTATAGTTGTTAAGTCATTTAGGAGTAGGTTGCTTAGTTTCCATGTGTTTGTGAATTTTTTTTTATCATTTAAACAATTCTTTTTTTAAAAATTTTATTTCAAATTCTTTTATACATTCAGTCACATTATTTAGTTTGCAAAGTAAATATTCCAACATGTGTACATTTCTCCCCAGTCCAGTTGATAGTACTATAAAGTTATCGTTAACAGATTATGCCCCATTTCTTTGTCCATGTTTGTGAATTTTTGAGGGCTTGCTCTCTAGTTGATTTCAAGTTTGATTCCATCATGGTCAGAAAAGATGCTAGGTAGGTATAGTTTCTATACCTTTGAATTTTTAAAGGCTTGTTTTGTGCCCTATCATGTGGTCAATGTTCCATATGGGGTGTGAACATAAATATTTTGTAGTAGTTGGGTGAAATACTCTATAGATGTTATGTGAAAACCATGTCACATATGGTATCATTTAGACCTGGTACCTTTTTGTTTATGTTTTATTTAGATGATCTGTCCAGAGGAGTCAGTGAAATGCTGAGATCCTCTATGATTTTGTTGCAGTCCATCTCTCCTTTGAGATTTAACAGTCTCTTTTTGATGTATTTAGGTGCTGTCATATTGGGTGCATATTTACAAGTGTTCCATTTTCTTGGTAAATAAGTCCTTTTAATACTATATAAAGTCCTTCTTTGTCTCTTTTTACATCTTTCATCTTAAAGTCTATATTGTCTGATATCAGTATTGCAACTCCAGTCACTTTTTGGTTTCTATTTGCATGGAATTTTTTTCTAGCCCTTCACTATCAGTCTATGTGTGTCCTTATCAGTGAGGTGTGTTTCTTGTAAGCAGCACATACATGGCTTCTGCTTTTGTATCCATTCAGCTAGTCTGTGCCGTTTAATGGGAGAGTTTAATCCACTAACATTCAATGTTATTCATGATATTTATGGATTTATCTCTGTCACTTTGTTAGCCATTTTCTCAGTTGTTGTTGTTTTTTTTTTTTTGTTCTCCTGTTTCTTTTTGTCTCTCTTTAGTTATCCTGATTAAACACTCTCCTCAGTACCTCTTGTAGAACTAGTCTATTATTAGTGAATTCTTTTTGTTTTTGTTCATCTGAGAATACTTTTATTTGGTCTTTTCATTTGAACTACAGTCTTGCTGGATATAGTACTCTTGGTTGAAATTGTTTTTCTTTTAATGTTTTGAATACATCTTCCCATTCCTTCCTTGTGTGCATTGTTTCATTTGAGAGGTCTGACATTAGACTAATGGGATAGCCTTTATAAGTAACTTGATGTTTCTCCCTTGCCATTTTGAAAATATTGTCTTTAATTTTTACCAATTTTTCTATGATGTGCCAGGGAGAGGATCTTTTTGTGTTGATTTTATTTGGGGTCTTTTTTTTGGGGTCTGAATTTCTCCATGTTTCTCTATAATTGGGCAATTTTTAGATAGTATTTTATGAAAAAGGTTTTCCATGCCTTTAGTATATTCTTCAATTTCTGGAATACCCATTAAATGGATATTCAGGTGTTACATGGTGTCTAGAATTTCCTGTATGCTTTACTCATTTTTTTGTTTTTGTTTTTTCCTTCTTTTTGGTGATTTGGTCTATGCTGGAGACTTTGTCTTCGAGGTCAGAAATTTTTTCTCTTGCATGATCCAATCTGCTGTTAATGCTTTCTAGGGAGATTTTAATTTTTTTGTATTATATTTTTCATTTCCAGAAGTTCTGCTTGATTCTTTTTTAGGGTGTCTATTTATTTATGAAATTCTTCTTTCATGTCCTGAAATGATTTTCACATTTCCTGAAACTGATTGTTTTCTCTCACATTTCATTGAGTTTTGTGACCATGAATATTCAGAATTCTTTTTCTGACAATTCTGTGTATTTCTTGGTGCTGTTCACTGTTGGTGACGGGCTACTACCCTCACCTGGCGAAGGGTTACCCCCTTGTTTTCTCATGTTTCTTCTAGATCTGTGCTGGTTTCTAGTCATCTGAGGCAGTATTCATTTTTTTTTCTATTTATTGGAGTAGATTCTGTAGTGCTGGTAGAGGAAATTTCACCTTAGTTCCCAGGTGTGTTCCTGTTGGAGAACTGTGTCTCCCAGGTCAGAGCAGTTATGGGTAACTTCAGGTGCTTGGCTCTTCTACCAAATGCTAGTTCTTGATGAGGTGATAGCAAGCTAAGGAGATATAACTTGGTGAAGATGGTCCAGTCATGCACTGTGTTTTGCGGGTTGGTGTACCAAAAGTTCCAAAGGGTCTCTTAGACCTCGAGCACATTCTCATACTTAAGGCTTACCCAGACTGGACTCAAAACTCCTGGTGATTGGCCCAGGTGAGCCCAGGCTTCTGGGATGGTGGGTGATGAAGCCCAAAAGTCTCGAAGTGGCTCCCAGGCCCCCCAGCACAGACTCACCCTAAAGGCCTGTCCTCATTGTGGTTTTGATCTGCATCTTCCTTATGATTAGAGATGTTGAACATTTTTTTATATGCTTTTTGACTGTTCTTCCTTAGTTATTTGCTCAGTTAATTTTCCCAACTTTTAATTGAGTTGATTTTTTTTTTTTCTAGGTAAGCTCCTTGAGTTCCCTGTGTATTCTGGTTATCAGTCCCTTATCTAAGGCATAGTTTACAAAAATATTCTCCCATTCTGAGGATTGTTGATTCACACTAATTATTGTGTCTTTTGCTATGCAGAAACCTCTTAATCTGATGTAATCCCATTGGTCTAGTTTTTGGAATTATTACCTGTGCTCTGGGGATCTTATTTAAGAAGTCTTTGCCTACTCTATTGTCTCCCAGAGTTTTCCCAGTATTTTCTACCAGTTGTTTTTATAGTTTGGGGTCTTAGCTTTAGATCTTTGATCCACGTTGAGTCAATTTTTGTTAATGATGAGAGATAGGGGTTAGGTTCATCTTAATCTATGAAGGTAAAGATAAAGGCACCCACCCCATAAGCAGGCCAAAAAAATGCATTAACATGAACCCAGATAAATGTACCATTACTCCTAATAGCCCCAAACTAAAAATAAACCAAAATATTCATCTTTACTAGCATAGTAAAATAAATAGTGGTTTATTCATACAATGTAATTATACAGAGCAATAAAAATGACCACTGATACATGCAACAATGTATTTCACAAACTTAACTGTTGAACAAAAGAAACCATCCAAAGTACAATGATATGATCACATTTGTGCAAAATTAAGGTAGAAGCCACACTAAATACTAGTGTTTAGAAGTGCCTACTTGGTTTTTAAGTTATGAAATACAAAGATGTGACTACTATAAGGAAAGAGATGTGTAACAAGTAGAAGAGCAGAGAGGTAGTTTGTGGGATGGAGAAAGAGGAGAGAGTCTAGACTTACACGGGATACTCAATTTCTTGATCTCATAGTAGTTACTGTGGAAAAAATATAAATAATATATTTCCTATATAATAAACACATGTGTAACATGTATTATGTTATATATAACATATGATGTGCATGATTCCACACATTTCAAAATAAACTTTTCTGTCTATCTCTGATACTCAATAGTACAATTTCATTTATGAAAACGAATAGGCAAAATTGAATACTATTGTTTGGAAGTACACAGTTATTAAATAATAAAAAATACAAGGATGATGATCTTTGGAAAGAAAGTGATATAGTTGGAAGAACAGGAAGGTAAAGTGTGTGGGATGGAGCAAGAGCAGAGATATTAGGGTTACAAATGATATTCTATTTCTTGATCTCATGGTAGTTACTGTTGTGTTTTCATTATAATCATCTATTAAACCATCTATATATACATGTGTATACACACACACACACACACACACATATAATTTGTATAATTCTCACTTTTCACAATAAATAAAATTCTGTTTCTAATCATTGGTACTCAGTGACATCTAATATTTTAAGAGCAAAACATTCATTGTCCAAACGGATAATATTTCTGGTTAGATGAAATTAGTATCCATTAATTTATAAGCATTTATAATATTCCCAAGGATGTTTTAAATACATATTCAGGTTCCAATTTGTCATTGCAGTGTCCTCCAATAATTCCTGGTAATTTTATAGCTCATAACACATGAAAATCTTCAACACTCTCAGCAACTCCAGCACCATCTCTGGCTTCATCCTCCTGGGTTTCCCTTGCCCTAACGAGGGGCAGATCCTCCTGTTTGTGCTCTTCGCTGTCCTCTACCTCCTGACCCTCATGGGCAACACTTCTATCATCTGTGCTGTGTACTGGGATCAGAGACTCCACACACCCATGTACATGCTGCTCGCCAACTTCTCCTTCTTAGAAATCTGGTATGTCACGTCCACAGTCCCTAACATGTTGGCCAACTTCCTGTCTGACACCAATGTCATCTCCTTCTCTGGGTGCTTTCTCCAGTTCTATTTCTTCTTTTCCTTGGGTTGTACAGAAAACTATTTTCTGGTGGTTATGGCGTTTGACTGGTACCTGGCCATCTGCCATCCTCTACACTATCCAATTCTTATGACAAGATGTCTCTGCACCAATCTTGTGGTCAATTGCTGGGTGTTTGGTTTCCTCTGGTGTTGGCCGCCGCCGTTGGCCACCGAGCCAAGATGGCGCTGCTGGCTGCATAGGGAGGCGTGTACAAACAACTCCTTCTACAGCCAATCAGGACTTGCCTCGCACAGGTGAAGGAACTTGCGGGTGGAGCCGCTGGGAGAACCCTATATATACGGGGAGAAAGAAGAAGTGGAGAAGAAGCTAGCTGGTAAAGAGGAGAGAAGCTAGCAGCTAGCTGGCTGAAGGAAGCTGCGAAAGAAGCTAGCTGAGGAGGAAGCTGAAGCTGGCTGAAGGAGAAGCTAGCTGGTAAAGAGGAGAGAAGCTAGCTGGCTGAAGAAGCTGGTACCGGGAAGAAGCTAGCGGGAAAAGCTGAAACCTGTGAATAAAGACTGCGGGAGGAAGAACCGGGTGTCGTGCCGTCTCTTCTCTGCAGAAGGGGCGCCGACAAGTGGTGGCCCGTACTGGGACAAAAACAAAAAAAGCTGAAACCTGTGAATAAAGACTGCGGGAGGAAGAACCGGGTGTCGTGCCGTCTCTTCTCTGCAGAAGGGGCGCCGACACTCTGGTTCTTGATTCCCATCATCATTGTCTCCCAAATGTCATTCTGTGGAGACAGAATCACTGACCACTTTTTATGTGACCAAGGTCCTCTTCTAGCACACACGTGCAAAAAGGCTCCTGTGATAGAGCTTGTCTTCTCCACCCTACTTTCGTTACCTCTCATTATTCCCTTTCTTTTTATCATTGGGTCCTATGCTTTGGTGTTAAGAGCTGTATTGAAGGTCCCTTCTGAAGCAGGGAGAAAAAAAGGCTTTCTCTACCTGTGGGTCTCATCTGGCTGTGGTTTCACGGTTCAGTACTGCTCAGTACTGGTCATGTATGGGAATCCAACATCTGAGCATGAAGCTGAATCACAGACGATTGTGACTCTGTTTTATTCTGTTGTGACCCATTCCTTAATCCTGTGATATACAGTCTGAGGAACAAGGAGATGAAAACAGCTCTGCAGAAAGTTCTGGGAATATAAAAAACATTAATAATAATAATAATAATAATAATAAAAACCTTGAGCAATCAAACTTCTATCTAATTTTTTTCTGTGTTTTTTTTTTTAAACTGGTTTTTCAGATAATTGTTCATAAGTTTTAACCAAACTGGAATACATATGAGCAAGTTTCTACTTTCTCTTCTCTTGGTTCTTAATTGTTTATCTTGTTGCTTAGCATACCTTATTTTTAAAAAATTGAATGCTATATATAGCATTTGAAAAATTATAAAGTCAATGGGCTTTTTTTTTGGGGGGGAGAGGTTTTCGCTATAGGGCGCGTGTGCTCACCAGACAGACAGAGAGAGACAGAGACAGAGAGCGAGAAATCACCTCCTGAGGGGGATGGTCACGCCGCAATCCCTTCTCCTCCATTCTCCTCTCGGGATCTTGGGCACGCACGCACACGCACCCGACGTGAGTTTTAAGCCACTGGGTCCGGGACACGAACCGCGGTTGACTACGTGGGAGTCCAGCGACATAGCCATTACGCTAACTGCTGGTTCCCTAAAGTCAATGGATTTTGACTCAGTTTGTACACGAATAGGTGAATAATCCAAATATGTGCTGGAGGGAGATTGCATGATATTTTGAGCCTCAATGGGGTTCCCTTCTCTCCAGAATTTGTTTCTCCAACACCAGCTGCATTGCAGTTACAGACCAGTCCTCTGTTTCTTCAATTCAGTGAAAGTACTGCTTTCCGCCAGGGTGTTATTCTTTTATTCCCCCATTCTCTCATGTGTGCCTCTGCATTCTCATACTCCCCCTACCCAGGGAATTGGTAAATGCTCTTGGAGGGAAACACATGCACATGGTAAACATGAAATTTACCCTCTTATTCTTCCTTTCATTTTGGAGTTTTGGTTCCTAAAGTCTTGCATGTTGTTAGAGTAGTCTTTGTTGTGGTCTGTGAAAAATAATTCACACATTCAATGTTGAAGATATTTTGATCAACGGGTCTGGGGAGAAATGTTCACATATCGAAATGGTCTCATTGTAAGCCAAACAATATGATTGACAGTATAAACAAATAATAATAAAAATAATAATAATAAATAATGTGAAAAAAGTTAATTAATTAATTTAAAAAATTCACACATTCAGAGAGAAAGCAAATAAAAAAGATTTATTCACTTTCCAGGAAGAAAAAGAGCCAGATGTGGAGAGTTGCAGCTTTAAAGGGTGGAGTTGAGGAGCTACTATTTGTACTTAAGGGAAGGAAGTCATGGCTGAGTAATTAGGGTGACCCTGAGCCAGTATATTTGTTGGTCCTTGTGTTACTTCATGGTTATTTTGGAAGTCATATCTGGCTGTGGTAGCCTGTCACACATTTTGCCCTTAGTTTTCATGTTATCTGTTGATGGATGTAACAATCTTTACATCTGAAGGCAAGAACATAGAAATACAAGGTCAACCATCTGCAATCAAGTCAAAAAAGGACCGACTATGTCAGGAATGCAAAAGGAGGAGAATGTTCAAAGAACACGGAGTCGTGAATGGGCTTTTACAGTTAAAATACCTGAAGTGCCGGTGAGACAATGAATCAACCTGATGACGGAGACGATGAACTGACCCTTTTTCATCCCTAAGGTGATCGAAGGACTTATAACCCTTTCACCTGTGTTGATTGCTCGCCAGTGTCTTCAAATGGTTGTTTTTATGTATTTTTCCATATTTTATAGTTATTTTTGATGGAAGTAACTTTTGGCCTAGTACCAAATCTATTAAAGCTGCTTAGTCATGACCATAATAGACAGTCTTTTCTGTAATATCTAAAATCCATACATTCTGACTTCTTCCCTCACTTTCAGAAGATGATCTTGTACAATAAGTGTTCAGAAACCCACAAATAAGACAAGTGGACATAGGAGCTGATGTAAACAAAAATCTGAGATGTAGACTTAATGTCTACAATATCACCTTTCTTGTAGATTCGTATATATGTTGCCAAAGGAACAACTCCATGTTTTCTAAAAGGCCTAGAGAACATATATGGATATCTCTCCTCTTTCCCTTTGTGTTCATCATTTTGATTAATTACTGGAAGATGGCAGTTCTGGAAAAAAGGCAAGAAATTATTTCTTACCCTGCCTTCATCAATCGATGTAATAACATAACTTGCTTTATTTTATTTTCTTATTAACCATGCTTTCATGCCTGTATATTATTTTATTTTTATTAGTAATTGTTGTTTATTTTAAGAAGAGAAACATTATTTTTCAATGTTGTTTTAGAAAAGGAGGTAGAAATTGAAATTTAATTTTTTTGAGAGAAATTTTTGCTATAGAGCGTGTGTGCTCAACGCAGAGATAAAGACCAAGAGCAAGAAAATGAAAAATTCCCTTCTGGGGGGATGGCCATGCCACAATCCTTTCTTTTCTCAGAGTTTTGGGCATTCATGCACATGCACCTGGCATGTTTTAAGTTGCCAGGTCTGGGACTCAAACTGCATTCGATAAATGGGAGTCCAGAGGCATAACCATTATGTCATCTGCTGGTCCCTAACAGTTAATATTCTAAGAAATTCTTTTAACAAATATAATCTTGATTTTCAATGCTGGTAGTCAGTCATTCCTTTTTATTTATTATCTCTTAAAACAATTTTGAAATTAATTTCTTTCTTCCTTGGGCATACTACTACACATTTTGAAATATGTGGGATCTTCCAAATGTTCATGGAAACTCATCTTATGAATAAACTAATTATAGAATACAACGTTTTTGAACTAAAATCAACTCATACTTTAGTTCCATCTTCCAAGAACTTTTTGAAATTCCCTCATGTATCATACAACCTGTACTGCTGAAAATGTGGTTTGTGGATCATCAGCTGGGCATCATTGGGGAGCTTGTAACAAGGCCAGGTAATAGGACCTGATCCCGGGCGTGCTGAATCAGAATCTGCATTTGAACAATATCTTCAGTGGAATCAGATGCACACTAAAGTTTGGAAATCATTGATCTACAACAGATTCAATAATCACAGTCACAGGTAGAATTTACTATTGATGTCTAGTGCCATTGGGACAGAGATATTGAAATCACAGGTATTTTTTTTTTTCCAGTAATTCAGGACTTTAATAAAATGGAGTTTTTTTTTTTTTTTACATTTAATCATTGCACCTCTTTACAGTGTACAACATGGTTTTTCCCAGCATGAATACAGTGCACATTAGTCAAGACAATGAGATTACCATATACATTACATTATCATCAACAGACAACTTTTCATTTTTGTGTCTATTAAGTGTGTTGTTTTTTCCCTGAAGCCCTCCCTTCCACCCTCAATTACTCATTCCCATTACCTCTCCCATACTGTCTCTAGTATCTGCAGTTGCCATCCCTGCACTGTATTCATGCTGGGAAAAACCATGTTGTACACTGTAAAGAGGTGAAATCACAGGTATTTTGAAAATTTCCCCTAGGACAGTGTAATACACAGAGGGAGCTGGGAATCACTGTGTTCAAGTTTAGGAATTTGCAAACTCAATCGAAACAAAGAATATGTCCACATCTACATTTATTTTTTTTTCCCAGAAGCCACTTTGGAGCAAATCAAACAAACTGAATAAGTATTAGTTTGTAATATCTGAAATTATAACCCAAGTAGTAATTATTGTCTTGTTAAAAATATGATAACGAAGATGAGTGTATTTTGGATATTATTTATATGTTGTATATAGGAACTAATAGATAATAAAAAGAACTAAGAATATGAAGAAGAGAGCATACAGCAACCTCTTTATTTGTTCATTTAAAATGTTTATATGGAAAACTAGCTTTTGAAGTGATACAAGTTATAAAGATTTCCTATAGAGATATCACAACCCTGTGATGAAAATAAATTTATTATCTTTTTGTTCTGTTTTATAACAATTTGATTGAATTATAATTCATATACAATATTGTAAAATTACCTTTTTTAAAGTGTACAATGCGACGTTTCTATTTATCCACATAGTTGCACAATCACCACTATCAAACTTTATATAATTTTGATCACCCCAAATGAAATCCCGTGTCTATTAGCAGGCACCCTCTGGCAACCCCTAATATTTCTGTTTTTATACCTGGGTATTTTACAGTATTGTAAAAGAAGAAGAGAGCTGACCAGGGAGAGAAAGTCTTTGGGAAAAAAGAAGAAAAAAAAAAAAAACAGAAGTAAATAGCCCTTTTTAAGACATTGAATAAGTCAGTGAGAAGTTTAGATTAAGAAGATGTGGCATGTATGCACAGTAGAATCCTCAGCTAGAAAGAGTAATGAGAGCCTGTCATTTGAGAAAAGTGGATGAACCTAGAGGATTTAATGCTAAGTGAAATAAGCCACATTATGGAAGAAAAACATGGTATATCTCTTCTTAACACACTGAATGCCTGCACACTATGGCTGAAATTGAAAAATTTAAAGACACACAACTACAGAGGAAAACTATAGATGACAGAGTCTGAGGGGGCAGTGGAGGTAGGACTCAAGAAAAAACTTGTAACAGACCCGGAATGCACGTAAACAGGGCAAAGAGATCATGAAACACTGTACAAACACAAAGCAAAAAAAGAGGAGGTCATTTCTTATATATGTAATATATAACATGTACATACTATATATTATATATACATATGTAATATATGAATATAATAATATATCATGTATTTATATATAAAATCCATATGTTATATGAATTATATATAATAACATATTATATATATAATCCATATATTAAATGACTTATACAGAATATATGGATTTTATATATAAATACCATATATTATATGTAATATAATGTATTTCATATATTATATATAATATACATATTTCATATATAAATACAGAATATGTTATTATTATATATATTATATATTGTATATATAATATATAGTTTATATATGTTATATATTATATATAATATATCTGTAAAAAAAGCTAGTAGAGTGAAAATTGAAGGTCTATGAAATGACATAACCTTTACAAAATGATGAGCATGGTAATATGCTTGATTTAGAATGGCACACTACATGCATGCTTTGAAAAACTACTATATTATACCCTATAAAAATGTACAATAATTAAATGTAACTAAGAAATTATAAGATAAATAAATAAATAAATGAGCGGCACTGAGTACTCGAATACCATAATTCTGATACGGACAAGTAGGAGAGTCCGAAACTTGCATGTAGACTCAAGCAAAGTAATAAAATTAAATGTGAAAGCATAAAAGAATAGAAAGAAAAACAAACACCTCTTGTCTCAGATAAGCTGGTATTGCTATAGTGTGAGCGCCATCGTAGCAGTAACCCATCGGTAGAAAAAAAAAAATGCTATAAGAATCGCATAAGATTTTGTGATCACCACTGGAGAAACTAGGTCCCATGAGCCAATTAATGCACTCCAGAGGGATAGGAACCTGTACAATACCATTAACAAACTTCCCTTGTAGACTCTCTCTTTAGGAATCCATCGGAGATTACATACCATAGTATGAATAAGACATGAGTTTCAGAGCAACATAGATCAGTCTGCTGTGCAATATACATGCCAATTTCTCTCCACACTACACCTCCTACACTGCCTTTGTGACGACTGACTGCTAAGGATATCATGCCCTCCCTCCTGCCTGCCTTTTGTTCAGTGAAAACAGAAACTCTCTACCAGATATGCCATTTTAATGAGACAATGGATTCGGTAGAAATGCAAGTGTTAGGATCCTCTGAAATATGTCATTTAACTCTGCCTTCTTTGTGTTGCATTGAAAACTGAGGGACCTCAAATGACGTGAATTGACAAAAGATGGTCCTTCACAAGTAAGAAAGTTGGGAGACTCAGTGACATGAGAGACATGAAGGTGAGGAAAGAGCCTTGTCAGTGCATAAATTCTGTCTTTATTAACCAGAAGTTGTGCCCAGTGAGAACCAGCTCCTTATGGGAGCACAGACATTAGTGATGTGACATGTGGAAAGGATTGACAAAGTGGCTATTGAGCAGTCGGACTGAAAACCATCAGGTATCTTGCGTTTTGTGCTGTTTGTGTCTTCCATAGAGCAGCTAATCAGCCATTGAGGGAAGGGAGAGCACCAACATGACTGAGTGCACCAGATAAAGTCATCACTGCATCGTTTCACTCTGGTTCATTTAGGCCCAAATGATGGCTGTTTCTCACTGACAGAGCATCCAAAAGCAAATTAGTAAGTTACAAAGTACAGTACGGGAATGTATGGTAATTTCATTGATGTTGTTTTACCTTTCTCAAAATGAAAGTCAGACAGTGTTTTAAACTAAGTCTAATGCAGAGAAGGAAGATTCACAAAGATTCTGTCATCATTTCCTAAACAATTGTAACTTTTCAAAACGCTAAAGGGTTAGAAGCAACAGAAGGAATGGGAGAACAATTGAGGGATTGCTGTACAGTTTATGCCTTCGACATGTGTTCTCGGTTTCCAGAAGGCTCTATTTAGGAGTATCTGATATTTGTGGACCTCTGCATCCTTTCATAAATCAGAAGAACTGGGGCTTCTTTATAAATCCCGATAGTGCAGACAAAAGTATCAAAAATCCTAAAATAGGGCCAGCCAAATAGCCTGCCGTTGAAAGGAGCTGGACCCTTTAAGGATTACTGCAGTTTGAAGTTGTGCATGGGGGCTTGAAAACACAAGGCACCTGTGTACATGCTTGTCCAAAGTGCTGACAGGACAGAGAAATGAAGGTTAAGGAATTGCAGTGTGGCCATGCCTCTTTGGGATTTCTTTTCTCTCCCTGTTTCTTTGCCTCGGTCTCTTTCTAGTAAGCACATACCCTCTGGCAATTAAGAAAAATCTAAAACAAAACAAAATGAAATGAAAACCAAAACCAGATCCATTGCCTATTTTTATACTTATACATAGATTTTTTTCTATACCAATGTCTTTCAACTGTAAAGATAAAACCAAATTAAAAGCCATTATGTAGACGTTTGGACATACAAAGCATTATTGAGTTAACAAAGTTTGAGGGACACTGAAGAAAGAATTGACTGCACGTTTCACATTTCTTGTCTGGATTATGATAAGTTGCTCACACTGACAATTCGGCACTGACCTAGGATAAAAGATGCACAAAGACTTGATTGTGTCATTACCTCTCTCTCTCTCTTACTCCTACTGTGTCTAATGTTTATATCTCCTAGACCCATGACCCAAAGATCCATATAATTGAAATTCTGTGTTCTGTATTAAGAGTATCTTTAATCATTTTTTAGTGATACTGTCAGAGGACACATGTGCTTTGGTTGGTTGGCAAGTGTAAGGAGGAGAGAGACAGAACTCTCTAGGAGAGGTGGCTATACTGTAATTCCTTCTCCTCCTTTTGGGATTTTGAGCATGCACATGCATGTGCTTTGTGTGTGTGTGTGTTTTTTTTCACAGACTGCTCCAGGACTTGTACCATGAAGTAGGCCATTGGAGGTCCAGCTGCTACAGCCACCCCACCAGCACAAGGAAATTTTATATCTTATTCTATAGACATAGATGCATAATATTCATATTTTCTTACAAAAAAATTTTAAAGAATTATTTTATTTAACTTTATTTATTCACTTAGTTATTTCAATTTGTCCAGAGAGGGATAGACAGAGAGAGAGAGAGAGAGAGAGAGAGAGAGAGAGAGAGAGAGAGCTGCCAGGTCCGGGACTTGAACCATAGTCGGCCATGTGGGAGTCCAGCACCCTTAATCACCAAGCTACCTACCGGCCCCTCTTACAAAAATTTTTGTCTTGTAATTAGCCTTCTCTAACATGATTATTATGTAAGATCCTATCTAAAACTGTTGGAAAATTCTAAAAGACAAATAAAAGAAAGTCTAAGATTTCCATCCTATCATATCAAGCACTCTCTGACTTTGATAGTCTTCAGCACTATGGTTGGATTATCATTTATTTAATATAATAATAGAATCTGAGGAATATATGGGTCTCCAAATCAGAAAATATCTCCACGGGTGAAGGAATAAGATTAACTGTGTCATTGTCACTGTCTTCCTCTCTACCCCTCAGGGAGCCTTGAATGTGTCAGGAGCAAACACAGTGACTGAGTTCATCCTCCTGAGTTTTCCCTGCTCCAGAGAGGTCCAGCTTCTCCTCTTTGTGCTCTTCTCTGTGTCCTACATGCTGACACTGATGGGGAACGGGGCCATCGTTGTGGCAGTGAGGCTGGATCACAGGCTCCACACCCCCATGTACATCCTGCTGGCCAACTTCTCATTCCTGGAGATCTGTTACATCAACACCACTGTCCCCAACATGCTACATAACTTCCTGTCTGAGACCAAAACTGTCTCCTTCACTGCCTGCTTCCTCCAGTTCTACTTCTTCTTCTCAATGGGCATCACTGAGACCTTGTTACTACCCCTCATGGCGTTCGATCGGTACTTGGCTATCTGCCATCCTCTCCACTATCCTACCATCATGAGCAGTCGTCTCTGCATGAACTTGGTGGCCCTCTGCTGGGTGGCTGCCTTCCTCTGCTATCCTGTCCCTATATACTTTATCTCACAACTCCCCTTTTGTGGCCCCAATACCATTGACCACTTTGTCTGTGACCCTGGTCCTATTCTGGCCCTGTCCTGCATCCCTGCCCCTGGAATTGAGCTTTCCTGTTCTATTCTGAACTCCCTCATTGTCTTCATCACCTTCTTCTTCATTCTTGCTTCCTACACCCTGGTTCTCAGAGCAGTGTTGCGTGTGCCTTCAGCAGCTGGCAGACGGAAGGCCTTCTCCACCTGTGGCTCCCACCTAGCTGTGGTGTCTCTGTTCTATGGAACTGTCATGCTGATGTACATCAGCCCTACCTCTGGAAATTCTGCTGGAATACAGAAGATTGTAACCTTGTTCTACTCCTCGGTCACCCCCCTTATAAACCCATTAATCTATAGTCTCCGGAACAAGGACATGAAGGCTGCCCTAAGAAAATTTCAGATGTGCACAAAAGTTAATCGAAGTGAATGAGAGGTCACAAATGATCACAATCAGAATGTTTTCCCCACTAGCATATCAGGTTAAAATGTAGGTCTTTATTTATGTACACCTAGAGATACAGACCCTGATTTTGTAATTTGTGTCTAATTAAGTTATAGACAAGAACATCCCAATTAAGGCAGATCTTACTTCAAATAAAGAATTGATAGATGATAATTTGAATTAAATGTCCTTGTGTCTCAGTTTAGATTCTTCTATTCTAACCCTCAATATTTACTTGCCCTTTTATCTATGATCTCCTACCTGGTCCCTAACTTCATAATTTTTAGACCTCTATGTAGTGTATATTTCATTGTCACACCTTGTATTTATGAACTGATGATTTCTGCTCTACCTCAGTGGAGGACTAGAACATTCATATCTTTTTAGCTCAGATAGAAGGAAATGAAGTCCTAATTAAAAGAATAATTGAACATACATTTATATTAAATTGACATCTAGCAATTAATAACAGTCTAAAGCATTGTCTCCTAAACATGTCTGCTTAATAAATATTTGAGAACTTTTTAAGCAGATTTTTCTGGCCTTTCTTTAAATCCTCTAAATCAGAATCTTTGAAATGAATCCCGGGATTTAGTTTTAATGTAACCTACCTTATTCCGGTGCACTTAGACCAGCACCAGTCCACAGGCTAATCTTAGAGAGCTATTATGTTTATTGGATGACGAAGGCAGTGAAATGAATATATTGGTTGTGAGACTGACACTTCGGTGAGTTTTATAGGTGATTCAAACACTCATGGCAGTAGCAGCACTGTCTTTTTCTGACTTGACTTTCAAGTCATTTATTTATAATGTAAGAAAGAGTTTATATACTTCTTTACTTTTCTTATCCGTGAAAGATAATTAAAATATCTGAAAATTGGTTTACATTTAAAAGAAGATTAGCGTGTAGTGCCAATACATTTTTGTGTTGACTTCAAGGGAGGGGAGGTTGTGTTTAAAACACAACCCAGAACAGGGAAAAGCTGACAAAGATGCAAAGTTGGTGATTCCCAGATGCCCAGAAAAAGACTGATGTGGAGGAATCTGATGCTTTGGCCCACTATTTGGTAAAAACATAAACCAGTCAGTTGGCATCTGGGATGGATGGATCTTACTCAGTCATTCAATAGACATTGATTTACATCTATGACATGCACTAGAATGAGATCAATCTAAAAACAAAGTCTCTGCTTTTGTGAAACTTACATTCTTGTGAAGAAAACAGATTATCAACAGATAAAAAAATCTATAATTTTAGAAGTCATAGTAGTATAAGAAGGACAAAGGGGAGATGTCGATTAAAGGATACAGATTGACAGGAGGAATAAGCTCAAGAGACCTAATGTTAAGCCCAGTTACTATAGTTAGTGATGCAAAATTGTATTTTCTAATAATGCTAAGTGAGCAGGTGAAGTAGGTTTTTTATTTTCTTTTTGCCACAAAAACGATAACAATGGGCAATAAGGCATTTGTAAATTAGCTAGATTTAGCCATTCCACAATTGTACATATACTTCAAAATATCATGTTGATAAAATACAATTTTATATGCCAATTTAAAAGTAAAAAAAAAATTCAGAGAAAAGGAATAAAGGATAGTATGAAGGGAACCAGCAGTTAGCGTAATGGCTATGTCGCTGGACTCCCATGTAGTCGACCGCGGTTCACGTCCTGGGCGCGTGTGCATGTGTGCCCAAGATCCCGAGAGGAGAATGGAGGAGAAGGGATTGTGGCGTGACCATCCCCCCTAGAGGGTGATTTCTCGCTTTCTGTCTCTATGTCTCTCTCTCTCTGTCTGGTGAGCGCACACGCCCTATAGCGAAAAACCTCTCCAAAAAAAAAAAAAAAAAAAGGATAGTATGAATATAGATAATATTGGGGGAATATAGAGAATGATTTAGTCAGAGAATGCATATATGAGGAGTGAATACTTCAAAGTAGGGAATTTGGCCAGATGAAGATACTAAGGAATCAAGTTCTATTTAAATATGAGAATAGGTTTGAGGTTTTCAAAGAATAGGAAAAGGCAAATTGTGACAGTCCAGAAACTATGCATTGGAACTATGCATTAACATAATACTTACTTATATATGTCTTTACTACACTGGATTGAACCTTGTTTAATCAAGATTTGATATACCCAACAAGAATAATGTACAAAAAGAAAAAAATTAGTAAAGATACAATTTTATAGGAAAAAAAATTAATACTTATGCATCATAAAATCTTAATGATGTTATTAAAGTTAAGCCGAGAAGATGTTATGAGCTCCCTTAAAGTAGAGAGAAATGCAGAAACATTACCATTATATAATTTTGTTAGAAAACCAATGGGATCCTCAGAAATTAAATTCTTATTTGCCTCGAGTTCTAAGATAATTTCTTTCATAGTGATTCATACTAGAGAGACTAATAGCTATAGTGAACAGTGCAACTAAAAACTTATTTGAAATAGATACCAGCCCATAGTGGCATACAGTATCAAGAAACTGCTGGGACCAGCAGGTGGCATGGTGGTTAAGGCACTGAATTCCCACATGGCCAACTGCATGGAGCTGGACCCATGGGCTTGAAAATCATGCTGTGCATGTATTCATGCATGCCCAAAATCCCAAGAGGAGACTGAAGGAGAATGGATTGTGATGTGATCATCCAACCTCTCCCTGCCTCTCTTTGGTGAGCTTGTGTGCCCTATGACAAAAGTAAAAAACAAACAACCCCCCCAACAAAAAACAAACAAAAAAATAAAAAGACACTGCTCTTTTTAAAAAAATATTTATTTATTTATTAAAAATATTTATTTATTGTTATTATTATTATTATTATTATTATTTAAAATTTGACTAGAGGGAGAAAGGGAAAGCAAGAAATCAAGCTGGCAGGTCCAGGACTCAAACTGCCATCGGCCATGTGGGAACCTAATGCCTTTAACCACCATGCCACTTGCCAACTCCCAAAAAGACAATGTTTTTTAAAGGCTAGGATCACATGGAAAGCCTTTGTTCAATGCCTTGTCTAACCTAGGGACAGGCGAGATGGTGTATGCTTGCAATCTCAGCAACTGGGAAGGCTAGGTAGGGAGTGCAAAATTCAGGCTGGCCTGGGAAATATGGCAAGATTCTGCCTAAAACCAAAAAGAGTTGAGAATGTCAGCATCTGACTGAAGTCTCAGAGTGTTCAAACAGGAGGATTACAAGATGGTCATGACCTGATTTAAAAAAAAAGCTAAATTAAAATAAAAATTACCTGTTGTGTGAGTATATGTATATTCATATCTATATAGTTCAGTAGATCTGATCCTTATAACACCCCTCAATTAAATTCAAATAATTTTATAAAAATACAATCCAGCAGGAATAGTTTTTTTTTCAGATTCATAAGTTATGGTTCAAATATCAGTTATTAGTTGATCTGCCTAAACCCAAAGTTTAACTCCAAATATACTAAGAATAAAATACAGTTGCTTGCCAGAGGCACACTTGGGATATCCAGCCCCCTAAACACACTATTATAAATATTCCCTTTATTGAACTATTTGCATATTGCCTGAAAATAATGATAATTTTTTTTTTTCTGGAGAGGTTTTCGCTATAGGGCACGTGCACTTGCTAGAAAGACAGAGAGACAAAGAAACAGAAAGTAAGAAATCACTCCCCGCAGGGTGGTGGCCACACCGTAATCTCTTCTCCTCTTGGGATCTTGGGCATGCATGCACTCGTGCTCTATGTGAGTTTAAGCCACCAGATCTGGGACTCAAATAGTGGTCGACTACATGGGAGTCCATCAACATAGCCATTACTCCAACTGCTGGTCCAAATAATAATGTTATTTTTTTAAAAAATCTAATTGGGGATGAGCCTCATAGCCTGATTAGGAGAGCATGATATGATTAATCATAGTTGGAATCCCAGCCCTGATATTTTGAAATACTATCCAGGTGAGTGCACATGCATGCCACAAATCTCTACAGGTAGGGAAATGGAGGAGAAAGAATTGCAAAATGACCACAGCACATCAAGGGGTGATTTATTACTCTCCCTCTCTCTCTCCCTGTGTCTCTATCTCTGTCTTATTAGTGCATACACCCTGTGGCAACTAAAAAAAAACTAATTGCATATTCATCCAAGTGAAAAAGTAATCACCCCTGACTTTGGATACCAAGATACTTTTCTATTGTGTAGCAGTTGATTTTGCAAGTGTAATCTATTCTAGTAGAACTGAGAAGTGAGTTTTGTGCTTTAGGGGTATTATGTAAGAAGTCTTTCCCTACCCTAATGTCTCCCAGTTTCCCCAGTGGTTTCTAGATTACTTTTTTCTGGAAAAAGTAATCACCCCTGACTTTGGATACCAAGATACTTTTCTATTGTGTAGCATTGATTTTGCAAGTGTAATCTATTCTAGTAGAACTGAGAAGTGAGTTTTGTGCTTTAGGGGTATTATGTAAGAAGTCTTTCCCTACCCTAATGTCTCCCAGTTTCCCCAGTGGTTTCTAGAAGCAGTTTAATAGTTTGGGGTCTTAGATTTAGATCCTTGATCCACCTTGACTTGATTTTTGTCAAAGGGTGAGAGGTAGGGGTTCAGATTCATCTTTCTACAGGTGGAAATCCAGTTTTTCCAGCACCATTTGCTGAAGAGGTTTTCCTTTTCCCACTGGATTGACTGGTACCCTTTGCCAAAAATCAGTTGACTGAATGATCCCCAAAATAGACAAGTGGGATTACATCAGACTAAGAAGTTTCTGCATGGCAAAAGACACAGTAATTAGTGTGAATCGACAGCCCTCACAATGGGAAAATATTTTTTGTAAACTATGCATCAGATAAGGGATTGATAACCAGAATACATAAGGAACTAAAGCTGTTTGGAAAAAAGATGGTGAGCTCTATTAAAAGATGGGAGAAGGAGTTGAAAAGAACACTCACCAAAGATGACATACGAATATCCAGAAGGCATATGAAAAAATGCTCAGCATCCCTCATCGTAAGGGAAATGCAGATCAAAACAACAATGAGATACCACCTAACCCCAGTCAGAATGACTAAGATTAAAAAAACAAAAAAATGATAAGTGTTGGCGGGGGTGTGGTGAAAGGGGAACTCTCTTACACTGCTGGTGGGAATGTAAATTAGTCCAACCACTGTGGAGAACAATTTGGAGATTCTTCAAAAATCTACAAATAGAACTGTCATATGATCCAGCAATTCCATTTCTTGGCATCTACCCAAAGGACAGAAGAATTTCTTATTGGAAAAGTGCTTGCCCATCAATGTTTATTGCGGCACTTTTCACGATTGCTAAGACATGGAACCAACCCAAATGCCCCCATACGGCTGAATGGATTGAAAAACTGTGGCACATATACTCTATGGAATACTATTCAGCCATTAAGAACAACAAAACCCTGGCTTTTGACAGAAAGTGGAAGAATATGGAAGATTTACTGCTGAGTGAAGCAAGCTAGGTTATGAAGGAGAGACACTGTATGTCCGCACTTAATATATACCGAATATCTGCACTCTATAACTGAAACTGACGGGCAAAAGGATGTACAAACAGAAGAGGTGGATATGAAAGCCAGATGTGGTGTGTGTGGAGGAGTGGGGCCTGGGGAAGAACATTTGGAGGAGGGATACGAAGACAGCATTGTTGAGACAGGGAGGTAGTGTTATATTTTGATCAACTCGATCGGGGAGAAATGTTCATATATTGAAATGATCACCTTGTAAGCTAAATAATGTAATTGAATATATTAAAAAAATGTAAATAAAAATAAAAAAAGAAGTGAGTTTTGTAAAATTTCAAAATAGAAGATCCATATACAAAAATAATTTGTCTTTCTTGTGACAATAGCTTAAGCAAAAATTTCTTAGATAAAGCACTAAAAGCACTATCTGTAAAAGAACAAGTTGATAGTATAGACTTCATAGGAATTAAAAATACTTAATCACGGAAAGACAATATTAAGAGAATGAAAGGAAGAAGTTTATGGCACAGGGACCAGAATCTGTTATTCCTACAGCTGAGGCATTAAAAGCTTGATGTAATATAAACTAAGACATAAACTAGCATTCAGCTATGGAATTTTACGGGCCTTATTAAGTCTCCCTGCCGTGGAGATATCATAAAGTCTAAAATTAGCTCTAGTTAGGGAGGGGAAGCTTTATAGAATATTTTACAAGTTCCAAAATATTAATCAGTTTACTGGTTCCCTTTAATTACTTCTTTTCTCTCTTGAAGAAAACAAAACATTGTAATGAATTATCTCTTCCTTGACACCTTTGTCCTTTATGTGGGGAAGTGTTACTTTTTTTTAGTAATCCAAATAGACCATTGTCAAATCCTTGATTAACTGTGACAACAATCAACAATTATTTATGATTGAGTGATTGAATATATTATCTCTTTGGTTCAAAGATATTAGATTTTCTCTTAATGATTGTGCCTTGTCCTTCCTTTTGTCTCACTTTATGAATGGACACACACATACACATACACCTCCTAATGCCATGGTAAAATTAAAAAATATTTAAAATTTTTAAATTTTTAAAAATTTTTTTTATCTTTTTATCTTTTATTTTTCTTTCTCAGATCAATTAAATTCACATTTTACATAAAGTCCCCATTATGATGTATACAATATACATATATATATATATATATATATATATATATATATATATATAGTTTTCAACAGAGAACTCTACATTTTTTTGGTGTTAAATGTTTCTTCCCTTTGCCCCTCACGCCCACTCTCCACCACCCACTCCCCCCACCCCGCAGTCTCTGGCATCCACATTCATCCTTTCCACTATCATATCTTCAGATCTTTCTCCCTTTGCCAGAATGCTGACTTTTTTTTTTATCATTGCACATCTTTACAGTGTACAACATGGTTTTTCCCAGCATGAGTACAGTGCACATCAGTCAAGACAATATTACCATATACATTACCAACAGACAACTTTTCCTATAAAGTTGCACCTGGCTGTGGCTACATATCCTACTGCAGTCATTGAATAGATATATATTTTTTTTCCTGAAACTTTTTTTTTGTAATAACTCAATTTACATTCCTTCCCTAAGCTTCATCACAGCATACAAAATGCAATCTCCCATCCAGTACACACTGCATAGTGACTCAATCATGCACATTACAAAAAATTTTCCATTACTAGTTCCTAGAATTACTTTTACCCCTCTTTCTGACCCTCTGTCCCTTCCCACCCTCCTCTCACACCACCTCCAGTGTCTACAATTGTCGTTCATTCCCTTCCCACCCACATTGCATTGATCACACAATTTCCTACATAATCTAACTACTTTCCATGGTGAGTTCACTCATTACTACTAAGAAAACAAGTTTTAACTTAACTCAAAGAAGTGCCAAGGAACTTTGCTTAAAGCCAGTAAACAAGTTAGGATTCTGTTCAAATGGAAGGTGCATGAACCTATCAGTCTCATGTACTTTTATCTTCTGTTCTGGTTCAATTTTCCTGATTAAATTCTGGGATATAATATTCAACTCCAGACTTGTCCCTATGATTAAGTTGGCCACTTTCATAGTTTTTGGACTCTTTTTTCCATGCGTCTGTGTTTAATTTTCTTGATACAGCACACCCTTGAGAACTTCTTGGAGATCTGGTCTGGTTCTGGTAAGTTCTTTCAGGTTTTGTTTATCTGAGAATGTTCTTGTCTTTTCTTCCCACCTGAAAGATAATCTTGCCGGGTACAGTATTCTTGGCTGAAATTGCTTCTCTCGTAACACTTTGAATATATTTTCCCATTCTCTCCTCGCTCGCATTGTTTCCGATGAGAGATCTGCTGTTAGCCTGATGGGATGTCCTTTGTAGGTAACTTGATGTTTTTCTCTTGCCAATCTTAGTATCTTGTCTTTGTCTGTGGTTTTGGTCAACCTGGCTATAGTGTGTCTTGGAGAAGATCTTCTTGGGTTGATTCTATTTGGAGTCCTTTGTATTTCCTGTGACTGGATCTTCGAATGCCTCTCTAGGTTTGGAAAGTTTTCTTGCAGGATTGCATGGAATAGATTATCAATGCCCTTATGGGTCTCTTCACCTTCTGGAATGCCAATTATCCGGATGTTTGGACGTTTGATGGTATCCAGTACTTCTCGCATATCATTCTCAAATTTTTGGGCAATTTTCTCAGTCTTCGTGGTGGATTTTTCTAAGCCAGCCATTTTCTCTTTTACATCTGAGATTCTATTTTCTGAATGATCTAGTCTGCTTTTAATACTTTCAAGGGAGATTTTGACTTCTTGTATTATAGACTTCATCTCTAGCAGTTCCGTTTGAGTCTTTTGTAAAGTGTGTAATTCCTCTTTTAGATCTTGCAAGAATTTCCTCATCTCCTGGAACTCGTCAACTTCTTTCTCCTTTCTCTTTAGCAGTTCATTATCTCTCTTTTCTTCCATCTCTGTTAGCTTCGACATTATGAATGCTCTAAATTCCTTATCAGACATTTCCATGACTTTCACCGAACTGCTTGTGGATGAAGGAGAGTTACTCTTTTCCCTTGGAGGAGAGGTATTTTCTCGTTTTCCCATATTTCTCGTGATCCGGCGGTGATGTCTTGTCATCTGATGGATGGTGTGTTTCTTTCAAATTCTTAAAGTTAAGCCTCAATGTTCAGGAGCAAGCAGACAGAGGTGTTCTAGAATCTGTTTGCCGTTCTGTTGTGATCACTGGTGCAGAAGATTCAGTAGATATTGGGTGGAGAGACAAGAAAAAGGAAAATGAAAAAGAGAGAGAGAAACAACAACAAAAATAGAAAAAAAAGACAAAAAAATTAAAAAATTATAATTACTGTTCTTTTTCTAAAAAAAAAAAAAATCACAAAATAGAAAACCACGCGGCACGTTCCCAGGAGCCATGAGGAATCTTGTGAAGGAAGGGCTCAACTCTCCTGCCTGGGAGGAAGGAACAGAAGGGATTATTAACAAAACAAAAGGTGGAGCTGAGAGCCAGAGAAAATCTTTACCTTTAAAGAAATCGTAAAAAGGAAAAATTACCCCCCCAAAAAAATGAGGAGACAGGAGCAGAGAGAGACAGAGGCCTCAGAGACACAGAGACAGAGACAGAAGGCCAGAGGGGCTCCCTACCACGTTAGCTTTGCTTGCTGGAGGCTAAATTATGAGTAGAAAATCTTCATTTCTCCTGTCCCCTGAAATATCTAGTTCCCAGGAGCCATGAGGAATCTTGTGAAGGAAAAATATTTAAAATTTTAAGAATAGATAATATGTTAGGCACAAAACAGCTGTATATTAAAATATTAAAATAATACATATTTTTCTAGTCACAGTGGAGTAGAACTGGATTAACTGTTGATTAACAAGAGAAAGAAAACTGGAAAATTCACAAATATGTCAAAATTCAACAATACACTTTAAACTAAGTAATGGATCATAGAATGAATCATCAGAGAAATTGTAAAATATCTTGATACAAATGAAAATGAAAACATAAAGCAAAATGCATGAGATGCAGAGAAAGCAGTGCTAAGGAGAGATTTAAAACTCTAAAGTCTTACATTAAAAATGAAGAAAGATCTCAAATCAAAGACCTAGCTTTGCATCTTAAGGACATAGGAAAAGAAGAACAAATGAACCCCAAACCAGCACATGAAAGGACATAATAAAGACTAGAGCAAGAATAAATAAAATAGAAAATAGAAAAGCAGTAGAAAAATAAACAATACCAACAATTGGCTCTTGTAAAAGATAAACTAAATTGATAAAATATTAGCTAGATTGACCAACAAAAAATGGAGAATAGCCTCAAACAACAAAAATTAGAGATAAAAGTAGGGACTTGGCTACTTTTCTTTTCCCCCCAAGAGAGACTTGCTATAGGATTTGTGTACTTACTGGAAAGAGAGAGAGAGATAGAGAGATAGAGAGAGAGAGAAAGTGAAGAATCACTTCCCAGGGGTGATGGCCACACTGCATTCCATTCTCCCCCATTCTCCTCTTGGATTTTTGCCACACATGCACATACACCTGGTAGGAGTTTCAAGCCACCACTTCCAGGACTGCAATTGCGGTTGGCCGTATGGGAATTCAATGGCATAACCACTGTGCCATCTGCTGGTCCAATGACTACTAATTTTTTTAAAGTAAAAATTGTGAGTTTACCAGGTGGTGGTGCAGTTTTCTGACACTGACCCGGATGGGAAGGTTTTGTGTTTGCATCCAAGACCTCCCTGAATATGCGTGCTGGTTATCTATGATTGGCTGAAGCTGGGGGTGGAATGTGGTGTTAAGACTCTATTGGGTTTTCTGTCTGTTTCTCTCTCTTATACTCTTGGAAGAGATAAATAATTAAAAAAAAAGAGCAATTGCACCCAAATAGATAATCTAGATGAAATGAATAATTTTTTTAGAAATAGTCAACCTATAAGGATGAACTTTAAAGAGAAAGAAGATCTGAAGAGACCCATAACCTGCAAGGAAATTAAAGTTGCTTCTATGATAGTGGTCAAGGTTGTTAAAACCCTTAGTTTTGGAATGGCCCAGTGCTAGTAGTAAAAACTCCAGGAAAATTAAGGAAGTTAGAGATCTTTGCTTTCCATCAATGTTCAGGGGTCTTTCTTAGCCCTTACCCCATTTGTTGCCCTTGGGCTACTGTATGGTTGGTCAGATTGAGTAATGGACAACTCTGAGAAGATACCATTCCTACTGTAGTCCATGTGAACTGTACTCCCTGGGGTTGTTTATGGCTATAGAGATGGGATCTTTGAGCTCTCAACTAGCAAAGAATCATCAAACTTGGAGGATAAAAAGAAAGAAAGGCTAATAAAAAGTTCTTTGAATTGTTTTGTGTTTTTTGGAATTAAGAAGGAAATGCTCATTTCTAGGTTTGGTCAAAGTCTTTAATCTTTATTCTAATTAAAATGGAAAGAAAAAGCCACCATGACATCATGTGTATTCTACCCTGATAATCAACAACCAGATCATGGTCACCAAAAGATCAGAAAAAGGAGGATAGGAGAGGGACATCAGTTATGGGATAAGTGACTACCCTTTTCATGGTCTGGGTCTGTTTTATTTATTTATTTATTTATTTATTTATTTATTTATTTATTATTTTTTTTATTTCTCCCTTCCCTCTTTTCTTTCTTCCTTCTTTGTCAGAAGGAACATGCACTTGCAACAGGAAAATACAGACACAAAAAGAAAGGGAGAGAGAGAGAGAATCCCACAGCAGGGCATGGTCATTTCACAATCTTTTCTCCATTTCTCCATCCTGTTGGGATTTTGGGTACACACGTACACGCATCTGTTCTGCTTTTCAAGCTCCTGGGGCTGGAATTTAGACTGTGGTCAGCCATGTGGTATCCTGATGGCTTAAACACTAGGCTATAGGGTCCGTCTTTCCTTCCTCCTTCCCTTCCTCCTCTCTTCCCTCTTCTTTCTTTCTGTCAAGAGATAGGCATTCTTGGCAGGATTTCACCGCTACAATATCACCACTCCAGCAAGCCTTCTAACCAGGCAGGATGATGGGCACACCTGTAATCATGCCTGGTTTGTTCAGGTCAATCCAGGATCCAAGTCCCTGGCATTTCTATGTGGCTCCTGTTTTAGCAGTGGCACCCCACTGTCTAAGCCACTGTAGCTGGGCCTGTCTTTACATTTTGTATCTTGTGATAATAATGAAAATGACAGTTACTTTGATTTTTGTGATTCTAAGAAGGAAATTGGTTTGGCCAAATTACAACTGTTTTTATCTGGAATAGTAGTTCTCAAAGAAGCCTCACAATGGATAGTGTCAGAGTATTCCTCAAGAAGTCCAAGACTGAAAAAAAACTCAAGAAGAAGCTAGAGATTTTGCATCCAAGTTGCCTCCTTCTCAGCATTCACTGGCCAAAAAGAAAAAAAAAAAGAAAGAAAAAAAAGAAAAGAAAAGATAAAAACAACTGTGTCCCCTTGAGGGCCATAAGGATGTCCCAGTGTTTCATTTGTGTGGGTCCTCAGGAGAAGGCAAAATTCATAAAAGGGAAGGGAGTAACTATTACAAAAAAGACCTATTTTCTTAAATAATAAATCTTCCAGAGACAGAAGTGGTTGAGAACTAGAAATTTATGCTTTCTTCTGCAGACAGGATGGTTGGATTCCACTGGCGGTTAGACATATCTCACCAGGGTGAGTGTGAGTGAGTCCCCCCATTTCAGTCCATCTTTCATGCTGTAGATGGCTAATTTATGTGTACTGAACAGATGAAGAGATGTCTTCTGGAAGTCACTTAACTGAGCATTTCACTCTGCATGGGGTTCCACCTGTGACAGGTCCCATGATTTCACTCTGATAAAATTACCATGAGAGGGAACATTACTCTGAAAAATTCATGACATTAAAAAAAAATCCATCTTGGTAACATTTTTCATGTCTCACACTTTATGCCTTAGCCTCAGTCTCTAAGTGAGTTTTAATCATTTGCACTATGAAAAAATTCAGTCTTCATTGATAGGTCTTATACTTTTAGTATCTTGATCATGTAATTATCCTTTCAGTAACAGAGCTTCCATAAAGTAACCTTCCATTTATATGCCTCCTCCATAGCCACTTCAAATTTCTTCCCATGTACCCCAATTCACCTTGCTTTCAGTTGTAATCACGTCTCGATCACAATCTTATCAGGGAGAATAAAATCAAAATATCACTTCAAAGAATAAGGAATAGTTAAAGTAAATTCAATGATCGAATTATGCTTCTGTAGGCTATTTGAGAATTCAAATATTAATATAACATTTTTATTGATAGATCCATTATGAGTTCTATACCAGAAAATATATATATTTTTGAGAGTTTTTTGTTACAGGGCACGTGTGCTCACCAAAAAGAGAGAATCAGAGGGACAAAAAGCGAGAAATCACACCCCCGAAGGGATGGCCACACCGCAATCCCTTCTCCTCCATTCTCTCGGGATCTGGGCATGCACACACATGTACCCAGCCTGACTCGATCGGCCGATGAGAATCTGGCGACATAGTCATTACAACTGCTGGTCCAATAATAGGAAATTTTAATTACTTAATTATTTATTTTTAATTGCTGGAGGGTTAGTCTGCTTGCCAGGGGTGGGGGTGGGGTGGGGTAAGGGGCATAGGAGAGAGAATCACTTGTTCCAGGCTATAAGACTTATATTTAATATAGCTGGAATTTCATTTTAGCTCTTTGTGAATTCAAAATTAATTTTGCTAATACTGACCTTTAAGTACTTTTTTCTCTTAGTTTTATTAGTCTTTTGTATAAATCAAATTTTACTCTAGTAGCTTCTACTAGTATGGGTTTTATTTTGTGGCCATTACTTTTATTACTATTTTTAAAAAAATTATGGTAAGAACACTTGAGATGTGCTATCTCAACAATTTATAAAGTGCAAATATAGTATTGCTCACTATAGGCAAAATGGTATACAGCAGATCTCTAGAACTTACTCTTCTGTAACTGAAACTGTGTGCTTTGAACAGCACCTGTCCATTTCCCCTTCCCCCCTAGCCTCTGGAAACCACCAATCCACCATTCTACTCTCTACTTCTATAAACCTATTTTAGAGCCATTATGTAAATGGAATAATTTGTTACTTACTCTTCTATGAGTGGCTAATTTTATCTATTACAATGTGCTCCTGATGCATTCATAACAGGATTTGACTGATTTTAAGACCAAATAATATTGTACTGTATGTGTATGCCACAGTTTTTTAAATTCATTCACCCGTTGGTGGCTATTCAAGTTGTTTACATAGCCTGGCTATTGTGAACAGTGCTGCAATGATTATGGACATGCTAATATCTCTTTGAGACACTGACTTTGTTTTCTTTGGATATATACCCAGAAGTATGATTGCTGGATCATATGATAGTTTTATTTGTAATTTTTTGGGGGGACCTTTCTAAGTTTTCTTTAGTAGTGACACTATTTTACATTCCCACCAAAAGTTTTCAAGTGTTCTCTTTTCTCCATAGCTTTGCCAACACTTAAAACAAATTAATTATAACTATCCTAGCAGGCGAGAGGTGATATCTCACTGTGGTTTTGATGTGCGTTTCCCTGATGATTAGTTAGGTTGAGCATCTTTTCATATTCCTGTTGGCCGCCTGTATGTCTTCTATGGTTAAATGTCTTTTCAAGTCCTTTGCCCATGTTCAGAAGGAATTATTGTTATTTTTGTTGCTTTGTTACTGAGTTGTAGTGACTTTTCATTTAGAAAGCATTAAGATGTCAAGTCCTTTTCATTTCTTTTTCTCTCACTGTACTCTACATGCTTAAAATGAAATTGAAGGAAAAATAAAACATATTTAGGAAAAAATGGGTTGGTGTTGGACCTATTCTAACTAAAAAGTAAAGTGTGTGATGTCATTATAAAAAATAGTATCCTGGCAGATCTTGCGATGAAACCGAAACAGTGTAGCAAATGTGAATGAAGACCTCGCAGATGATAATTTGAATCAAATTAATACAATTCACAGATGATAATTTGAATCAAATTAATACAATTCAATATTATTATTATTATTTCCAAAGCACATCCTACATGTGCTTGTAAACTGGGAAGTGTGGCGTTGATATCCAAGAATTTATTAGCTTTCTTTCATTTTACAGACTTGTATTTCTAATTCAATAGTATAACTTGCACATTTTACTTTCATAATTGTTTCTCCAAAGCTTCTGAAAAAACTTTCTCTGAGATCAATCTTTTCTGACACTCAAACAGTATAACAGTAATTCTCAAAAGCTAGATGATGTCTTTCTCACACCAGAATCATCTACAAGTTTTTTTTTCTTTTGTTCAAGGGCTTCCTCAAGTTTATTAGTTGTACTTAAGTTAAATAAAGGTAGACAATTAAGGATGTGTATAATGATTCATCTCTCTTTTTCTCTTACAGACTAAAATAGAAATGAAATGCTCTGGAGTAATTATTTAAAGTAAAATGTTTAATGGTGTTTTTGTATTTGACTTCCAGCTATGCTATTTTGATAAACATTCTCCACATTGGCTAAAAAGTAATATTTCATCTATTTCTTACCTATAATACCACCAGTTCTAATGAGAATTTGAAGTTTTTTGGAGAGTAAATACGAAACCCAACATGTAGTTCTGATTATGTCTGTGCATGTTACAGGTCAGAGAGAAATGCATAGTTTACAAATTAATAATAATGTTACTGCTACCATTCAGGAATTCATCCTCCTGGGTTTCCTGTGTAGCCAAGAAGTAGAAATTCTCCTTTTTGTTTTATTTTTCATTATCTACATCTTGACCTTGTTGGGCAATGGTGCTATCATCTGTGCCGTGTGGTGGGACCAGCAACTTCACACTCCCATGTACACCTTACTGGCCAACTTCTCATTCTTGGAGATCTGCTACATCAATTCTAACGTGCCCAATATGTTGTTCAACTTTCTCTCCAAGACCAAGACCATCTCCTATAATGGCTGCATCCTACAATTCTACATCTTCCTTTCTCTTTGTGCTACAGAACTCTTCTTCCTGGCCCTGATGGCATTTGATAGGTATATCGCTATTTGCCATCCACTACACTGTCCCACCATGATGACTAAGAAAGTCTGTGGAATTCTTGTGTCTGCCTGTTGGGTGGGTGGCTTCCTCTGGTTAGTGACACCGGCTACCCTTGTCTCCCAAGTTCCGTTTTGTGGTTCAAATATCATTGATCACTACCTCTGTGATCTGGGGGCAATGCTGGCCATCTCATGTGTCCCTGTCCCCAAGACAACTCTGACATGTAGCACTTTCAGTGCTGTGATCATGCTCATCACTTTATTTTACATCCTTGCATCCTACACTCTGGTCCTTCGAACTGTGGTTCAGGTTTCTAAAGGTTCAGGTAGGAAAAAAGCCTTCTCCACATGTGCCTCCCACCTGGTAGTGGTGTCTCTATTTTATGGCTCAATCCTAGTGATGTATGTAAGCCCAGGGGCAGCCAACCAGCCTGGGCTGCAGAAGTTTGTGACCATGTTGTATTCAATTGCTACTCCACTTTTAAATCCTTTGATCTACAGCCTCAGGAATAAGGAGATGAAGGTTGCCCTAAGGAAAGTTATGTGTAGGAGACACCTGAGTGATGTAAAATTCCCCTTGAGTCCCATTGTAAAGAAAAACTACGCTTAAAACCAAGAAAAGGTACTAGACAATAATAATGTCACATATGAATATTTATCAGAAAGAGTTATTTTTGCTATATTCTTCTTCATTTCCTTGTCTTATGAACAGGACCAATGGTAATTTGCAGCATAAAGGTCAATTGAGACTCTGTTTTCACCTCAGCAAATGAAAACTTGTTCTCAGAGTTTAAAAGGGGCTATTCCCTGAGGTTTTACACATGTGAAAGTATTTGTAAGAATGTATGATTTGTAAGATGTAAATGATGTATAGTGATTTAATGTATGAATTAAATATATAAAGATGGTAATAATCTGGTTAACAGCAGATCTAGTGTGTACTGAAGGGTCATGTATTCATTATATGCCCATATTGGACCAGAGAGAGAGAACTAGGTATTTCTCTGATTTGTGAGTAGTTAGTGTACCCACCTGGGTCTTTATTGGGTGTGGTCATTAGCCTTGTATTTGAGGATGTGGCCTATAGGTTTGAAAGTTAACACAGGTCATATTGAATGGAGAGTGGGGATTAAATTTACAGATGTGATCCATGTTCTCTCAATAAACACTGGCATATATCATTATGGTGCAGTTATAAAACAGGATTGCTGCTATCATATAAAAGATTCAATCTGAGGAACTAGACTGGCAGCACAGTGAAAAGTGAGGTATTGGTGCTAAAAGTAGGGAGAAAAGTAGTGGTCATGAAGAAAGTATTGAAATCTCTTTGGAGGGAAATGAGGCTGGAATTTAAAATATTTAGTCTATGACTCAGCATTTTCATTTTTCAGTAATATTTTGAAAATAATTTCTGTGTACATAAATAGCCTTTGGGCATTGTTTGTCATTCCCAATCCTGGAAACAAACAAATGTCTGTGAATAAGTGACAGTTTAGTAATGCATGATATGCATATTCAGAGAATGAAAACTACTCATCCATTCGTAAGAATTAGGATAGGTATGTATATTCTGATAAGAATCAATGTCAGAAAAATAATACAAAGTGAAATAAGTACAGAAAAATGTAACTGGTATGCTATCATTTGTTTAAAACATGTTTATATGCATATTTGTAAATGTACATATTCTCTGTATGTAGTATAGTAACAGTGGTTCTCTTTCAGGAGACTTAGTTTCTTGGGCAGGAGATAGAGTTATTTTTATTCTCTAAGTACTGTTTGATATTTACTTATTTATGCCTTTATGTTATGTGGATGGGTTGCTTAAATTAAGGAACTCTTTGGAGGCAGAGCAAATGTAGCATGTTTGACTTTACAACATCACCAATAACGTGTCACAGGTAAGAGAGTTATTAATGACTGGCACACACTAAGGTAGAAGACTATGCCTCCATATTTTCTTCATTTTTCCCCATTAACTATCAGAGTTTTTATTCTTTGGTCTAAATGGAATCTCTTCATTTATTTTGTGCACCCTGTCTTCTACCACAGTAATTGAGAGTGTACACCTTTCCTACCTAATTTTGTTTTATCTTCCAGTCCCCTTTCTCTGTTACCTCAACCACTTTATCTTATAAAAAGAACGATATGAGCATGCTCTGTTTGATCTAATATACCTCTTCAGTTTCTACGCTCTCTATACTCTCTTTCATGGCCAAACTCCATGCCTACACTTGTTCTCTTTCTCAATATCTCATTCATGCCTCGATTTATAGTGGTCTGGCTTCCTTCTCTACAACCTTACTGAAAAATTTCCGAAGTCATCAGTGATTTTGATTTACCTGAATAAATGATCACTTGTAAATTTTTTTAAAAGTAATTATTTATTAAATTTTATTTATTCATTCATTTTTTTTAATTTGACAGAGAGAGAGAGAGCAAGAGAGAGAGAGAAGGGAAGTGAGAAAGCAAGTCACCAGGTCTGAGACTTGAACCGTGGTCAGCCATGTGGGATGTCTGGTGCCTTAACCACCATGCCACCTGCTGGTCCCCACTTATAAATTTTTAAGTTGTTTAACTTTTTAGGAGTATTTGACCAAGTTGCTTGATCATTCAGAAAATTTAATTTTCTTTGCTTTTATTGTAGTACATTATTCTATCTCTGTATTTATTTCTTTCAATTTTCTGCTTCTCTACCTATCCCTTATATCTTTATCGATGTTTATTACAACATTGTTGATACCTTGACTTTAGACTTGTTTCCTTTCTCATACATACTCTTTCTGCAGTCTTACTCAGTTTAGGTTCAAATTTTTTTTATGGTAACCACTAGTGTGTCTATCAATCTACCCGAATGGGAGACTCTTTTAGCCAAGTTTTGTCTGGTTATCTCTACTCAGATGTCTCAGTGATATATAATTCACCATATCTACAACCAAATCATCATGTTACCTCAGATTTTCTCTTCTGGGATTTCCTAGCTCAGTTAAAAATCTTGTGGGAGGGAGTTTTCTTGCTTCCTATGATATCAGCAGTGAATGGAAAAGTGTCTGGTAATTAGTAGTGGCTGAACAAATATCCACTGATTAAATTATTGAATAAAGTAATGTCACCAGCTATGATAATTATTATCAGGTACATAGCATAGGCATTTTAAAACATTGTTTATTTCTTTCATGAGAGAGAAGAGAGAGAGAGAGAGAGAGAGAGAGAGAGAGAGAGAGAGAGAGAGACAGGCCACCCCAGTGGAACCCTCATGGTGTGATAAATCCAGCCTCCGCCAGTCCGTATCATAGGCATGTATACGAGTTCCCACCACGTATAAGAGTCTCAGAGAGTGAACCCAGGATCTTCCCAAATGGGTCCAGCATTGTCCATCATTGGCAGGCCCATATTAGCCATTTTGAAGCATATATAATAAGATACTGACAATCAATGTAAATGTTTCTAATGCAGTAAGATTAGACTAAGTCTTTAAGGATGAATAGGAAATAACAAAAAAGATTTATCAAACATCTAGTTATCAGTGTTTAATCTCTTCCTGGTAAAATGCCAAAATACTTGGAATTGTTTGTTTCCTGTACTGAACTCTGGTAGGAGTAGCAAAGCATTTGTGAAGTGCTGTGATTCAAAGAGAAAAAAACCTAAATGAAAAATAAAAAGGTAGAATCAGAATTGGACCAAGTAGCAAATCTTAAGATCAGGTTGTCAACATTTAAGCAATGATCTTAAGGACATGCATGCTTTATTTCCAGGAGGGAACATTGTGGAAGAGGTTATCTTCAGTGCACTTTTGACTTCAGAAAATAAATTCATTTTTTAAATTTATTAGAAATGCATGGTCTAACGTGAGTTTCATGTGAGAATCCATAAACCCTAGAATATTGTCAGGCAAGAAGATAAAAGACAAGGACCTAGGACCAGCAGTTAGCATAATGGCTATGTTGCTGGACTGCCACGTAGTCAACCGCAGTTCGAGTCCCGGACCTGGTGGCTTAAACTAACGCCGAGCACGTGTGCATGCGTGCCCAAGATCCCGAGAGCAGAATGGAGGAGAAGGGATTGCGGCGTGGCCATCCCCCCTGGGGGGTGATTTCTCACTTTCTATCTCTCTGTCTCTCTCTGCCTGTCTGGCGAGCGCACGTGCCCTATAGAAAAAAAAAAAAAAGACAAGGACCTTCACAAAAGAGCGCTTATATTATAATATTAATTTACACAAAGTTGTTTTACATTCTTTTAAGAAAGATTTAATTGCTTAGATGAAGAACAAGCAGGTTCAAAGAAGATTGAAGATTGTAGTTGTTGTTATTATGCTCACCGTTATTTTGGTCTTTCTCTTCAGTACATCGTAGAGTTGCACCTCCCTGATACCTTAAAGTTTAGAGTTTGCCGAACTGCCTGGCGTTGTGCAGGTGGATACAGTATGTACAATCTCCAGGCGGCGTTTTAAAGGCCCGTTGTGTGATATGCCTAAGAAGGCAAACTTCTATTTACAAGTGAGGGCAATACGGGCAGAAAGGCCAGTCTGACAAAGTCACTGGGGATAGAGATTGACTTAATGGACACGGAGATGATGGAAACGGAACAGTAAAATAGTATTTTCAAGACTGTTTCTTCTATTAATACTTTTAATTTAATTCTATAAAATCTCAGAAAGTGATAACCAGTCTAAGAAAGTTTTTAATACTCCATACTTTAGTTAAAGTTCAATGATAACTTTTTATTTGCCATGGCTGGCTTTAATGAAAATCCTACTTTAATAAAAATACTAGGACTTCAAAGAGGTTTTGAATTTGGCCTGGATATAACTTTCTTTAACTGTGTTTATACATTTCTTTCCTCACTGCTCTTAAAATGAATGCTGTTATTATGCATTTTTCTTGCTAATTTCATGCCCCTTCCCCCCCCCCCCCCCCCAGTTATGCCCACTTAATTCAAGGTCTGGTAAAGCTTTATATCAAATAAACTTTATTCTGCTTCGTACTGCTTAGGTTTTATATTATTTCTGCTCTGTGGGTTTTTCTTCAAGCTAACAGAAGAATAATTATGCTTGTCATGAATGGAGTAAATTTACTAACTGACTTTCACTTTTTATTCTCTTATTTTCTGGTAAATGCTCATACTCTATAAAATTGTTTCCTTAATACCTTCCTACTATTTAAAAATTAGATCTTTGAAGGGAATAAAGTACTAAATTTCTTGTTGATATAGTCATTCATAGGGTATTTTTCTTTCTTTTTTTTTTTTTTGGAGAGGTTTTCGCTATAGGGTGCATGCGCTCGCCAGACAGACAGAGAGAGACATCGAGACAGAAAGCGAGAAATCACCCCCCAGGGGGGATGGTCACGCCACAATCCCTTCTCCTCCATTCTCCTCTCGGGATCTTGTGCATGTACGCACACACGCCTGTCGTGAATTTTAAGCCACCGGGTCCGGGACGCGAATCGCGGTCGACTACATGGGAGTCCAGTGACATAGCCATTACGCTAACTGCTGGTTCCCACGCCCGGCATGAGTTTTAAGCCACCGGGTCTGGGATGCGAATCGTGGCCGACTATGTGGGAGTCCAGTGACATAGCCATTATGCTAACTGCTGGTTCCCTCATAGGGTATTTTTCTTAATACAGTTACCAAATTGTAAATATTGGGTTCAATTTGTCACACTATTCAATTATTTTTTTCCTTTATTTATTTTATTTTTATTATCATCATAATCTTCTTTATAGTACATTGGATTACATATAACTTTACAGTGTATTACATTGCTTTTTCAAAAGGGAATGCCATGCATGTCAGTCAATACAGAGACATTAATCTCCCCACTTCATCATTCAATATCTTTTCATTGTTTTTTCCCAATCATTATTATTATTATTCCAATTATAATTATCTTTTAGATTAATTAATTAATTTTTTATATACATTCAATCACATTGTTTACCTTACAATGTGAACATTTCAATATGTGAACCTTTCTCCCCAGTCCTGTTGATCAAAATATCGTCAACCAATAACACTATTCAACTCTTCATAATTTCCCTTTTAAAAAAGTGGATTGCAAATAGATCTACCATATGATTCAACAATCCCATTCTTTGGTATCTACAGAAAGAATAGGAAAATGCTTAGTCAGAAAAGTGCTTGCACATTGATGTTTATTCCAGCATTATTCATAATTGCTAAGACATGGAACCAACCCAAATGTCCATGAACAGAAGAATGGATTGGAAAAGTGAAGCAAGTCAGGCTATGAAGGAGAGACATTGTATGACCTACTTAATATATAGCGAGCGTCTTCACTCTATGACTAAAACTAATTGACTAAAAGATATACAAACACAAGAGATGGGTGTGAATGCCAAATGTGGTGTGTGTGGAGGAGTGGGGCCTAGGGAAGGACATTTGGAGGAGGGATACAGAGGCAGAGCATTGATGGGATGGAGAGGTGTGGTGTTATCTGTTGAAGATATTTTGATCAACTGGACTGGGGAGAAATGTTCACATATTGAAATGTTCACCTTGTAAGCTAAACAATGTGATTGAATGTATATAAATAAAATTTAAAAATAGTGTGGCACAAATACTCTGTGGAATACTACCATAAAAAACAACAAGATCCTGGCTTTTGACAGAAAATGGATGAATATTGAAGATTTATTGCTGAGTGAAGCAAACCAGGCTATGAAGGAGAGACATTGTATGTTTCCACTTAATATATACCTATTGTCTGCACTCTATGGCCAAAACTGAATGACTAGAGGATATAGAAACAAAAAAAATGGTTATAGATACCAAATAAGGTGTGGGTAGATGGTGGGAGAAGGACGAGAGCCTGAGGCAAGACATTTGTGGGATAGATAAATGGGTTATTATCTGTTGATGATGGCATGTATGGTATCCCCAACTGGACTGGTGGGAAATGTATTCATGTTGGAACATTCACTTTATAAGCTAAGTGACATATGTGATTTAATGTATAAAATAAAGTTAAAAAATGAAAAGTGGATCTTACATGAAAGAAGTTTATTTATTGCTCATTTAAAATTCAAATGAAGGGCCAGTCAGTGATGTGGTGGTTAGGGTGAAGAGATTCCACTTGGCCACTGAGCAGTTAGAGTACCAGACCTGGCAGCTTGGAAAACCTGCCTAGCGTGTGGACATGCATGCCCAAACTCCTTAGAGAAGAATGGAGGATTAGGGACTGTATCATGGCCACCCCCTGGGGGGATCATCCCTCCTTTTCCCACCTTCTCTTTCTGTCTGGTGAATGGACATGCTTTAAAGAAAAATAAATAAATGAATAAAAATAAAATTCAAATGAGTGTTTCTGACTGGCATTTTCTATCTTTGGCTACTTTTGGCTTTACTAGTTTTCAATAAGTGGCTTCCAAAGTCATTATGCTTCATTGCATGAGAAATCATTTAGGCCCTGGCATGAATAGGGACTGAAGGGCTATACAAGAGTATTAATTTTTCTGTGGACTAAAACTGAGTTGCACAATCATAACTATCTCCAGAAACTGAAGAGACTTAGAGGTCTAGACTTGAAGAGGAAATAGATTTTCCCTTATTGCATGCACACTGATGTCATAACTTTCAGTTTTACTGTCATATCTCCTGTTTGATACATATTTAATGCTACAGAGGTTGTTAAAATGGATAGGGGTAGCTCGTGGATATGTGGGAGTAGAATTATTCTGAATTTAGTCAAAGAGCCCTTTATTGTGATTTGGACAACACAAACAGGAAACTCCAAGTTTAGGGTTCTATGTTAAGGAAAGTTTGAAGGTACTGTTCTGTTTTATGTGAGAAAAAGTTTGTTAGTTAAGAGGTAATTTATTGAGATTAGGAGAGGAATGTGTATACTTGTATGTGAACGTACATGTGCACACATATGCATGTGTGCATGTTCTTGTGGTTTTTGTTAATCACTGAAGGTGCAGTATATTCAATTCTCTATGATGTACTTAATTTCTCCATTGCTCCTGGGGTTAAAGTCTCCAGAGACAGTTTCTAAGGGTCTGAAAGGGATAAATAATGAGCAATGGAAATGAGCATGCTTTATTCTCTGAGTAAAATTCAAATGGGATTTTTGTAAAGAAAAGAACCAAAAGGTACTTTACATGGGGCTAACACTTTGCATTTCTGGATTGCATTCAGTATGTGTGGGTTCGGCAAGAGAAGCAATAACTTCTCTTATGTCTAAATATCCACTTAGTTTTATTGGTTAATACGACCAAGAAACACACACTTCTTGATTATTTTTCTTTGCAAAGCTGCTTTCCTATTATATAAGCCTTATTAGACATGAGATAAATGCTTTTGTCAAACTGTCATTTTTGACTTTGCAGATCATCTTCAAAAGGATTGTAGTTCTCACAGAGAGGAAAATGGTAAACCTTTCTTTCAAGATTTTTTCAATAATTTGGGTAAATCACTCTCTAGTTTACTGTTCTTTTTCACACAGAGGACTGTTGGCCACCGCTGTTGGCCGCCGAGCCAAGATGGCGCTGCTGGCTGCATAGGGAGGCGTGTCTCCAGTACTACAAACAACTCCTTCTATGGACATGTTTTAGAGACAGCCAATCAGGACTTGCCTCGTACAGGCGAAGGAACTTGCGGGTGGGGCCACCGGGAGGATCCTATATATACGGGGGAAGAAGGAAGAAGGAGAAGAAAAAGGAAACCTGTGAATAAAGACTGTGTGAGGAAGAACCGGGTGTCATGTCGTCTCTGCAGAAGTGACGCCGACAAGTGGTGGCCCGTACGGGGAAGGAAGCACACCATTGAGCACAGAAAGTTCAGAACCTCCGAGTCTACAGGGCAGCTAGCTGGTAAGTACCGGGCGGGGGTCCCGGAAGGAAGACCTCGGTAAAGAGGCGGATAAAAGACCTCGGTAAAGTGGTGGATAGAAGACCTCGGTAAAGAGGCGGATAGAAGACCTTGGATAAGAGGCAGACTGAAGCCATTGGCTGAAAGTAAGGAATAAAAGAGAACCACGACGATGGGGGCTGGGCCATCTCAGCTGATCGTCAAGGTGCTCAGAGAGCTTCTAAAGTTGAAAGGGCTTAAATTGAGGGATAAAACACTTCAGCACTTTATAGATCAGGTGGATGATGTGGCCCCCTGGTTCCTCCATTCGGGGCGGCTCACGCCCACATGCTGGGATGAACTAGGCAGGGACCTAGACCTGGCTGTGGAGGACGATAGGCTTTCTGGAGGGGTTAGGCTGCTCTGGAGGCTTGTCCGAGCGTGCCTTGAGGATCAAAGATGTGTACGGACGGTGAGGGAGGGCCAGGAGGCGTTGGAGTCCCTCCGGGAGCAGCGCTCTCAGGAAGAGAACGGGGCCGCAAAGTTGGCGGAAGCCTGCAGGGAAGATGACGATTACGAAGTAAGACAATTAGTTGAGGAAGTTAAAGGTTGGGAGGTTGCCGAGGAGGAAGAGGAAGACTGGCCTCTACCCACGGCTCCTCCCCCTTATAATCCCTCTGCCCCACAAAAGGAGAACCCAGAGGGCGGAGCTTCTTTCTGCCCCGGGGCTTGGTGGGAGGCCAGGCAGCTTGCGCCTGTTCGGGCATTTCCCGTTTTTGCAGATAATGCTGGGAATAGATATCATGAGCCCCTAGATTATCAGACCATCAAGGCTTTAGCAGAGGCCATAAAGACATACGGGAATGGTGCAGCTTTTAGTGTCGGCCTCGTTGAGACTCTACAGCGGTACTGTATGACACCTAGTGATTGGGGAACGCTCACGAGGACTTCCTGTCCCCGGGTCAGTATCTTGACTGGAAGGTTATTTACCTTGAGGGGGTGCAAGCCCAAGCTGCCCGGAACAGGGCCGCCTGACAGGCGGCGTGGGATGTGGATATGTATATGGGACAGGGCAGGTTCGCCAATCAACAAATAGGCTCCTCGGTTCCGCTTGTCTACAACGTATCGATCCTCACTTACCAATCATTTGTTGCATTTTTCCTACTCTGGGCCAGCCGTCTGCCGCCCTGTGGCAGATGGGCCCGCTTCTGTGGGTCTATCCCAAATCATCGCCAGGAAAAACATTAGAATACTACCCCACTGCAGTTGCGAGTCTGGCACACCAGGCCATTGCTAAGTGCCTTCAACATTTCAGCTGTCAGCCAGACAAATTGATAGTCCCCTACACTGCCCAACAGATCATGATCTTGGTCGCCACAGTTGATGAGTGGACCGTCCTCCAGTGCTCGTTCACTGGAACTCTGGATAACCATCTTCCCAAACATCCACTCCTGACTTTCTTTAAAGAACATCCCATTGTCTTTCCTAAGGTCACCCACACTCAGGCCATTTCTGGGGCCCCGAACATATTCACTGACGGGTCAAAAACCGGGATTGGGGCCTTCCTGGTGAAGGGACAGGCACCCCATACTTTCTACTTCCAGCCTGGAACACCCCAGCAAGTGGAGCTCCAGATAGTTGTTAAAGTGTTTGAGGTTACCCCCGGACCGTTTAACCTCATTTCTGACTCCCATTACGTAGTCTCCATCTTAAAATACTTAGAGGCAGCAGGAGGACTTAGCCGCTCCAGTCCCATTCACAGCCATCTTATTCACCTTCAGCAGCTTATCTGGGCCTGGTGTGAACCATTTTATGTCACACATGTCCCAGAATTTGGGACACTTAAGTATGTCCATGTTTCAGTGGATACCTGTTCAGGCGTCATTCATGCTACTGCCCATACAGGGGAAAAAGTAAAAGATGTCATAAGTCACTGTCTCAACGCCTGGGCAGCCTGGGGGCAGCCTCAACAGCTTAAAATGGATCATGGCCCCAGTTATACAGCCCGGTCATTTTCATAATTCTGCAACCACATGGGAATCACGCTCACACATGGCCTACCATATAACCCTCAAGGTCAAGGTGTAGTAGAGAGGGCTCATCGCACCCTCAAGGAGCTCCTACAAAAACAAAAAGGGGGAGTCAGCAAAGGTCACTCCCCGAAAGACCACATTGCAATAGCACTCTTAACACTCAATTTTTTTCAGCTTGATTCCCAAGGGCGCTCGGCTGCCGACAGGCACCATGCACCGGGGCCGAGCAAGCAGGGAAAAGTAAAATGGAAGGACGTCCTCACGGGGCGCTGGAGGGGACCAGACCCTATTTTGGTTTGGTTGAGAGGATCTGTTTGTGTTTTCCCACAGGACGAACCAGACCCGGTGTGGGTCCCAGAGAGGTTGGTACGACGCCTTCCATCCCAGGAAAACCTGCCTGCTGATACACCGAGCCCTGATGATGGCCTGGGGACGCCTTCTCCTCCTGGGGACACTGACGCTCCCCCAGGGGGCTCAGTCTGAACAACGATGGACTTTCCCAGTATCTTACAGATTGAGGGCCCAACGCAATTGCGACCACGCCCTCCTCGTACAAGCATTTGCTGCTATCGAAGAAGGATACTCCCCCGCGGCTTGGCTGGCCCAGATGCAGTAAACCCCCATCAGCTCAGCGTGCGAGGCAAAGCACTGCACTCCAGGGGCCCTTGATGGGACCTGGAGGAAGGCAAGTCCGAGTGCATATGGGTTGATGCCGACAACACACCCATCCCCATAAAAAGGCATTGGACAGGCTGACCTGGGGGATGCCCCTGGGCCCTTCCACAGGTCAGTAAACAAGTCCACCACATCTGGGGCCCGTGACCTCTACCTTCTCCTGACAAAAGCAAAAGGGGGGAAATGTTGGCCACCGCCGTTGGCCGCCGAGCCAAGATGGCACCGCTGGCTGCATAGGGAGGCGTCTCTCCAGTACTACAAACAACTCCTTCTATGGACATGTTTTAGAGACAGCCAATCAGGACTTGCCTTGCACAGGCGAAGGAACTTGCGGGTGGGGCCGCTGGGAGGATCCTATATATACGGGGGAAGAAGGAAGAAGGAGAAGAAAAAGGAAACCAGTGAATAAAGACTGCGTGAGGAAGAACCGGGTGTCGTGTCGTCGCTGCAAAAGTGACCCCGACAGAGGACAACATTGTACATTTCTGTTGTGTGTGGCTTGTGGAAGAGGAAAACTCTGTAAATAGCAGTTCTCTTATCTCATAAAGTTTAATATTTAGGTTCAAATAATCGAAAGAAAAGAAGGGGCTGGGGATCAACTGGGTTCTGAGGCACACCTGAAGGCAAGAGCTAGAATGTGGACTTTTTGGAACAGAAAGGTCCTCAGAGTGGACTGTGGCCCTTTCTCCTGTGATGCATCCCAGTTAGAAGATAATCTATGGTAAATGGAAAGTGAAGTTATTTTTTCTTATTCTCCTCCTCTGCCACTTGAGCAGCATTTAATTACTGATGCTGATTTTAAAGAAGGAAGATTGGTTTTTATCTTTACACATCTTCTAAATCCATTATTGATATTCTTTTGCATATATAGGTCAAACTCTTCCCACTTTCTCTTTGTGCTTTAGAAATAGCTTCATGACAATTTCCTGTTCATTTTATTGAACTGTACGAAATGCTGTTTCTATAAAGTTTGGATAATTTGACTCTTAGTTCAACTTATAGAAGTTTTTTTTATTGATTAAACATTAAGTCTGAATAGTCAGACTTGTAATGAGTTCTATGCCATGTGGCCCCACCTTTGTGAACTAATATATCACAATTCCTTTGTAAGAACCCTGACTTTTATTTTTGACTCTTCTCTGAACATGTATTTCTTGTATACAAATCTTTTCATGTTATTATTATACTGCACTTACTCTTAGTCAAAACACTGAGGAACTTATCCTACACATTATTCTAAACTAGTAATGATTTGCTTCCATCATTGCCCTTGGAAAGTTCTATTCTTTTGTCAAATTTCATCTCCCTCCCAAAAACTGTTTGTTATTTTTTCCAAATGAATATATCATCACATCTCAGACAAAAACAGAAAGTTATTTTTGTTATATCCCATTGTTATTGTGTCAATGATTATACCATGATATAGGTGACATTTACTCTGTAATCTATATCTCTTCTCATGAAGTTGCCACAGGTAAATATAAACTTTAAGTAAAAACAGATCCTTGATATACAATGAGGTTCCAAGGTAAATCTTGGCTTGTTTCCAATCAAATTTAAGTTCCTAATCTCTTTGTATGTAAAAATTCTAGAGTTACAAATGTACTGTTAGAAGTTGCTTTGAAGAAAAGTTATTGACATAAGCTCCATGAGACCAAGGACTGCTTGTTTAATTCATTGTTCTTCCCATGTCTCCCAGAGCAGGGTCTTACAATAACAACAAATAAAATAAATACTTGTTGAATAATCTAGGGAGAAAAGTCAGACACATGGATAGATATTGCTAAGTGAAGCAAGCCAGGCTATGAAGGAGAGACATTGTATGTCTCCACTTAACATGTACTGACTGTGCACACTGCATGGTGGAAACTGAGTGATTCGAGGACATTGAAGCATTGAAAATGGTTATAGATTCTGGACACAATGTAGGAAGAGGGTGGGAGAAATGGGAGAGAGTAAGGAAATAAAGAAGAAAATAAAGAGGCAAGACATTTATGGGACACAGAAAGGGGTTATTACCTGTTGATAATAATAATGTGTTTTGTATCCTCAACTGGATTGGTGTGAATTGTATTCATTCTGGGTAAGTTCAATTTATAATAAAGTGGCGTATAGTGATTAAATGTATTACAAAAAGAAAAAATATTTTCAATAGTTACATAACAGTTGTATTGTCTTCTATGAATGACTTTGATCTATAGTCAAAAAGAATAAACACTGCTTCAGTGCCATTAAAAAAAAGACAGCCCATTCTTCCCCAAAGATGTATCATAAAACACAAATTAAAAAAGCAAAACATACAGAAGACAAGAAACGGAAGATCATTTGCTGACAATAACATGCTTGTTGATGTGCTTGATTGAGACAATATATAGTGTAATTTGGATGGAAAATCTCATTTTGTATGCTGTAATGATGTTCAGAGAATGAATGCAAATAAATAAATAAATAAATAAATAAAAAAAAAGAAAGTGGTGTCGAATTAACACCACATGGCAAAATGAGCTGGAAGGAAGGTTTTTGAAGGTTACTCTTACTAATAAATGAAGTCCTCCACACCCAAAAAAAAAAAAAAAAAAAAAAAAAAAAAAAAAAAAAAAAAAAAAAAAAAAAAAAAAAAAACACAAATTGAAGAAAATAAACACATAAGTCTTTACCAAGAAGTGGAAAGATGGTGTAAATATTCTTTTGGTTCATATTTTCTCTGTTACCTCCACAGGTCAGACCAATGAGGCCCTTGGAGACTACCAGTATCTCTGGGTCTGTGAGTGAGTTCATCCTTCTGGGCTTCCCCTGCCGCAGGAAGATCCAGATCCTCCTCTTTGTGGTCCTTTCCCTTATCTACCTCCTGACCCTCATGGGGAACATATCCATCATCTGTACTGTGTGGTCAAGTCAGCAACTCCACACACCCATGTACCTCTTCCTGGCCAACTTTTCCTTCCTGGAGATTTGCTACGTTAGTTCTGATGTGCCCAAAATGTTGGCCAACATCATCTCCCAGACAAGAGCATTTCCTATGTTGGTTGCCTCCTCCAGTTCTGCTTCTTCTTTTCCATGTGTGCTGCGGAGGGCTTATTTCTGTCAGTGATGTCTTTCGATCGATTTCTTGCCATTTGTAGACCTTTGCACTATCCCACCATAATGACCCATCAGCTGTGTGTTCGGTTAGTGATCTCCTGCTGGGTGGGTGGCTTTCTCTGTTTACTGACTCCCTTGATCCTCATATCTCAGGTGCCCTTTTGTGGTCCAAACATTATTGACCATTTTCTCTGTGACTTGGCACCTTTGCTGGCATTGTCCTGTGCTCCAGTATCTGGGATTACTCTGACCTGTGGTATTATTAGCTCTCTCATCATTTTTCTCACCTTCGTGTACATCCTTGGCACTTACTTCTGTGTTCTATGCACGGTGTTACAGGTGTCCTCTGGCGTAGGAAGGCATAAGGCTTTCTCAACTTGTGCTTCCCATCTTGCTGTGGTGTCTATGTTCTATGGCTCAGTCATGGTCATGTATGTTAGTCCAGGTTCTGGAGACTATCATGGGATACAGAAATTTGTAACGTTGTTCTATGCTTTGGCAACCCCATTCTTTAATCCCTTAATCTACAACTTCTGGAACAAAGATATGAAAGAGGCACTAAAAATTTTTTTGTATGTTTTATTGTGGGAACACTCTAAAGGATCCAAGAGGTAAATTAAATGGAATCCATCATTAATATTTAGGAAGATACAAAATTATGAGACCAATGACATTATCCTTTTCTTTTTTTTTTACTTTATTCCATTTTTATATATTAGGAAGGCAATGTTAAAGTATGTATTAGATGTATGATTTAAATCTCATGAAGTTATTACTATTATGTTCCAGATAGTGTGCACTTTTTATAGACTTTTTAGTTCGTGATCCAACATTATAGTATTTTTTTTAATATATATTTCTCTATAACTGAGCTTCAGCTCACTCCTCTACACACTGCTGGGTATATTTCAAGATCTTCAAATTCTGCCATTATAGAAGCAAGGTTTGTTTTTCTTTTTCCATAGAGCATAGCAATGGGTGAATGTATTGCAAGTACACAATACTCCTTCAGATGATCAGATTGAGAAACAAAACAAAACAGATTGGGGACCAGCAGTTGGCGTAATGGCTATGTCGCTGGACTCCCACATAGTCAACCCTGGTTCACATCCAGGACCCGGTGGCTTAAAACTCACGCCAGGTGCGTGTGCGTGCGTGCCCAAGATCCCAAGAGGAGAATGGAGGAGAAGGGATTGTGGCGTGGCCATCCCCCCTGGGGGGTGATTTCTCGCTTTCTGTCTCTCTGTCTCTCTCTGTCTGTCTGGCGAGCGCAGGCGCCCTATAGCAAAAACCTCTTTTAAAAAACCAACAAAAACAAAAGCAACAACAACAACAAAAAAACAGATTGAAAACAAAACCTTCAACATCATAGACATTTTAAAAGTAATATCTTTATATTCTCCAAAGTCCAGGTGCAGTTTTGGACATAAGTAAGGTCCACAGCAATATCATGCTGTTTTCATTGGCTCCCCACATTTCGCAATAGTATCACTACAGCATAGGCTACACATGAAAATGAGTTAATACTTAGTGTAAGCCACAGAGACATAGAATTTGTGAGATCACTTCTTACTCAGTTATCTTATGTAATTCTTTGGAAAACTGTAGATAATTGTCCCTCAGAAGCAGTTTCTATTCCTGAATATTTTGTTCAGTATTGCACTTCATGAAGAAGCCTTGCATAAATCTTGATTCCAAAGTAATTCCAGCTTTACTTCCTTACTCTAGTAAAACATCTGCAACCTCCTGATGAATATGTTTACATGTTAATTTGCTTAATATTCAAACGTCTAATGGTAAATTTGTCAATCTCATTTTAAATGAGCTCCAGCTATTCTTATTTTCCAACATTTTCAGTGACCTAGAACTCGAAGTTGAAATTTTAACTTCATAATTCCTCACCTTCTCACTCTTAATGTGTCAATGCAGTCTGTGACATCTTCCCTCTGATTTTTTTAAAATTTTTATCCAGGTCCTCAGGACTGTAGACATGTGATTGCATGATAATTTCATAAATGGTCTTTCTGTCTCTGACATTTTCTATGTCAAATTCCAGAAATTATCTTCTTAAACTTTCTTTCTTTCCCTCCCTTCCTCCCTCCTTCCCTTCCTTCCTTCCTTCCTTCCTTCCTTCCTTCCTTCCTTCCTTCCTTTCTTTTTCCTTTTCCTTCCTCCTTCCCTTCCCTTCCCTTTCCTTTCCTTTCCTTTCCTTTCCTTTCCTTTCCTTTCCTTTCCTTTCCTTCCTTCCTTTCTTTCTTTTTCCTTTTCCTTCCTCCTCTCCTTTCCTTTCCTTTCCTTTCCTTTCCTTTCCTTTCCTTTCCTTTCCTTTCCTTTCCTTTCCTTTCCTTTCCTTTCCTTCCTTCCTTTCTCCTTTCTTCCTTTCTCCTTCCTTCCTTCCTTCTCTTTCTTTCTTTCTTTCTTTCTTTCTTTCTTTCTTTCTTTCTTTCTTTCTTTCTTTCTTTCTCTCTTCTTCCTTTATTTTATTTCTTTCCTTTTCTTTCTTTTTTAGGTATAGCAAAGCAGGAAGTTTATTGAAAGAGAAGGAAGGAAAAACAGTTCCCAAGAAAAAGGAAGGGGTGCTGGAAAATGGGTCTCTAAGAAGGAACTGGGGCAAGGGTTTTTATCTGGATCAGTCTCCACAGTTATTTCCTCTCTACTTACCCACAGGACAAATACAAAGTTCTTTAGTTTGTATGTCATTCAGTGTTCCTCTCAACTTGCTCTCAAACTTTATTTCTAATATTTGTCCTGTAACTCTCATTTAAGCCATCTCCAATTAATGTAGTATAATCTTAGTTTTACAGCCTGAACTTATCATTATTTTATTCATATATTGTTCATTTTTAAGCACTGATCATGAACGTTTTCCCACCCACTCTAATTCATCAAAATATTACTTTCTAAATTCTTAGCATTTTTGAGTTTTGTCAAATATTTTTTCATAATTAGTCCGCTTTTTGTGTATGTGTTACAGCATTGTTTGTGTTATTATTTTTTTAAAAAAATTTTCCTGTATGCCACATATACTTGCCAGAGAGAGACAGAGAGAGAGGGAAAGTGAGAAATTACCCCCCAGTGGGAATGACCATGCTGCAATCCCTTCTACATTCTCCTCTTGGAATTTTGAGCACACATGCACATATGCCCAATGTGATCCTCAAGCTGCTGGGTCTGGAACTCAAACTATGCAGTCAGCCATGTGGGATTCAGCTCCCTTAACTTCTATGCCTGATGGCCCTGTTTGTGTTAGTTAGATTTAACTTTCTTACTAGCTAGATTTAAGTTTCTTCAGGGTAGGGAATATGAGTTATATTCTTATTTGATTCTTTCACAAATAACTTTTTTTCTCCATTAGAGAGTCACACACGCAGAGACACAAGCATCCCAACAGGGTTCCTACACTGTAGTCCAATCCCAGTTTCAGTCAGACTTTATCACATGCCATGTGCACATATCTTGGCATGAGCATGTGCCTGGTGTGCACAGAGAGGTCTGGGGATGCAAACCCAGGACTTTCTCATGTGGGTCCAGTTTTTCCACTACTGTACCACCCACCTGGTTCCATATACTCTGTCTTTACTGCTCTAGGGTGGCTATTGTGATAGTGAGAACTTAATCCATGATCTATTTCATTACTCAATTTTTTAACAAACATATATTGACTATTGACCTCCTCCTGTGTATTAGGCATTATTCTGGACCCTAGAAAATTATACTGATAATTTAAAAAGTCTGTGAAAAATGGAAATATAGCATGAGTTTATTTTGGTGCAGAAAAATTAAAATATACATTATTTTTTCATAATACCCATTTTGAAGACTCCTTGTTATCTGACTCTCATGAAGTTCATATTCTAGTGTGGGGAGACACAAATCAAGAAATAGATAAATAAACACATAGTGTGCAATTTTTTCAGTGGTGAGAAATTCTTTGGAGAAACATAAAGTAAGTGAAAGGAAAAGATAATAATGAGAGAGGATACTAATTAAGTAGGATGGTCCATGAGGTTTTGTTTAAGCTGAATTTTGAAAGGAGACCTAAAGGAAGTGAGGAAGTTCTGTCTTGGCCATTTCAAGTTTTAAGTGAGCCCAAAGGCAAGAAAGTGATCAACTGAGTGTGGGAACAGTCTGACAGGTATGATTGGAGAACCAAATTTAAATGATAGCTATTCCGAAAGGCAAGAAAAGACCAGCTGGAGGCATGGTGGTTAAAGTGGCTGGATCCTAAATGATCTACTGTGTGTTTTGAGTCCTGTTCCTATTGGTTTGGGGAACATGTGCCCAGAATTTCTAGAGAATGGAGGGGAAAGGATTGCAGTGTGGCCCTCTCTATTTCTCTCTGCTTCTCTCCTGCATGCACCCTTTAACAAATTAACAAAACAAACAAAAAGGGCAGGAAGAAAATTTTTGTTCAAAAGTATGCCTCACATATACAATTTAAAAATGTGGAAGACTCGGGACTGGTTTGGATCTCTATGGACTGTTTGGTTCGAAGATGTCTCAGATCCCAGAATTCTCTTACATGGATAGGACAAAAGTAAACACATCACCAGGGGAGGACAAGACAGTGGAGCCCTTGGGAGACACTGGAAATTATATCACTGCAGTAAAAATGGTCTTTTTAAAATCATATATAGCATATTTAAATGGATTTTATACATATAGTTAAGTTTGGTTAGCAATGCCTAAGTTTTAACAAAGGTGATTTTCATGTGAAAAATTGAAAGGAATTTTAAAATATGAAGACTTTATATGTCATATATAGCATGCAAACTTACTTTAGTGTCTCATGGAAAAACAAGGCTAAACCATTGGTTTGTTGAAAAAGTCATGACACAGTTTTGCACAGAAAACAGAAAAAAATATTTCATAACTTTTCCGACAACCCAATATATTTGAATTTTATACATTAACCAGTTTCTCATTCTTTGCCAAGACAAGACTGAAATCACCTCCCTGAAAGAGAGGGTAAGAATATACATTTAAAAACGAATTAATTAACATCCAAGTGGAGATTCAAGCAGGCAATTAGACATGCAAATCTTAATGTATATAAGATTGGAAGTGAAGATGAAAAACTCTAAATTTTTGACACATTGACATATAAAGTGATTGGATTCTTTGGAGTCATTCTAAATTAGTGCTGTTCAATAAAAACATAATGTAAGCCACATATTTCATTGAAAATACTTTAGTGGCCACATTAATAAGGGTAAAGATGAAATTTTAATAATATATTTATTTAAACTAGCTCACTCAAAATATTATTTCAACATGTAACTAACATAAACATTATTTAGATATTTACGTTCTTATATTAAGTCTTCAAAATCATTACCTAATTTTACAGTTAGAGTGTGTCTTAATTATGACACACATTTCAAGTGCTCAGTAACTACACGTATGTCATGGTTAGTACATTGAACAGTGCAGGTGCAAGGTTACGTATAGAGCTCAACTAAAATTAACGTTAAACACTTAGGTGAATTGACTGTTTTTTCAGAAAATTATTTTCCTAGCAAGAACAAGAATCCTCTTAGTTCACAGGTCTCCCTGATTTAAATCCCGAGTTGGTGGGGAAAGAACCCACTGAGTACGCTACACATGGGCACTGGTGGTCTGCATCCACGCACGACCTCCAGGACAGCCTTTCCTGGAGAATTATATCTTTCATTTCATTGCCCTAATTTGCTTCAGACTCACAGTTAGAAGTCCCTGAGGAAGCTGGATGAAATTACTCTCTCACACATTGCTTTTTAGGTAAGAATAGGGGTAATATACTTCACAGTAAATAATATATCATTGTAAAAGACCAAATAGTACAAAATAATGAAATTCCTCACATCCCTGTACCTGACACACCTACTTGTCTTCTCAGCAATGTGTTCATCTGGGTGGGTATATTTATAAGACATTTTTCTGTGTATTTACATATAAAAATATAGTGTGAGTTTTAAACAGGTGTATAAATTGTGTTATACCTAAGTTTTGTTCTACAACTGACTGACCATCCCACCCAATTGAATGAAGTCTCACAGTGACTAAAAGACTTTCCAGATGATGGATGGTTTCTTTTTCTTTATCTTATTGTCCCAGGAGACAATCCCAAGAGCAGTAGGGACAATTACACTTCACACTCAATACCCCAGAGTGTCTTATCTTCAGAGATGAGCTTAAAGATGAAAATCTCACTGAAGGTCCAGCAAGTGGCATAGTGAAGGTGCTAGACTCACACATGGTCAATTAGTTTGAATCCTGGGTCTGGCAGCTTGAAACTCATGCCCAGCATGTGTGTGTGTACCCAAAAATCCTAGGAGAAAGATGGAGGAGAAGGTACTGTGGCATAGCCATGCCCCCAGGAGGTGACTTCTCACTTTCTCTCTCACGGTCTCTCTTTCTCTGTCTCTCTGGCTAGTGCACATGCCCTATGGCAAAAACCTTAGGGGGGAAAAAAAGGAATGAAAGACCTCCTTGAATCCAGGTGAGACTGTCACCTAGTTATGGCCTTCCTACTTTGCTGCTCACCTAAAACCCTGGAGTAGCTCTGGATTTAAAAAAAAAACAGCCCCATATTTTTTTCCTTTTTAAGAGAAGTTTTTGCTATAGGGTTTGTGCACTTGCTAGAGAGACAGAGAGACAGAAATCAAGAAGTCACCCCCCATATCTTCTCTTCCATTCTCCTCTTGGGATCTTGGCCATGCATACACACGAACCATGTGTGACTTTCAAGACACTCGGCCTGGGACTTGAACAATGGTGGACTATGTTAGTCCAGTGATGTAACCAATATGCCATCTGCTGCTCCCAGAACCAGCTGCATATTGAATGTCATCAGTTGCCACTGGTTCTTGGAGTTGCCATTAAATCGCATATTTTTTTTTTCAGTTGAAATCCATCTTAACAAATCCCCAAATCCTGACTACCTTCCCAATCACTAAGAGAAACTTTCCTGCTAGTCTTCATTGCTCAGGATTGTAATATCAAGACAAGAGTAGGTCTTTTTGATTCCTTCTTTAGGTCCCTGGTGCCCACTGATATCTGCCCAGTTGCTTCGATACCTTGTAAGTGTAAGAATACCTGGAGTCTTGTTTAATGTCTAGAATCTCCTCTCATACCTTAATCCATAGGATTCTATGTCCTTTTCTTTTTATTTCTTTATTTTTGAGAGGTTTTTGCTATAGGGTGTGTGCACTCGCCAGAAAGAGTGAGAGACAGAGAGAGAGAGACAGAGAGAGAGAGAGACAGAGAGCGAGAAATCACCCCCAGGGGGAATGGCCACGCCACAATCCCTTCTCCTCCATTCTCCTCTCAGGATCTTGGGCATGCACACATGCACATGCACCTGGTGTGAGTTTAAGCCACTGGGTCCAGGACTCGAACCGCGGTCGACTACATGGGAATCCAGCAGCATAGCCATTTATGCTAACTGTTGGTCCCTGTCCTTTCATTTTTAAATGATCTTCTTCCTGTCCCAATGGATATAAACACTCTATCCATGATTTAAATCATATTTAGAGGATAGTTTTGTGTATCTACTATGTTTTGATTACTGTGGTAACAGGTTTCACATTTCACATAGGTCATCTATCCAATATGATATGCAAACATTCTTTTAAAGAGTGAGATCCTGTCCCTGGAGACGACATGAGTGAATCTGGAGGACGTCATGTTAAGTGAAATAATCCAGGCAAAAAAGAGGAATAATGCATGTTCTCGCTAATATGTAGAAGTTTTAAAAAAGACCTTGTAGAAGCAAGGAGAGAATAGGACAGTTGAGGCTAGGAAACCTGGAGGGCAGGAGAGAGAGGAAAATGTTGGCTAATGGACACAAAATTACAATTAGATGAGACGCTCTGGTTTTCTGTATTACAGTAGGATGACTTTGAATTAGCAATGATATAGTGTATATTCCAAGATATCTAGAAGCGAGGATTTTCAGTGCCCCCAACATAAAGTAATGACTAAAGTTTGAGGTGATGAATGTGCATCTGATTTGATCATAACACATTGTTTCATGCACCAAAAAACCCACTCTATAGCTCATAAATGCATAGTTATTGTGTCAATTAAAAATAAAATAAATAAAATAATAAAATATTTCTGATAACAACTTCATCATTTTGAAATGATTAAGAAGTTTACAGAGGATAAAACTATAGATATGGCTGTAATTCAGCTTTGCTTTATTTCCTTTTCTACAAATGTTGCCTGAAGTAGAAAATCATGTCTGACCTGTCATCTACTTGTTATGCTTTTCTGGTCATTGTTATGCCTTTGGGTCACTCTTGAAAACTTCTATAACATTATTTTGGCTTATTTTTTTACTTGCACATTTTTATTTCAAACATTATATTTGATAACTTTGCCCAGAACTGGCCTCTATGATTTCAGTCCACATTTATTTAGGGATAAGTTTTACAATGAATGACCCTTGTGAATAGAGACTTATTCATAACAGCCAGTTCCTGTAGGGAGATTTCAGGGTCATGAGTTACTCTGGCAAGAGTTCCAACATAAACCCTGTGCAAGTGCAAAACTTTAGGCACTTTTTACTTATTGTTGCTGAAGTGGACCCACAGTAGCATCTCACATTGACAGTGAAGTGCAATTTGAGTACCCTTGGGCTTTGTAAGGTGCAAGTCAGACTATTTTCAGATACAAGACTAACCTACGTTAGGCTCCTTCTCTCTTCTCCAAGCCTTGGTCATTTTAGCAGGGAGACATGAAATGACAAAGACCAGCCCAGATGTCTCTCCAAGGTGACAAAGGCAGCCAGACTGGAAGTAATCCATTCACTCTGTTAAAACATCCACTAGTTGCTGCAGATAGTAACTTGGAGCAAATACTTTTTTTTATATTAAGTTGATTTATTTGCATTCATTCACTATACATCATTACAGCATACAAAGTAAGATTTTCCATCCAGAGTACACTGTATATTGGCTCAATCAAGCACATCAACATACATGTTATGGTCAAGAAATAATTTTCCATTTGTTGTTTCCTGTATGTCTTGCTTTCCCCCCCACCCCCATCCTTGATTCCCTATCTCTTACCTTCTGCCGTCTCCCACTCTCCTCCCAAACTGTCTCTGGTACCTATGTTTGCTTTCTATACTTGCCCCCCCATATTTTATTCAATCATTAAAGATCTTAATTAATTTAAATATTTTCATAGCAAGCACAGCTGATATATACATTTCCATGAACACAAGTCCAACTTTAGGCATAAACCTCAGTGAGTAGCATGAACATCCTATAAAGTAGCACCTAGCTGGGGCTATATATCTTACTGCAGTAATCAAATAGGTATTTTTAATGTGTTTTATTTTTTTTAATTTCAAGAAAAACAGTTTTAGTTTTTTTTCCCTGAAACTTTTTTTAACTTAATTTACATTCTTTCCCTAAGCATCGTCACAGCATACAAATGTGATTTCCCATCCAGAATATACTGCATAGTGGCTTCTGAGGGCAGTATTAATCAATTCCTTTTACCATTATCCCCGTGTCCTGTATCTTGTCCAGGTCCTAAATTTTGGATATTTTAATTTTCATCTTGGAAACCCCTCTGGTGTATCTGAATGTTTTGGACCCACTAATGTTTTCATATTGTACTCTCATATTCTATCTAACCTCCTTCCTCAATGACCTGCTTGTGGAAAACTTCTGCTGAATATTTGTCACTTAGATGATGGCTGTCTAACCTTTTTGTACAATCTTTTATACATACATATATGCATAATGTTATTATTAATACTTGATGGTATTCCATCAGAAACATTCCAAACCAGTTCTTACCTATTATAATTTTTAATATTTTGCCAGCTCGTATATGTCTCTCCCTGAGAGAAAGAGAGGGAGAAAGCAGTTTTTAAAGGGGGCATGGTCACTCTACAGACCTTTTTCAGGCTGTATGTGAAAACATCTGAGGCTGCTATTTTCCATGTGGAATTCAGGCAAGAGAGAGAGAAGTGGTGTAATGTTTATGATCATGTTTATTTGACTTTAGAGCAATGATATCCAAATCTGGAGTTGGTACAGGTAGTACTTAATTTTACCACGCTATCTCTTTTATTCTCTCCAAATATATCCCATACATTAAATACTACATATCTAAATAAAAGTGAATTTTATTAATTTAAAATAGAGAATTTCTGATTTTTAAAATTAATTTATTTTATATATTCAATCACTACATATCCCTACAGCTTATAAAGTGAACTTATCCAACATGAACACACTTCACACAATTTCATTTGAGGATATCATACACATTATCATCAACAGATAATCTTCCATTTCTGTGTTTCTGAAATGTCTTGCCTCTGTATTTTTCTCCTTGATTCCTTTCGTCTCGTTCCCCCCCATCTCCCAGTCTTTTTCTATACTGTCTCCAGTATCTGTAACTGTTTCCCATGCTTCTCTGTCCTCTAATCTCTCAGTTTTGCCATAGGGCAAACAGTTGGTATATATTAAGTGGGGACATACAATGTCTGTCTTTCATAGCCTGGTTATCTTCACTCAGCAGTAAATATTCCATATTGTCCACTTTCTATCAAACGCCACTTTCTATCTTCTTTTTTTATGATTGAGTGTATATATGCCATACTTTTTCTATCCATTCATCTATTCATGGACATTTGGATTTGTTCCGTGTAACATGAGATGTCCTTACACTTTTTGTGTCATTTTCAATTTCTTTTTTTTAGATTTTCATAGTTTCCTTTGTAGAGGTCTTTGATTTCTTTTGTCAGATTTATTCCTAGGAATCTTACACTTTCTGTGGTTATGGTAAATGGGATTACTTCTTTTTCAGTTCTACCTCAGTTTGCTTGTTGTTCTTATATACAAATGCTATAGATTTGTGTATGTTGACTTTGTATCCGGCCACTTTACTGTATTCACTTACTACTTCCAGGAGTTTTTTCATGCATACCTTTGGGTCTTTTATGTATACCATCATGTCATCTGAAAATAAAGGTGACTTTACTTCTTCTTTTCCTATTTAAATGTCTTTTATTTTATTCTCTTTTATGATTGCATTGGCTAGGACTTCCAGCACTATATTGAAAAGGAGTGGAGAAAGTGGGCAGCCTTGTCTTGTACCAGTTTTTAGTGGAGTCTTAATCATGAAGGAATGTTGTATTTTGTCAAACACTTTTTGTGTAGTGATTAAATGATTATATGGTTTTTATCTTTCTTTCTGATAATATGGTGTATTTCATTTATGATTTTGTGTATGCTGAACAACACGTACATCTTTTGGATAAAGCCTACCTGGTTGTGATATTTACTCTTTTTTATATGTTGTTGAATACTATTTGCTATATTCAATCACTATACATCCCTGGATTCTATTTGCTAGTATTTTGTTGAGAATTTTTGCATCTATATTAATCAGAGATATTGGTCTGTAGTTTTCCTTTTCGTCATGGCCTTATCTGTTTTGGAGATGAAAATGGTAGTGGTAGAGGCTTCATAAAATGAATTTGGGAGGGATCCTTCATTTTAGATCTTTAGGAATAAAATGAGTAGAATGGGAGTTAACTCTTCTTTAAAAGTTTTGTAGAACTCAGAAATGAAGCCATCAGGACTTGCCTTTTCTTTATTGGGATATTGGGAGGTTATTTATTACTGATTGAATCTCATTGCCTGCTATGGGTCTATTCAGACTTTTTATATCCTGATTCCATCTTGGTAGATTATTCATGTCCAGAAATTAGTCCATCTCATTCAGGTTTTCTTTGTTGGTGTATATTCGCTCCATATTCTCTAATGATGTTTTGTATTTCTGTTATGTCTGTTGTAATGCTGTTTGTATTATTGTGAATTTGATTTATCTGGTTCCTTTTTTGCCTCTTTTTAATTAGGGTAGCTAATGATGTATCAATCTTGTTTATTTTTTCAAAGAACCATCTTTTGGTTTGATTTATTTTCTGTATAGTTCATTTATTTTCTATTTCATTTATTTTTGCTCGAATCTTTATTATTTCTTTTCTCCTGGCATATTTTTATGTATTTTTTGTTGATGTTTTTCTAATTCCCTGAGGCATGATATTTGGTTGCCATATGCCACCTTTCCTTCTTTTACTTATGTGCGCCAATTACTAAATTACTATGAGCCGCTCTCTTATGACTGCTTTTGCAGTGTCCCATAGATTATGGAAACTGGTGTACTCATTATCATTGGTTTCAATGAATCTTCTGATTTCAATCTTAATTTCTTTTTCTTTCTTTCTTTTTTTTTTTTTTTTTTTTGGAGAGTTTTTCGCTATAAGGCGCGTGCACTCGCCAGACAGACAGAGAGAGACAGAAAGCGAGAAATCACCCCCCGGGGGGGGATGGTCACGCCACAATCCCTTCTCCTCCATTCTCCTCTCGGGATCTTGGGCACGCACGCACACGTGCCCGGCGTGAATTTTAAGCCACTGGGTCTGGGACATGAACCGCGGTCGACTACGTGGGAGTCCAGCGACACAGCCATTATGCTAACTGCTGGTTCCCATTCTTAATTTCTTTAGTAGTTGTGAAGTCATTCACAAGTAGGTTGTTTAGTTTCCATATGTTTGTGTAATTCAAGGTTTTTTTCTGAGATTAAGTTTAATTCCATTGTGGTTGGAGAAGATGCTGCTGAGTATGTTTTTTATGCCTTTGAATCTGTCGAGCTTGTTTTGTACCCTATCATGTGGTCAATATTCAAAAAGGTTCCATGCAGGGATGAGAAAAATGTGTAGTTCGTGGTTTTGGGGAGGAAGGTTCTACAGATGTCTATTAAGTCAATTTTATTTATGGTATCATTTAGATCCTGTGTCTCTTTGCTTATTTTTTTCTAGATGATCTCTCCAAAGGGAATAGAGGGGTGTTGAGATCCTGCCAAAATTTGTGTTGCAGTCTCTTTTCTTTTAGATCTAGCAGTCTTTGATTTTTGTATTTGGGTGCTCCTCAGTTGGGTGCATAGATATTTATAAGTGCTATCTTCTTGTTAAATTAGTCCTTTTACTACTATACAACACCTTTCTTTGTCTCTTCTTATAGTTTTTGTCTGAAGCCTATTTTGTCTGAAATCAGTATTGTGACTTTAGCCCTTTTTTGGTTTCCATTTGCATGGAATACATTTTTCTAGCCTTCCACTTTTAGGCAATGTATACCTGTATCCAAGAGATGCATTTCTAGTAGGCAACAGATAGATTTTTCTTTTTAATCCATTCAGCTGGTCTGTGTCTCTTGTTTGAAGAATTTAATCCATTATCATTCAATGTTATTATCACTATTTCTGGACTTGTCCCTACATTTAAGCTAGCCATTTTCTTGTTGTTTTTTGTTCTCTTATTTCTGTATGTCTCTCTTTAGTTTTCCTGATATAGTACTCCCTTCAGAACTTTTTGAAGGGCTGGTGTGGTATTGGTAAAGTCTTTCAGGTTTTATTTTTCTGAGAATGTTTTTATATTTTCTTCCCATTTGAAAAATAATCTTGCTGTGTAGAGTAATCTTGTTTGAAATTATTTTTCTTTTAACACTTTGAATATATCTTCCCATTCTTTCCTTGCTTGCATTGTTTCTGGTGAGAAGTTTGATGTTAGCTTGATGGGATAACCTTTGTAAGTCACTTGATGTTTTCCTCCTGCCATTTTTAGTATCTTGTCTTTATGTGTGATTTTGGTCAAACTGGCTATGATGTGCTATGTTGCGGATCTTCTTGTTCTGATTCTATTTGGGATCCTTTGTATTTCTTGGGTCTGGATATTTGAATTCTTTTCTAGGCTTGGAAAGTTTTCTTCCATGATTTCACAGAATAGATTATCAATGCCTTTATCAGTTTCTTCACTTTCTGGGATACAAATTACTTGGGTGTTTAATGGTATCTAGTATTTCCCATACATTATCTTCATTTATTTCCCCATTCTTTTTGGTGATTTTTTTTTTCTAGGTTAGAGGTTTAGTTTTCTAGATCTGAGATTCTATTTTCTGCATGATCTAATCTGCTTTTAATACTTTTGAATAAATTTTTGATTTCTTGTTTTACAGCTTTCGTGTCTAACAGTTCTGTTTGATTCCTTTTTTGTGTCCATTTCTTCTTTCAAATTGTGAAAGGACTTACTCATCTCCTGGAGTTAATTGTTTATTTTCTCTTGCATCTCCTGGAGTTTATTGTCTCTTTTCTCTTGTACCTCATTTAGTTCTGTCACTGTGAATTTCTGAATTGTTTATCTGACATTTCCACAAGTTTTATTGTACCATGTGTGGATGATGAAAAGTTGTTTTTCTTTGGGGAATAGAAACTTTCTTGGTTTCTCATATTTTTTGTGCCTCTGCACTGGTTTCTGGCCATCTGGTAGATTATATGTTTCTTCCTAATTTCTTGGAGTTAATTCTGAGAATTCTAAGGTGTGTGAGAGGAGATGAGCCATGGTCACTCTGCAGCTCTGTCTCCCTGATGCTCATCCTGATACCTGCACCATTGTCACTGGAACTGGATATTCTAATGATCTCCTAGTTCCTAAAGACAGGTGCGCCTTGGGGCTGAGCTGCAGGGTTTAAACTGGGGAAGAAAGTAGGGGCTGTGTGGTGCATGCTTCAGAAAACTATGAAGTCTGAAAGTATTCCTGAGTGGACAAAAAGAAGATAGAGGTCTAAAAGTATCTCCTGCCTCAGTTATTCTCACAGGCTGCTGCTGCACAGGTTCCGGGGCTAATGATGGAGGAGGGAAGTGGGAGTGGGATGTTCCAGGCACCTGGAACAGCTGAGAGTCAATGAGAATTTCTGTTATTTTGAGAGTCTCATATATTTTATACAACTGTTGATCTTGAGTAAAGTGATCAATTCCTGACTCAGAACAAGTTGGGCAAATGGCTTAATGGTTAAGTCTATGGACTCCCATGTAGTTGACTGTGGTTTAAGTCCTGGATCCAGTGACTTAAACTTTGCACCAGGGACATGTGCGTGAGTGCCCAAAATCCCAAGAGGAGAATGTAGGAGAAGGAGTTAGAGCATGGCCATCCTCCTGGGGGGAGATTTCTCACTTTCTGTTCTCTTGGGGGGTAATTTATCACTTTCTCTCTCTCTGTCTCTCTGGCTAGTGCACACATCCTGTAACAAAAATTTCTCTCTCAAAAAAAAAATGTGAAAAGAAAATAACCCGCTCCAGAGGTTTGTTATGCATAATGGTTGATGCATATAATAGTGAAAGTGGCTGTCCTTTAGGTTATTTGGTAGAAAAGGAAGCTATCCAGACCAAATTGGTAAAGATTCATATCTAATCTATTTTGGTGGTTCATGACGCTTGTGGTGTTACTGTACACTTCATAAATTGGCTTAATTTTGCATAATACGACCCTAGCTTTATTTAAATATGCAATTGTTTTTTCTCTTTCCCATTAACAAGTAATATTCCTAGAAAACTATGTTTGAGTCTCCTTATGATCATTAACAGATACAAAATTACAGTTAGCTAGGAGTGATAAGTTCTAGGGGTCAAAAGCATATAGGGTGATTATAATTAACAATTTTTCATTGAATATTTTAAGATAACTAGGAGAAAGGGTTTGAAAAGCTAACACAAAGTGATGACAAATGCTTGAAGTGATGGACATGTAAATTACTCTGATTTGATCATCACATATTGTATTTATGCACCAAAAAGCAACCCTGTACCACATAAATATTTACAGTTATTATGTTAATTAAAAATAACTAGGAGCCAGTGGGTGGCATGGCGGTTATGAAGCTGGACTACCATGTGGCCAACTGTAATTTGAGTCCGGGATCTGGTGGCTTGAAAATCTTCCTAGGTGTGTGTGCCTGTATGCTTGTGTGCTCAAAATCCCAGGAGGAAAATGGGGAAGAAGGGACTGTGGTGTGGCTGTCCTTCCTAGGGGTGATTTCTTACTTTTCCTCTCATTGTCTCTCACTGTTTCTCTTTGGTGAGCACATGCATTATGGCAAAAGCCTTATAAAAAAACTAAAAAAATTTTAAGGCCAGAAGGTATGTCTCTGCAAAGAAAGAGAGAGAGAGAGAGATTGAGAGAAAGCACCCTCCTGATCCCCTGCCATGGGGCTTGCTCACACTATAATTATTTTCCTTCAATTCTCTATCATGTCAGGATATCAGGATCTTGGACATGTGATTCTGATGCATGTGTGTTTTCAAGACAATGGATTGGGAGTTGAATTGGGGTTGGCTATGTGAGATCTAGCTTTCATCATGCAGCACTTAAATGCTCCAAGAGCCCATGGACTGGCCCTAACAAAACGTTACTTAAATTTTTTTTTTTTTTTTTTTTTTTTTTTTTTTTTTTTTTTTTTTTTTTTTTTTTTTACAATGAGACCATTTCGATATGTGAACATTTCTCCCCAGACCCGTTGATCGAAATATCTTCAACAGATAACACCACACCTCCCCATCCCGTCAATGCTCTACCTCTGTATCCCTTCTCCAAATGTCTTTCGTTGGGCCCCACTTTCTACAAAAAAAAAAAAAGCTTGAAAAATTTAAAAAGTTTATCCAATTAATTTATATTAATGACATGTAGCTGATAAATACTCAGATACAGTATATATTCTTGAAATAATAGAGTATAAGGTTGTTATTTACCTATGAGGAGGGGGAAAATTTATGTGATTTGAAAGAATGTAATTTTTAAAAAGAATTGTTTTATTTAACTTTATTTATTTTATTTATTTTAATTTGACCAGAGAGGGACAGAATGAGAGAGAGAGAAAGAGAAAGGAAAAATGAGAAAGCAAGGGACAAGGTCTGGGACTTGAACTGTGGTTGGCCATGTGGGAGTCCAGTGCCCTTAAGCACCATGCCACCTCATGGCCTCTGAAAGAATGCAGTTTTTTTGAGAGATTTTTTACTATAGGATGCATGTGCTCACTAGAAAGACAGAGAGAGATGGAGAGACAGAAAGTGAGAAATCACCCTGCAGGGGGAATGGCCACATCACAATTCCTTCTATTCCATTCTCCTCTTGGGATCTTGGGCATGCACACACACGCGCCTGGCATGAGTTTAAGCTACCGGGTCTGGAAGTCAAACTGTGGTCAACTACATAGAGTCCAACAACATAGCCATTATGCCAACTGCTGGTCCCAAGAATGTAATTTTTAAAAACAATGTTCATATCTTTTTTCCATGAGAGTGAGAGATAAGAGAGACAGAGAGAACAAAAAACAAAAAACACAATCAACAGAGTCTCACACTCTGATCTAGTGTGTACAGGTCAACTGGGGAATCAAACCTGAGATCTTCCAGATTTCTTGAGTAGCATTTTACTGTTGCGCCACTGAGCTGACCCAGATGTAACTTAAATTCTTTTATTAAGCCATTCTGTTTGTTTATACATTTATTGGCTTAATGAGTGCACATGCAAGAGAAAGGGAAAGAGAGAGAACCCTTCCATGGGACCTGGTTACTCTGCAATCCTTTTTTTCTCCAATTCACCATCTTGTTAGGATCCTGGGCATGTATGCATGTGCCAGGTGTGTTTTTAAAGCTGCTGGGGCTGGGACCCAAACCCTGGCTGGCCATGTTGGATCCACCTTCCTCTGTGCAGTACTTATCTGCTACTCTTCTTTTTTTAAACTTTATTATTATTATTATTTATACATTCAATTGCTATACATCATTTAGATTGTAAGGAGATTTTACCCAGCATGATACAGTTGAGAATACTATACACATCCTCATTAACAGATAACAAACTATGTCTGTGTCCTGCAAATATCTTATCTCTCCATTTTCCCCCCTAATTTCTGTTTCTGCACTCTTCCCCTCCCACACTTTCCTTCCACTTTGTCTCCAGTGTCCATAACAATTTTTAATGCTTTTATATCCTCCAGTCTTTCAGTCTCTACCATAGAGTGCAGACAGTCTGTATATGGAAAGTGGAGACATACTCTTAACAGTCAGTCCCAAAATGTAATTTTTTGATAGTGGTTGAAAGGAGCATGTGAGGGAAATTATCAATACAAGAAATCATCAACTGAGTATCCTTATAAGTAGATTATCTCTTAAATTAGACGAATTTGTAGTTCAAATTTTATCATTAAATTCTTCATTTATAAAGCCCTAAATTTAGTAAAAGTTATTACATAATTTGGATTTCATTCTGTTAAGTGGGAGCAACTTAAAATCTGAGGTGAAAGTTTTTCTGGGATATGAAAAGTCTGAAATATAAAATGTTAGTTATCATCTCTCAGTTACTTACAAAAGGAGAAAGCACACACCTGTATAAACAATTAATGGTACACTTTATTAAGCACACAAATTTTCATCATTTTTCACTATCTACTAAGAAATATTGTATAACAAAACATGAACATGCAAAGAGAAACCATCATTAAAATAATCAAAAAACATCAACATCTGACACCTGGGACCAGCAGTTAGCGTAATGGCTATGTCGCTGGACTCCCATGTAGTCAACTGCTGTTTGAGTCCTGGACCTGATGGCTTAAACTCATGCTGGGTGCGTGTGTGTGGGTGTCCAGGATCCCAAGAAAAGAATGGGGGAGAAGGGATTGCGGTGTGGCCATTTCCCCCTGGGGGGTGATTTCTCACTTCCTGCCTCTCTGTCTCTCTCTGTGTGGCGAGTGCATCCGCCCTATAGCAAACACCTCTCCAAAAAAAGGGAAAAAAATGAAAACATCAGCATCTGACACCTACATAACTGATATTTTGGGTAAAGTACTTAAGATTTTTGCTTATGCAAATAATTTGCCCATCCAGTCATTCTCTTTGTTTATACATTGAATTGATGTTGCTCCTGTGAAATAGAACAAAGAAATCTGTCTTGTTGTGGAACCCTCAGAAGTCCTGCCTCTAAAAATCTAGAAAATGTGAAATCCTATGTTCTCTCGTAAAGAAAGTCCAATTACAGTTGCATATCAATTTGTGGAATAAATGACTTTCTGTGGGGTGTAAATGTGGCTTTCTAAATTGCATCTTATTTTTCTATTGCCTTTTGATTACATTTTAGAAAGTCATCTTTGGAATAATAGATGACTGATGGCTAAAATAAAATATGCTAACAAGCCAACAGTTGTGATACACATTTTAAGGATGAGCTACTCTTTAGAGATCTTAGAATAATACTTAAATATATTATACAGCAATAATACTGAAATAAAATATGGTTCCCCAAATTGCCACTTGACACTAGATTTGATGCAAAGGGAGTTAAATACTTATAACTGATCCTTTACATCATCTTCTATCTATACTCTGTTCTAAGTAAATAATAGTCACTATGTTTCTTAATTTTGTTTTGGGTGCTTTCTGACCTACCATTGAGCTAAGACAGTTTCTCTAAAATGCTCAGTGTAAAAGTGCTAATTAGAGGTGGACTCAGGCTGCAGGCCCGACCCTTCTGAATCTCCACGCATCCCCAACATTTCTCCTCCTTGGACCCCAGGTTGGTTGTCTGGGACTTTAAGGTGAACTCTCACCCAACCCCACCCGCAATCCGGATAGAGCTGGCCAGCAGTTCCTGGCTCTAGGCGGACTGAGGCTGCAGGCCCGACCCTTCTGAATCTCCACGCATCCCCACGGTTTCTCCTCCTTGGACCCCAGGTTGGTTGTCTGGGACTTTAAGGTGAACTCCCACCCCACCCCACCCGCAATCCGGATCGAGCCGGTCAGCAGATCCACTCCAGGCGGACTCAGGCTGCAGGCCCAACCAACCTGGTCCTGTCACTCATCTTCTGACCCTTTCCCACTAGGCTTTGGACTCTTTGAATGCTAGTGATTTGAATAGAGCGCGGTGCGCAACATGCGCGATTTCCTTTTTTCATTCTGTTTTTCTTTGCTCTTGGGGTGTTGCTTATTCAGTCAATTGAAGACTCACTTCTCCTTAGAGACAGTGAGGACTTTGGGTCATCCAGGGTAGTGGCAACAGTTAATGGTAATTGTGAGCAACAGGTAGGTCAACCATAAGGGGAATCATCAATTTTCTGAGCCTGTACAACTTTTAACAATCAGTTAGGAAGAAACATATAGATTACCTGATGACTAGGAACAATCGCAGAGGCTCAAGAAATATGAGCAACCAAGAAAAGGCCTCTCCCCCAAGGGAAATCATCAAGCCTACATCACCCACAGTCAATACAATGGACATCATGGACATGTCTGATAAGGAATTCAGATTATTTGTAGTGACCAAACTAACTGAGATGGAAGAGAAAAGAGACAAGGAGCTCCAGGAGATGAGGAAGTCCTTCAATGACTGGAAAGAAGAAATGGATACCTTAAACAAGAACCAGATGGAACTTTTAGGATTGAAGAATGTGATACAGGAAATCATAATCTCCCTTGAAAGTATTAAAAGTAGGTTAGACCAGGCAGAAGATCGAATCTCCAACGTACAAGACAAAACATCTGACCTAGAAAAAAGTATCAAGAAGATTGAGAAAACAACCATGAAAAATGAGGATAATATATGAGGAATACTGGATACTATCAAGCGCCCCAACATCCAGATAATTGGTATTCCAGAGGAGGAAGAAAATAATAAGGGCCTAGATAATTTATTCCACGAGATCCTGGAAGAAAACTTTTAAAATCTAGAAAGGCATTCAAGTATCCAGACCCAGGAAATACATAGGACCCTGGGTAGAATCAACCCAAGAAGATCTTCTCCAAGGCACATTATAGCCAGACTGGCAAAAACAACAGACAAAGACAAGATACTAAAGTTGGCAAGAGGGAAACGCCAGGTTACTTACAAAGGTCACCCCATCAGGCTAACATTGGATCTCTTGGCCGAAACAATGCAGGAAAGGAAAGAATGGGGAAGCATAGTAAAAGTGTTGAGTGAAAAACAATTTCAACCAAGAATACTATACCTGGCAAAATTATCTTTCATATGGGAAAAAAAGATAAAAACATTCTCGAATAAACAAAATTTGAAGGAATTTACCAACTCCAGACCAGCTATTCAAGAGGTTCTGAAGGGAGTATTATACCAGGAAAGCTAAAAAGTCAGAGACAGTTATACGAGAACAAAAAACAACCAAGAAAATGGCTCACTTAATGATAGGATCAGGTATGGAAATATCGATAATTACATTGAATGTCAATGGATTAAATTCTCCAGTTAAGAGACATAGACTGGCTGAATGGATAAGAAAACAGAAACCCTCTATCTGTTGCCTACAAGAAACTCACCTTATGGATAAAGACATACATAGACTAAAAGTCAAGGGCTGGAAAAAGATACTCCATGCAAATGGAAATCAAAAAAAGGCTGGAGTAGCGATATTGATCCCAGACAAAATAGATTTCAAGACAAAGACTGTAAGAAGAGACAAAGAAGGGCATTATTTAATAGTAAAAGGGGTAATCCAGCAAGAAGACGTAACCCTTATAAATATCTACACACCCAACTCAGGTGCGCCTAAATATGTGAAGGAAAGACTGCTGGAGCTAAAAGGAGAGATAGGGAGAAATACTATAATTGTTGGAGATCTCAATACTCCATTATCTCCTATAGACAGATCTTCTAGACAGAAAATAAATAGAGAGATACAGGACTTAAATGATACTATAAATGGAATGGGCTTGACAGATATCTATAGAACTTTCCACCCTACATCCACAACATATACATTTTTCTCACCCCGACATGGAATCTTTTCAAAGATAGATCATATATTAGGACACAAATCAAGCCTTTATAGATTCAAAGGCATAGAAACTGTACCCAGCATCTTCTCTGACCATGATGGAATTAAACTCAAGATTAATTTCAAGACACAACCCCTAAAATACACGAACACATGGAAACTGGACAACCTACTTCTGAATGACTTCTTCACTACTGAAGAAATTAAGGCTGAAACAAAAAATTTATGGAAACTAATGATAATGAGGACACAAGTGTCCAGAATCTATGGGACACAGCAAAAGCAGTCATAAGAGGGAAATTCATAGCAATTAGTGCGCATAAGAAAAGAATAGAAAGATGGCAAGTAGATAACTTATCATCATGCCTCAGAGAATTGGAAAAACAACAAACAAACCCCCAAAATGCCAGGTGAAAAGAAATAATACAGGTTTGAGCAGAAATAAATGAAATAGAAAATAAACGAACCATACAGAAAATAAATGAAAGCAAAAGCTGGTTCTTTGAAAAGATAAACAAGATTGACACACCATTGGCTAGACTGATCAAGAAGAAGAAAGAAAGAAACCAGATTAATCAAATATGTGATGAAACAGGCAATATTACCACAGACATAGGAGAAATACAAAATATCATTAGAGGATACTATGAGCAACTTTACGCCAACAAACAAGATAACCTGGAGTAGATGGACAAATTCCTGGATGCATATAATCTACCAAGATTGGATCAGGAAGACATAGAGAACCTGAATAGACCCATAACAAGCCAGGAGATTGAATCAGTAATAAATAACCTCCCAACAAAGAAAAGCCCAGGCCCAGATGGCTTCATTTGTGAATTCTACAAAACTTTTAAGGAAGAGTTAACCCCTATCCTACTAAAATTATTTCTAAAGATTCAAAAGGAAGGAAACCTCTCAAATTCATTTTATGAAGCCTCCATCATCCTCATCCCCCAAACAGATAAAGATATGACAAAAAAGGAAAACTAAAGACCAATATCATTGATGAATATAGACGCGAAAATTCTCAACAAGATACTCGCAAATCGTATCCAACAACATATAACAAAGATCATTCATCACGATCAGGTAGGCTTTATACCAGGGATACAAGGGTGGTTTAATATACGCACGACCATAAATGTAATACACCACATTAACAGAAAGAAATATAAAAGCCATATGATCATCTCAATTGATGCGGAGAAAGCATTTGATAAAATACAACATCCTTTTATGATTAAGACTCTCAGTAAGATTGGTATAGAAGGGTCATTTCTGAACACAATAAAAGCAATCTATGAAAAACCTACAGCTAACATTATACTGAATGGGGAAAAGCTGAAAGCTTTTCCTCTGAAAACAGGTACTAGGCAAGGCTGCCCACTTTCTCCACTGCTCTTTAATATAGTACTGGAAGTCTTAGCTATTGCAATCAGAGAAGAGAATAATATAAAAGGCATTCGAATAGGCAAAGAAGAATTGAAAATATCTTTATTTGCAGATGACATGATGGTATACTTAGAAGACCCAAAGGTATCCATGAAAAAACTGCTTGAAGTAATAAGTGAATACAGTAAGGTGGCAGGATACAAAATCAATATCCAAAAATCTATAGCATTTCTATTTATGAACAACAAGTTGAACGAAGCAGAGCTGGAGAGTGGAATCCCTTTCACCATAGCCACAAGGTGTATAAGATACCTAGGGATAAACCTAACTAAGAAAGTCAAAGACCTTTATAAAGAAAACTACGAAAATCTTAAAAGAGACATTGAAAGTGACATAAAAATGTGGAAGGACATCCCATGCTCCTGGATTGGAAGAATTAACATAATCAAAATGGCAATTCTACCCAAATTAATCTACATGTTTAATGCAATTCCAATCAAAATACCAGAGATATTGTTCAGAGATCTAGAAAAGGCAATCATAGAATTTGTCTGGAACCATAAAAGACCTCGTATTGCAAAAGCAATCCTGCGCAAGAAGAATGGAGTAGGAGGCATATCACTCCCTGCTCCCAAGATATACTATAAAGCTGTGGTCATCAAAACAGCATGGTATTGGCATAAAAACAGACATGTGGACCAATGGAAGAGAATAGAGACCCCAGAAATAACCCCCAAAGCTTACAGCCAACTTGTCTTTGACAAAGGATATCAGTCAATCCATTGGGAAAAGGAAAACCTCTTTAGTAAATGGTGCTGGGAAAACTGGGTATCCACCTGCAGAAAGATGAAACTGAATCCCCATCTTTCATCATTAACAACAGTCAACTCAAAATGGATCAAAGATCTGAACCTAAGATCTCAAACAATAAAAGTACTGGTGGAAAATGCTGGGGAAACTCTGGGGGACATTGGAATAGGCAAAGACTTCTTAAATAAGACTCCCAAAGCACAGGCAATAATCCCTAAAATAGACAAGTGGGACTATATTAGACTAAGAAGTTTCTGCACAGCACAGGACACAGTAACAAGTGTGAACCGACAACCCTCAGAATGGGAAAATATTTTTGTTAAATATGTCTCAGACAAGGGACTGATAACCAGAATACACAGGGAACTCAAGTGCCTTATGCGATAAAAACATGATGAGCCCAATTAAAAGATGGGAAAATGAGCTGAACAAAAGTCTCTCTAAGGAAGACATACGAACAGCCAAAAAGCATATGAGGAAATGCTCAACATCCCTCATCATAAGGGAGATGCAGATAAAAACTACAATGAGATACCACCTAACCGCTGTCAGAATGGCAAAGATGAAGAATATAAAAAGTGATAAATGTTGGCGGGGATGTGGTGTAAAGGGAACCCTCCTACACTGTTGGTGGGAATGTAAACTAGTTCAACCACCGTGGAGAACAATATGGAGGTTCCTCAAAGATCTACAAATAGAACTACCATTTGATCCAGCAATCCTACTTCTGGGTATTTACCCAAAAGACAGGAGAACGCTCAGTCAGAAAAGTGCTTGCACATCACTGTTTATTGCAGCATTATTCACAATTGCCAAGACATGGAACCAACCTAAATGTCCACAAACTGATGAATGGATTGGAAAAGCATGGTATATATACTCTATGGAATACTACTCAGCCATAAAAAATAACAAGACCCTGGAATTTGATAGAAAGTGGTCAGATACGGAAGATATATTGCTGAGTGAAGTAAGCCAGGCTATGAAAGAAAGATATTGTATGTATCCACTCAATATATACCGACTATCAGCACTCTATGATAGAGAGCAAAAAATTGGAGGACATATAAGCAGTGAAGGTACTTAATGAGAATAGGACAGTGTGGAATGGGGGAAGTGAAGAGAAGAGGATAGAGAACGATAACAAGTGAACAATAGAGATGCAGGATGTTAGTGAGAAACAGATATGGCTTATTAACTGTTGATGTTGACATGTATAGTATTCTCAACTGGATTTGTCTGAGAAGTATTTCATGATGGGCAAAGTATTTGTACAAGCAAAATGAGAAATAGCAATTGACTGTTTTAAAAAATAATTAGAATAATAATAATGATGATTGGGGAAAACATAGAAAAGATATTGAATGTTGAAGCGGGGAGATTAATGTCTCTGTACTGACTGACATGCATGGCATTCCCTTTTGAAAAAGCAATGTAATACACTGTAAAGTTATATGTAATTCAATGTAATATAAAGAAGAATATGATGATAATAAAAAATTTAAAAAAAGTGCTAATTAGTCTTTGGAGGTAGAATGTAAGATCATGCCTGCAAGACTAGACTAATTTCATGTAAAATTCTTTTTAGTCAATAACTGCAGTGAAAGATAATTTTATTTTATTTTGACGCAGGTATATGACCTATGTTATATATCTATAAGTTGCTTCAATTTTGAAATATGTAGTTTATTATGCTGTCTTTTAGAAACTGAGTTAGACATAAAGATCCCAATTAAGATTTTCTTTTAAACTAAGACTAATCCATCAGTATTGAATGATGTGTAAGATATATGGGCTTTTGTTACGGTTTCCTAATCAAAGTCACTGACTTTCTAGAAATTTTTTTAATCAAGTCTTATTAGGGTAGATTGGGCTGATTTTGGTTCACTATAATTTCTGGTTTATATTTTATGAACTGATCTTTCAGTCCTGAAGATTTTCCTCAGAGCAGCCTTCATCTCCTTGTTCCTGAGGCTGTATATTAGAGGATTGTAGAGAGGCGTTATCGCAGAATAAAATAAGGTAACAAATTTTTGTACTTCTACAGGGTGTCCTGATCCAGGGAAAACATACATAGCCATAACAGAACCAAAAAATAGGATTACCACAGCTAGATGGGAAGCACAAGTGGAGAAAGCCTTTTGTTTGCCAGACTCTGAGGGCATCCTCACCACAGCCAGAAGCACCAGAGCGTAGGAACAGAGAATAAAGACAAAGGTGCTTATCATGAAGAAAGAATTGAGAGTGGAGTAAACTAGCTTGGTGGTGGTGTCTTCAGAACAAGACAACATCATTAGTGGGACTGGGTCACACATAAAGTGGTTGATGACATTTGGGCCACAGTAGGGCAACTGTGAAATGAGAACTACTGGAGTTAGGAAGATGATGAACCCACACGACCATCCAAAGATGACGAGGCCGGTGCACAGCTGCCTGGTCATGATGCGTGGATAATGCAGAGGGCGGCAGATGGCAAGGTACCTGTCCAAGGCCATGATACAAAGGAAGAAGCCCTCATCACAGTCGAGGGAGAAGAAGAAGTAGAACTGTGCAAAACAGCTCACAAAGGAGATGGACTTGCTTGAGGAGAGAAAGTTTGCCAACATATTAGGGACGGTGGTGGTGACATAACAGATTTCCAGCAGAGAGAAATTCCCCAAGAGGATGTACATGGGCGTGTGAAGACGCCGGTCCCAGCGCACAGCACAGACAATGGCTGCGTTCCCCATCAGGGTTGGAGTGTAGGCCACTGAGAAGAGCCCGAAGTAGAGGAGCTGCTTTTCTGGGCTGGAGGGAAAGCCCAGGAGGATGAAGTAGCTGACGGGGCTGGTGATTTCTCCATTGGACACATTCATTCGTCTGGAAGACATGGAGATGACACTGGTTATTTTAGTTCAAAAATTGTTTTTTTCCTGGAAACACTATGTATCTTTATCCTTGTTTTGATAAAAGAATACATATTTTGTTTAAAGCAGTAAGACTGTGATCTTTATAACCTATTCCCAATTACATTTCAGTAAGATAAAAATAATATAATTTGTGGTTAACATTAAACACAGGCAGATACTGGGTTATTCATAAGGAGTGCAAACTGTAATTTTGGAAAGTTGTTTCTGTCTGTTATTTCCTCATGTGTTTATCATATACTACATACAAATCAGTGTGTTTGAGTTCTTTCTAATGTAAAATTATAATAAGTAATATGACACTAATACCAAGCAAAGTACTCTCCGCATTTAGGCTTTTCCAAGGTCCTGACTCACTGTGATACAATGAATGGCAGGGAGCATGTTCTTTTTCATGCTTTCCTATGTTATTGTAAGCTGATGATTAAAGGGGTCTCTGAAGGTCCATGATGTGTGGCTTACTATATTCAACATATGTTCCATGTATTAAAAATGTTTTCTGTCTCTCCAGCCTGCTCGATTCAGCCCAGTGGATGAGGATGAGTCTTATACTTTAGCACCTACAGTACTCTGGTTGAAAATTTTGATGCACTCCCATGTGAATATGAGAACTATTGGGTTGTTAGAAAAGTCATGATGTGTTCTTCCATGCAAAAACCCTTCATAATTTTTCTGATGACCCAATAGCCCCCCTGGGGACTCTGACCTTAGAAAAGAAACTGCTTTGAGTGCAAGACTACTTAATAGGAACAGACTTAAAAGATTTTGTTGTAAAATAATTGCAAAGTAGATAGAAGGTTTTTTTTATTGACATATTATTTCTTCACAGCTGGTGTCTGTGTTTGTTTTGTCTCATGTTTATACATAACTTTGTTGCTTTTTAAATATATATCCAAGCACTTTCTACTGAGACAAACTTGTCACACAGAATATATTGCTTCACTCACTCCTGCTATCCTCTCCCAGTTTTTTTTGTTAAATAATCGAAACCAAACATTTATGACTTATTTCCTTAGGACCCTACTCTTGGCTATTGCAATTGGCTTTTAAAGTGGAAGAACTGCTGTTTGTACATTCTCATTGCCTACGAGGCTATGCAGACTATGTTTGTCACATGCAATGAGCTGGGTGGTGGTGGCTTCAGAACAAAACAGCATCATTAGTGGGACAGGGTCACACATAAAGTGGTTGATGACATTTGGGCCACAGAAGGGCAACTGTGAAATGAGAACTACTGGAGTTAGGAAGATGATGAACCCACACGACCATCCAAAGATGACGAGGCCGGTGCACAGCTGCCTGGTCATGATGCGTGGATAATGCAGAGGGTGGCAGATGGCAAGGTACCTGTCAAAGGCCATGATACAAAGGAAGATGCCTTTGTCTTTATTCTCTGTTCCTACGCTCTGGTGCTTCTGGCTGTGGTGAGGATGCCCTCAGCATCTGGCAAACAAAAGGCTTTCTCCACTTGTGCTTCCCATCTAGCTGTGGTAATCCTATTTTTTGGTTCTGTTATGGTTATGTATGTTTGCCCTGGATCAGGACACCCTGTAGAAGTACAAAAATTTGTTACCTCTCTCTTTCTCTCTCTCCAGCAAGCCCACACTCCCTAAGGGAAAAACCTTTAGAAAAAAATATATATACACAAGAAGAGAGAGCAGAAAAATATTAATGTCAACATAAGATGCAGTTGATGCAGCCTAGTGGTTCAGGGTATTTATTTCCAATTAATCATATGACAGCAGGTGGCAATGTTTGGAAGATGTCATAATTTGTCAAATTTTAAATGTTTTTATTTTTTGTTTATTTTATGGTAGGCATAGGTTTTCCCTTATCTGTTATGATTGTATAGGGAGATAAAAACAAAACTCATTTAGAATTTCTTTTTTTCTGAATATGATTCCGTACCATTTCTCAGCTAAGATTTTTCACAGTGTCTGAGAAGGAATATGTGTTTTTTTGTCTGAAGACAGCAAACTATAATGCTAAAGAATCTTGGTTATTTCCAGACAATACTAGAAATAAAAAAAAATGCCTTCAAGTTGAAAATATTTAAGTTGTACCTATGTACATTTATTGAGTATAAAATATGCATAAGAAGAATAGAGCCAGCAAATGGCACAGCAGTAGTGTCCCTGAACTCCCATATGGCTGACTGCAGTTGGAATCCTCGACCTGTTGACTTGGAAACTATGCTGCGTGTGTCTAAGATCCTGGGAGGAGAATGGAGGAGAAGGGGTTGTGGCATGGCCATTCCCCCGGAGGATGATTTCTCACTTTCCTTCTCACTATCTCTCTCTCTCTCCAGCAAGCACACACTCCCTAAGGGAAAAACCTTTAGAAAAAAAAATATATGTATATATATATATATATATATATACACATAAGAAGAGAGAGCAGAAAAATATTAATGTCAACATAAGATGCAGTTGATACTAATAAGTTTCAGAAATATCTTTACCTTTGTAATATCCTCAGATTATTTTCCTGTAAATTTTTTATTAAACAAAACATTTACTTAGTTGTCACACGAGTCTTAGTGGTTATTCGATTTCTTTGTAACTCATGACTGAATTTTTAAAAACTCGTTTTATTTTTGTCCTTTACACTCTTACTAGTGTCCTAATTTCATAAGAGCCTATTCTTAGCTAACTTAATTAGTATTTTTACTGACAGTGGTACTATAACAGTATTATATCAAATCAAAAACAATACTCACTCTGCTTGAGTCTTCTTTTACAATATTTCCTGGAGATACTAACTGCCCAAATTTCAGTATAAGGAAAATTCTAAAAATGCAACAAAGAAGAACACACATATGCTGAATGGTTTTGTCATTTAAAGAAATGTTCTTTTGGGAACCAGCAGTTAGCATAATGGCTATGTCGCTGGACTCCCACGTAGTCAACCGCGGTTCGCGTCCCAGACCCGGTGGCTTAAAACTCACGCCAGGCGCGTGTGTGTACGTGCCCAAGATCCCGAGAGGAGAATGAAGGAGAAGGGATTGCGGTGTGACCATCCCCCCCGGGGGTGATTTCTCGCTTTCTGTCTCTAATGTCTCTCTCTGTCTATCTGGTGAGTGCATGCGCCCTATAGCGAAAAAACCTCTCCAAAAAAAAAAAAAAAAAAAAAAAAAAAAAGAAATGTTCTTTCACATGAAATCGAGGCATATGAAACTCTGGAATCTGACAGCAACAAATGGGTTGGTGAGATATCAGAATGGACACAGATTTTTTGTTTTCTCAATTGAAAAGGTAATAGTATTCCTTTTGATAATGATAAGAAGTCTGTCTTCACAAACATAAATTATATATTAGTTATATATTTTATGTAAAATACCTAGGCTCTTTTATATTTAATATTTATTAATATCTTAAAAATTATAAGGGAGGGGCAGCAGGTGGCATGGTGGTAAAGTGCGCTGGACTCCCATATGGCCGAACGCAGTTTCAGTCCCAGATCTGGCAGCTTACTTTTTCACTTTTCCTCCTTCTCTCTCACTCTGTACCTCTCTGGTCAAATAAAATACAGTAAAATAAAATAAGTCTTTAAAATAGTAATAAGGGGCCCCAGACTTTCCTGGACTGCCAGCAGGCAATAGCGTCTCCTGCAAGCCTCAGGCCTGCAAGGGATACTGAGGGAGGGTCACCTCTGACCCCCACCCCACTTCCAGACCCCAAGGCCCCAGACTCCACCTTCTAGACTTTCCTGGACTGCCAGCAGGCAATAGCGTCTCCTGCAAGCCTCTGGCCAGCAAGGGATACTGAGGGAGGGTCACCTCTGACCCCCACCCCACTTCCAGACCCCCAGGCCCCAGACTCCATCTTCTACACTTTCCTGGACTGCCAGCAGGCAATAGCGTCTCCTGCAAGCCTCTGGCCAGCAAGGGATACTGAGGGAGGGTCACCTCTGACCCCCACCCCACTTCCAGACCCCCAGGCCCCAGACTCCACCTTCTAGACTTTCCTGGACTGCCAGCAGGCAATAGCGTCTCCTGCAAGCCTCTGGCCAGCAAGGGATACTGAGGGAGGGTCACCTCTGACCCCCACCCCACTTCCAGACCCCCAGGCCCCAGACTCCACCTTCTAGACTTTCCTGGACTGCCAGCAGGCAATAGCGTCTCCTGCAAGCCTCTGGCCAGCAAGGGATACTGAGGGAGGGTCACCTCTGACCCCCACCCCACTTCCAGACCCCCAGGCCCCAGACTCCACCTTCTAGACTTTCCTGGACTGCCAGCAGGCAATAGCGTCTCCTGCAAGCCTCTGGCCAGCAAAGGATACTGAGGGAGGGTCACCTCTGACCCCCACCCCATTTCCAGACCCCCAGGCCCCAGACTCCACCTTCTAGACTTTCCTGGACTGCCAGCAGGCAATAGCGTCTCCTGCAAGCCTCTGGCCAGCAAGGGATACTGAGGGAGGGTCACCTCTGACCCCCACCCCACTTCCAGACCCCCAGGCCCCAGACTCCACCTTCTAGGTAGGTAGCCAGGATCTCCTTGAGGCGGTTTTTTTTTTTTTCTTTTCTCTTGAACTCCCTGCATTCTCTTGTTAACACCTAGCTCTCCTTCTCCCCCAGACTTTCCTGGACTGCCAGCAGGCAATAGCGTCTCCTGCAAGCCTCTGGCGAAATCACGCGGCGCGCGACTTTTTCTTTATTTTTCTGTGTTGTCTTTCCTTTCGTTGCATATTGTCCTCTCCTCCTTATTTTTTACTGTGCCAGACAGACTAGACAGGTCTAGAATCATATATCTGAAATTTCCTAGGAAGGTAAGTGTCTCTGGGATCCTCCCTAGTACTGATCCTCTTTGAAAAAGGAGATACTGCTTGTTAGACACTTCTGTAGAGTTCCCTTCCTGAAAACACATTGGTAAAAACAACAGAAGAGAGACTTCAACAAACAGCTATTCCCATCAAAAAGGAAAGACTCTTACTTCTCGTGGGACAAAAGTTCTCCCAAGAAGTCTTTAAAAGGCACGTAATCTCCCAATGGCTAAAAGTAGAAAAAGAGCCTCAGGTCTGAATAAACAAGAAAATATGTCTCCAACAAAGGAAAATGCCCCTCCATGTCTCGTAAATATGGAGGACGTTACCAAAATGACAGACACAGAATTTCGAACATTCATGGTGACCAAATTCTGTGAATTGGAAAAAAAAAGAGACAACGAACTACAGGAAATTAGGAAGTCCTTCCAGGATATGAAAGAAGAAATGGATATTCTGAGAAAGAATCAGGTGGAACTATTAGAGATAAAGTCTATAATACAAGAAATCAAAAACTCTCTGGAAAGTATTAAGATCCTATTAGACCATGCTGAAGATTGAATCTCTGATGTAGAAGATAAAACCTCTGATCTAGAAAAAAACTACAAAAAGATCGAGAAAATAACTAAAAAACATGAGGATAATATACGGGAAATACTAGACTCTATTAGACGCCCAAACATCAGAATAATCGGCATCCCAGAAGGTGAAGAAACTAATAGCGGAATGGAAAATCTATTCCATGACATCTTGGAAGAAAATTTCCCAAGCCTAGAGAGGCACCAAACCATCCGGACCCAAAAAATACAAAGGACCCCAAATAGAATCAACCCCAGAAGATCTTCCCCAAGGCACATCTTAGCCAGGCTGTCTAACGTCACAGAAAAAGACATGATACTAAAACTGGTAAGAGAGAAACGAGAAATAACTTACAAAGGCCATCCCATAAGACTAACACCAGACCTCTCTTCAGAAACAATGCAAGCAAGAAAAGAATGGGAAGACATACTGAAAGTGTTAAGAGAGAAACAATTTCAGCCAAGACTATTATACCCTGCAAGATTATCCTTCATTTGGGAAAAAAAGATTAAAATCTTCTCAGACAAACAAAACCTGAAAGAATTTGCCAACACCAGACCAGCTCTTCAAGAAATCCTGAAGAAAGTACTGTTCCAGGAAAACTAAAGACGCAACAGCCGGAAACAAAGAAATAACAGGCAACTAAGACAATGGCTAACTTAAATGTCGGTACAGATCCTATAACATCGATAATAACATTGAATGTTAATGGGTTAAATTCTCCAATCAAGAGACACAGACTGGCTGAATGGATAAAAAAACAGAAACCCTCTATCTGTTGCCTACAAGAAACCCACCTCATGGAAAAAGACATACATAGACTGAAAGTGAGGGGTTGGAAAAAGGTTTTCCATGCAGTTGGGAACCAAAAAAGAGCTGGAGTTGCGATACTAATTTCTGACAAAATAGGCTTTAAAACAAAATGTGTCTGAAGAGACAAAGAAGGGCACTATATCATAGTAAAAGGCTCTATAGATCGAGAAGATATAACGCTTATTAATATCTATGCTCCTAACACAGGAGCACCCAAATATGTGAAGGAAAGATTGTTAGATCTGAAAGGGGAGATAGACTGCAACACACTAATTGTTGGAGATCTCAACACCGCATTATCCCCTCTGGACAGATCATCTAGGCAAAAAATAGGTAGAGAGATCAAGGACCTAAATGATACCATAAATCAATTGGACTTAACAGACATCTATAGAACTTTCCACCCAAAAACCACAAGATATAGTTTTTTCTCACCCTGACATGGAACTTTCTCGAAGATTGACCACATCATAGGACACAAAGCAAGCCTCTGCAGATTCAGAGGCATAGAAACTATTTCCAGCATCTTCTCTGACCATGATGGAATTAAACTCGAGTTTAATTTCAAGAGAAATCCTCAAAAATACCTAAAAACATGGAAACTAAATAACCTACTCCTGAATGACTCCACTGTTACCGAAGAAATAAAGTCCGAAATCAAAAGATTCATGGAAGCCAATGACAATGAAGATACAAGTTTCCATAATCTTTGGGACACTGCCAAAGCAGTCATAAGAGGGAAGTTCATAGCAATTAGTGCACATAAGAGGAAGACAGAGAAAAGGCTAATGTATCACCTAACATCAAGTCTTAGAGAATTGGAAAAGCAACAGCAAAAAAATCCAAAAAATTACAGGAGAAAGGAAATAATAAAGATCCGAGCAGAAATAAATGAAATAGAAAATAAACGTAGTATACAGAAAGTAAGTGAAAGCAAAAGCTGGTTCTTTGAAAGGATAAACAAAATTGATACCCCACTAGCGAGACTTATTAAGAAGAAGAGAGAAAGGAACCAGGTGAATCAAATCTGCAATGAGGCTGGTAACATAACAACAGACATAGTAGAAATTCAAAACATCATTAGAGGATACTTTGAACATCTATACGCTAAGAAACAAGATAATCTGGATGAGATGGACAAATTCCTGGACAAATATAATCTACCAAGAATGAGCCAGGAAGAAATAGAAAGTCTGAATAGGCCCATAACAAGCCAGGAGATTGAATCAGTAATAAGTAACCTCCCAACAAAGAAAAGCCCTGGCCCCGATGGATTCACCTCTGAATTCTACAAAACTTTCAAAGAAGAGTTAACTCCCATTCTGCTCAAATTATTTCTAAAGATCCAAAAGGGTGAATCTCTCCCTAATTCATTCTATGAAGCCTCTGTCACCCTCATCCTCAAAACAGATAAGGACAGGACAAGGAAGGAAAACTATAGACCAATATCTCTGATGAACATAGACTCAAAGATTCTCAACAAGATACTAGCAAATCGTATTCAACAACTTATACAGAAGATCATACACCATGATCAGGTAGGCTTTATTCCAGGAATGCAAGGTTGGTTCAACATACGCAAAACCATAAACATAATACACCATATTAATAGGAAGAAAGACAAAAACCATATGGTCATATCGATTGACGCAGAAAAAGCATTTGATAAGATACAACATCCCTTCATGATCAAGACTCTTAGCAAAATTGGCATAGAAGGGCCATTTCTCAATACAATAAAAGCCATCTATGAAAAACCCATAGCGAACATCATCCTGAATGGAGAAAAGCTGAAAGCTTTCCCACTAAACACAGGAACAAGACAAGGATGCCCACTTTCTCCTCTCCTTTTCAATATAGTACTGGAAGTCCTCGCCAACGCAATCAGAAAAGAGGAAAAAATAAAGGGCATTCGAATAGGAAAAGAAGAGGTGAAACTCTCTCTATTTGCAGATGACATGATTGTATACATAGAAGACCCAATGGTCTCCATGGAAAAACTACTGGAAGTAATACATAAATTCAGTAAAGTTGCAGGATATAAAATCAATATACAGAAATCGATAGCATTTCTATATACGAATAACAGGCAGACTGAGATAGAACTGAAAAAACTTATTCCGTTTACCATAGCCACTAAAAGTATAAGATATTTAGGAATAAATCTAACCAAAGAAGTTAAAGACCTCCACAAGGAAAACTACGAGAAGGTAAAAAAAGAAATTGAAAATGACACACAAAAATGGAAGGACATCCCATGTTCATGGATTTGAAGAGTTAATATAATCAAAATGGCAATTCTACCCAAATTAATCTACCTATTTAATGCAATGCCAATCAAAGTACCAGACACATTCTTCACAGATCTAGAAAAGACAATCTTAAAATTTGTCTGGAATCATAAAAGACCCCGTGTTGCCAATGCACTTCTAAACAAGAAGAATGGAGTGGGTGGCATCTCAATCCCCGATCCAAAAATATATTACAAAGCTGTGGTAATAAAGACAGCATGGTATTGGCACAGAAACAGACATGTGGACCAATGGAACAGAATAGAGTCCCCAGAAATAAGTGCCCAAACATACAGTCAACTGATCTTTGACAAGGGGTACCAGTCAATCCAGTGGGAAAATGAAAGCCTCTTCAGCAAGTGGTGCTGGAGAAACTGGACTTCCACTTGCAGAAAGATGAATCTGAACCCCTACCTCTCTCCTTTGACAAGAATCAAGTCAAGGTGGATCAAGGATCTAAATCTAAGACCTCAAACTATAAAGCTGCTCCTGGAGAATGTTGGGGAAACTCTGGGAGACATTGGTGTAGGGAAAGACTTCCTAAAGAAGACCCTCAAAGCAGAGTCCATCGTCCACAAAATAGACAAGTGGGATTACATCAGACTAAGAAGTTTCTGCATGGCCAAAGACACAGTAGTTAGTGTGAATCGACAGCCCTCAGAATGGAAAAATATTTTTGTAAATGTTGCATCAGATAAGGGACTGATAACCAGAATACACAAGGAACTAAAAAAGGTGTTTGGAAAAAAGATGAGCAACCCTATTAAAAGATGGGAGAAGGAGATGAAGAAAACACTCTCTAAAGATGACATACGAATGGCCAAAAGGCATATGAAAAAATGTTCAACCTCCCTCATCGTAAGGGAAATGCAGATAAAAACAACAATGAGGTACCACCTAACCCCAGTCTGATTGTCTAATATTAAAAAAAACAAAAAATGATAAGTGTTGGCGGGGGTGTGTTGAAAGGGGAACTCTTTTACACTGCTGGTGGGAATGTAGATTGGTCCAACCACTGTGGACAATAATTTGGAGATTTCTCAAAAATCTGCAGATAGATCTGCCATATGATCCAGAGATCCCACTCCTCGGTATCTACCCAAAGGACAGAAGAATTCTTCATTGGAAAAGTGCTTGCACATCGATGTTTATTGTGGCACTATATGAACCAACCCAGATGCCCCCGTATGGAGGAATGGATTGAAAAACTGTGGCACATATACTCTATGGAATACTACTCAGCCATAAAAACCAACAGAGCCCTGGCTTTTGACAGAAAGTGGAAGAATATGGAAGATGTACTGCTGAGTGAGGCAAGCCAGGCTATGAAGGAGAGACATTGTATGTCCCCACTTAACATACACCGTTTGTCTGCATTCTATGTCTGAAACTGATTGACTAACAGTTGAACAAACACAAGAGATGGGTGTGAATGTCAGATGAGGTGTATGTGGAGGAGTGGGGCCCAACGAAAGACATTTGGAGAAGGGATACAGAGGTAGAGCATTGACGGGATGGGGAGGTGTGGTGTTATCTGTTGAAGATATTTCGATCAACGGGTCTGGGGAGAAATGTTCACATATCGAAATGGTCTCATTGTAAGCCAAACAATATGATTGAAAGTATATACAAAAATAAATAAATTAATTAATAAAAAAAAAGAAACACTTAGGGATAATTTGAAAAAAAAATAGTAATAAGGGAACTGAGTAGTGAATAATTTCCCAAGACTTAAGGAAATAAGAATAAAATTAGTATTTTTGGTAGAGGTTTTTTTGTATACTTGCTGGACCAAAAGAGAGAGATACACAGACAGTGAGAGGGAAAGTGGGAAATCATCCCTGAATGGAGATGGCCACACTGCAATCCCTTTTCCTTTATTCTCCTTCTGGGATCTTGGGCATGAATGCACACTTTGGTCAGCCATGTAGGAGTCCAGCAATGTAACCATCATGCCATTAGCTGCATGCCCAAAGCTATTCTTTCTAATTTAGTTAATTTTGTTTCTCTCTATTTTCATTAAATATTTCTAAGTCAAATATTTATACTGTCAGGGAGAAAAGAAAGCAATTGACAGTCAATCCACTTATGCAGAACAGGTGGTGCTTGATGCAATATGGTATGAAAAGATTTTTTTCTTTTTTAAATTATTTTTAAAGTTTCCTATGGGGAACATGCACGCAAAGACCATAGATAGGGAGAAAGCAAATTGCCAGGTCCTATACTCAAACCATGGTCAGCCATATGAGAGTCCAGTGCCTTAATCACCACAACACCTGCTGACTTACTCCTTATATATGTGCTAAGAGGAAAGGAAAAAGAAAGAAAATGAAATATTACCATGCAGAGTGAAAAGTACTGGAAGAACTTCTGAAAAATTGGACAGTCCACTCTGTAAGCTGCCATTGAGTTGCAGAATAAATTTGAGAGATTTCCCTCCTACTTTAAAGCATATGTTTAAGGTCAAGATAAAAACCCAGATGAAGGTATTGTTTTTATCTTCCTTACACTATGGCCTTTGAGATTTGAGAACCTCTCCCTAGACATTTTAAAAGTTTTTTCTCAACAAATGAACTAATTAAAAAATTATATTTATTTACAATGAATTCCCAAATCCCTTTCTTGGGAAGCAACATGTTTGTAGAAGTAGTTTCTAACCTTCTTTTCTGCTTTAAGAAACCAGGCACTGCAAAAGGTTCCCAAGAAATAATTAAATAGTAAAAGAGCTTTTTGTAATACCTATTCAATATTCAATACAATGGGATGCTCTACCATTAGATTCCCTGTTTCTATTAAAAAATTTCTTTGTCCATCAATATTAGTTCTGAACTTGTTATTCAGAAACATTTCAGTTGTAGTTTTATGATAGTCACTAGTACAATGGCATTTTAAGTGCTAAAACTTATATAGAATTACTCAAGATACATTTACGCAGTGTTTAACAGAGAGTGGGACTATAGTGGGATAGCAATACAGAAAAACAAGTCCTACCTACACAGAGCAGTTCAATTCAGAGTTGTTGTGGTGGGAGAGGAACAGAAAAATAGAACCAGTAAGTGAATAAGTGAACTATGTATTTTTTTAAATTTGGTAAAAATGAAGTGTGGAATGGGATGGCAGATTGGGGTCGAGAGTCAGACTTTGTAAGGCAGGGTAAGAGATTATGGTATGATCACACTCATTGGGAGATGCTAGCACTCTCTCTCTGCCTCTCTCAAACAAGAACAAGCACAGTCTGGCAAATAAAAAAACAAAACAAAAGAACATGTTTGTCATAGAATTCTGAGTGTGGCTGAGGTAACAGTTGTGAAGCAAATTTCCACTAATAGACTAAGAAAGACAATAAGATAAGGCCCCTGAAAACATGTCGTATATCTACAGGGCTATTCCTACCATCATGTGCAGGAAGGCCTAAAAGAACACAATAATTTCCACCAAAGGACCCAGAATTGACATGCTTCCCTGTACATCTGGCCCACTGCACATCACAATACATGCCAACATGCTTTAGCTGTGACTCAAGCAGGCATAGGTGTAGCTCAATCTGATATTCAAAGAGCACAGGCCTTGTTAGTGGCAGAAATTTCATTTGTACCCATGGGGGAATAAACATGGCATTAATTCTGCAAGTGTGTAGAGTGTAAGAGCTGTTTGTGTGTGGCAGTCTCCACCTAAATTTAAAAGGATGTATGGAATAGCTTCTGAGCTCAGGCAGACACCAGCTGCAGGTGTGGAGCTACAGGAAAGAGCTTCCAATACGGCAGTGCCAAACACAGATGCGGGATCCATGAGAGATTAGTCCCCAGGGTCAAACTTATTAGAGCTGTGGGGCGGGGGAGCAGTGATTGCTCTTGAGACCTCAGGACTGTAGAGTCACTGGCAGTGTGCAATAGCTACCTAGGAAAACTACAGGTACCAGACTCTAAGTATGAGCAGCCACATGGGCTGCAACAAAAGTCATTGGATAGGGCTTCCCAGGACCTTAGAGGACCAACCTCCTTTGGAATGCACAGAATTTGTTGTCAAAGGAGATTATTCTCAAGCTTTATGATATAGTGTTTGCACTCTTGGGTTTCAGACATGTTTGGGCCCTTTTATTCCTTTATCATGAGAATTTATATCTTGTGCTTGTCTAATCATTATATCTGGGAAGTTGTTAACATGTTGTTGAATTTGCAGTCTCACATCTGGTAGGAATTTGCCTTGCATCTCAGATTGCCTTGGACTTGGACTTTAGTGTCAGAGTTGAAATAAATTGTTTTGGGATCAGTGGAATGGGATGGTTGTATTTTGTAGATGAGAAAGACATCAACCTTTGGGACCAGGAGTAATTTGCCATGGTTTGGATAATAGATATTTCCTGAAGGGTTTATACTCCAGAATGTTGATACCCAGATTTTGGGGTGGTGTGATCTTTAAGAGGTGGAGCTTAATGGGAGGGCACCATTCAACTGGCTGGGGTTATGAAAGGAACAACCAAAGGAAGTGAGGAATTCTGTTTTCTCTCTCTTAGTACGTGATGTCTTTCTCTCTTCATCTTTTGGCCATGTTGTGATGTACCACTGGTGGCCAGCCTGGTGCTGACACTTACTTTTTCATTACCAAGCAACTTCAACTGTGAGAATTGTAAACCTTTTTTATTCATAAATCAAGTAGTCTCAGATAGTCCCATTTAGCAGTATACTAATGAAGTACTACATGGACATATAGCTTCAATTTCTACCACTTTCTTCGTGGGCACTTTGTGTAAGCCTTGAGGTTGTGAGGTCAGAATTGTCTGACTATCTTAGGTGAATCATTCTTTCTACCTGTCTGTTGAGTTCTTTATCTGTGGAGTATGTTTTCTGATGAATGTGTGTCTGAAAAACAAAGATATGCACAGTTGTGCTTATTCATTCAGGTCCACCTATATGCTTCTTCCTCAAAGTTATTTGACTATAATTTTTCTGTCTTGTCTCTTTGGTCTTCTAGTTCATTTGTGAAACTTTTTCTTATAATCTCTCTGCCTTGTCTTTTTTTTTCAATTTATTTATTTGCATTCATTCACTGAACATCATTACATCATACAAAATGAGATTTTCCATCCAAAGTACACTATATATTGTCTCAATCAAGCACATCAACAAACATGTTATTGTCAGTAAATGATCTTCCATTTCTTGTCTTCTGTATGTTTTGCTTTTTTCCCCCCCATCCTTGATTCTCTATTTCTTACCCTCTGCCATCTCCCACTCTCCTCCCACAGTCTCTGGTATCTATGTTTGCTTTCTATACTGTTTTCTCCTCACTTTTTATTGTATCGCCAAAGACCCTAATCAATCCAAATACCCTCATAGCAAACACAGGTGATACCCACATTTCCATGAACACAAGTCTTACTTTACGCATCCTATAAAGTAGCACCTAGCTGTGGCTACATATCCTACTGCAGTCATTGAATATATATATATATTTTTTTTTTTCTGAAACTTTTTTTTTGTAACTCAATTTACATTCCATCCCTAAGCTTCATCACAGCATACAAAATGCAATCTCCCATCCAGTACACACTGCATAGTGATACAATCATGCACATTACAAAAAATTTTCCATTACTAGTTCCTAGAATTACTTCCACCCCTCTTTCTGACCCTCTGTCCCTTCCCACCCTCCTCTCACACCACCTCCGGTGTCTACAATTGTCCTTCATTCCCTTCCCACCCACATTGCATTGATCACACAATTTCCTACATAATCTAACTACTTTCAGTGGTGAGTTCACTCATTACTATTAAGAAAACCAGTTTTAACTTAACTCAAAGAAATGCCAAGGAACTTTGCTTAAAGCCAGGAAACAAGTTAGGATTCTGTTCAAATGGAAGGTGCATGAACCTATCAGTTCCATGTACTTTTATCTTCTGTTCTGGTTCAATTTTCCTGATTAAATTCTGGGATATAATATTCAACTCCAGACTTGTCCCTATGATTAAGTTGGCCACTTTCATAGTTTTTTGACTCTTATTTCCGTGTGTCTGTGTTTAATTTTCTTGATACAGCACACCCTTGAGAACTTCTTGGAGATCTGGTCTGGTGTTGGTAAATTCTTTCAGGTTTTGTTTATCTGAGAATGTTCTTGTCTTTTCTTCCCACCTGAAAGATAATCTCGCCAGGTACAGTATTCTTGGCTGAAATTGCTTCTCTCGTAACACTTTGAATATATTTTCCCATTCTCTCCTCGCTCGCATTGTTTCCGATGAGAGATCTGCTGTTAGCCTGATGGGATGTCCTTTGTAGGTAACTTGATGTTTCTCTCTTGCCAATCTTAGTATCTTGTCTTTGTCTGCGGTTTTGGTCAACCTGGCTATAATGTGTCTTGGAGAAGATCTTCTTGGGTTGATTCTATTTGGGGTCCTTTGTATTTCCTGGGACTGAATCTTTGAATGCCTCTCTAGGTTTGGAAAGTTTTCTTGCAGGATTTCATGGAATAGATTATCAATGCCCTTATGGGTCTCTTCACCTTCTGGAATGCCAATTATCCGGATATTTGGACGTTTGATGGTATCCAGTACTTCTCGCATATCATTCTCAAATTGTTGAGCCATTTTCTCAGTCTTCGTGGTGGATTTTTCTAAGCCAGCCATTTTCTCTTCTACATCTGAGATTCTATTTTCTGAATGATCTAGTCTGCTTTTAATACTTTCAAGGGAGATTTTGACTTCTTGTATTATAGACTTCATCTCTAGCAGTTCCGTTTGAGTCTTTCGTAAAGTGTGTAATTCCTCTTTTAGATCTTGCAAGAATTTCCTCATCTCCTGGAACTCGGCAACTTCTTTCTCCTTTCTCTTTAGCAGTTCGTTATCTCTCTTTTCTCCCATCTCTGTTAGCTTCGACATTACGAATGCTCTAAATTCCTTATCAGACATTTCCATAACTTTCACCGAACTGCTTGTGGATGAAGAAGAGTTACTCTTTTCCCGTGGAGGAGAGGTATTTTCTCGTTTTCCCATATTTCTCGTGATCCAGCGGTGATTTCTTGTCATCTGATGAATGGCGTGTTTCTTTCAAATTCTTGAAGTTAAGCCTCAATGTTCAGGAGCAAGCAGACAGAGGTGTTCTAGAATCTGTTTGCCGTTATGTTGTGATCGCACACTAACTCTGCTTGCTGGAGGCTGAATTATGAGTAGAAAATCTTCATTTCTCCTGTGCCCTGAAATATCTAGTTCCCAGTAGCCATGAGGAGTCTTCTCAGAGAAGGGCTCAACTCTCCTGCCACACTAGCTCTGCTTGCTGGAGGCTGAATTATGAGTAGAAAATCTTCATTTCTCCTGTTCCCTGAAATATCTTGTTCCCAGTAGCCATGAGGAGTCTTCTCAGAGAAGGGCTCAACTCTCCTGCCACACTAGCTCTGCTTGCTGGAGGCTGAATTATGAGTAGAAAATCTTCATTTCTCCTGTTCCCTGAAATATCTTGTTCCCAGTAGCCATGAGGAGTCTTCTCAGAGAAGGGCTCAACTCTCCTGCCACACTAGCTCTGCTTGCTGGAGGCTGAATTATGAGTAGAAAATCTTCATTTCTCCTGTTCCCTGAAATATCTAGTTCCCAGTAGCCATGATGAGTCTTCTCAGAGAAGGGCTCAACTCTCCTGCCTGGGAGGAAGGAGCAGAAGGGATTATTCTCTCTGCCTTGTCTTTAAAAAATTATGGAAGCACCATCCTATGAAAAAACTGTGAATAGATTTTGAAATTTGTACTCACCAAAAGAAACTCATACTTTGGTTCTACTTTCTAAGAACTGTCAAACTTCTCTTCCCCCCATAAAAGGCCAATTCTCTCACCACAGCTTGAGGACAAGAAAATATACTGCTTCCACTTAATTAGTTTGTAAAGATTTTTTCTACCACTACATTGTATGCCACCTCTGAGAGTGTCTACATTGTAGCATTAGTCATTTTTTTCTTTTTACAAATATATTTTCAAAGGACCTATATATGAACTAAGACTGAGCTTTTCTTCTTCTTCTTCTTCTTCTTTCTTCTTTCTTAGCTGGTTGTGTAAAACCTTCTCACTGCTCACCATGAAGTTATAGATAAAAGTGACATATGTGATTGAATGTATAAAGGAAATTGAAATAAAAAGGAAAAGAAAAGAAATACTTCTAAATGTACCAAGTAATTTTCAAAGCTATTAAGGGGCAGCAAACTTAATATGAGGTAGAATTGAAAATGAGTAAGAAAAGTTTGCTTAGTAACTAACTTAAAGAGAATTATAAATATAAAAAATGCCTTTATAGTAAAACAATACATTAGAAATCATTAATTTTTAAACCCTTTTTCTCAGATAATGAGGACTGAAAGTTAGAACTGGCAGATGAAAATTAGTGTTAATTCTTTTTTTATATAATTTTTTATTATCATCATATTCTTCTTTATATTACATTGAATTACATATAACTTTACAGTGTATTACATTGCTTTTTCAAAAGGGAATGCCATGCATGTCAGTCAGTACAGAGACACTAATCTCCCCACTTTAACATTCAATATCTTTTCTATGTTTTCCCCAATCATTATTATTATTATTCTAATTATTTTTTAAAACAGTCAATTGCTATTTCTAATTTTGCTTGTACAAATACTTTGACTATCATGAAATACTTCTCAGACAAATCCAGTTGAGAATACTATACATGTCAACATCAACAGTTAATAAGCCATATCTGTTTCTCACTAATGTCCTGCCTATCTATTGTTCACTTGTTATCTTTCTCTATTCTCTTCTCTTCACTTCCCCCATTCCACGCTGTCCTATTCTCGTTAAGTACCTTCACTGCTTTTATGTCCTCCAATTTTTTGCTCTCTATTATAGAGTGCTGATAGTCGGTATATATTGAGTGGATACATACAATATCTTTCTTTCATAGCCTGGCTTACTTCACTCAGCAATAGATCCTCCATATCTGACCACTTTCTATCAAATTCCAGGGTCTTGTTATTTTTTATGGCTGAGTAGTATTCCATAGAGTATATATACCACACTTTTCCAATCCATTCATCAGTTTGTGGACATTTAGGTTGGTTCCATGTCTTGGCAATTGTGAATAATGCTGCAGTAAACATTGATGTGCAAGCACTTTTCTGACTGAGCATTCTCCTGTCTTTTGGGTAAATACCCAGAAGTGGGATTGCTGGATCAAATGGTAGTTCTATTTGTAGATCTTTGAGGAACCTCCATATTGTTCTCCACAGTGGTTGAACTAGTTTACATTCCCACCAACAGTGTAGGAGGGTTCCCTTTTCACCACATCCCCGCCAACACTTATCACTTTTTATATTCTTAATCTTTGCCATTCTGACAGGGGTTAGGTGGTATCTCATTGTAGTTTTTATCTGCATCTCCCTTATGATGAGGGATGTTGAGCATTTTCTCATATGCTTTTTGGCTGTTCGTATGTCTTCCTTAGAGAGACTTTTGTTCAGCTCATTTTCCCATCTTTTAATTGGGTTCATCATTTTTTTTCACATAAGGCACTTGTGTTCCCTATGTATTCTGGATATCAGTCCCTTGTCTGAGGCATATTTAACAAAAATATTTTCCCATTCTGAGGGTTGTCAGTTCACACTTGTTACTGTGTCCTGTGCTGTGCAGAAACTTCTTAGTCTAATATAGTCCCACTTGTCTATTTTAGGGATTATTACCTGTGCTTTGGGAGTCTTATTTAAGAAGTCTTTGCCTACTCCAATGTCCCCCAGAGTTTCCCTAGCATTTTCCACCAGTAGTTTTATTGTTTGAGGTCATAGGTTCAGATCTTTGATCCATTTTGAGTTGACTGTTGTTAATGGTGAAAGATGGGGGTTCAGTTTCATCTTTCTGCAGGTGGATACCCAGTTTTTCCAGCACCATTTACTAAAGAGGTTTTCCTTTTCCCAATGGATTGACTGATATCCTTTGTCAAAGATCAGTTGGCTGTAAGCTTTGGGGGTTATTTCTGGGGTCTCTATTCTCTTCCATTGGTCCACTTGTCTGTTTTTATGCCAATACCATGCTGTTTTGATGACCACAGCTTTATCGTATATCTTGGGATCAGGGAGTGATATGCCTCCTACTCCATTCTTCTTGCGCAGGATTGCTTTTGCAATACGAGGTCTTTTATGGTTCCAGACAAATTCTATGATTGCCTTTTCTAGATCTCTGAAGAATATCTCTGGTATTTCGATTGGAATTGCATTAAACATGTAGATTAATTTGGGTAGAATTGCCATTTTGATTATGTTAATTCTTCCAATCCAGGAGCATGGGATGTCCTTCCACATTTTTATGTCACTTTCAATGTCTCTTTTAAGATTTTCGTAGTTTTCTTTATAAAGGTCTTTGACTTTCTTAGTTAGGTTTATCCCTAGGTATCTTATACACCTTGTGGCTATGGTGAAAGGGATTCCTTTCTTCAGCTCTGCTTCATTCAACTTGTTGTTCATAAATAGAAATGCTATAGATTTTTGGATATTAATTTTGTATCCTGCCACCTTACTGTATTCACTTATTACTTCAAGCAGTTTTTTCATGGATACCTTTGGGTCTTCTAAGTATACCATCATGTCATCTGCAAATAAAGATATTTTCAATTCTTCTTTGCCTATTCGAATGCCTTTAATATTATTCTCTTCTCTGATTGCAATAGCTAAGACTTCCAGTACTATATTAAAGAGCAGTGGAGAAAGTGGGCAGCCTTGCCTAGTACCTGTTTTCAGAGGAAAAGCTTTCAGCTTTTCCCCATTCAGTATAATGTTAGCTGTAGGTTTTTCATAGATTGCTTTTATTGTGTTCAGAAATGACCCTTCTATACCAATCTTACTGAGAGTCTTAATCATAAAAGGATGTTGTATTTTATCAAATGCTTTCTCCGCATCAATTGAGATGATCATATGGTTTTTATCTTTCTTTCTGTTAATGTGGTGTATTACACTTATGGTCTTGCACATATTAAACCACCCTTGCATCCCTGGTATAAAGCCTACCTGATCGTGATGAATGATCTTTGTTATATGTTGTTGGATATGATTTGCGAGTATCTTGTTGAGAATTTTCGCGTCTATATTCATCAATGATATCGGTCTGTAGTTTTCCTTTTCTGTCATATCTTTATCTGTTTTGGGGATGAGGATGATGGAGGCTTCATAAAATGAATTTGGAAGGTTTCCTTCCTTTTGAATCTTTAGAAATAATTTTAGTAGGATAGGGGTTAACTCTTCTTTAAAAGTTTTGTAGAATTCACAAGTGAAGCCATCTGGGCCTGGGCTTTTCTTTGTTGGGAGATTATTTATTACTGATTCAATCTCCTGGCTTGTTATGTGTCTATTCAGGTCCTCTATGTCTTCCTGATCCAATCTTGGTAGATTATATGCATCCAGGAATTTGTCCATCTACTCCAGGTTATCTTGTTTGTTGGCGTAAAGTTGCTCATAGTATCCTCTAATGATATTTTGTATTTCTGCTATGTCTGTGGTAATATTGCCTGTTTCATCACATATTTGATTAATCTGGTTTCTTTCTTTCTTCTTCTTAATCAGTCTAGCCAATGGTGTGTCGATCTTGTTAATCTTTTCAAAGAACCAGCTTTTGCTTTCATTTATTTTCTGTATGGTTCGTTTATTTTCTATTTCATTTATTTCTGCTCGAACCTTTATTATTTCTTTTTGCCTGGCATTTTGGGGGTTTGTTTGTTGTTGTTTTTCCAATTCTCTGAGGCATGATGATAAGTTATCTACTTGCCATCTTTCTATCCTTTTCTTATGCGCACTAATTGCTATGAATTTCCCTCTTATGACTGCTTTTGCTGTGTCCCATAGATTCTGGACACTTGTGTCCTCATTATCATTAGTTTCCATAATTTTTTTTATTTCAGCCTTAATTTCTTCAGTAGTGAAGAAGTCATTCAGAAGTAGGTTGTTCAGTCTCCATGTGTTCGTGTATCTTCGGGGTTGTGTCTTGAAATTAATCTTGAGTTTAATTCCATCATGGTCAGAGAAGATGCTGGGTACAGTTTCTATGCCTTTGAATCTATAAAGGCTTGATTTGTGTCCTAATATATGATCTATCTTTGAAAAGGTCCCATGTCGGGGTGAGAAAAATGTATATGCTGTGGATGTAGGGTGGAAAGTTCTATAGATATCTGTCAAAGCCCATTCCATTTATAGTATCATTTAAGTCCTGTATCTCTCTATTTATTTTCTGTCTAGAAGATCTGTCTATAGGAGATAATGGGGTGCTGAGATCTCCAACAATTATAGTATTTCTCCCTATATCTCCTTTTAGCTCCAGCAGTCTTTCCTTCACATATTTAGGTGCACCTGAGTTGGGTGCATAGATATTTATAAGGGTTATGTCTTCTTGCTGGATTACCCCATTTACTATTATATAATGCCCTTCTTTGTCTCTTCTTACAGTCTTTGTCTTGGAATCTATTTTGTCTGAGATAAATATCGCTACTCCAGCCTTTTTTTGATTTCCATTTGCATGGAGTATCTTTTTCCAGCCCTTGACTGTTAGTCTATGTATGTCTTAATCCATAAGGTGCGTTTCTTGTAGGCAACAGATAGAGGGTCTCTGTTTTCTTATCCATTCAGCCAGTCTATGTCTCTTAACTGGAGAATTTAATCCATTGACATTCAATGTAATTATTGATATTTCCATACCTGATCCTATCATTAAGTGAGCCATTATCTTGATTGCTTTTTGTTCTCATATAACTGTCTCTGATTTTTAGCTTTCCTGGTATAATACTCCCTTCAGAACTTCTTGAAGAGCTGGTCTGGAGTTGGTAAATTCCTTCAAATTTTGTTTATTCGAGAATGTTTTTATCTTTTTTTCCCATATGAAAGATAATTTTGCCGGGTATAGTATTCTTGGTTGAAATTGTTTTTCACTCAACACTTTTACTATGCTTCCCCATTCATTCCTTTCCTGCATTGTTTCGGCCGAGAGATCCGATGTTAGCCTTATGGGGTGACCTTTGTAAGTAACCTGGCGTTTCCCTCTTGCCAACTTTAGTATCTTGTCTTTATCTGTTGTTTTTGCCAGTCTGGCTATAATGTGCCTTGGAGAAGATCTTCTTGGGTTGATTCTACCCGGGGTCCTATGTATTTCCTGGGTCTGGATACTTGAATGCCTTTCTAGATTTGGAAAGTTTTCTTCCAGGATCTCGTGGAATAAATTATCTAGGCCCTTATTATTTTCTTCCTCTTCTGGAATACCAATTATCCGGATGTTGGGGCGCTTAATAGTATCCAGTATTCCTCGTATATTATCCTCATTTTTCATGGTTGTTTTCTCAATCTTCTTGATACTTTTTTCTAGGTCAGATGTTTTGTCTTGTACGTTGGAGATTCGATCTTCTGCCTGGTCTAACCTACTTTTAATACTTTCAAGGGAGGTTTTGATTTCCTGTATCACATTCTTCAATCCTAAAAGTTCCATCTGGTTCTTGTTTAAAGTATCCATTTCTTCTTTCAAGTCATTGAAGGACTTCCTCATCTCCTGGAGCTCCTTGTCTCTTTTTTCTTCCATCTCAGTTAGTTTGGTCACTACAAATAATCTGAATTCCTTATCAGACATGTCCACAACGTCCATTGTATTGACTGTGGGTGGTGTAGCTTTGATGATTTCCCTTGGGGGAGAGGCCTTTTCTTGGTTGCTCATATTTCTTGAGCCTCTGCGATTGTTCCTAGTCATCAGGTAATCTATATGTTTCTTCCTAACTGATTGTTAAAAGTTGTACAGGCTTAGAAAATTGATGATTTCCTTTATGGTTGGCCTACCTGTTGCTCACAATTACCATTAACTGTTGCCACTACCCTGGATGGCCCAAAGTCCTCACTGTCTCTAAGGAGAGGTGAGCCTTCAATTGAGTAAGCAACACCCCAAAAGCTAAGAAAAACAGAATGAAAAAAGGAAATCACTATTCAAATCACTACAATTCAAAGAGTCCAAAGACTAGTGGGAAAGGGTCAGAAGATGAGTGACAAGACCAGGTTGGTTGGGCCTGCAGCCTGAGTCGGCCTGGAGCCCGGAACTGCTGGCCAGCTTGATCCGGGTTGCGGGTGGGGTGGGGTGGGAGTTCGCCTTAAAATCCCAGACAACCAACCTGGGGTCCAAGGAGGAGAAACGGTGGGGATGCGTGGAGATTCAGAAGGGTTGGGCCTGCAGCCTGAGTCCACCTGGAGCCCGGAACTGCTGGCCGGCTTGATCCGGGTTGCGGGTGGGGTGGGGTGGGAGTTCGCCTTAAAGTCCCAGACAACCAACCTGGGGTCCAAGGAGGAGAAACGGTGGGGATGCGTGGAGATTCAGAAGGGTTGGGCCTGCAGCCTGAGTCGGCCTGGAGCCCGGAACTCACAAATGAGATAGTTTTTGAACTTCACTTACTTACAATGAATTCCCAAGCTTTACCAGTCCCTGAGGAATAGTACATTTGCAGAAGTAGGTTCTCACCTTCTCTTAAGCTTTTATAAGCATGCACTACAAAAGGTTCCTGCGAATAATTAATGATAGGAATTGTTGTAATACCCACAACAGGAATATCTACATTTGGTCCTTTGCTTATATATTTTTAAAAATCATTTTCTTTATTTTATTTTATTTATCATTATTATTTAAAATATTTTATTCTTTTTTTAAAAACATTTGATTATTATACATCATTTGGCTTGTAAGGAAAATTTACCTAACATGAACTACCTCTCAGACTAGTCCAGTTCACAATAATATGCATGTTATTATCAACAGGTAATAAACCATTTCTGTGTCCCACAAATGTAATGCCTTTTTATTTTTTCTCCTGCTTTCTCTCTCTATTCTCTTCCCTTCTCTCCACCACCCTGTCCCACATTGTCTTCCACGTTCATAACTATTTTCACTGCCTTTATGCCCTCCAATATTTTCAATCTCCACTGTAGAGTGTGGATAGTGGGTATATATCACATAGATACATACAATGTTTTCCTCTCATATGCTGGCTTGCTTCACTCAGCTATAAATCTTCCATATTTGACCACTTTCCATCAAATGGTACTATTGCTGCATAGTACTCCAAAGAGTATATGTGCCACATTTTTTCTTTCTTTTTTAATAAAGAATTATTTTATTTACCTTTATTAATTTATTCATTCATCTATTTCAATTTGACCAGAGAGGGAGAAAGAGAGAGAGAGAGAGAGCGCGCAATCCACCAGATCTGGAACTTGAACTATGGTCAGCCATGTTGGAGTCCAGTGCTCCTAACCACCATGCCACCTGCTGGTCCCATGTGCCACATTTTTTCTTTTTGGTTTTTTTTACTATAGGGCACGTGCGCTTGCCAGACAGACAGAGACAGACAGAGAGATAGAAAGCGAGAAATCACCCCCCAGAGGGGATGGCCACGCCACAATCCTTTCTCCTCCATTCTCCTCTTGGGATCTTGGGCACGCACGCACATGCGCCCGGCGTGAGTTTAAGCCACCGGGTCTGGGACTCAAACCGCGGTCGACTTCGTGGGAGTCCAGCGACATAGCCATTATGCTAACTGCTGGTCCCATGTGCCACATTTTTTCAATCCATTCCTCTGTTCTTGGACATTTGGGTTGGTTCCATATCTTAACAATTGTGAATAATGCCACAATAAATACTGATGTGCAAGCACTTTTCCGACTGAGTATTCTCCTGTCCTTTGGTTAAATACCCAGAAGTGGGATTGCTAGGTCAAATGGTAGTTATATTTGTGGATCTTTGAGACATTTCCATATTATTTTCCACAGTGGCTGAAGTAGTTTACATTCCCACTAACAGTGTAGGAGAGTTCCCCCTTCACCACAACCCCTCCAACACTTATCACTTTTTGTATTTTTAATCTTTGCCATTCTGACAGGGGGTTAGATGGTATCTCATTATGATTTTAATTTGCATCTCCCTTATGATGAGGGATGTTGAGCATTTCCTCATATGCTTTTTGGCTGTTTGTATATCTTCATTAGAGAGATTGGAGTTCCCTGTGTATTCTGTTATCTCTTATCTGAGACATAGTTTACAAAAATATTCTCCCATTCTGAGGATTGTCAATTCACCCTTATTATTGTGTCCTTTGTTGTGCAGAAACTTCTTAATCTGTTGTAGTCCCACTGGTGTATTTTAGGGATTATTGCTCATGTTTTGCGAGTCTTATTTAAGAAGTCTTTGCCTACCTCAATGTCCTCCATGGTTTTCACCAGTAGTTTTATAGTTTGAGGTCTTATGTCCATATATTTTATCTATTTTGAGTTGATTTTTTGTTAATGTTGCAAGATGGGGATTAAGTTTTGTCTTTCTGCAAGGGAATACCCAGTTTTCCCAGTATCATTTGCTAAAGAAATGTTCCTTTTATCACTGGATTGATAGGTATCCTTTGTAAAAAATCAGTTGGCTGCAAGTTTTGGAATTTATTTCTGGGGTCTCTATTCTATTCCATTGGTCCACCTGTCTGTTTTTGTGCCAATACCAAGCTTTTTGGATTATCACAGCTTTATAGTATATTTTAGGGTCAAGGAGTGAGATGTTACCCACTCCACTCTTCTCATGCAGGATTCCTTTGGCAACACGAGGTCTCTTTTGATTCTAGACAAATTGTTTGTCTTTTCTAGATCTGTGAAGAATGTCTATGATATTTTGATGAAAATTGCATTAAATACATAGATTAATTTGGGTAGAATTGCCATTTTGATTATATTAATTCTTCTAATCCAGGAATATGGGATGTTTTCCCACTTTTTTGTGTTCTTTTCAATGTTTTTTAAGATGTTCATAGTTTTCGATGTAAAGGTCTTTGTCCTCCTTAGTAGGTTTATTTCTAGGTAACTTATACAAATTATGGAAACTCATGTGGCTATGGTTAAAGAACTTCCTTTCTTCAGATCTACCTCAGTTAACTTGTTGTTTAAACAAAGAAACGCTACAGATTTTTGGATGTTGATTTTATATCCTGAAACTTCACTGTATTCATTTATTACTTCAAGAAGTTTTTTCATGGAAACCTTTGGATCTTCTAAGTATGTGATTATGTCATATGCAAATAAAGATATTTTGACTGTTCTTTGTCTATTTGAATGTATTTTATATTATTCTCTTTTCTGATTACATTGGCTAAGACTTACAGCACTATATTGAAAAGAAGTGGAGAAAGTGTGCATCTTTGTCTAAGATCGGTTTTTAGTGGAAAAATTTTCAGTTTTCCCTCATTCAGTATAATGTTGGCTATAGAGTTTTCATATATGGCTTTTATTGTGTTGAGAAATGACCCTCCTGTACCAATCTTGCTAAGAGTCTTAATCATGAAGGGATGTTGTATTTTATTGAATGGTTTCTGTGCATCAGTTGAAATGGTCATATGGTTTTTGTCTTTTCTTCTGTTAATATGGTGCATTATGTTTATGGTCTTGCATATGTTGAACCACCCTTGCATTCCTGATGATAAAACCTACCTGATCTTGATGAATAATGTTTTTCTAATAAATTTTTGGCTATGATTTGCAAGTATCTTGTTGAGAATCAGAGGTATTGCTCTGTGATTTTCCTTTTTTATCATGTCTTTATCTGTTTTGGGAATGAGAATGATGGAGGCTTCATAAAATGAATTTGAGAGGTTTCCTTCCTTTTGGATCTTTAGAAATAATTTGAATAGAATGGGACTTAACTCTTCCTTAAAAGTTTTTAGAATTCAGAAGTGAAGCCATCAGGACCTGGAATTTTCTTTTTTGGGAAGTTATTTATTATTGATTCAATCTTATCACTTTTTATGGATTATTCAGGTTTCACTACATCATCCTGATTTAATCTTGGTAGATTATATGCATCCAGGATTTTTCCATCTCCACATTCTCTTGTATGTTGGCACATAGTCACTCGTAGTATCCTCTAATGATGTTTTGTAATTCTATTGTGTCTGCTCTAATGTTACTTGTTTTGTTATGTAATTGATTTATCTGGTTTCTTTCTTTCTTCTTCATCAGTCTAGCTAATGGTGTGTCAATATTGTTAATCTTTACAAAGAATCAGCTTTAGCTTTCATTTATTTTATGTATAGTTAATTTATTTTCTGTTTCATTTATTTCTGCTTGAATCTTTATTATCTTTTCACCTGGCAGTTTTTGGACATTTTATGTTGTTGTTTTTCCAGTTCACTGAGGTATGATGTTAGGTTGTCTATTTGCTACCTTTCCATTTTCACTTATGCACACTAATTGCTATGATTCCTCCCCCTTTTTTTAAGAATTATTTTTATTTAACTTTATTTCAATGCCCTTATTATTTTCTTTGTTTCATTGGATACTATTATCCAGATATTTGGGTGCTTGATGGTACCTAGTATTTCTCATATTATCCTCATTTTTATTGGTTGTTTTCTCGGTCTTTTTAATAATTTTTTCTAGGTCACAGGTTTTTTCTTCTACATTTGAGATTTAATACTCTGCATGATATAATCTACTTTTAATATTTTGAGGGAGGTTTTAATTTTCTGTCTCACATTCTTCTGCAGGAGTAGGCAATTGGAGATCTCTCTTCTGCTCTACCTCCCTGTTGCTCACTAACACCTTGCACTGTTGTCACTGGTCCTGGGTGACCCATAGTCTTTCCTGTTTTTGAAGAACAGGTGTGCTTGAAACTGAGCCACTGACCTTCCACTCAGTAACAAAGAAGAGATGCCCTACATAAAACACTGAACTCCTGAAAGTTCAAAGGTGAGTGAGGGAGGGTATGAGTCACAGGTATCAACCCTTAAGCCCTCCATAGGGCTTATCCCTTTGTTAGAATGGTTGTCTTGATGGGGAGGGGAGGGGCACAAGTTCATCTCAAAGTCTCTGTCTCTCTGGTGGGCACACACGCTCTGTGGCAAAAACCTTAAAAAAAAGTAGAACATCAAGTAAATGAACTTTTAAGATGTTACTGTGAAATTTATGAAAAATAAAAGAAACCTACAAAGCAGACCACAATAACAATATGCTCGAAAGCTCAAAAAAGTGTCACCCCTTTCCTTTAAAAAAAAAAAAAAAGAAAAGAAAAAAGAGCATTGACTAAAAGAAAGTTATAAGCTCAAGTTTTTAAACTCTCAGTTGGAATCATGGTAGAGAAGCAGAATGCTTCTATTTCTGTCATCAAATAATGACTTATTTGTACAGTAATAGTGTTGATATTGCTGTAAGTTAGATCAAAACGTAATTGTTATGAAGCCAGCAGGTGGCATGGTTGTTGAAGGTGTTGGACTACCACATGGCTGACCATGGTTTGAGTCTTGGATCTAGCAGCCTGCTTTCTCACTTTCCCTCTCTCTCTCTCTTCTCTCTCTCCCTCTCACTTGCTCTTTCACTCTGGCCCTCTCTGGTGAAATTAAAATAAGTAAGTAAGTAAATAAATAAATAAATAAATGAATAAATAAAGTAAAATAATTCTTTAAAAAAAACTTAGTCATGACAATTTCAGGATTTCAACATGTGTAAGGTTTAACTAGTATTAATATGAAAGAATATTAACTGGCAAAACAATATCAGCTTGGTTAGAAAAAAAAGGAACAGAGAAAATTCAATGTGCTATAGGGCTGATGCCAAACTGAGAATCTTGAATTTGTCATTCAGTCTGCCTTCCCATGAGATGAAAAATAATACCATTTCTGGTTATCAGTCCCTTATCTGATGCAACATTTACAAAAATATTTTCCCATTCTGAGGGCTGTCGATTCACACTAACTACTGTGTCTTTGGCCATGCAGAAACTTCTTAGTCTGATGTAATCCCACTTGTCTATTTTGTGGACGATGGACTCTGCTTTGAGGGTCTTCTTTAGGAAGTCTTTCCCTACACCAATGTCTCCCAGAGTTTCCCCAGCATTCTCCAGGAGCAGCTTTATAGTTTGAGGTCTTAGATTTAGATCCTTGATCCACCTTGACTTGATTTTTGTCAAAGGAGAGAGGTAGGGGTTCAGATTCATCTTTCTGCAAGTGGAAGTCCAGTTTCTCCAGCACCACTTGCTGAAGAGGCTTGAAAGTATATACAAAAATAAATAAAGTAATTAATAAAAAAAAAGAGATTGGCAAAAAAAAATAATAATACCATTTCTGAGAATAGTATCTTTTCTCCATCTCCAGATTTAAGGAATAAATAGAGTTCTCTGTCTTTGAGAACTACTCTGCTCATTTCTTCTTCTTGTATGTTTATCATATAGAGGGATTATTCTGTTTTTTTTTTTCCCTTTAAACATTGTGTGTTCTACCTGGTAGAAATGTTCCATTTCTTTTTCAAAGGGAATTTAAAATCTTAATTGTAGGGCTAGCCAGGTGGTGTGTAGGTTGAGAAATTGGATGACCATGGTTTGAGTCCCTGAACTGATGACTTGCTTTCTCACATCTTCTCTTCCTCTCTCTTTCTCTTCTTCTCTCTCTCTCTCTCTTTGTGGTGGATTAAAAAAATAATAATTAATAAAAGTAAATAATTAATTCTTTAAAACTAATCTTAATTATAGCTTTTAAATCTCTGATGAATAAAACTCCCTGAACTTTGTCATCATGTCATCTGGAAATATAACAGGAAACAAGTGCTAGCAAAGTTTACCCCAACAGGATTCCCAGACAAATATGTGATGGACATTATCTTGGAGGACTAAGCAAATAAGTATATTGGTTTTATTAAAAAATGATACATTGTCATATATATTTATTTTTCTATCTTCTAAAATACATTTATAGATAAGCAGAATAAGATTTATTGCAATTTTTGTAGCAATATTGACAATGATATGACTATTGCATTAGGAGAGGCAAAGGAGTCCCATAGGTGTACACTTAACATCTCTAAAGCAATCTTATGAATTCAAGATTTGGATGAATGGTGTAACTTAGACATGTTTAACCTTCCAAAAGATGATATTAAGCAGTAGAGTGCCAGAGATCTCTCCCCTCCTTTAATTATGCATCACTTTTGGCCACAAAATTGATGGGGACTGTCCCTCAAGAAGCAGGGAGAATCACAGAGCGTCATTCAATCCTCCAGTTGTTTTACCGTCAGTGAAGAACTCAAAGATGAGAGGCCTTAATTCCGTTGGTGATACTGCCACCTCGTAGTGTCTGTCTGGATTGCTGCTCACATGACACCTTCAAGCTTGCTTGGGATTTTACAAAAACAGCTCTCAAATGAATATTACTAGTTACTTCAAGAATCTCTGGAGTTCTTCCATCATATGTATTTTTAAATAACAGTAAAATTGACTTAAAAAAATCCTCATATCTTGAGTACCTTTTCATTCAACCACTAAGTACTTCTTAATAATCTTCCTAGCTCTTCTTATTCTTTGGATGTGGTGGTTTAAAAGTTTGTTCCCTCTACTGCACCTATTGGCCACCCAGGTAGAAACTAATTCTCACTGAAATGGTCTCGTGACCTCATTTGAGGGTGTATAAGAATCTCCTAGGGTTTTCTTTAGCATTCAAGTTCCCAAGGCCTTCCCCACAAGTCTATCCTGTGCCAGGTTCCAGGTCAGGTAATTTTACATTTAAAATTGTGAGGGAAGTGTTACCCATTTTGGGTGATAAAATAGAAGTTCACAGTGGATAAGAGATTAGATTTGATCTATATTCTGTGTGTTTTACCTTTCAAAAGATTAGGTTACCTATAATGAAGATGTTAACTAATTTGAATATACCTCCAAGATGTTAGTTACTAAACGTTTGTATCTTTCCTATACATGGTTAGCATTGTAACAGTTGTTTTTTGGGGGAACTTCTTAAATAATCTTGCCAGGAAAGCACTATACTTGATAAATGTCTTGATTTAGTAAACAGATATTTGAATATTAGACTTTAGTTAGATGAGATTAATTAGTCTTGACCTCAAGGAGCTGTCACTCCTCTCAGTCACTCTGATTGGAGAAAAATCCTAGTGAATCTATTTTAGCAAAATTTCTACCCATTCTGTTGTTCCTACCCATAATTCAGCAAAATTTTCAGCCCGTGCTGAACATCAGTCCCTGTTTATTTTAGCTTATTAAGCAGATACACTGTCATCCTATGCTGATAGTGATGGCCTTGACTTGAGTAAGTTGATTTCCACAGGGAGGCGGAGGAAGAGAGGAGGGAGGAGAGGCAGAAAGGAGAACACGTTTCTGAACTTTCTTTCTTCAGTTATGCACTCTGTGATTTCCCCATTTTCTTTCTTTTTCAAGTTTTGTGCTTGCTAGCCCGAAGCCACAAGGTGGCAGGATAATCATGATCACTTACTCCAACTGAATGAAACCATGGGCTAAGCACATACTCACTGCTCTCCTGCTCCACACACTGATGCTTGGGGCAACTTAGAGCACATATCATCCAGAGTTGTGTTCCCTGGAGTAACCAGGGCTCTTCTGTCACCCACTCTCAATCCTACTGTCCTTAAGAGCCCCTAGGATATTTGGGGATCATATTGGCCTTTTAAAGCTATTTAACACATTTGTTACTTCACAACTAATCATGTTATTGTCTTGTGACCATCTAAGATCCACTTTCTTAGCCATTTTTAAGTATATAATATGTTATCAATTATGTCACCATGGTGTACAATAGATCTCCAGAACTTTTTCTGGTTTAACTGAAATTTTGTACCCTTTCTCCAGCCTCTCCCCATTTTCCTAGGTGCAATTTTATATAGAGTATTCAAGGAAGGCCTCACTGAGAAGGTATTATTTGGATACAGGCTTGAAGAACATATGGGCTAAAAATATATAAATTTTATATTTACATAAGATGGGCTGTGTAAATGCTAGAGGAAGCAGTATGCCTGTCTTGATTAAGACATAGCAAGACCTCATCCAGTCTTCATTTCTCCAAATCTCCAGTAAATTTAAATATAGCTCCCTTCTCTCTATCACACCACTGAAATGGCTATTACATAAATAACCAATAATATTCATGTTGCTAAATATTAGGGTTTGTTTCTTTGTTTGCGTCTCATCTTAGAAAAATCCAGAACTGTTCACCCTTTGAAACATTCTTTGCCTTCAGCAGCCGACACAGTTCAGTTCTGGTTTCCTTCCTGATTTCTCCTAAATTTCTTCCCTTTTTGGTTATATTCTCTCTATCTAGTTTGTAGGCTCATTTCTCTTTATTTGACCATTAAGAATTGCAGTTCTCGGGTGGCGTTTCAGGCCTGCATATTGTTCAATGTTGTACTATTCTCTGGGTCATTTCATTCTAGAAAAATTTGGTTACCATTTCTTAGCTAAAGGCGATCTCAAATGACATCCTCAAAGTTTCAGGCAAGGACTGGTATGTGGGGTGTATACCTTACTACATGATGTGCCTATCTGACTGCTGGATGGTATTTTCAGTCAGATGTTTCAGAGGCACCTAAACTCAAGTTTAAACCTGCTCTAGTGAACTGCCCTAAACTGGAATCTCCTCTTCTGTTTCTTTTTAATTTTTAAATTTTTTAATTCTTCTTATTTTTTTTAAACTCAAGTATATAATATGTTATCAATTACAGTCACCATGGTGTACAATAGATCTCCAGAAATTTTGTACCCTTTCTCCAGCCTTTCTCAACCACTATACATCATTTGGCTTGTAAAGAGAATTTACTAAACATGAAATACACTTCAGAACAGTCCATTTGAGAATAATATACACGTCACATCAACAAGCAATAAACCATTTCTGTGTCCCACAAATGTCTTTCCTCTCTATCTTTCCTCTCTGATTTCCTTCCCTATATTCTTCCCTTCTCCCACCCTCCCTCCACACTGTCTACAGTGTCCATAATTATTTTCAGTGCTTTCATGTCCTCCAGTCTTTTAATCTCTACCATAGAGTGCAGACAATCATTATATATTAAGTAGAGACATAATATCTCTCTTTCATAGCCTGGCTTGCTTTACTCAGCAATAAATCTTCCACATTTGACCACTTTCTATCAAATGCCAGTGTCTTGTTTTTTATGATTGATTGAACAGTAAACCAAAGAGTATATGAGCCACACTTTTTCAATGCATTCATCTGCTCATGAACATGTGGGTTGACTCCATGTCTTAGCAATTGTGAATAATGCCGCAATAAACATTGAGTGTAAGCGCTTTTCCAACTGAGCACTTTCCTATTCTTTGGGTAGATACCCAGGACTGGGATTGCTGGATCATATAGTAGTCCTATTTGCAGGTCTTTGAGGAACCTCCGTATCATTTTCCACAGTGGCTGGACTAATTTACATTCCCACCAACAGTGTAGGAGAGCTCCCCTTTCACCAAAACCCTGCCAACATTTATCATTTTTTTTTGGGTTGGGGGAGAGGTTTTTGCTATAGGGCGCGTGCGCTCACCAGACAGACAGAGACAGAGAGACAGAAAGCGAGAAATCACCCCCCGGGGGGATGGCCATGCCGCAATCCCTTCTCCTCCATTCTCCTCTTGGGATCTTGGGCATGCATGTACATGCACCTGGCATGAGTTTTAAGCCACCGGGTCTGGGACGCGAACTGCAGTCAACTACATGGGAGTCCAGCAACATAGCCACTAACTGCTGGTCCCCCCATTTATCATTTTTTTAAAAATTTCAATCTTCACCTCCTCTTCTGTTTTCTATAAAATGAGATTCCTGGAACCAGCAGGTGGTGTAATGGTTACGTCATATCTTTGGACTCCCATTTAGTTGACTGTGGTTTGAGTCCTGGGTCTGGCAGCTTGAAACTCACTCCGGGCATATGTGCATGTGTGCCCAAAATTTCAAGAGGAGACTGGAAAAAAAATTGCATTGCCGGCCTCCCTCCTGGGGAGTGATTACTTACTTCCTGCGTCTCTCTCTCTCTGTCTATCTGGCAAGCAAGTGGCCCTTTGGGAAAAATATTTCTCTAAAAAAAAAGAAAAAGAAAGTGAGATTCCCATTCATCAGACTACAGGTTATTCAGAATCTAGAGCTAGAGTTTAGGTGCATGTGTAGGTAGTTTATTTGGTAGATGAAGGGATACCTTGTCAGAGAGCATAGAAGTGAACAGGGAAGGGACAGCAGTTAATAAGGAATACACTTTGATGCCAGGTACCAGAATGGTTGACTGGTATTAGTCCTGGAAAAAGTCTGGAAGTCAGTGTTCAAGATTTCTCTTGGAAACAGCCTGTCTGAGAGGGGAAAGATATTTCTCCACCATTTCTTCATAGTCACTGGTTAAGGCCTGTCCCCAAGGAGCTTTAATTCCTTAGCATATCCAGCCTGCAACAGGGACAATAGAAGTGGGCTTTGTGATTAGAGAAAGCTCTCTGGCAAAGAAATGCAGGGGCTGACAGATGGAATTCAGGCTGGCATGCCCTGAAGCATTAGGGTGAAGGGACATGGCAAAGCATGAGAGCATCTGTGACAAATATATTATGATGATGATAAAAAAATAAATAAAAAAGGGAAAAAAAAAGAAAATACAAACTGCTCTGAGAAGAAAAGAGAGAAATCTAAAGATAAAAAACATGAATTGTTAGTAACTAGGCTTGAAGGATCTACAGTACAAATAAAAAGAATGAAACATTAAAAAAAAATTCTCAATGATCAACCTCAATTTCCAATCTTTAAATATAATGTGACCATTTTACCTCCCAAAATCATCATAGGAATTTATATATCCTCTCATTTCCACCATACCTCCAACTTCACATTGGTTTCACGTTTGTTCTTGTCCTCTCTTAACTATTTTCTCTACTATGGTCAGATACTTTTTCAAAAATATAGAAGAAGAAGGCTGGACAATGGTCTAGCAGTAAAATGAGTTGCTCTATGAGGCAGACCCACTTGGCAAGTTTACTGCTTCACATCTGGACTTTTGAGTTTGGCAAGTTTGCAGCCATACTTTGGATTGGTCGAGCTGGGGCTGGATTACAACATCGAGACCCTGTCAGGGATACTGCCTCTCTCTGACTCTCTGTTACTCTCTCTTACTCATAATAGATAAATACTCTTTAAAAAAAGAAAAAAATATAGGGACCAGCAGTTAGCATAATGGCTAGTTGCTGGACTCCCATGTAGTCGATCGTGGTTTGAGTCCCAGACCCAGTGGCTTAAACTCACAAAGGGCATGTGTGCGTGTGTGCCCAAGATCCCGAGAGGAGAATGGAGGAGAAGGGATTGCAATGCGGCCATCCCCTCCGGGGGATGGTTTCTCGCTTTCCGTCTCTCTGTCACTCTCTGTCTTTCTAGTGAGTGCCTACGCCCTATAGCAAAAACCTCTCAAAAATAAATAAATAAATAAATAAAATATATGTAGGTAAAATTGTCTCACATTTTATCTCATGCCCAAAATGAATTTACCATCTCATGTTCTTCTGTAAAGGCACCTTTATTCATTTTTCAAATCTCAACTCTAGCATTGCTTTCTCAAGATGGCTTCCTATCTGAAGTCTGGAACAGAAAGTCCCACTCTCTCCTGATTGAATAGTGTGTGAGATTCGTGTATCTTTTAGAATACTTGTTGAAGTTTAAATTTGCTATTTTGTTGACTTTAATATAAATTAACTATAACACAGCTATTGGTACCCTGCATTATATCTACTCAACCCATCTCTACTTTCACTTGCAGATGCCTGGACAGTTGTAAGCTTGTAGTCACAGTGTTTCTTGGTTATTTGGTTATTTTATTTAGTATTTACACTAGATTATAAACTCCATAACTATGCCAGGTCCAGTTTAGTTTACTACTCTGTCTCCAATGCATACCACAGGTCCTGGCACAAAATAGGTTCTCAATAAATACATGTAGAATAAATTAATGTAGTAAAATATAAAAACATTTTTAATTTGCATTTTTGATGCCTTCTGTTAACTGGCTGAATCTTTGTATGCTTTAGAAGAATCAGGCAATGTCTACCTTTTAGCTTAACTTGAAGAGAAAAATATTTATGTATAATAATTTCTCTTAATCTTGACTTTTCCTGACATTATGTAGGTCAATTGGACAGATTTCTGAGACTATCATACTCAGAAACTTCTCTCTTCTGACGTTTTACATAGGTCATTGCTACTAAACTGTGGTTGATGGATTAGCAGTATTACTATAATCAGGACTTTTTAGAATGCAAAAATCTCATGCCCCAATCTCCCAATATACATTTTAAAATGCCCCTTAAGTGATGAAATACACATTATATTTTGAAAAAAATGACAGTTTATATTTCTGTTAATTTCATGTCAAATATGAAGCATCATTAATTAAGTACATTTTGAGTTGCAATCGAAGGGTAACATACATTTTATAATTTTTTTCACCTTCACACTTGTTTACTTGGGCTGCCACTGATCTTAAAATAAGTTAATTTTAGCCTATAGTAGAGGTTTCAACTCCAATTAGAAGAACATTACAAGAATGTAAATTACAGATCTACTATGAGGTTAAGATAATATTGGGTAATTAAAGTATTGGTACCTAAAAATCTTGTACTTCCATTGCTAGACCTTCTTATACCTAGGAGAAAGTACCCACACACTTATTAATATCTGTTCTCTACATAAAGATATGTGAAGTTCTTGAGGTGAACATTGACACTGTGACTACAAGCTTACAACTGTCCAGGCATCTGCAAGTGAAAGTAGAGATGGGCTGAGTAGATATAATGCAGGATACCAATAGTTGTGTTATAGTTAATTGAGATTAAAGTCAACATAAAATCAAATTGACTTGTGACTTGTTAAAATATATTCTTATCAAGGCCAGCAGATGGCGGAGCAGTTATGTCCCTGGAATCCTACATGATCGACTGTGGTTCAAGTCCTGGACCCAGTGCCTTGAAAATCACATTGGGCACATGTGCATGTGTGCCCAGTATACCAGGAGGAGAATCAGGAAGAAGGGACTGTGGCATGGCCATCCACTCTCGGGGGTGATTTCTCACTTTCCCTTTCACTGTCTCTGTCTTTCTCTCTCTGGTGAGTGCATGAACCCTAAGACAAAAACTTCTAATATGTATATATTCTTATTAATTAAGAGTATTGCATCTTGAGATCAACAGATTGCATAATGGTTATGTTGCTGGACTCTTACATGGTCGACCTTTATTCGAGTCCCAGATCTGGTAGTGTAAAACTCATGCCTGGCATGCTAAGAAGAGAATGGAGGAGAATGTATTGCAGTGTGGCCATCCCTCTCTGTGCCCCCTGCAGGAAATGATTTCTCACTTTCTGTCTCTCTGGTGAGTGTGCGTGTCCTATAGCAAAACTCTCTCTTAAAAAAAAAAAAAAAGACTATACAGGTCTTTTTTTTTTGAGAGATTTTCACTATAGGGTGCGTGCGCTCGCCAAACAGACAGAGAGAGACATAGAGACAGAAAGTGAGAAATCATCCCCCAGGGGGGATGGTCACGCCACAATCCTTTCTCCTCCATTCTCCTCTCGGGATTTTGGGCACGCATGCACACTCGCCCGGCGTGAGTTTTAAGCCACCGGGTCCGGGACGCGAACCGCGGTCGACTACGTGGGAGTCCAGCGACATAGCAATTACGCTAACTGCTGGTTCCCAAGACTATACAGGTCTTATGGTGAGAGGCTTTTTTCTTTTCTTCCTATAGAGCATGTGTGCTTGTGGGGGGGGGGGGGGAGAGAGAGAGAGAGAGAGAGAGAGAGAGAGAGAGAGAGGGAGAATGCACCCTCCTGAGGGGATAGCTACACCACAATCTCTTCTCCTCCATTCTTCTCTTGGGATTTTGGGCATGCATACACACATGCCTGGTGTGGTTTTTGAGCCGCTATGTCTGACACTTGAACTATGCAGTTGACCATTTGGGATCTAGTGCCTTAATCACTGTACAACTGCCTGAACAAAGGTGAATGTTGTTTAATGTGATTGTGGGTCATCATTATAGCAATTTCTTTAAAAACTTAGTGAATTGTAAAAAAATATAGTACTCATTCTTATTTTTTCCTTTATTATTCATTATTATTATTACTTATACATTCAATAGCTACACATCATTTAGATTGTAAAGAGACTTTACCCAGCATGATATAAAGCTCAGACCAGCACAACTGAGAATACTATACACATCCACATCAACAATTAATAAACCATATCTGCGTCCCACGAATGTCTTACCTCTCTAATTTTTCCCCAAATTTTCTTTCCTGTGCTCTTCCCCTCCCACACTCTCCTTCTACTTTGTCTCTACTGTCCATAACCATTTCTGTTGCTTTTATGTCCTCCAATCTTTCAGTCTCTACCATAGAGTACGGACAGTCGGTATATGTTAAGTGGAGACATACAATATCTCTCATACCCTGACTTACTTCACTCAGCATCAAATCTTCCATATCCATCCACTTTCTATTAAATGCCAGAGCCTTGTTGTTTTTTATGGCTGAATGGTATTCCATGGAGTATATGTGCCACAGTTTCTCAATCCATCATCTGTTTGTAGACATTTAGGTTGGTTCCATATCTTAGCAATCGTGAAGGTAAATTGCATTTGAGAGATGAAATTGGTCTCTCATATATACATATTTTTTTTTCCTTATTTATATTTTATGAACTCTTCCTTCAGTTCTAAAGAATTTCCTCAGAGCAGCCTTCATCTCCTTGTTCCTGAGGCTATATATTAGAGGGTTGCAGAGAGGTGTTATCACAGAATAAATTAAGGTAAGAATCTTTTGCATTTCCACTGGGTGTCCTGATCCAGGTCTAACATACATCACCATAACAGAGCCAAAAAACAGCATTACCACAGCCAGATGAGAAGCACAAGTGGAGAAAGCCTTGTGTTTGCTTGCCTTTGATGGCATGCGTACCACAGTCAGAATCACCAGAGCATAGGAACAAAGGATAAAGACAAAGGTGCCAATCATGAAGATGGCATTGCAAGTGGAGTAAACAGACTGGGTGGTGGTGTCTTCAGAACAGGACAGCATCATCAGTGGGACAGGATCACACACAAAGTGGTTGATGATATTTGGGCCACAGTAGGACAACTGTGAAATGAGAACTACTGGACTTAGGAAGATGATGAACCCACACGACCATCCAAAGATGACGAGGCCGGTGCACAGCTGCCTGGTCATGATGCGTGGATAATGCAGAGGGCGGCAGATGGCAAGGTACCTGTCAAAGGCCATGATGCATAGGAAGAGTCCCTCATCACAGCCGAAGGAGAAGAAGAAGTAGAACTGTGCAAAACAGCTCAAAAAGGAGATGGACTTGCTCGAGGAGAGGAAGTTTGCCAACATGTTAGGGACAGTGGTGGTGACATAACAGATTTCCAGCAGAGAGAAATTCCCCAAGAGGATGTACATGGGCGTGTGAAGATGCCGGTCCCAGCGCACAGCACAGGCGATGGCTGCGTTCCCCATCAGGGTTAGCGTGTAGGTCACTGAGAAGAGCCCGAAGTAGAGGAGCTGCTTTTCTGGGCTGGAGGGAAAGCCCAGGAGGATGAAGTGGCTGATGGGGTGGGTGATTTCTCCACTGGACACATTCATTAGTCTGGAAGACATGAAGTTGACAGGAACCATTGAAACATAAAATCAAATGAATCACGCTGGTTCTTCCTGGAAACATCGAAGTTCTTTATCATGTATTTCAAAAACAGTTAACAATTTGTCTTGCCTTTAAACAACAAAATTGTGACCTTCACTACTCAACTTCTGAGCACATGATGGGTATCATTTTAGTAAGTCACAATACCAGGGAGGATGAATATGAATTGGGGACATATATATTTACCTTACTGAGAACACAAGACTCAATATTCGGAATTCAAACTTTTGTGATTCTGATATATTACCTTTTATGTTTTTACCTGCATTATTGATGCTACAAATCTCTCTGTGTGAAATTCTTCAACATTACTATCAGTACCTTTCCTTTCTAATTTGTGAGTACTATAAAAATAAGATATTTGAAAAACCTCTTTCTTAATGTGATGAATAATGGGGCACAAAGTTATATTTGTTTTAAGTTTCAGTTATTCTGAGTTATTTTTTAAAGTGAAATTTTAAAAGATTTATATTATTTGAAGATAAATGGTCTTATATGCTACTTCATATATTGGGTCATCAAAACGTCATGATACATTTTTGCATAAAAAATACATCACAACATCTCTTATGACCCAATACTTTGTATAAAATATTCTTTCTTTCCTTTCTTGGAACATGGATGCACTTTACACTGTGAAGAAGAGTCTTATACTTTGGTCTCTAAATTACTATGTGTAAATATTCTGCGATACTCTCAGGTGCATATATGACCTGGATACAGTCATTTTGGTGACTGGCCTTATGGAGCATAGCTACTCTGAGTGACTGTTGTGAAGACCAATATGTCTGTATTTCTTAGCCAGGGTCGAGCAAGCTGCAGGGAAAAATGAAAGGTCAAAAGGTTTTTGAGTGTCCATAATCCTTGATTCACTGCTTTCTCCTACATGCTACATTTTCTCCCTGTTAGGTGGACCTTCGATCTATTTTTATATCTCACTATGATGTTCTATTAGGCCTTTCCTATTTGAGCAAATCTGAAACATGAAACATTTTACCACTGTTTGTCTGGTTAGTTCATATCTAAGGAGGAGTTATGGACTCAAAACTCAATTCTCCTGTTTCCTTAGGACTTCACTATGAGCTATTGCAAAATAATTCCTTTAAAAATATTGATTAAGGTTCTTCATTGTAAAAAGTGGTTTTTTTGTTTGTTTTGTTTTAACTGATGGAAAGAAATGTAAATATGACAGGTCTTATCTTCATATTGACTTTTTTTGTCATTTTTTTAAAATTAATTAATTTATTTATTTTTGTATATACTTTCAATCATATTGTTTGACTTACAATGAGACCATTTCGATATGTGAACATTTCTCCCCAGACCCGTTGATCGAAATATCTTCAACAGATAACACCACACCTCCCCATCCCGTCAATGCTCTACCTCTGTATCCCTTCTCCAAATGTCTTTCGTTGGGCCCCACTCCTCCACATACACCTCATCTGACATTCACACCCATCTCTTGTGTTTGTTCAACTGTTAGTCAATCAGTTTCAGACATAGAATGCAGACAAACGGTATATGTTAAGTGGGGACATACAATGTCTCTCCTTCATAGCCTGGCTTGCCTCACTCAGCAGTACATCTTCCATATTCTTCCACTTTCTGTCAAAAGCCAGGGCTCTGTTGGTTTTTATGGCTGAGTAGTATTCCATAGAGTATATGTGCCACAGTTTTTCAATCCATTCCTCCATACGGGGGCATCTGGGTTGGTTCCATGACTTAGCAATTGTGAATAGTGCCGCAATAAACATCGATGTGATGTCTAGAATCATATATCTGAAATTTCCTAGGAAGGTAAGTGTCTCTGGGATCCTCCCTAGTACTGATCCCCTTTGAAATAGGAGATACTGCTTGTTAGACACTTCTGTAGAGTTCCCCTCCTGAAAACACATTGGTAAAAACAACAGAAGAGAGACTTCAACAAACAGCTATTCCCATCAAAAAGGAAAGACTCTTACTTCTCGTGGGACAAAAGTTCTCCCAAGAGGTCTTTAAAAGGGAAGTAATCTTCCAATGGCTAAAAGTAGAAAAAGAGCCTGAGGTCTGAATAAACAAGAAAATATGTCTCCAACAAAGGAAAATGCCCCTCCATGTCTCGTAAATATGGAGGACGTTACCAAAATGACAGACACAGAATTCCGAACATTCATGGTGACCAAATTCTGTGAATTGGAAAAAAAAAGAGACAACGAACTACAGGAAATTAGGAAGTCCTTCCAGGATATGAAAGAAGAAATGGATATTCTGAGAAAGAATCAGGTGGAACTATTAGAGATAAAGTCTATAATACAAGAAATCAAAAACTCTCTGGAAAGTATTAAGAGCCGATTAGACCATGCTGAAGATCGAATCTCTGATGTAGAAGATAAAACCTCTGATCTAGAAAAAAACTACAAAAAGATCGAGAAAATAACTAAAAAACATGAGGATAATATACGAGAAATACTAGACTCTATTAGATGCCCAAACATCAGAATAATCGGCATCCCAGAAGGTGAAGAAACTAATAGCGGAATGGAAAATCTATTCCATGACATCTTGGAAGAAAATTTCCCAAGCCTAGAGAGGCACCGAACCATCCGGACCCAAGAAATACAAAGGACCCCAAATAGAATCAACCCCAGAAGATCTTCCCCAAGGCACATCTTAGCCAGGCTGTCTAACGTCACAGAAAAAGACATGATACTAAAACTGGCAAGAGAGAAATGAGAAATAACTTACAAAGGCCATCCCATAAGACTAACACCAGACCTCTCATCAGAAACAATGCAAGCAAGAAAAGAATGGGAAGACATACTGAAAGTGTTAAGAGAGAAACAATTTCAGCCAAGACTATTATACCCTGCAAGATTATCCTTCATTTGGGAAAAAAAGATTAAAATCTTCTCAGACAAACAAAACCTGAAAGAATTTGCCAACACCAGACCAGCTCTTCAAGAAATCCTGAAGAAAGTACTGTTCCAGGAAAACTAAAGACGCAACAGCCAGAAACAAAGAAATAACAGGCAACTAAGACAATGGCTAACTTAAATGTCAGTACAGATCCTGTAACATCGATAATAACATTGAATGTTAATGGGTTAAATTCTCCAATCAAGAGACACAGACTGGCTGAATGGATAAAAAAACAGAAACCCTCTATCTGTTGCCTACAAGAAATCCACCTCATGGAAAAAGACATACATATTGACATTTTAATCTCAGAGCTAGAAGTAAGATTTCAATACATTTTTTTTAACTAAATTTTGGGTTCTTTCCAGTTCTGAAAACATCTTTGCATTTCATAATGAATAAGGAACGGTGATAACGAAAAGAAAGTCTTCCAAGTTAGAATCTAGGATCTGGAGTCACAGAAGTCCTTGACTTATTTCTGTGTAAGGATATAATATCAAGATTCCTCAGGTCATACTACATAGATGGCCGACAATTTTATTTCACTGAAATACACTGAAATAGCACCTAAATTAGAAGGCTATTATTTATACGTACTTTTCTGTTGGTACTTATTTCTATTGTAATAAAATATTTTCTTGTATGAAAATGGATGTAACAAATTAGATTCATTAAACCTTTGGGTCTATGGGTTGTATAAAATTTAGTCTGTTAAATGTTTTTAAAGAAATAATTTACTCAGTAACAGGTCTTTTGGGAAATCATGTCCCTTAATATCTTGTTCAAATGATATTTTTACATTTCAATCAATTGTCTTTTTGTCTTTTAGAAGGTTTTGTGTCCTATTAACTCAGAATCCAACTCTTAGCTATTCCAATTGCTGCATCAGCCTTTCAGAGGTGTCATTGACCAGAGATTTGTTTCAAATTATTATTGGTACTTACCTTTCCTGTTTTGGAATATTTCTTGGGGATAATATTTGTCCAGTGCCACAGTTTGAAGTAAATCCTGTACGTTCAACAAAAAAAATAACCACAAAAAATCAGACGAGTTGAATATTTTTGTTGCTTAAAAAATAAATTCACATAATCCCATTATGGACTAATATCAATAATTAACTATTCATTAATCTAATGGAACTGAAAAGCACTATATGAGCTTGGAAGAGAACATATTTCTGCTAGGGGAAATCTGCCATAATTGCTCACCAAGTAACAAAAATTAAAAAATCAACACTTTTGCAGCAATTTATCAGTTAATGTACATCTTTACTTGAAATCCTACGCCTTTTTGTACATATCTCTTGGGAATATGAGAACTAAGTGAATACTATTCCTTATCATTCAGGAAAACCGGAAAAAATTACATTTTTAGACTTCAGTTTTTTCCTGCATTTTACTGTAATAAAATATTTTCTATTTCCCAAATACAGAATAAAATTGTCCTTATGAAATAATTGTAGAAAAAAAGTGAGCACATGTGGTTCATCTGTTGTACACTTACTCCTTGGATAAATGATGGGATGATCCAAGGCAGGAAATAAAATATTACTCCTTGGAACAAAAGGCATATGAAGGGTTTCTTGGAAACAGGATGATCCAGTTTATAATTGCCCATGGGTTTCAAAGTAAGAATCCTAAAAGGTATTTTATCTCAACTTTGAAGCACACTTTTATGACCATTATCAAGGCCCAGATGAAAGATTATATACATCTGTTTGCTTACATCATGACCTTTTGGGACATGGGACTCTCTGGATGATTCTATAGTGTTTTTTCAAAAGAGGAGATAATTTTTGAATTTTTACTTACTTATAATCAAATACCAAGTATTACTATTCCCTAAAGAATGCTAAAGCTCTATATTTTCTTTCTTCTCTAGTATCCATGTATTGTAGAAGATTCCTGGGGGAATAATTAAATAGGTACAGGGATTGTCATAATAATTATAAAAGGAAGCTCTACATTAGGCCCCCTGTATCTACTTCAAAGAAAAAGAAATATTTTCCCCATTAAATACTTGTGTGTGAATAGATTATTAGAGATATCTTTGTTTCAATTTATGTAGTCCACAAAGAATTGGCATTTTAAGAAGTTTAATTGGTATTCACTTATACTATGAATGTTTATAGAATTCTTACCATATAACAATCACTATTCTTATTCCAAAGATATTATAAAAGAAAAATGTAACAGCAAATACGACATCTAAGCAATTCCTTAAAGAAAAAGAACAAACTCTATGAATATCTGAAAGAATTTCATTCCAAGAAAAAAGAACAGTCAATCAGAAACTAGAGGCAAAAAAATATATGTTGGAGAAGCAGCAAACAGGCCAGAACCAAAGGCAATGCAGCCTACCAACTGACAAATTAGTACACATCTACACATGAAAGTATTTTCATTTTTTTGTATATTCTATTTTAAAATTTATATTATACATTCAATCACTGTACGTCACCAGTTTATAAAATGAGTTTTCTCAGCATGAATATACTGCACACCAGTACAATTAAAGATAACATACACATTTTTTATCAACAGGCAGTCCTCTATTTCTGTGCCCCTTAAATGTCTTGCCTCTCTATTTTCTCTTTGATTCCCTTCCTCTAACCCTTCAACACTCCCCACCCGCTCCCACAATGTCTCTAATATATGCAACCTTTTTCAATGCTTCTATATCCTCTACTGTTTCAGTATCCACTGTAGAGTGTGGATATTTGGTATATATTAAGTGGGGATATACAATGCCTCTCTTTCATAGGCTGGCTTGCTACACTCAGATATAAATCTTTCATATTCATCCACTTTCTATCAAATGCCAGGGTCTTGTTGCTTTTTGATGGCTGAGTAGCAGCCCATAGTGTATATGTGCTACACTTTTCCAATCCATTTTTCTGCTTTTGGACATTTGGGTTGGTGCCATATCTTAGAAATTGTAAATATTGCCACAATAAACATGGATACACTAGCACTTTCCCAACTGAGCATTTTCATGTCCTTTGAGTAGATACCCAGGAGTGGAATTGCTTGATCATATGGTAGTTCTATTTGTAGATCTTTGAAATGGCACCTAAATTAGAAGGCCATTATTTATAGATACTTAAAAGTATTTAAGTACCTATATTGTTCTCCACAGTGGCTGTACCAATTTACATTCCCATCAACAGTGTAGGAGAGTTCCCCTTTCACTGCAGCCTTCACCAGACCTTATCTCTCTCTCTCTCTCTCTCTCTTTTTATCTTAGCCATTCTGACTGGGGTTAGGTTGTATCTCATTGTAGTTTCGATTTGTATCTCCTTTATGATAAAGAATGCTAAGCATGCTTTCATGTGCTTTTCAGTTGCTTGTGTATCTTTCTTAGAGAGTTGACCATTCAGTTGATTTTTCCATCTTTTAATTGAGTTGATCATTTTTCTTTTCAGGTAAACTGTTTGAATCCCTATATATTCTGGTTATCAGTCCTGTGTCTGAGGAAGAATTTGCAAATATATTCTCCCATTCTGAGAGTTGTCAATTCACATTAATTATTGTGTCTTTTGCCATGCAGAAGCTTCTTAATCTGATGTAATCCCATTTGTCTGTTGTTGGGATTATTGCTTATGTTTTGGGGTTTTATTATTTAAAAAGCCTTCGCCTGTTCTGATGACTCCAAGAGTGTCTCCAGTGTTTTCCACCAGTAGCTTTATAGTTTGAAATCTTAGGTTTAGATCTTTGATCCATTTTTGAGTTGATTTTCATTAATTGTGAGAGATAGGGTCCAGTTTCATCTCTGTGCAAGTGGATAGCCAATTTTTCCAGCACCATTTCTGAAGAATTTTTCTTTTTCCCCACTGGATTGACTGTTGCCCTTTGTCAAAAATCAGATGGCTGTATGTTTTGGGGTTTATTTCTGGGGTTGCTATTCTTTTTAATTGATCCACATATCTGTTTTTATGCCAAAATCATGCTGTTTTGATCATAACAGCTTTGTAATATATTTTGGGATCAGGGAGTGAAATGTCTCTTACTCCACTCTTCATGTGAAGGATTTCTTTGGCAATACAGGGTATTTTATGATTCCAGACAAATTCTATGATTGTCTTTTCTAGATCTGTGAAGAATGTTTCTGGTAATTTGATTTGGATTGTATTAAATATGTTGGTTAATTCTTATAGAATTATCATTTTGATTATATTAATTCTTCCAATCTAGGAACATGGGATGTCCTTCCACTTTTTTGTGTCTTTACCTAGAAAGTCACTCTATAAAATTGAAAGAGGTGAATATTCCCACAGAAACACAAGAAACATGAAAAATCAAGTAAACATGACACCACCAAAGAAACATGATATTTCTTCAGTAAATAACCCTACAAAAATGGAACTTATAAATTGCCTAAAAAATAATTCAAAATAATGATTTTTAAGCAAATTCAGTAGGATGCAAGAGAATAAAGATAGATAATTTAAAAACAGATATATAATTTAACAAAACCAGAAAGACAATTAATAATCTAAAAGAAAAATTCAACATAGCAATGGACATAAAAAACAAAACAATACAAAACAAAAAACAAATAGAAGTCTTGGAACCACTTAAGAGTAAGTCTTGGGTTAGTTAGTGGTGTTGTGGTTAAGGTGGGTGGATCCTACATGACTGAGTTCATGGTTTGAATCCCAGATGCTGCAGTTTGAAAAACATACTGGGTATGTGTGTGCATGCCTAAAATCCCAAGAGGAGAAGGGACTTTGGTGTGCCCATCCTCCCATGGGGAGGTATTTTCTTATTTTCCTTCTTTCTCTTTCTCTCTGTCTCTCTCTGGTGAGTGCATGCACCCTGTAGCAAATTTTTTTAAAAAGTTTTTACATATAAATAGTCTTGCATGCAAATTGATTGGATTTTCTATGAAAAGATATAGAGGATTGAATTTATTTATTTATTTTTTAAGTGGGGCCAGAAGGTGGCATGGTGGTTATGGTGCTGGACTCCCACATTGCCAACTGTGGTTTGAGTTCTAGACCTAGTGGCTTGAAAATCATGCTGGGCATGTGTGCATGCATGCCCCAAATCACAGGAGAATGGAGGAGAAGGGATTTTATGTGGCTGTTTCTCCTGTGGGGATGATTTTAATTTTCCCTCACACCATCTCTCTTTCCACCTTTCTGGTGAGAGCACTTGCTCTATGGTAAAATCCTAAAATACAACAGCAACATTAAAAATGAATTATATTCTCCCTATAAGAGATTCACTTCATCAATAAGGATGAAAACTATTGAAGGGATGAAAATTAATAGTTCATTAAAATAAACCAAAAGAGAGCAAGAATAGCAATACTTACACCAGATAAAACAGGCTTAAAACCTGTAAAAAGATTCAAGAAGATCTTAATATAATATAATGATGAAAAGGTAAATTCAGCAAGAGGATATAATAATTACACATATACACCCAACACTGGAGCACAAAAATATAGGAACAAATACTATTAGATATAAAAGGGAATGATAGAATACAACACAATAATCGTAAGGAACTTTAATATCCCACTTGCAGCAATGGGCAGGTCATCCAGACAAGAAATCAACAGAGAACATTGATTAAAACTGCACTCTAGATCAAATAGTAGACATTTACAGACCACTCTACCCAACACCTATAGAATACATATTTTTCTCAATAGGCCATGGAACATCCTCCAGGATAAATGATGTTAGACTACAAAACGAGTCTTTTTTTCTTTATTATTATTATTATTATTATTATTATTATTATTATTATTTATACATTCAGTCACTATACTTCATTTAGATTTTAAAGAGACTTTACTCAGCATGATATACACTCAGTACAGCCCAGTTGAGAATACTATGCACATCCTCATCAACAAATAATAAACCATATGTGTGTCCCATAAATGTCTTACCTATTTTTTCCCAAATTTCCTTTCTTACACTCTCCCTCTCCCACACTTTCCTCCCACTTTGTCTCTAATGTCCATGACAATTTTTAATGTTTTTATGTCCTCCAGACTTTCAGCCTCTACCATAGAGTGCAGACAGTCGGTATACGTTAAGTGTAGACATACAATGTCTCTCTTTCATAGCCTGACTTGCTTCGTTCAGGAACAGATCTTCCATATTTGAAAAAGTATGGCACATATACTCCATGAAATACTATCTAGTCATAAAAAACAACAAAACAAGTCTTAATAAATTGAAGAAGACTGAAGTTATTTTAAGACTCTTCTCTGACCACACTGGTATAAAACTATAAAAAGTTAATAACAGGAGTAACTTCTAAACTTTATAAATACATGGAATTTAAACATCATGTTCCCGAACAACCAAAGGGCCAATAAATAAATTAAAAGGGAAATTAAAAGTATCTTTAAGATTAATGAAAATGTAAATCCAACAAAGCAAAATCTATGTAACAGAGCAAAAGTAGTGCTAATAAGGTAGCTTAGAGCAATAAACATTTACATTATAAAAGAAGAAATGTCACAAATTAACAATTGAACATTGCATCTCAAGAAACTAGAATAACAAGAACAAATTAAAACCCAAACTAATAGAATGGAGTCATAACAATAAAGATTAAAACAGAAATAAATGAAATAGAGATAAAAAAACACAAAGATCATCAAAACAAACAGCTGATTTTTCAAAGATAAACAAAATGGACAAACCTGTAGCACGATGATGGAAAAAAGATTACTCAAATAAAATTATAAATAAAAAAGGAAACATTTTGACTTATACTAAAAGTACATATCCTTTTACATACATGTACAAAGGATTATTTAAAAAACTGCTATGAACAATTAACAAATTGAATAAACTAGAATAAAAAAATAAATTTCTGGACACATACAACTTACAAGATTGAACTATAAAGAAATAAAATATCTGAACAAACCAATAATGAGCTAGAAGATTGAATCAGTAGTTAAAGTCTCCCATTAAAGAAAGACCAGGGACTGATGCCTTCATTTATTCTGTCAAACAGTGAAAGAAGAGTTTCATCTCTAGGCTCCTGGCCAGCAAGGGAAACTGAGGCAGGGGCACCACTGCCCTCTGCCCTACTTCCAGGCTCCCAAGTCCAGGACCCCACCCCCTAGAGAGGTAGGCAGGTTTTTATATTTTTTCTTTGCTCTTCCTTTCTGTTTTGTTAATACCCTCCTTTCTCCTGTCCCACAGAGTGGCCCTTGTTCTGCAGCAGACCTCCAGTTCCATCTCTAGGCCACTGGCAAAATCACACGCCACGCTAACGCGCAGCACTGCAACTTTTTCCCTTATTCTCCTCTATACTCTTTTCTTCTTACATTATCGTCTCCTCATCCTCCACCCTGCCTGAGGGATTAGACAGATATTAGAATCACAGTTCTGAAATTCCCTAGTATTGTAAGTTTCCCTGGGCTCCTCCCCTGTACTGAACCACTTGGGAAACACACTTGCTCCTAGTTGAAGAAACGTTCTTCTAAGAGGTATTCAAAAGTGAATACATCTTCCAATGGCTAGAAGTAGAAGAGCCTTAGGTCTGAATAAACCAGGAAATATGTCTCTATCAAAGGAACAGAGTAAGTCCCCCCATCTCTCCTAAAATCTGAGGACGTTACCAAAATGTGAGAGAAAGAATTTATAACATTCATGGTGAACAAATTCTATGAGTTGAAACAGAAAAGAGACAACGAATTACAAGAGATTAGGAAGTCCTTCCATGATATGAAAGAAGAGATGGACACTCTGAGAAAAAATCAGATGGAGCTATTAGAGATGACATCTGTAATATAGGAAATCAAAAACTCTCTCGAAAGTATTAAAAGTCGATTAGACCTGGGACCAGCAGTTAGCATAATGGCTATGTCGCTGGACTCCCATGTAGTTGACCGTGGTTCAAGTCCCAGACCTGGTGGCTTAAACTCACACCAGGCACGTGTGCGTGCGTGCCCAAGATCCGGAGAGGAGAATGGAGGAGAAGGGATTGCAGCGTGGCCATCCCCCCTGGGGGGTGATTTCTTGCTTTCTGTCTCTCTGTCTCTCTCTGTCTGTCTGGAGAGCGCACGTGCCCTATAGCAAATAATAAAAAAAAAAAGAAAAAATAAGAAAAAGAAAAAAAAAAGTAAATTTGACCACGCTGAAGATCAAATCTCCGATGTAGAAAATAAAACCTCTGACCTAGGAAAAACCACCAAGAAGATAGAGAAAATAACAAAAAAAACACGAGAATAATATACGAGAAATGCTAGATTCCATAAGACGCCCAAATATCAGAATAATTGGCATCCCAGAAGTAGAAGAAACTAACAGCATGGCAAATCTATTCCATGAAGTCCTGGAAGAAAATTTCCCAAGTCTAGAGAGGCACTAGAGAGGCACTCAATCATCCAGACCCAAGAAATACAAAGGACCCCAAATAGACTCAACCACAGACGATCTTCCCCAAGGCACATCTTAGCCAGACTGTCCAAGACCACAAAGACATGATACTAAAACTGGCAAGAGAGAAATGAGAAGTGACTTACAAAGGTCATCCCATCAGGCTAACACCGTACCTCTCAACAGAAAAAATGCAAGCAAGGAAAGAATGGGAAGATGTATTGAAAGTGTTAAGAGAGAAACAATTTCAACCAAGATTATTATATCCTGCAAGATTATCCTTTATATGGGAAAAAAATTAAAATCTTCTCAGACAAAACCTGAAAGAATTTGCCAACACCAGACCAGCTCTTCAAGAAACCTTGAAGAAAGTACTGTTCCAGGAAAACTAAAGAATTAACAGACAGAAACAAAGGAGTAAAAGGCAGCTGAGACAATGGCCAACTTAAATGTTGGGATGGATCCGGTAACATTAATAATAACATTGAATGTGAATGGACTAAATTCTCCAATCAAGAGACACAGACTGGCCGAATGGATTAAAAAAAAACCCCAGAAACCCTCTACCTGTTGCGTACAGGAAACCCACCTCATGGATAAAGACATACGTAGACTGAAAGTGAAGGGTTGGAAAAAGGTATTCCATGCAAATGGGAACCAAAAAAAAAAGCTGGAGTTGCAATACTAATTTCTGAAAAAAATAGGCTTTAAAACAAAAACTGTTCAAAGAGACAAAGAAGGACACTATATTGTAGTAAAAGGATCAATAGATCAAGAAGATATAATGCTTATAAGTATCTATGCACCTAACACAGGAACACCCAAATATGTGAAGGAAAGACTGTTAGATCTAAAAGGGGAGATAGACTGCAACACACTAATTGTCGGAGACCTCAACACTGCACTATCCCCTCTGGACAGATCATCTAGACAAAAAATAGATAAAGAGATAAAGGATCTAAATGATATAATAGATCAAATGGACTTAACAGACATCTATAGAACTTTCCCTCCAAAAACCACGAGATATACTTTTTTCTCACCCCTACATGGAAGATTTTCGAAGACTGACCACATCATAAGGCACAAAGCAAGTCTCAACAGATTCAAAAACATCAAAACTATATCCAGCATCTTCTCTGACCATGATGGAATTAAACTTGAGTTTAATTTCAAGAGAAATCCTCAAAAATACTCAAATACATGGAAACTAAATAACCCACTCCTGAATGACTCCACAACTACTGAAGAAAAAAAGACTGAAATCAAAAGATTCATGAAAGCCATGACAATGAGGACACAAGTTTCCATAATCTTTGGGACACTACTAAAGCAGTCATAAGAGGAAAGTTCATAGCAATTAGTGCACATTAGAGGAAGATGGAAAGAAGGCAAATGGATCACCTAACATCATGCCTTATAGAATTGGAAAAGCAACAGCCAAAAATTCCAAAAAACTCCAGGAGAAAGAAAATAATAAAGATCCGAGCAGAAATAAATGAAATAGAAAATAAACATACTATACAGAAAATAAATGAAAGTAAAACTTGTTCTTTGAAAAGATCACTAGCAAGACTTACTAAGAAGAGAGAAAGGAACCAGGTGAATCAATTCTGCAATGAAGCAGGTAATATAACAACAGACATAGTAGAAATAACAAACATCATTAGAGGATACTATGAACAACTATATGCTAAGAAACAAGACAATCTGGATGAGAAGGATAAATTCCTGGACAAATATAATCTACCAAGTTTGAGCCAGGAGGATATAGAAAGTCTAAATAGGCCCATAACTAGCCAGGAGATCGAATCAGTAATAAATAACCTTCCAACAAAGAAAAGCCCTGGCCCTGATGGCTTCACCTCTGAGTTCTGTAAAACTTTCAAAGAAGAGTTAACACCCATTCTGCTCAAGTTATTTCTAAAGATCCAAAAGGGTGAATCTCTCCCTAATTCATTCTATGAAGCCTCTATCACCATTGTCCTTTAAACAGACAAGGAAGGAAAACTATAGACCAAGATCTCTGATGAATACAGACACAAAGATTCTCAACAACATACTAGCAAATTGTATCCAACAACTTATAAAAAAGATTATAGATCATGATCAGGCAGGCTTTATTCCAAGAATGCAAGGTTGGGTCAACATATGCAAAACCATGAATGTAATACACCATATTAACAGGAAGAAATATCAGAACCATATGGTCATAAAAATTAATGCAGAAAAAGCATTTGATAAGATACAACATCCCTTCATGATCAAGACTCTCAGCAAAATTAGCATAGAAGGGTCATTTCTCAACACAATAAAAGCTATCTATGAAAAACCCATAGCGAACATTATCCTGAATGGAGAAAAACTGAAAGCTTTCCCACTAAAAACGAGTGCAAGACAATGATGCCCACTTTCTCCACTCTTTTTCGCTATAGTACTGGGAGCCCTCACCGACACAATCAGAAAAGAGAAAGAATAAAAGGCATTCAAATAGGAAAAGAAGAGGTGAAACTCTCTCTATTTGCAGATGACATGATTGTATACATAGAAGACCCAATGGTTCCCATGAAATAATTTCTGGAAGTAATACAACTATATAGTAAAGTTGCAGGATACAAAATCAATATACAGAAATCTATAGCATTTCTATATATGAACAACAGGCATACTGAAATGGAACTGAAAAAAGTTATTCCATTTACCATAGCCACAAAAAGTATAAGATACTTAGGAATAAACCTAACCAAAAAAGTTAAAGATCTTCACAAGGAAAACTATGAGAAGCTAACAAAAGAATTAGAAAATGACACAAAAAAGTGGAAGGACAGTCCATGTTCCTGTATTGGAAGAATTAATATAATCAAAATGGCAATTCTACCCAAACTAATCTACATATTTAATGCAATGCCAATCAAAGCACCAGACATATTCTTCACAGATCTAGAAAAGACAATCATAAAATTCGTCTTGAATCATAAAAGACCCCATATTGCCAAAGCAATTCTGCACAAGAAGTGTGGAGTGGGCAGCATCTCACTCCCTGACCCAAAAATATACTGCAAAGCTGTGGTAATCAAAACAGCATGATACTGGCACAGAAACAGACATGTGGACCAATGGAACAGAATGGAGTCCCCAAAAATAAATTCCAAAACATACAGTCAGCTGATTTTTGACAAGTGGTACCAGTCAATCCAGTGGGAAAAGGAAAATCTCTTCAGCAAATGGTGCTGGAAAAATTGGATTTCCACCTTCAGAAAGATGAATCTGAACCTCTACCTCTCACCTTTGACAAAAATCAAGTCAAGGTGGAAGAGATATGGAAAGACAGAAAGTGTGAAATCATCCTCCAGGAGAGATGGCCACTCCACAATCCCTTCTTTTCCATATTCCTCTTCGGATTTTGCGCATGCATGCACATGTGCCCAGCATGAGTTTTAGGACACCAGATCCGGGACTCCAACTGCAGTAGACTATGAGGGAGTCCAGCAGTGGATGAGACCTTAAACTATAAAACTGCTCCTAGAAAACACTGGGGAAACTCTGGGAGACATTGGGGTAGGGAAATACTTCTTAAATAAGACCCCCAAAGCACAGTCAGTAATCCCCAAAATAGACAAGTGGGATTACATCAGACTAAGAAGTTTCTGCATGGCAAAAGACACAGTAATTAGTGTGCATCAACATCCCTCAGAATGGGAAAATATTTTTATAAATTATGCATCAGATAAGGGACTGATAACCAGAATACACAAGGAACTCAAGCAGCTATTTGGGAAAAAAGATGATCAACCCTATTAAAAGATGGGAGAATGAGTTGAAAAAAACACTCTCTAAAGATGACATACCAATAGCCAAAAGGCATATAAAAAATGCTCAACATCTCTCATCGTAAGGGAAATGCAGATCAAAACAACAATGAGATACCACCTAAACCCAGTCAGAATGTCTTAAGATTATAAAAACAAAGAATGACAGTGTTGGCGGGGTTGTGGTGAAAAGGGAACTCTCTTACACTGCTGGTGGGAATGTAAATTAGTCCAGCCACTGTGGGGAACGATTTTGGTATTCCACAAAAATCTGCAAATAGAACTACCATATGATCCAGCAATCCCACTCCTTGGTATCTGCCCAAAGGACAGAAGAATTCTTCATTGGAGAAGTGCTTGCACATCGATGTTTAATGTGGCACTATTCACAATTGCTAAGGCATGGAACTAACCCAAATGCCCCTGAACAGATGAACGGATTGAAAAACTGTGGCACATGTACTCTATGGAAAACTATTCAGCCATAAAAAACAACAAACACCTGGCTTTTGACAGAAGGTGGAAGAATATGGAAGATTTACTGCTGAATGAAGCAAGCCAGGCTATGAAGGAGAGGCATTGTATGTCCCCACTTAATATATACTGAGTGTCTGCTCTCCATGACTGAAACTGATTGACTAAAGGATATACAAACACAGTAAATGTGTGTAAATACCAGATATAGTGTGTGCAGAAGAGTAGGGCCTGAGGAAGGACATTTAGAAGAAAAATACGAAGGCAAAGCATTAATGGGTCAAAGCATTAATGATATTATCTGTTGAAGATATTTTATAGTTTTATCAACTGGACTAGGGAGAAATACTCACATACTGAAATATTCACTTTGTAAGCTAAATAATGTACTTGAATGTATAAAATAAAATAAAATAAATAAAAATAATAGTGAAAGAAGAACTGATATCGATTTTATTCAAACTATTTCAGAAAATTGAAGTAGAGGGGACTTATTCAAACTCATTCTTTTAGATCAGTATTATCCTGATAGAAAAAATAGATAAAAACATAAGAAAAAAGCTACTACGGACCAATATCAATGATGAACATATATATAAAATTTCAACAAAATACTAGCAAACTGAATTCAACAGCATATTAGAAAGATTTTTTTCCCATTTTATAACAAATGAGATTCAGCACATTTTTCTGTTTAGCTATTTGTATATATTCTTATTTGAACTGACTTCCCTTCTCAAAGGTCTTGTCCATTTTTCTTTGGGAATATATTATTACTTTACAGTTTTATCTGTTCTTTTTTTTTTTTTTTTTGAGAAAGATTTTTGGTATAGGAGTCAAGTACTCACTGGAGAGACAAAGAGATATGGAAAGACAGAAAGTGTGAAATCATCCTCCAGGAGAGATGGCCACTCCACAATCTCTTCTTTTCCATATTCCTCTTCGGATTTTGCGCATGAATGCACATGTACCCAGCATGAGTTTTAGGACGCCAGATCCGGGACTCCAACTGCAGTAGACTATGAGGGAGTCCAGCAATGTAACCATTACGCCATCTGCTGGTCCTGACCACCCTGATTTTCAAGCTGCGAGGTCTGGGTTTCAAGCCATAATCGGCCATGTGGGAGTGCAGCAGCTTAACCACCACAGTACCTACGGTCCCCACTAGGCCTTGTTCTTAACATTTTATAATGATTAACTCAGAATAATCCTATAATTTGATAAATTGTTATTATTCTCATTTTTTTAGGTAAAAATAGATTGAACAAATTCTTTTACAGAGTTACAAATTAATAAGTCTGGAATCTAAATTCAGGCATTAGAGGACATACTCACATGCACTACACCACTTTTTCTTCAGTAGGAACTACATTTCTGTATATTTTGAAAGAATATGGTGAGCAAAACTTTCACTGGTTGTAGATTTCCAAATGTTTATATTCTTTTAGACCTTTCAAATCTTAATTGGTTCTTATTATTGGTTTTCTTTCTCATTGTCATAATTTATTTCTAACTCTCCTCTTTCAAGATTGATAGTCTTTATAATAACATCACTAAACATTTACTGGTTTTTATATACTAAATAACTTTCAAGAAACACTCGGTGTTGTCCTCTTTCCATGCATTATTTTATTAAATTCTCAAAATATGTAGTAATTTAAAAATCTGTATTATACATGAGGATTTGAGACACCAAGTGGATGTGCAATGTGCTAGAGTTAACACAGTTAAGTGGCAGCTGAGATTTAAACTCATGTAGTTTTGCTTTGGAATGCATGCTGTCTGTAATGTCATGTACTTCAAATATCCACTATTGTCCTTTTTCAGTATCTCAGGACTGTGTGTATTGTGCACTTCTTTGATTTCCCAAGCCTGGGCCCAACATGTAACAGACGAATTTTGTGTGAAAATGAATATATGAAAAAAAGTAGGTGGGTAAAGAAATATGTCAAAGGAGGAAAAGGAAATTTGGGAAAGAGAAAATACATCATACTGTGAATTTGAATACTAGATCCTGACAATATTAGCTTTAGCATCTTTGCCTGTTTATAATATGGAGAAACAGTGTGTCTTTTGTTCATATTTAGCTGATAGATCAGGGAGACTCTCTAAGAATAATGTGAACACTATTTTGTTTCCACGGTGAGATGCAATTCCAGGATAGGATAGAGAGTAGTGTTCATTTATAGTCAAGTGTATTTGTGTAATAAAATGAAATTGAAGAGGAAATCAAGGGACCAGCAGTTAGCGTAATGGCTATGTCGCTGGACTCCCACGTAGCCGACCACGGTTCTCGTCCCGGACCCGGTGGCTTGAACTCACACCGGGCATGTGTGCGTGTGTGCCCAAGATCCCGACAGGAGAATGGAGGAGAAGGGATTGCGGCGTGGCCATCCACTCTGGGGGGTGAGTTCTCGCTTTCTATCTCTCTGTCCCTCTCTGTCTGTCTGGCGAGCGCACGCGCCCTATAGCAAAAACCTGTTAAAAAAAAAAAAAAAGGAAATCAAGAAACATTCTTAAGTGTATAGATAGGGGTGCTTTGGAGAAGATGGAGGAAAGCTAAAGCCACGACGAATGAATAAATTAACTTTGTGGAAATATACACATTGTTTTTCTGCCCCACATACACAAGGGTGATAGAACACTGAGAAGACTTTTCTTCCTTCTTTCTTAATTCTTATATCTTCATTATCTTTTTCTTTCATTTTCTTTCTTTCTTTCTTTCTTTTTCTTCCTTTATTTTTTCTTCTTTCTTTCTCCTTTCTTTCTTTCTTTCTTTCTTTCTTTCTTTCTTTCTTTCTTTCTTTCTTTCTTTCTCTTTCTCTCTTTTTCTTTCTTCTTTCTCTTTCTTACTTTCCTGGTTTTTTTTGCAGCTTTAATAGTATGCTTTAAGCCTTTACTAATTTTTGAGATAATCTTAAAAATCCTTACTTAAATACTAGTAAAACCTTCTATCATGTACACATGCCACAATGTTCCTAACAATTTATCTATTTGGGGTATTTGACTTAGTCACAATTTCACATTATTCTCCAGTGCTAGTTTGTAAATGAGGAATTTTGAAAAGTTGAGATAAGAGGAAATGAAGATAATATAAAATAGACCAGATCTGAGTACAAAACCAAGATTCTGGCAATTCCTACCAGACTTTATTTAGGTGATAAGTTTATAGCACTAGTGTTGTTGGAAGGACACTGGCGAGGTCCTCAAAATCACATAGTGCTACACTGGTAGAGTCCTGTGTCCTAAATAAGCTCCCAGCAGGCACATTTTTCTAAGAATTCTTATAGTAATTACAAACTATAGAAAGTTTAGTTGTGTACTTAGGTTTTTCCTTGCAGGATTAGGTATATCTATCACCTAAATTCTGTCTAAGAGAGGAAATGTCTCCTATCACTGTCTGTGTCCTTGGAGCTGAAACAAGCACTCAGATGTGTGTCCCTGCTAAGAAAAGGGTGCTCTAATGCACTCTGATCCAGGCATGTCACTGAAGGGTGGCTTTGGGAGTTGCCATAGACTAGCATCATTCCAGTACCCAAGCATTAAACTCAGCCATGCTGTTATCTTACATCGAGCCTGACTTCCATCTCCCTGGCATAGTTAAAATGAAGATGCCTCAGTGATTTGGACTTCTTGTGTATCTATGTAACTAGGCATAATTTCACTATTACATGATACTGTGACCTTTCGGAGTGACATTTACTTACTAAGGTGAAATATGATGATTTAGGCAACTTTGAAAATCAAATGCTTCATTGAAGGCATTGGCCATACCATTTATTTAAAAAAATCTTAAGCAACAAATATTTTATTATATCTTAACAATATCATGAGTCAGAAATTCGTATAGGACTTGATTGGATGATACTTCCATTCCTTGAGTCATCAATAGAGCTCAATTGATTTGTACTCATTCATGTATCTGGCTTCATAGGCATGGCTTCTCTCTCACACTTGGCATGTTGGCAGAGATAGCTAGAAGACTGGGCTTAGTTGCACTGGTGGGCCAAAGAGTCTACATGTAGCCTCACGAGCATGAGGCCTCAGGATAGTTGAATTTCTTATCTAGAGGATCAAGGTTTCCAGGTTTTGAGTTCGAGTGTATAAGAGAGAATCTATATGACCATTGATGGACTATACTCATAAGTCACAAAGCACCACTCTGCCCTACCCCATTAGTCAATACAGTCACAAACTCACAAACGTCAAGGGAAGAGAATATAGATCCTCACGTTTCTATGGGAAGAAATCCAAAGAATTTATGGAAATAACTAAATTGCCCCACTCTTCCCTCTGGCCAAAAATTATTTATGTTCTTTCTTCATGCAATATGTATTAATCTCTTCCAAGACCCTCCAAAAGTTTCATCCCACATGATGTTAAACTCAGGTCAAGTCCAGGATCTCATCACCTATATCAAAGTGAGGTGTGAATGAGGCTCCATGCATTTTCCTGGGTTCAGGTACTCATGATCTGAAAATTGTAAACTAAAGAGACTATCTATTTCACACATAACCAATATACAGTGATGAGAATAGCTGCAATACATATTCCTGTTAAGTAGAGGAAAAACATAGTATGCCACCATTCCATTTAAACTCTAAAATATTTGAGGAAGAAGTAAGAAAGGGTGATATTGGTTGTTAGAGGCAAAGTTACAGACAGAAGGAAAAAATTCTAGGTTTCTATAGCATGGAAGGGTCACTATAGTTAATTGTAATATATCGTACACTTCAAGATAACTAGAAGAAAGGATATTGAATGTTCCCAACACAAAATAGCAATAAATGTGATGTGATTAATATGATAAGTACCCTGATTTGATCATATATATATATATCATATTCATATATTGAATGTCTATCATTTTCCTATTTCCATGCAATACATACAGGGATATTAATGCAATATTAAAAATATTACAAAGTATAGTTCAGATGACTCATACAAGTTCTTGTAAGATCTCCCATTATATTTGATTTGCTAACATGCCTTCTCCCAAAATTTCAGGGGATATAAGAAATGTTCTCTCAAATTTACTTTTTTATTTTATATCACCTTTGTGTTCTACATATAGATGAATTCCAGCTCTTGAAAAACTGCTGTTGACCAACTCTCACAATACTAAACAGCTTTCTTATGGCCTTCATCATTTCCTTATTCCGGAGGCTATAGATCAAGGGGTTGAAAAGTGGAGTCAATACAGAATAAAATAGAGTTACAATTTTCTGGATCCCTGCTGGATTGCCTGCTGTGGGGCTCACATACATCACCATGATGGAGCCATAGAACAGGGACACTACAGCCAGATGGGAGCCACAGGTAGAGAAAGCCTTCCTCCGGCCTTCCACTGAGGGCACCCTGAACACAGCTCTAATCACCAAGGTATAGGAGCTGGTAATGAAGAGGAATGTGGAGAAATTCAGGACTGAGTTAAATATGGCACAAACGGCTTCAGTAGTTGAAGCGGGCTCACAGGACAACTTCAAAAGAGGCCCTGGGTCACATAAGAAGTGATCAATAATGTTGGGGCCACAAAAAGGAAGCTGAGAGATGAGATAAACTGGGAGGAGAAAACAGGAGAAGCCACCAACCCAGCAGCAAGCTCCCATTCTGATGCAGCGTTGGACTGTCATGATGGTGGTGTAGTGCAGGGGCCTACAGATAGCTAGGTACCTGTCGAAGGCCATGACAGACAAGAAGAAGGTCTCTGTAGTGCCCATGGAGAAAAAGAAGTAGAACTGGAGGAAGCAGCCAGAGAAGGAGATGGTGTTAATGTCAGACAGAAAGTTGGCTAACATATTGGGGACAGTAGATGTGACATACCAGATCTCCAGGAAAGAAAAATTGGCCAGCAGGATGTACATGGGGTTGTGAAGATGATGGTCCATCCACACAGCACAGATAATGCAAAAATTTCCAATTAGCGTCAGTCCATAGATCATAGAGAAGACTGAGAAGAGAAGGATCTGAATCTCCCAGGTACAAGGGAATCCAAGAAGGATGAATTTACTCACAGGGTCAGAATGATTATGTCCTTTGGGGTTATACATTTGTTTCTCCTGACACTGCAATAACAAGACATTGCTATGTTACAAAACAGAAATTTTCTTATTAAGATATTCCATAAATTTCTGACAACTCATTGAATAATGTAGTTTCAGGCCACTGAAAAATTTCAGCACTTTTTGTCCCAGTGTGATTCTGAGAGGAAATCACATTTTGGGGTGTGGGTACCTATTATAGACCCACCGTGGTGATCACCATATCTATCATGGTCCATCTAACACTGCCTTTATTAGGGTCCTCAGCGCTGCATGAAACAAGGTAGGTGCTCTTTTGCCATTCAGGCACTTACAATCTAGCTCAGAAACAGCAACGTGGGAAAAACTTATATAAGGACACGTGGAAGTTTAAGTAATTGTTCACTTTAAGATATGAATAGAGGTAGAGAAAGGGCTGGTTTGATGATGTAGCCATTGCTCAAGCAGTGCTGATGTGTGTGCAAGATTGTAGGTTCAGTTCCCCAGATGACTTGCAACCCTGGGTACAGGTGCTCATGATCCTGGTTGACTGGGAAGTGTAAAATGCAAGGATGGGAGGAGACTGTAGTGCAAGACCCAGTTAAAGGTTATCTTTCTCTCTTTGTGTCCCGCTTTCATGAAATAAGTAAATAAATAAATACATGTAGAGAAGAAGATATTGCAAGGATGTATATCCACAAAGAAAGGGTCCATTTACTACCATATCCTTAATAATATCACATGCCTCCTTTTTTTCATTTTATGGAGTATTGGGAGTGTTAGGAAAGAGATAAGGAAAATGACTTTTAATGAATGATTGCTTGTAGAAAAGCCCGCTCCAAAGTTTGTGTGCCCTTCTTATTTGGAAAGATATCAGTAATAGAAATTCCACTATTTGAATCATGAATTTCTCTCTGTTTAATGCCATATACACAATTATCTAGAGCATCCTTTAATTAATTTATCATTTATTTATTTATTTTGGAAAGGTTTTTGCTATAGGGTGCATGCACTTGCCAGAAAGACAGAGAGAGACAAAGAGACAGAAAGGAGAAAATCACACGCTCCCGGGGGAATGGCCACACAGCCATCTCTTCTCCTCCTTTCTCCTCTCAGGATCTTGGGCATGCACGCACATGCGCCCAGCGTGAATTTAAGCCACCGGGTCTGGGATGTGAACCTCGGTCGACTACATGTGAGTCCAGCGACATAGCTATTACACCAACTGCTGACCCCGTAGTTTTAAATTTACATTTAATTACTGTACATCTTTACAATGTATAATATGGTTTTTCTCAGCATGAATACAACACATATTAATCAAGTCAAAAACATTACCGTATATATTATCATCAGCACGTAAGTTTTCATTTTTGCTTCTATTACGTGTGTTATTTTTGCCCGTATTTCCTTCTTCCCACTCCCTAATTCCCATTCCTTATGAACCCCCAATTCTGTCTCTAGTACCTGCCACTGCCCTCCCTGCTATTATACCTTCCAATCTTGTTTGTTTTAGAAAGATTTTTTGCTATAGGGTGAGTACACTAGCCAGAGAGACAGAGAAACAGAAAGCGAGAAATCACACCCCTGAGGGATGGCCACCCTGCAATCCCTTCTCTTCCATTCTCTCTCAGGATTTTGGGTCACACGCACATGCACCCAGTGTGAGTTTTAAGCTGCCCAGTCTGGAACTTGAATCATGGTCAACTATGTGGGAGCCCAGTGACGTAACCATTATGCCATCGGCTGGTCTCACCTTCCAATCTTTTAGTTTCTGCTGTAGAGTGCAGATGCTTGGTATATATTGAGCGAGTATCCCTTATTTTTAATCTGGTCTTCTTTGTAGTTAAAAATGTGTTCTTGAAGAGTAAGTTTAATATAGTGTCACCATGGAAAAACATTTAAAAATTAATTGGGATCCTGTCCTTTAGCCTAGTGGTTAGACAAGTCAGATTCCATATGATCAATAACACTAGAATCCCAGCCAATGCAGCCTGAAAAATATACTGGGTGAACATGCCTATATGTTCAAAATCCTGGCAGGCTGGATAAATGGAGGAGAAAGGATAGTAGCATGACCACACTCCATTAGAAGGTGTTTTCTTCCTTTCTCTGTCTCTCTAGTGACTGTACAAACACTCTGGCAAATAAATAAATAGGTAAATAAAAATTAAGTTGGTATGAATGTGGTACAGAAAGAAACTACCATGATTCTCTTTGAATTGGAATATAAAGTAGCTAGATTGCACAGACGTCAGTCCCCTGTTGAACCTGATCAGGTTCTGGGAAAGTACCTCAGGGTGGTGCTCACCACACATTTTCCACATACAGCAAAACGATCTACAGTTAGATTTCTTCTTTGTTGACTTGACCTATACATCCATTTTAAGACTAGGGTATAACATCTCTCTGTTCTCTAGCTATACTCTGTATATGATCTGTCAGCTGGCCCCTTGACTTTAGAATCGTTCCCATCGGCTTATACTCTTGTCCATGTCACCATGAAATTCTCACCTATGCTGACACAAAAACTTCTTAAATGATCTGTCATGTTGTAATCATGCTCAAATGTGTGTGTATAGTTATTTTTCTGTCTTTTCCTTCATCTTTTTCCATATCTAATTATTCATCTACATTTTTTTTATTGGATGAATTTTTATCTTTCTCTTATTTTATGTAGATAAGCTATTTTAGTTTCCCTCTTTTTCTTACAAAGGGGGAAACTATTATATGTATATATATATATATATTTATAGTCAGTCAAACTATTATATATATCTGTAGTCATATATATTTATAAATCTATATAACATGTATATTATACATATGTTTATATATATATACATATACGTGTGTGTGTGTGTGTGTGTATATATATATATATATATATGTATATATATATATTTATAGTCAGTCCCTGTCTTTTTTTCCTCTTTAGTTAACCAGTGTGCTTTAATGGAAAAACAGTCTTTAACTTCTGCTCAATATTCAGGATCAGGGACTCCAACATTTGTGATAGGCATATGTAACAAGGTATAGAACAAAGCTGTCATTCCAAAATTTATTCTCAGTCTATGTGATTTTGTGACTCAACTAACATCTGAATTTAAGGAAAATTGAAAAGACAGGAAAAACATCTGTGCTGTGTCTTACCTGGGCTGTGTCTTACCTGGGATGTAGTGTGAGAATGGTAGAATCTGGTGGGAGGTGGACATCCGCCTAGGTTTCTTTCTCGTGGAGAATGTGAGTCAGCCTGTCCTGGTGTCTCATTTCAGCAGGAGGACGAATGCAGCCAAGATGAGTGCAGTGGTGCTCACATCTAAGTTTCTTAGCAGGCTTCTAAATGGGAGTGAGTGTAGGAAGTTAGCATCAAACATAGCAATTATTTGGAGCCTGCACACTGACTGACTTGCTTAAACGGTCTGAAAGGGTGGTTGTATGCAAATGTAAAGGGAACTGAGGTCTTTCCTCATTTAGGAAGGACCAATGACACCCCTGCCTCTAAAGGAGAGTATATAGCAGACACATTCGGATCCGTGGCCATTCTGTCCTGGATGGCCCATATTAGAAGGCTGGTGTTCCAGAACGTGCTGTGAGTGCACTCAGGCCTTACAGACGGACTCCACTGTGCCTCCCATGTTTTTAACAAATGTACCAAGGTGTGTTTTTGACCCTTCTAGATTACTTAACTTCTCCCAATGGCCTCATCTAGAGACAACAGTGAGAAAGTTTGGCCTGGTCTCAAAAAAGTATTTCTTTAACTGAGATCTAAATTAGCCCAGCCTCTAGGGAAAAAAGGGAAAGATGATGAGGACTGGTTCTAATCTGAAGAATAATTTGGCTTTTGGCCTTGCATCAGAATATCAAATGTAAGTAGAGGGACCAGCAGTTAGCGTAATAGCTATGTCACTGAACTCCCATGTAGTCAACTGCGGTTTGAGTCCCTGACCCGGTGGCTTAAAATTCACACTGGGCGCGTGTGCGTGTATGTTCAAGATCCCGAGAGGAGAATGGAGGAGAAGGAATTGCAGCATGGCCATCCATCCCCCCTGGGGGGTGATTTCTTGCTTTCTGTCTTTCTCTGTCTGGCAAGCGCACACGCCCTATAGCAAAGACCTCTATCCTCAACAGATAATAACTCATCCCTGTGAACCATAATGTCTTGCTTCTCTATTTTCCTTCTTAATTTTTTCCTTATTCTCTCCCCCTTTTTCCAAATTTAACTTACAAGCAAAGTGATGTGTAGTGATTAAATGTATTAAAAAAAAAAGTATGCTGTAGTGATCACAGTGATTGAATGTAAAAATAAATAAAACATAAACAAATTTGAAAAAGAAAATATCTTCATCTTCTTGGTGTAGCACACCTTATAATAAAGTGAATAAAGAGTTTTCTCAAACTAAAAAATAATTAAGTTAAATTTAAAAAGGATTAAAAAAGAAATGACATGAGAGCATGGCGATCAACTGTGGATACTAGAGACAGTGTGGGAAGAGAGTGAGCAGCAGTGGGCAGGAGGGAGGGAATCAAGGAAAATAAAGAAAAAATTTAATGGATACAGAAGTGAAAAATTATGTTGATGGTAATGGGTGTGATTATATATTTGACTGGATTAATGAACAGTATCTTCACTCTGGGAAAATTTATTTTGTATGTTGTAAAGATATATAGTTATTAAATAAAAAAATTTTAAAAAGAAAGGGAAAAGTAAGTTACAATAAATATTATTATAAAAAATTTTAAATCTATATATGATTGCCACAACTAATAATGTAATGTTAGAATGTATAAATGGAAGCAATAGCAACAGTTCAAAATAAGGAAGGGGAAACCCCTTCTGGATCTACATAGATCAGATACAGAGTCTGACATGTGTTCTGTGTCTCTTAGTTTAAGAAGTATATAATGGAGGCCAGCAGGTGGCATGGTGGTTAAGGTGCTGGATTCCAACTGGCCTACCATGATTCAATTCCTGAACCTGGTGGCTTGTTCTCTTGCTTTCCCTTTCTCTCTCTCTGGTGCATGTGACCTATGGCAAATTAAAAATAATAATAATAATAAATAAAATAGTGGAGACAGTATGGGAAGAGGGTGGGAGAAGGGAGAGAGTGTGAGGAGAGAAATTAAGAAAAAAATAGAGAGACAAGACATTTATAGGAAACAGAAATGGATTATTGTCTGCTGATGATAATGTATATAGTATCCTCAACTGGACTGGTGTGAAGTGTATTCATGTTGGGTAAATTCACTTTATAAGCTAAGTGATGTATAGTGATTGAATGTATAAAATAAGTTAAATGTAAAAAAAAGGAAGTATATGGCCTCACTGGTGAATCTGAAGACATCTGAGAGGAAACTTGGAAGTATGAAAAATTAGTAATGGTAGAAAACCGGGAATATCTAAGTTGCAGACCAGAAGACTATGAACAAATGAAGGTTGTTCATTTAATAGAGGAATTGAATCAGTCCTACAGCATCTCACAAGTACAGAATTAGAAATAATAGGTAAAAGTTATAGGGAGACACGTTTTAATTCAACATGGAGAATAACATTCTAACAGAAACCTATTTGATGATAGAATAAACTTCTTTGGAAAACTGCTTCCCATCATTAGTTTATCAGATAGAGGTTGAGAATGTGGTAAAGGAGATTCGAGTGTCAGATACTAATTTATTTCAATTAGGAAATTCTGTCTGATACATCTAAGATATGTCAAGAAGAAAAAGCCAACCAGGTAACCTCAATGACATAAAAAAAAAATGTCATGGAAACTATGAGAGTTCAAAATCTCAAGTTCATATTAACATTGATAGAAATGAATGGTACTTTCTAAGAGTCACAAGTCAATTGAATATGAAGGGGGGAAAAAATACATTGCAAGATGGAAATCCTGTCTGTGGCTTTGTCAGCAAAGTTCTGGAGTTTTGCTCTGGGACTACAAATGGCCCAACTGCATTAACTGAAGAAATTGTTATTTTATTTTTTTTCCCTGTAAAGGTGTGTGTGGAAACCTTTACTATCTCAGTGGCCAAGGAAGTCTCTGTAAGGATGGTGTAGGGGGTTCAAGGTATTCTTGAGGCTGAGCAAGATATGAGGTACACTAGCACACAGGAGTATTTTAGGGGAGCTTCTTTGACAGATTTACATGCAGAGGAAGCCCTTCACAGCAGGAGACCTCCCAAAGGCTGAGACATGGGAGCCACCAACCCTGAAGAGGAGAGCTAGGGCCCTCCCAGGAAACAAGGGGATCAGAAACAAAGGTTCCTTTAGGTGATTTGCTCACAACCTAGAAAAAAATTCTGTGTCAGAGAGCTCCAAAGAACAGCTGCAGTTTGCCGTCTTTATAGCCACAGAGGCTTCTTATTGTGGCTAACAAGTAGCAGGAACAGCACGCCAAGCAGACACCTCTATATGATTAAAATGCTGCTTATCTGGGACCAGCAGTTTGCGTAATGGCTATGTCGCTGGACTCCCGTGTAGTTGACCGTGGTTTGAGTCCTGGATGGGGTGGCTTAAACTCACGCCGGGCGCATGTGCGTGCATGCCCAAGATCCTGAGAGGAGAATGGAGGAGTAGGGATTGGCCATCCCCTCTGGGGGGGGGGGGGTGTCTCTCTCTGTCTCTCTGGCAAGTGCACACGCCCTATAGCAAAAACCTCTCAAAAAAAAAAAATCTGCTTATCTGAACTATGTAGAAAGCACTGAAATATGTAAAAATTTTGGCAGTGGACCAGCCTTGTTGCACAGTTGGTAGCAAATTACATTGGAGTGCTGGGAGCCAAATGGCAGCCTGCACAGGTTTGGATCCCCAGGAAGGCCTGAAAAACACAGCAGCCATGTTTGGGTGCCCAGGATTCTGTGGAGCTGGAGGCTGGGGGAAGGGATTGCAGTGTGGTAAGACCCTGTCCAGGGGACTCTCTCTCCCGCTTCTCTCTTGTGAGTACAAATAAAATAAGTGAACTCAAGAAATGGTTGGCACTGGTGGGCTTTGGCTACTTATAAAGAAGTAAATAGCCTAGGGACCAATTTAAGGAAGCCATTTTAGAGACAGATTTCTGAAATAGATACAATTTATTTGTGGTGGTTTTGTTCTGTTTTTGCTGTTTTTTCATGTTTCAGCATTCATATTTTCTTCCATGCTCGTATTATACCAGCAGAAAGCAGAAAATTACTCAAAGTATTAGCAATTAGTCTACACTAAGGTGTTCATTTTTGAAAGAGAAATGATTTAACTTTTACTATTATGAAACTAATACATGCTTATTTCAAAAATGAACAACAGGAAAGTATAAGAAATTTAAATCATCCACAGCTCCATTCCTAGGGTCATTTCTAGCATTCTTCTTTTTAATTTTTGCATACATTAGATACACATGCAATTATTTTCAAAACTGGAACCTTAGTAATGCTATTTGTTCATATTCTTGTTTACTATCATATCATAGGTCTTGTCTATTTATTTATTTATTTGTAGATTCATTCAACGTACTCTATCTATTTGAGGGCACAGAATCTTTATTCCATGAAAAATTTCTGAAAATCTGAGAGAAAATTCTTGGAAATAAATCATGTGCACGTATATTTAAAGTGTTTTCCCCATTTTTGCTGACTTTTACTTTGTAATGAGGCAAATTGTCATTGGATAGAGGTAACTAGAAGACAGCCAAAAGCACAGACTACTGGATTTTGACTAAGGAGAACTGGGGTCAGATCTGAACTTTGTGGCAGAAGAATTGTCCCAGGGAGATAAATCACTGAACCTTTATGTGCTGGGATTCCCAGATGTAATACAGGAGCAAAGCTATTATCCTCACCCATGTGATACTGCTTTGAAAACCGCATGAATTAGGGAAACTGAATTTGCTGAACCTTTAATGAATTGCAAACATAGTTTCAGTTTAACTTTAGAACACTGACAAACAGCTCATTGATTTTTGCCCCATTCCTCTGGAATAAAATAGCTTTTTACTAAAGGAGTGAATAAATTGCTTTGAACAGAGATAGAATGAATTCCCTTTGAAAAATGAGCATAGGATTCTCCAAACCCTTTTTGTATCTTCTTTTCTGGGGGATGCCTTCTGATGTGAAAAGACTAGCAGGTATCAGAACTAGTTTTTGAATTGATACCTTGGTTCCAGGTGCTTTCAAACGTGATTTCCCATTGGCATCTGGTGTCTTCATCTGTACTGTTTTTACTGTGAGAAGTGAAGTAAGCATTGCCTGCTGACTCCACCTGTGAGCCTACCTGTGATGGTATTGAGGCCCCTGCTGAAAGTTATTCCTGCATGCTTAACTCATTTTTTCCGAGGCCCTAATCCTCTCTCTCTTGTCCAGCTTTCCTTAGCCTTCTCCGAAGTTGCTCACAGAAGGCATTCCATTCCACTGTTCCTTGGGACAGATCAAAATAATCCTCCTTCTGGAGCCACCGGAGGAGGCGGTTGTAGCTGTGTAGCTGCCGCCGATCAATGGGATCCAGAAAGAGCAGCAGAAGGCGAGCCGTCCCAGGCCTGGCAATCAAGTGGTAGGTGGCAAGCCTTAACTCCAGATTGCACCAGGGGCTTCCCAGGGCCTGGCAGCTGAGCACACAGAGGGTGGTTCGGCTGCTCTCCATGCTGGCGATCATAGCATTTATCCTGTCCTGTCCAACCCCAAAGTCTCTCTCAGGCAGGCACAGCCTCAAGCCCTCACCACTTGGAGGAGGCTTTTCTAGGGCAGGAACCAGTTCTTCCAGCACCCAGTCTTGGTTCTCTGCACAACAGGATATAAAGACATCATAGTGGAATTGGCTTCTGGGGCCCCGCCCACCCAATTTCAACCACCAGGCACACAGTAGAGTGCGGAGGTGGTGAAGCCAGGGCCATTTGGGACACACAAGCAATGCAAGGGTAGTCAGCAAAAGCACCAGAACGAAGCTGGCGAGAAAACTCTGAAACTCAGTGTCATGTGGGCAGTGACTAGAAAGGAAGGAGAGCAGTGGAGTCTGAGAGTAGTCAGAGGCATTGGCCATGCAGATGGATTTCTCCAGCCCATACACATAGGTGTTTGGAGCCCTTGCTGCCCATGGTCCCACCCAAGAGCTTTCACACTGGCAGGTGAAGGTAATGTCTGAGAAATAAACATATTCAGGCATTTGTGGGATTAGCTCCTGGAGGCTACTGTCCAGCCCCAGGGTCCATTCAGAGTTGAGAAGCAGTAGCCGGAGGGGGCTCAAGTCTCGGAGGCTAAGGACAGAAAGGTTCCCAAGGTTGAGATTGCTCAATGCCAGCACCTGTAACTGAGGCAGCTCCTTCAGTAGCACCTCCAGCTTTACTGAACTCCATGACTTAGAGAGGTAGTCCAGGTCCCCCAGCTCTAACACGCGCAGGCTTGGCATCCCAAACAGACTCAGGTCACTTGGACCATTATGGTCAGACCAGAAGTGCAAGTGCTCCAAGACTGGAAGCTGTGGGAAGAATCTCTCGGACAGATGACTTGTGAAAATGTAGGGGTCGCAGCCTCGCAGAGTGAGGTGACGCAGAGAGGGGAAATGGAGTGTGATATTTTTCTGAAGCAGTTTCACATACGTTGTTTGTATGGTAAGATTTTCCAAGAACAAGAAAGGTTCTCCACTGGGGACACTAAACTGAAGCACTGTTTCTGTCCATACCTCCAGGCTGAGCAGTGCAGGAGGCCAAGGAGGGTAGATATCCAGCATCATAAAAGATCCTAGCTGCAGATGGTTCAGTTTCTGGGGACCCTGTAGCTGACTGCCTAAAACTCTTTCTAAATAAGTGCCCAGGAGGTTCAGTGAGGTGAGGGCAGGAAGAGAGGAGAAGCAATCTGGTTTAAGAACCTTAATTTGGTTCCAACTGAGGTCTAGAGTGGTCAGGCATCTCAGTCCCCGAAAGTTCTCACTGGATAAGTTGGCAATGTAGTTGCCACTCAGCCAGAGCTCTTGAAGCTGTGGAAGAGAAGAGAAGGCCCCATAGGGTAGAGCATAGAGCTCGTTGTAGGACAGATCTAGTACCCTCAGGTTTGAGCTGATCAGCCCTTGAGGAAGCACCAAGGTTGAGCCAAGCTTATTCATGGATAGGTTGAATCTCTGAAGCTGGGGCAGGGCACTCAGAAACTTGGGGGAAAGAAATTTCAGGCCATTGGCATGAAGACTGAGGACTTCAAGGGAGTGGCAGCTTGAGAAATCTCTATCCTCTATGTTCTGAATTTTGTTCTTGCCAAGATTGAGTGCCCGAAGTGCGAAGGAGTTGGTCACATTTGCAGGCATTTTTTCTATACCTTTATCCACAAGGGAGAGGGAGTCCAGGTGGAGCAGTCCTGAGGCTGGAAGGTCTAATGCACTCAGTGGGGTTCCATCCAACCTCAGGGACTGGAGTTGGAGGCCATGCAAGGCTCCTATGCCCACCTGGCTCAGCTGCAGGTTGGCAGACAGATCCAGCACCTCTACAGAGATGGGCCATGGTATAGAACTGGCAGTATGAGAGGAACCAGGTACAAGATTTTGGAAGATCCCTTGCAGTTCCTGCAGCTCTGTCAGACAACTGTGTCTCAGGGTCAGATGACTAAGGCTATTGGGCAGCTGGATATTTTGGCTAGAATTCAGGCAGTAGCCTTCAAAAGAAAGGCTGTGTAGGGATCTGAGGGGCTCCAAGGCATCTGGAGAGACGAACAGATTCAGGCAACAGGGGGCATGATGCTCGAAGGAAAGGTGCTGCAGCTGGTCCAACCCTTGAAATACCCCAGATGTAATCTTAATGGGGCCCAACTGTAGCCTTAGAAGCTGAAGGGAGGAGAACTTAGTAAAGGCATCAGTTGGCAGGACTGGAATTGTGCCCTGGAGACAAAGCACCTCTATTTTTTCGGGTATTGCTGTCAGAGTCTGAGCCAAGTTTTTAACATTAGAGCATGATGCGTAAAAGTGTAGTCCTTGGGCCAAGGAGCAGAATGGGATGTAATAGGAGAGCCTAGGCAACAGGGAGGCATCTGCTATGGTGCAATCAGGGGTAGTCCATGCCCAGTTCACCACAATGAGATTCATCAGTCCCAGCAGTAACGGAAGAAGAGGAGTTTTTCCATCCTTGGCACTGCTTCTGTGAAAAGAGGGGAAAGAATAGAGTTGTCAGATCCTACAATGGTGCAAAAGCCCAGCCCAGGGCCTTCTAATATATAACATTCTTAGAAGCTCTAAGATATACTGTGGAGAAACAACTCTGTGATTGCAATATTAAGGAAACATTCGGCCAAGTAGAAGACTAAAGTTGTACATGCTGACATGTGCCCCTCTGCAGATAGAGAGCCAGTGGAGACAGAGAGAGGGCAGCAAGAAGAACCAGACTCAAACTCGTGATAGATCTCAGCAGAGAAATTGGTGATACTTCCCGGTCTACCTGTTGAAGATGATTAGCTCGCATTACTAAGTTCTTGGGAGGGGAGCTCTCAGCTATAATAGCCTTGTTCCAGGACTAGATGTCAAATTTATTTGTCCATTTTAGAATGGGTTGATGGAAAAAATTATCTGAACATATACTCTTAGTTGATCCTTAACCATTGGCATTTGTGTGCTCAGTATTATTATCCTTATTTTACTGATGAGGCAGTTGAATATCAAAAAGCTACGTTACTGGCATTAGGTCAAATAAGTAGAAGTTGTCAGAGCATGGACTGCAGTTTTAGTTTTTTGCCTCCAAGGTTGCTGTTGTCACTACGGAAAGCCTCAGGCAGGACTCAGGACACATTTCAAGTGAGTTGTATTATTGACGTTATGGAAAATAGAAAGCCCCAAAATTTAGTTAGGTACATCAAGAATATAAGAAAGTAATGATGAGGTGGAAAAAGCAGTTAAAGGAAGGACAGAGTCTTGACACCTTCACGTTCAGCACTCAGGGCTGAAGGTAACAGGCTGCTTTGAGCATTTTGTCATTGTTTACTTACTCTCCTCTCATGGTAGAGCCTCTGCCCATTATGAAATGAGGCAATCCTATGTCCTCACCAAAGGCCCTGAAGCAGTGGAAAAAGACAGGAGATAAGACTGGTGCTCAGGTAATGAGAGATGGCAGCTAACCACTAGTGCAGGGCATTGCCCTCCTGATAGGGTTTGGCTTCCTCAGTAACTCATGCCCTTGGGCAAAGGAAGATTTAGTATTAAAAGACATGACTTCTCTCTCTCTCTCTTCCTTGAGTTACCAAGAGGATAACGTGCTTGGGAGATCACACAAAGCTGGCTCTGAAAGCCCGGAGGCGGCCATTTCCAAATAATATCCCTTCAGTGGCAGGAGCTTCATAGTTATACTGCATGCCTCAGAATTCAGTGAAAAGTTCAGGGAAAGCTTGGGAGAATCATCTTTATGACTCAGACATCACTCACTATACCTCATGCTGCATCACTCTACTGCCATGGCTACTCTTTCACATTTTTGCAAGATTGTCTTTGAGCCCTGACTGTCGAATAGCATGCCCTGTGGTTCTTTGATTTCTCTTTATATTACGGAAACTTACAGGCCTGGAATAGATAAACCAGGAAGACACAATGGCCATGAGACAGAGATATGAGGAGTATATAAAAATTCTGAATTATTGAGTGGTCCTCTGTCCTTGGGAAGTCAGGTTTGATGGTACAAGGAGACTTCAAAAACTAATGGAAAAATAGATTCAAATTATAAATTTATTTTGATGTAAATAACTTTTGAAGTTCTTTCATAATATACATTTTCCATGAATTTTCCAAAGACCTCTCATATTACCCTAAACATTTAAAGAATGGCAGTTCCACAATTGGCCTGTTAAATCATGGCAAATCCTAATCAAAACATCCCCTTTAAGTTCTGCCTAGTCCCCACCTAGCTCCTGGCCTTTGGTCTGCTTCCCCTGTATAAGGCCATGTTCCTTACCTGGGACAATTCTCCAGTTTTGCTTTCTTCCCTGTTAATTACATTAATTGCTCTTCTACTTCAACTGCAAAGCTTACTTGGCATGAAGGCAACAGTTGGTTTGCCTTTGAACAAAGGAAATGGAAACAGAGTTGAAATATCTCGGGAAGAATTCTTTCTTACCTTCTCCTGCAGTGAAGAAGGAAAGGCCTGGTCTTCTGAGAATCTTTCCTCCACCGTGGCCTCTGCCATCTGTCACACGTATGTGTACCACCCTGTTACAGTGAAGGTAGAAAGTACCAAGTAATGAAAAGAGTGCTTTTTAAATCTCTCAGCTTCTCCCATTTCCTTCCTAATAGCTATTTATGTTTCATGATTTCCTCTTTTCTAGTTTGGTCTGATGATTTCAGTTCTTCCTAACTTTGTATTATATCCTCCTGATGTCAGAAGAACAAATTCCTTCTCCATTTCCCAGGAGAGTTTTCGTTCACCGTCTTTACCATTTCTACACACCTCCCCTCTTCCCAGTGATCCCAAAAGACTTAATATGAAGTTTCTTTATAACAGAAAGATTGAAGAGAGACCCACAGTTTACTGAAGAGAATCTCAACCTTTGCACTGAGGTTGGGAGTGCAGAGAAGGGAAAAGAGGAAAGGTAAATTTCTATATGAACTATAAAATCTTCTTTTCCAGAGGATATAAGCCATTGGGAAATTTCTAAGAAGGAAGTCATGAAATCAGAGCCTGGATTGAGTTTGGTAATTTAATATTCCAATGAGAGAAGGGCACCCACACATTAATTCATGTTATACTTAACTTGACTAAAACCCTTTTTGAATACTTTTTTTTCCTGCCTCTGTTCTTACAGTAACAATTATAATGGCTAAATTTTGTAGATATTAAAATAGTTTTCCCACCTTATCCCAAACACTTATTTTTCAAGTACCATGTGAAGGGCTTTTATTCTTTTGAGTACTGGGGAAGCAAATTTATTTTTTTTCACACATATATTTATAAATTTTGACTAATATCTTAGGCGCTATAGTGCCTTACTTTTTTTCTTATTAACATTTTTGTCTTCTAAAACTTCTCTTTCTATTAAATCTGTCTTTTTTGCTATTTATTTGGATATAGAGGTTTGCTTACAAGGAATTCCAACCTCCTAAAGTAAGACTTTTGAAAAAAAGACTTTTGCCTAATACATGTGTAGCAGTGTTTGTTAACTACTTATGTCATACCCAATTTTCTTATCTTCCTGTCTAATATCTCAATTTTAATTGGATAACAATATGCCCAGTTTAGGAAATTAAACGATGTAGTTTCCCTTGTTTATAGTGGTCGTCAGATGACATGATTATATTCAATAAAAGATATAGTAAGTGGAATCTAGGTTTGTTTTTTTTCTTATAGCAAGCTTCTTATTTATTTATTATTTCATATTATTTTATATATTCAATTACATTATTATTTGTCTTACAAAATGGATATTTCAACCGGTGAACCTTTCTTCCTATTACAGTTGATAAAACTACAAAATATCTTCAATAGATAATACCACATTTCTTTGTGCCATTAATGCTTTGCCACTCTATTTTTCCTCTAAATGTCCTTCCTCAGACCCTCCTCTTTCACACACACTATATCTGGTATTTACATCCATATACTGTGTTTCTATATCTTTTAGTCAATCAGTTTCAGTCATAGAGGGTGGACACTTGGTATATATTAAGTGGGGACATACTGATGCCGTTTTCAGAGAATAAGGTGACCCTGAGGATGGCAAGGAGTACTATAAAGGATTATCAAAAAGGTAAGGGAACTTGAGTTCCTAATGGGAACCTGACACTGCTTAACTCTGGCCTGCCATGGACTGATTACCTCTGTAAACATTTATGTGAGAATAAAATCGAAATATTTGTTTTGCATAAGCTGCTGTTACTTGGATTTCTATTACATGTAAACAAATCTAAGTCTAATACTTGTGACAATTCTTGGTCCTTAGATAGATCTTAAGTTTTCTTTTTGCCTCTAACACTTAGATGGGTAAAATATGGAGTTACTAAATTATTTAACAAACAATAAAAATTATTTATTCCAAATCTAACTAGAGTTTTTGCTACTTTGGAGATAATTGACTTATCATTATTTTTTAAAATGGCCCTGTTTCTGTTAAGATAATTGAAAGCATGTTTTGAAAGATGAATGGCTAATGTTTTTTTAAAAGAGATGGGTATTTCAGATATAAATGTTCTTCAAAAAGTTCAAGGAAAATATGTATTATGAAAATACACATATGCATTTATGCACAGATTTAAAAAATTTTTTTGAGAGAGGTTTTTTGCTGTAGTGCATGTGGGCTCACCAGAGAGACAGAGAGAGATAGAGAAACATAAAGCAAGAAATCATCCCCCAGAGGGTATAACTACACCACAATCCCTTCTCCTCCATTCTCCTCTCAGGATCTTCAGTATGTATGCACATGTACCAAGCTTGAGTTTTAAGCCACTGGGTCTGGGATTCCAACTGTGCTCGACTATGTGGGAGTCCAGCAACGTAACCATTACACTATCTGCTGGTTCTGATTCCAAAAGTTTTTTATACCCAAATAAACTTGTACTTTAATTCCACATTTCCATGAACTTCCTGAAATTGTCTCATTTGTTTTTATTAAAAATCACAGATATATAAAGTGTAGGTAACCAGAGCATAAAAGTCAAAATCTCTTTTAATGAAAATTGATTCTTATACGAGTGGTAGATGGGAGGTCCCTGGGCTAAATGTTTCTGTTTCTGTTTGGAAAGATTCAGCAGAGCTTCATTCAACTACGAGACATGTCTCTCTCTTTTTTTTTTTTTTTTTTTTTTTACCCTATACCAGACATCTAGAACAAAAACTTCCAAGTCAAAGTTCACGGCCTGGAATCTCTCTCTCTCATTTACAGAAATGAGCTAATTGGATTGAGAGAAGCACTAGCACTCCTCTCTAAAAATTGAACCCACATGGAAACGTCTTTGAAAACTCTGTAAAGATACATGTTGTACGGAAAATAGCATTATCCTTTACTTATGTGTGAAGTAGAGGGCAACCTTAGGTAACTTAAATTTCTAAAAGCTTTATTCTAAATTATATATCCATTTCTAAGCACTGTTTTATAAATTCATATCCTTTGTAAGTTAAATGATGCATACATGCTCATCATGGAATAATTAGAAAATAAACAGACATAAAAGAGAAAACTAAGAATTTAAATTACTTGTAATACCATGTTTCTATATGTATGTAAGATTATGTAATTATATTGCTTCATGGTCTGTCTTTATAACTCAATAGCTATATTTTACTTATTAAACACTTTTACATAACTCTTTGTATTATTTGTGTAGTTATTGTCTTAAACCAACTGAAAAGACATCCCTGTGTGTTTCTTATACATTTATTTCTCCTCTACAATATTAATATCTTGGATAAACCCAACCCTTTGACCTGCATGGCCATGCCATTCTAAAGGCAGTTTTTGAGAACCTAGCCCTAGTTCCCAGGAAAGGAATGTATGGCACAAAACTCTGACTGAACTTGACGTCAGCTGAACTGGCTCCTTCCCTCACTGTCAGTGACCTTGGACAATATATCTGGTTTCTTTGTGTCTCATCTTGTAAATAAGTAAGGAAATATCTATTCTATGTTATAAATTTGCAAGGATGAGCTGATCTACTATATGAAAGTGTTTTGCAAATTATAAAGAACTTTACAAAGAAAACCATTAGTAATAGTAATTGAAATCAACTCCATACATACTATGTATGTGATATTATTCTGATTTACCTCATTTACTTATCACAGGCACTCACCAACAAAAGTATTACCCTTAACTGTTTTGTTAATTAAATAAATCAAAGCACAAAGCTCAAATAATTTACAAAGGATCACACAATTAATAATAGATTGGAAACCACTGGAAACCAATCTATTAGTACCTGCTTCCAGAATATTGACCCCTTTCTTCTCTAGTAAGTAAAAAGTATGGGTTCTTCAGTTAGCCACCTGGGATCAGATACTATCTCCAACTAAGAAGTAACTCTTTGAGTCTGTTTCATTCTTAGTAAATTGGAGATACAATAATACTGACTTGATCTCTTTGGGTTGCGGGAGTGTAGGAATGATGGGATCAAAAACAAGTCAAGACCCCTCCAATAAAGCAATACACAGGTTATTATTACATGTAAACTCACATGCAGTAAAGAGCTGGGTGGATGGTGACCCCAAGGCACTCCTTGTTTCAACACAGAGCACTTACTTTGCTACATCTGGTACTGAGTTGTGTGCCACTGCTTTGCCACCCACTCACCCACCCTGAAGCAAACTGGGGCTTTTGAAGGAATTCCAAGAATTACACCTGAGCTGGGAGAGTGCTTTCTACTAGAGGCTAGTCAGCCACTCTCCTACGGTTGTCATAAATAGAAAATAAAGGAACAAATAGATACTTAGAACAGTCCCTGGCATTAAGCTAGGGCCTCAAAATTATTGCTAATTATTATTCTGTCCATGTCAATAAGACCAAACCCTGTAGTGGTGAATTGGAACATCTAAATTTGTTACTCTAAAAACCTCACTCTCTGTTTTCTTGTAACATTGTTTGCCCACATACCCCATGCTCTATTTTTTCCAGTAATCATAAGTCTACATAATGCTTGGTTTTTCAATACATTATGCTTCATGAGAGCATGAGTTGTAATTGAGGGGAGATTCAATGTTGTATTAGCTTTAAAGTCAGTTAAACACCATGACTCATATCTGAAAGTGGAAAATATTCACTGTATATTTTCATTTCCCCTCAGGAAACCACAAATTAGCAAAATTATTTTCAAATGTCATGTTGCTGTATTCTTTTGAAAGTCTAAATGCTCAGGGGGGAGGGAAATACTATTTTTTGACCATTATCATTAATATTCTATCTACCTCCTTTGAGATGCTGTTTGATGGTATATGAATTGTATTGCTTGGTCAAATGATTTGGTACTATGGAGAGGATTATCAGTGTCTGGAGTTGTAAGAGGAGTCCATTGAAAAGCTAGTAGCCCAAGGTATGAACTTCTGAAATTATGGTAGAAAACCTGTCTTTCTTGACTAGGTGTCCTTTTTGAGCCCTTTTCTGGTCAGTCTCAGAATATTTAAAAATCGTATACTCTGAGAAGGTTTATAGAGACTAGAAACATCCTCAATGAGCTATACAAGTGATTAGATAGATAGATAGATGATAGATAGATAGGTAGAAGAGGTCTGATAAGTAAGGTTGACTAAGGAGTTGACAACTTCATATATCAAAGTGGTAAATAGTGTCCTACTTGGAATATTCATGCCAAAATTCACAAATCATTGCCACTTTTGATGAAACAATTATGTCTTTCTAAAGAAACCTTAAAAGGAAAATTGTGGCATGTTTATACTCTTACATCCTGAATTTTCTGAAATAGTTTTGTTTTCTTTTTCTTCATGATATAACACATACACATGTGTAGGGGAGAGACAAAGAAGCACCCCATAGGGCTTGGTCATGCTAAAATCTTCCTTAATTCACTCAGGATTGCCTACCATGTTTTCAGGCCAATCAGCCTGGGGACTCAAACTGTGGTCTGCATATGGCTTCCAGATCTGCAGTTTGGTATACAACAGACCACACTACAGAGACTGGGCTTGTTTTGAAGTCTCATTTTTGGTTTGCAAAATATTACCACAGCAAATCTTTATGATCATTTTATTGGTATATTATTTCATCACAAAAAATAACTAACATGTACAACAAAAGAATTGTTGGCAGTTGGAAGGAAGAGAATGTTGGAATGTTCAGTAATCTTACTTTCAAATGCCTCACCACTGATTCTATAAGAGGCTATTCCTGTGTAAAGGTGTTATTCACTTTTCTTTTCATGCCTCTTCTCAAAATTCCCTTTGTTATATCCTTTATAGGTCAACTCCTATCTCCTTGGGAGGAAGGCTCTAATATAAGAAAATGTTTATCTTACCACATGAAAATTCAGAATCCATGTCATATTAATTCAATGGAGCATTATAGTTCCTAAAAATGATAACTATAAAAACTTTCTATAACATGGGCACAAGTTTGACATCATATTAAATAAAATAGACATATAAATGAAAATAGTTGCATTAGAGTGAAAACACTTCATTTAGGTAAAAATATTAGGTACTGAGAATGCTGAATATCTTGACTGATGTTGCTATACACATAATCAAAATCTTCCCTTTAGGTTCTTATAAAGAGGAATTGTGTCAAAACAATAACATACACCTGGATGTCATTAAATATAATATTTTGTTATTCCATTGTCCCGACCTGGTTCGGGTACCACGTGTCCCGACCCGGGGGGACGGTCGAACAGGTTTCCTGAGGGAAGGAGTGAGAGCCGGGACAAGTGGTGCAGTGTCACAGCACGGAGATGACACAGTGTCCTCTGTTTATTGTGGGCAGCACGGTACAGCATGGAGACGACGCAGTGTTACAACTCTTTAGGGTTGCATCGTCTGTTGTGAGCAGCATGGAGACGATGTGGTGTCACAGCTCTTCAGGGTCGTCTGGAGACGATGTAGTGTTAAAACTCTTCAGGGTCTTCAGGGTTGTCTGGAGACTGTGTGGTGTTTCAGCTCTTCAGGCTCTCCAGGGTCGTCGTCTTCCTGGTTTTCTGTGTCGTCTTCATTGTCTTTCTGGTCGTCTGGCTATTGTGGGCCAGGCATGGTGGTTATATGCACGTTGGTGGATCATAAAAGGTGGGTTATGATTGGTTGTAAACGGTGGGCCGTGATTGGTTGTAAACGGTGGGCCGTGATTGGTTGTAAACGGTGGATTACGACTGGTTGCTTTTGGACCAATCATGAAGTGCTGGATATGCAAATCTGAGGGATTCTAGTGGCCAATCATGGCAATGGTTTGCTCTCTGAGAAACCTCGGCTGACTCGCTGGTGCGCAGCCTCCCACATTCCATAGAAATTTTGGTAAATTGTTTACAATAACTTTTTTAACAGGGATTATATCACCAAAATAATAAAACCAATAAAACCCTGTCTTTTGACAGAAAGTGGAAGAATATGGAAGATTTACTTCTGAGTGAAGCAAGCCAGGCTATGAAGGAGAGACATCGTATATCCCCACTTAATATATACTGAGTGTCAGCACTCTATGACTGAAACTGATTGACTAAAAGTTGTACTAACACAAGAGATGGGTGTGAATGCCAGATGTGGTGTGTGTGGAGGAGTGGGGCCTAAGGAAGGATATTGGGAGGAGGGATAAGGAGGCAGAGCATTGATGGGACAGGGAGGTGTGGTGTTATTGGTTGAAGATATTTTGATCAGCTGGACTAGGGAGAAATGTTCACATATTGAAATGTTCACTTTGTAAGCTAAATAATGTGATTGAATGTATAAAAAATTTAAAAAAAATTAAAAAATAGTAAAACCAATTGTGATACAAACCACAACCAGAAGATACGTATTTTTCTTCTTTTATTTACAATCAACCAATTAAGCAAACAAGATGACATAGTTATAATTGTACTGATCCCAGAACTATAAAATTAAATGATCAAATAGAACAAAGGAATTTTTGTGACAGAAGAATCATATGAAAACTCTTGAGGAAACACTCATATGTGAATCTTACTTAGTGAGTACACAATGTATACACAATCTAAAAGAGAGACCAAACACTTCAAATATTTATATAATTTGGCCATTTTAATCTTATAAGGGACTTCATAGACACTTAATTTTGTAGGCTGAGATAGTCAATATCACTAGACTCACATTTGTAGGTTTAGAAAACTGTATAATTCTGATACCTTAGATTATGTTGAGACGCTCCATAAATTTCCGCAGGGCTGCCTTTATTTCCTTATTACGGAGGCTGTAGATTAGGGGGTTGAAGAGTGGGGTCACCATGGCATAGAACAAAGTTGCAACTTTTTGCAGTCCAGCAGAATGTCCGAGCCCAGGGCTCACATACATGACCATCAGAGAACCATAGAACAGTGATACCACAGCCAAATGAGACCCACAGGTGGAAAGCGCCTTACGTCTTCCAGTGGCTGAAGGCATGCACAGCACAGCTAAAAGGACTCGAGTATAGGATCCAAGAATAAAGAGAAAGTTACCAAAGATAACTAATGAGCTTAGAGTATAGCAAAACAGCTGGACTTTTGGAGCAGAGGTACATGCCAGTGCAAAGAGTGGCCCTGGGTCACATACAACATGGTCAATAATGTTCAGACCACAGAAGGGCATCTGAGAGATGAGAACAATAGGGATCAGGAACCACAGAAATCCACAAACCCAGCAGATAATGACCAGTTTGATACAGATATGCCCAGTCATGATATTAGGATAGTGTAAGGGCCAGCAGATAGCAAGGTATCGGTCAAAGGCCATGACAGTCAAAAATAAGCACTCAGATGTACCCAATGAGAAAAAGAAATAGAATTGGAGGAAACAGCCAACAAAGGAGATCGTTTTTTTCTCTGAGAGGAAGTTGACCAACATTTTGGGGACTGTAGAAGAGATATACCAGATCTCTAGGAAAGAGAAATTCCCCAGGAACATGTACATGGGAGTGTGGAGTCGCTTTTCACACCATAATGCACAAACAATGGCCCCGTTCCCTGTCATAGTCAGAGCATATGTTGTGGTAAAGAGTGAGAAAAGGAGAATCTGAATTTTCCACTCACAAACAAAACCTAGGAGTATAAATTCTCTCTTGAAAGGAAAGCTGGAATCTGACTCAGAGACATTCATCATGTCAGTAACCTGCATGGTCAAGAGACATATCAGTTAGGATCTATTTTAAAATGTGCTCCTTTACTATGAACAAAGACAATAAACATGGAATCATTTTTCCAAAGAATAGTAAGTCAGGAAGAAAACGTAGTTTACTTTTTCTTGACTATATTCTCTGAGTTTGGGGCACAGTAGTTCAGTACACAGAAAGAAAGAAAGAAAGAAAGAAAGAAAGAAAGAAAGAAAGAAAGAAAGAGAAAGAAAGTTAAATAAAATAACTCTTTAAAAAGAATTTTTAAAGAATTAAAATTAAAAGTTTTTCTTCCAAACCCATCTTAGAGTGTAAGATACTCAGTAATAAAAGTTTTAATTTGACTATTTGCATTTCAGTTAAAAATATTATGAAACATTATTTAAATATGCAAGAGAAATACAGTATTCACAGTAAGGTGGTAATAATCATTTTAATGTCATCTCTAAATTCTGTCACTGCTAATGTTAACTTGAGCAACATAGAAATGCAATTTTATAGTGTGACTTACCAGCACTGGCTTTTAATATTGAAATGTTGTAATATCTTCTGTAGAAAAAGAAAACAGTAGCTTTAAGTTTTTTCTTAACCTCTCAGTTTACTATTATAGGCAGATATAGTCACTACTTTACTGATTTAATAAAAGTTTACAAAAAATTTATGGAAGTTTACAAAAAAGAATCTAGGCATGAAATATTTTTATTTTTGCTTTTTATTTCTATAAAATTTTGTGACCAATTTTCCTTGTAAGCTTGTATAAAATTTTAAAAATTCTACTAAACAATAGATACTTTCTTTTGTCATGGACAAACTTTCTTTATCCTGTATTTTATGGGATTTTATTTTTTTTCTTTCAATAATGTAGGGATGTGAATCCTGAAAGTAATGAGGGCTTACATTTGGACACAAACACAAAATTTTCAAAAGAAGTTTTTCTTCTAACTTACTTTCTATAGCAGTGCTCTGAGAAGTCTTTTAGTGCTATTGGGTGGAAGCTATGTTTGGTCTGCTATTAATAATGTTTATCTCTTTATAAAATGCTCTAAACCAAAAGCTTTAATAAGTAAACATTAAGAAATATAGCATGAAAGGGGATTGACAAAAGGGTTTCATAACCCTTAGCAGGGCTGAAAAGATAAAGCTATCATAATTTTGACATAGATCAAACCTCTAACTGACCTGTTTTATAAAGCATATCTTGCCTCCAATTTTAATGGACAGATTTACTACAGCACAAAGATGAAGAAGGTAATATCTTTATCTCATGTTCTCCTGGGACTTGGCCTCTATGGCATTAAGAAAGGCCTTTGCTTCCAAGCCAATGGAATGGCTTTCAAATATTAATGATCACACATTCTCTGAGGAATAAGAGCCCTAACAGCTTTGCTAAGATACTAGTATAAGACAGTGTGTTACCAAAAGTTGATAGGAAGTTAAGAAACACTTCACATGTCACTGTGTGCATGCTGGAGGATAGAGCCCAGTGAAGAAAATGCTATGCTGAGGTACAGGCATAATAGGATATCAAATAAAAATGTAGAGAATTTGGAAATCACATTTAGAAGGACAACTTGGCAGAATTCTTTAGATATGATAGAAAACTGCAAGAAGTATCAACACATAAGTTAACTGCCAAATATTTCAAAGAAACATGGTTTTTCAAGTAATATGAGAAAAAAAATATTTTCATGGATTAATGTCCTTCCCATTTTTACCTTTCAGCATTTTGAGGTTTACATAGTATGACTGAGACACTCAGGTAGAAATAAATATTCATACCAGGAAGTGTAAAAGAGCTCAGAATATCCGGGTTCTATGCCTTGGGAACTCTGGTCTCTGTACCACAGAGTGCTTGAAAAGCATCTAAAAGCAATCTCCTCACATTGGGATAAGGAGGAAAAGACCTTTATTTCCTCTTCATCATAGTACACCCATCCTTAGAAATTAAAAAAAATGTAGCCTTAGTCTTATTTGCTACTTGAAAACTAGCAGTGTTTGCTTTATTCACAAAATAAAGCTCAAATTTCTAAGTTCTTTATAGATTGGCTTCATATATATATTTTTTTTAAATCTTGGGGCTGGCAGATGGTGTAGCAGTTACATTGCTGTACACCCACATGGTCGACCATAGCTGAAGACCAGGACCTGGTGGTTTGAATATCACGCAGGGCATGTGTGCATGTGTGCCCAAGATCCTGGGAGAAGAATGGAGGAGAAGGGGTTTTGGCATGACCATTCTCCTGGGGGGGGGGGTGATTTTTCACTTTCCTCTCACCCTCTCACTGTCTCTCTCTTTCTCTCTCTGTCTCCCTGGCAATCACACGCTCTCTAAGGAAAAGGCCTTTACCAAAATATAAAAATAAAAACTTATTTTCCCTATTTCCTTTGAAAAGTCAATTTATTTGCATTTTTAAAATAACTGTCCCTGGAGGCTGCAGGACTGGTAAGGACAATCACAGTATATGGTTCAATAGCCTGGTGTGTTTAGTGATAAGCACAAAGATGAGTGGGTCTTTCTGAATCCACAGGTAGGACTGCCACCTAGTAATGGCCACACTGGTTTGCTGCTCAGCTGACAGTTTTAGGCTGGTCCTATTTTAAAAACCAGCCTCATAATGGCTATGACCAGGTGCTTTAAGGGCCTCTACAGCTCCCTTTTTCCCCCTATATGATTCTTTCCTCACATATGACTTTAAAATTGACTTTATGAAATCCCAAATCCAGATTATCTTCCCAATAACCCAGCTATGGTTTGACAGTACCCCCTCCCCCAATTCACAGGTTTAGCCATTGTAACAGGATTACAAGGGTGAAAACTTGATCCAACTATGGTGTAAAAAGGAGGGAATGGAGAAGGGATTGCTGCATGGCCATCCCCCCTAGGGGGTGATTTCTCACTGTTTCTCTGTCTCTCCCTGTCTTTTTTTTTATTATCTATTTTTTTTATTACATTGAATTACATACAACTTTACAGTGTATTACATTGCTTTTTCAAAAGGGAATGCCATGCATGTCAGTCAGTACAGAGACATTAATCTTCCCGCTTCAACATTCAATATCTTTCCTATGTTTCCCCCAATCATTATTATTATTATTCCAATCATTTTTTATGATAAACATGATTTTTTTTTCCAATTATCAGATCATAAGGTTCCCAACAATAGGAAACGTAGACTGCACTCAGGGTTGGACCAAGGTTGGGTCTCTTTCAGCCCCGCAAATGTAGGTGAATCTCCATGGAACACAGTTTCAGGAACGCGGCTCAGGAAAGCAGAGACGGCCATCAGCGGTTGCGGCACGCGGGGCAGATCCCGGCCACGGCCCGCGGGGGCAGAGCCCCGGCCACGGCACGCGGGGCAGAGCCCCGGCCACGGCACGCGGGGCAGAACCGCGGCCACGGCAGGCGGGGCAGAGTCCCGGCCACGGCACGTGGGGCAGAGTCCCGGCCACGGCACGCGGGGGCAGACCCCGGCCACGGCACACGGGGGCAGACCCCGGCCACGGCACATGGGGGCAGACCCCGGCCACGGCACGCGGGGCAGAACCCCGGCCACGGCACGCGGGGCAGAGTCCCGGCCACGGCACGCGGGGCAGAGTCCCGGCCACGGCACGCGGGGGCAGACCCCGGCCACGGCACGTGGGGGCAGACCCCGGCCACGGCACGCGGGGCAGAACCCCGGCCACGGCACGCGGGGCAGAGTCCCGGCCACGGCACGCGGGGCAGAGTCCCGGCCACGGCACGCGGGGGCAGACCCCGGCCACGGCACGTGGGGGCAGACCCCGGCCACGGCACGCGGGGCAGAACCCCGGCCACGGCACGCGGGGCAGAGTCCCGGCCACGGCACGCGGGGCAGAACCCCGGCCACGGCACGCGGGGGCAGACCCCAGCCACTCCCTGTCTTTTTGGCTAGTGCAGGAGTCCTATAGCAAAAACCTCTCAAAAAAAAAAAAAAAAAAAAAAAAAAAAGAAGAGGCTGTTGAGAAGAGATTAGGATTAAATTCCTTAGGGTAGGGTCTCCATGATTGAGTTTTGGAAGGTTTATAAGGAAAAGGAAGGAGACAGACAGACTCATGGAACCCAGACCATGTTCTCCTTTCCTCTGTCATGTTGCAGTGCAGACAGAAGAGCATTGCTAGAGCTGGCCCTAGTCTTTCACCTCCAAAACAACTATGGTTTGACTATATCTCCATGTTTTTGTAAATCACCAGTTTCAGGTGTTTTCTGTTACTAGTGATGGGACTGACTAGATCACACCCACTAACAGCAACTTTCCCGTTCCCTCTTATTCCTCAAATGTGGTGACTTAGAAGTACATAAGATTGAACTGGTGAATGAGAATCTTATGACTTTTGACTAAAAGATTACCGATTTTCTTCTATGCTTTGTTTTCCAGATTTAAGGATTTTTGTCTCATCATGAGCTGCCGATAGGTTCATGCACCTACTATTTGAACTGTTTGAACAGAATCCTAACCCCTGTTTCCTGGGTGGCTTTAAGTTTTAAGCAAAGCTTTCTTAGCATCTTTTACATTTTTTCTTGCTCTTCTTTTTGGAGAGGTTTTTTGCTATAGGGTGCGTGAGCTCGCCAGAAAGACAGAGAGAAACAGAGACAGAAGGGGAGAAATCACCCCCCAGGGGGATGGCCACGCCACAATCCCTTCTCCATTCTTCTCTCGGGATCTGGGACATGCACGCACATGCCCGGTGTGAGTTTAAGCCACCGAGTCCGGGACTCGAACTGTGGTCGACTACCTGAGAGTCCAGAGACATAACCATTACGCCAAATGCTGATCCCAGCATTGTTTAAACTTTGATCTATTAAAGCTAAAACTGCTTTTATTGAAATAAAAAAAGTTAAAAAAATACCTATTTAATAATTACAGTAAATAAAAAGTGATATAAATACCTATTTAATAATTACAGTAAACTTTACAGCATCAGCTGCTTTATAGTATATTCATTCTACTCAGAGCTTCATGCCTAAAGTCAGACTTGTGTTCACAGACATGTATTTATTAGCTGAACTTGCTATTGAAAGTAGTTAGATTAACTAAGATATTTTGTGAATAAATAAAATATGGGAGGGTGGAGGAATGAAAAGCAACTGTAGATACCAGAGACAGTGTGGGAGGAGGGTGGGAAATGGCAGAGGGTGAGAAATAGGGGGAAAAATATATATGTGACACACACATATATATATGAAACAAGAAATAGAAAATTATTTGTCAATGATAACATGTATGATAAGCCACTATGCAGTATATTCTGGATGGGAAATCACATTTTGTATGCTGTGATGATGCTCAGTGAATGAATATAAAAAAACTTAATAATAACAATAAAGAAAAAAGATGGTTCCCTCTGTGAAGGGGACGCATGTCCGCTGGAACAGTCCAGCCACCTTCATATTTCAGAGTGTATAAGAATCTCCTGGAATCTTATTTGGCATTCAGGTTTCTAGGGCCTTCCCCACAAGCCTATCCTATGCCAGGTTCTATGATGGCAGATTTTGCATTTACCCTGTGAGGGAGGTATTCATTTCTTAAAGTGATTTTGCAGGCAGTCACGATTAGATTTGTTTAAATTCTGTTTGATGTTTCACCTTTCAAGAGATCCACAGGACCTGCAAATTGCATGGTGGTTAAGGCATTGGACTCCCACATGGTTCACTAAGGTTTGAGTCCTAGACCCGGTTGGTTGCTTGAAGCTCATGTTGGTTGTGTGTGCAAGTGTGCCCACAATCCCAGCAGAAGAGATAAGAAGAGACTGCAGTGTGGCCATCTCTCCTGAGAGAGGAGTATCATTCTGAAGCAGTGATTTCTCACTTTCTCTTTCACTATAACTGTCAGGCTAGAGTGCACACCACATAGCAAATCATCCCTTGCTCCCCCCAAAAGAGAGCTATGGCAGCAGCGTGGTGTCAGTAGCAGAAACCGCAGCTGCTGTGCCTTATTTCACTCCCCCTTCTAGCTCTGGTGACAGTATTCACAGAAAGTCACATATGTGACTTCTGGTAGCACCCAGCCAGATGATGGTGCTCCTGTTGGGTCTTCTGGACCAAGTGACTAAGAAACAGTTTCTTGGTGAATCAGCTCCTCATCCCTTTGCAGTCCACCTCCAGGGCTTAGAGCTGCTGAGATCTATGTGGAATTTTCTGAAATATCACAAAATGAAATGCATCTTCTGGGCATGGTCCTCAGGGAAGTATATATCTTGGGGAAATCTGAACAAAAGAAAATCAGAGAAATGCAAGAAAGGGAAGCTTTGGAATATATTGCCCAAGTGTGGTCATTTTGAAAGTGACCAAAGGCCTTGTAATATGACAGTGGTGTCCATGCTTCTTACATTGAGAGAGGCCTTAATGCAGTAACTCAACTCAGAGAGCCTCATAATACTACTGAAAAACAGGCCTACAACCAAGCTAGAAAGAGGATCTGAAGATAATAAGTTTCACAAGGAGTAGTATTGTGGCTGTATACAGTACTTGTATGCTTGTTGTTCTTTTGCAAGTCTAGTTAAACATAATTGGTGGATATATTTTCCTGGATAATGTAGCAGTTGACAAAAATGGCACTACAGTTCTTGCTCCCCCAGATGTCCAACAATAGTATTTATCAAGTATTTCACATCTCCTTTAGAGGTGGATCAGAATTGATCACTATCATTAAACAAGCTGTGCAAAAAGATTTTAGGAAATGTTTCTCTTAAGCATTCTTTGTCTCTTTTGGACTTGGAGCAAAAACTAAAAGAAATCATAACTCTTGTTGAGCACCATACATCTTCTTGGATTAATAAAGATGGATCCAAATCTTTCTTATGCCATTATATGATGCCAGACGAAAAAACGTATTAGCAATTCAGGCCTGTGGGCTTTCTCCTAGAGACATTATTACAATCAAACTTCTCAGTGAAACTAGGGACATGATGGAAAGTCCTAATTTTAGTACAGTTTTGAATACCTAATTAAAACGAGGTTTTTGTGGACTTCTAGACAATATGACTGATTTTTTTTTTTGAGAGGTTTTTTGCTATAGGGCGCGTGCACTTGCCAGAAAGACAGAGAGAGACAGAAAGAAAAAAAAACGAGAAATCACCCTCCAAGGGGGATGCCCATGCCACAATCCCTTCTCCTCCATTTCTTCTTGGGATCTTGAGCATGCACGCATACGCACCTGGTGTGAGTTTTAGCCACCGTCTCTGGGACTCGAACCGTGATCGGCTACATGGGAGTTCAATGACATAGCCATTATGCTAACTGCTGGTCCCAAGGTTGCTTTACTTTGAAAAATGGGACTGAGACCCCACTTCCTCCTTATTGAATAGTAGTATAGTTTTATATACCTTTCCTTTATAACAGTTATTGATATTTTAATTTAATATTATTTACCTCATTATTTTATTTAGAGGTTAGGAATTATATTAGACTATAAACTCCACAAGAGTGTGCTAGGTCCAGTTTCCCTCACGACTCTATCCCCAGAGCATATTACAGGTCCTAGTACCTAATGGGTGCACAATAAATATCTGTAGAATAAATATAATGATAAAGTAAAAACAGTTACCCTATTTGCATTTACAAATGAAACTTCTATTAGCTGGATAAAGCTCGGTAGGTTTTAGACATCAGTCAAGGCCTACCTTTTAAAAGAACTGACTAACTAAAACAATGATATATAATAACTTATCCCAATTCTGGCTTTTTCTTATCATTATGTGGGTCAATGGGAAAGATGTATGAGGCTTTCTTATTTAGAAATTTGTCTCCTCTGGTATTTTAAATAGGTCAAAACTAGACTGTTACCACTTCAATGGTGGTCTATGGACCAGCAGTAATACCACTTTTTGAAATGCAGAGTCTCATGCCCCACTGACTTAATCTGCATGTTAAAAGTCCAAAAAAAGACTAATATGCATAGTAAAGTTTGGAATATACTAATCTATATTTTTATTAATTTCATGTAAAACATGACAAGTTAATTTTAGTTGTATATATAGGATGGCACAATTTTCAACTTTTTCACCTTCATTCTTGCTTAGAGGGCTTGCAACTGATACTAAGTAAATTTATTTCCAGACTATGACAGAGGTTTCAAACCCAATGAAAGTGAGATTGTGAGATGTAGAGTTCATATCTACTCTGGAGTAAAGGAATATTGGTTAGTGGAAATATTGGTATCTAGAAATCTTCTGTTTGAGTTACTAGATTTCCTATACCTAAGAAGAAATATTCATATGATTGTTAATGTCATTCCTCTACAGGAACATGACCAAGAGCAGTTTAGGGAAAAGAGGAGATGGGAAACCAGATTACAGGAGGTTAAAGGAGAATGAGAGATGAGTAAGTAGAAATTGTCTACAACCTATTCTTTGAAGGCAGTTTGATAGGGAAAATTGTGAGTGCCTCCAGGTGGACCACCTCTTAGAGTAATGACTTCTCTCACAACCTTGCCTATTTAAGGAAGAAACTGCAAAGTTAAAGGCTTGAAACAAGTTTCTGGAGAAAGAGAAAGTAGCTATTAAGGTGAGATGTTGGAAAAGTGAGCTGAGAGGATAGGCTCAGGGGAATAGTAACAGATCGGCCATTAGAAGGTCTTTTCAAAACAGAGAGTCTGAGGTCAGAAGTAAGAGGTGTGCAGGTGGGAATATTTATGTGTGCTTATAGTAAGAGGTGTAATTAGGGGAGATGACCGCTATATTTGTTTCAGGTATGACTATGGGAAATATTTGGATAATAATTGAGGAAATTTCATATATAGGCACCACACATATTCATAACATTTGACACCATAATGTATTAAAAACCACTATTTTTTATGGACGTTAATACCTATTTTAAAAACCTTCTAGAACCATTAACACATGATGCACTATATAATATAGTGCTAAATGCTGAAAAAGATAAATATGTGTATATATTCTTTTTTTTTTTTTTTTTTTTTCTTTTTTTGGAAATATATTCTTGATTTGATTATTGTATATTATGTGTATGCCTTAAAAAACATTCCATAGCCCAGAGATACATCAGTTATATGTGTACTATAAATCATAATTAAAACAGAAAAGCACTAATTTTAATTATTCTTTCTTATGTAATTATGAAAAATGAATAGAACTGGCATAAATAGGTGAAACTCAATGTTAAGTATAATAGAAGTTTAAAGGTTTAAACTCACTACTGATGTAAGTTTAAATCAAGTTCTAAATTGTTTATATATCTTCCTATGTAAAATATATTTTTAGGCAATTGTTCAGCTATTTAACTTAGACAGTCACTTTAGCCCTAAAACTAACAGAAACCCTGATTTTCAAGGCCAGAAAATATGTTCAACCCAAGTTCTTTAAGACAGGAAATGTAACTGAAGCTACACATCATTTTATGGAACAGAAAACTATGAATTTACACATTCTAATTCTAAATATCCCATTTAATGCAATTTCTTCTCATTTAGTTTTAAAAAGTAGTGTTTGAAAAAAAATGTGCACAGAACAAAAAAAAACATACTTACAACAACTAAGATAATAAAATATTTGTAACAATAATTCTAAGACTGCTATGGCATACTAAAATAAATCACACATTACCAAGACTAAACCAAATATGTACCAGAAGCATTCAAATTGGATTCAGACAAAGCCTGCTATGCCATGTCTAATCCTTTTTTTTTTCTCCCTTAGGCTCCTATGTTTGCTGTAATCCAGGTAACTAATGCTTTAAATTCCAAATCCTTGTTTTGTGCACTTGGAAAAAATCACTTACTATCCAGCTAAGGCTATTATTAATCTGCTTCCATGACGTAAAGATCACCTGTCATACTCTGGCAAGGTGGACTTCCTTCAAAATTAAATCGCATTTTCTAGTGAACAAGTCCTTGGGGAGAATTATTGGCTTACATCGTTAATATGCAAAGCAGTTTGTGATCTCTGTTAATATGTGTATTGTTACTTCAGCTCAGTGATACAAAGCAAACCTCTGTCTTCTCTTCTAAAAACTGAATTACATGAAGGGAGTCTGACTAGTTTAGAGTCGTAAAATTTCACTTACTTGATATTGACTTCACATTACATATATATATTTTAAAAGAATTTTTTAATTTAATTTTATTCATTATTATTATTATTGTTTGTTTGTTTAAACAGAGATGCACAGAGAGAGAAAGGGAAAGTCAGAAATCAAGTCAAGAGGTCCAAGACATGGGAACCAGCAGTTAGCGTAATGTCTATGTCGCTGGACTCCCACGAGGTCGACAGCGGTTTGCGCCCTGGACCCGGTGGCTTAAAACTCACGCCGGGCGCGTGTGCGTGTGTGCCCAAGATCCCGAGAGGAGAATGGAGGAGAAGGGATTGCGGCGTGATCATCCCCCTGAGGGGTGATTTCTCGCTTTCTGTCTCTATGTCTCTGTCTGTCTAGCGAGCGCATGCGCCCTATAGCGAAAACCTCTCCAAAAGAAAAAAAAAAAAAAAAGAGGTCCAAGACTTGAACCACAGTTGGCCATGTGGAAGTACAGTGCCTTAACCACCGCACCACCTTCTGGCCCCCCAAAATATCTATTTAAAAAAAAATTGCTAGAGAACCTACGTGCTTGCCACAGAGAGAGAGAAAGGAGGAGGAGGGAAAGCATACTTAATGGAGTCTGAACATGCTGCAATTTCTTCTCCATTTCTCCATCACGCCGGCATTGAAGAAATAATGCCAATGGGCACAAATGCACAGATGCCTGGCATGTTTTTTAAGCTTCCAGGGCCCACACTAGAATCCCGCAGTTGACCATTTATATCTGGCTTCCTTAAGCATCAGGTGAGTTATGTCCTGAGCCAGGTAAACTTAGTATCTAATTCACTGTTGAAATATTCTTATTCAATAAAACTACTGCACATTGTATTGAGTGTTGTTGAATTTGATGGTAGGTCTTAACTTTAGCAGTTTCTTAATAAAACTTAATGAATTTATAAAGAAATATAATATTGTGCATGGATATATACATAATTTTATTTTATTTTTTAAGTTTGATCTATAGTGTGAGAGCTTGCCAGACAGAGAGGCAGACAAACCAAAAAAGTGAGAAGTTACCCACCACCTGCCTCCGATGGGGAGATGGCTGCTTTACCTCCATTCTCCTTTCAGGATTTGGCGACCCACGATCATGCATATTATTTTCAAGCTTCTGGCTCCAGGACTTGAACTGTGCAGTCGGAAATGAGGGATCTAGCCACTTTAACCTCTGCGCCAATTGTTGATCCTATCACTCATATCTTATTAAGAAATGTTGCACTTAAGGGATGGAATTTGTCTCTCACTTATATTTTGTGAACACCTTGTTTGGTCCTAAAAAATCTCCTCAGAGCAGCCTTCATCTCCTTGTTCCTGAGGCTGTATATTAGAGGATTGCAGAGAGGTGTTATCACAGAATAAAATAAGGTAATGATTTTTTGTATTTTCACAGGGTGTTCTGATTCAGGGCTAACATACATTATCATAACAGAGCCATAAAAGAGTGTGACAACTGCCAGATGGGAAGCACAAGTGGAGAAAGCCTTCTGTTTGCCAGACTCTGAGGGCATCCGTACCACAGCCACAAGCACCAGGGCATAGGAACAGAGGATAAAGACAAAAGTGCCAATCATGAAGAAAGAATTGAGAGTGGAGTAAATGACCTGGGTGATCATGCCATCAGAACAGGACAGCATCATCAGTGGCACTGGGTCACACACAAAGTGGTTGATGATATTTCGGCCACAGTAGGGCAACTGTGAAATGAGAACTACTGGAGTTAGCAAGATGATGAACCCACACGCCCATCCAAAGATGACGAGGCCAGTGTGCAGCTGCCTGGTCATGATGCGTGGATAATGCAGAGGGCGGCAGATGGCAAGGTACCTGTCAAAGGCCATGATACAAAGGAAGAAGCCCTCATCATATCCAAAGGAGAAGAAGAAGTAGAACTGTGCAAAACAGCTTACAAAGGAGATGGACTTGCTTGAGGAGAGAAAGTTTGCCAACATGTTAGGGACAGTGGTGGTGACATAACAGATTTCCATCAGAGAGAAATTCCCCAAGATGATGTACATAGGTGTGTGAAGGCGCCGGTCCCAGCGCACAGCACAGGTGATAGCTGCGTTCCCCATCAGGGTTAGCGTGTAGGCCACTGAGAAGAGCCCGAAGTAGAGGAGCTGCTTTTCTGGGCTGGAGGGAAAGCCCAGGAGGATGAAGTGGCTGATGGGGGTGGGTGATTTCTCCACTGGACACATTCATTAGCCTGGAATACATGGAGATGGGAGACGCCATTGTAACGTAAAATCAGATGGATCATGCTGGCTCTTCCTGTGAACACAGTAGTTCTTTGCTATATACTGGTGGTATTCATAAAAAATGCATATTAATGAAAAACTGCATATGGATTTCAATTATTTTGCATCATAATAAACTTGTGTTTTAATTAAATTTTCCATAATTTTTTTTTGAGAGGATTTTTCTATAGGGCACGTGTGCTCGCCAGGACAGAGAGAGACAGAGAGACAGAAAGCGAGAAATCACCCCCCAGGGGGGATGGCCACACCACAATCCCTTCTCCTCCATTCTCCTCTCAGTATCTTGGGCATGCATGCACACGCGCCCGGCATGAGTTTAAGCCACTGGGTCCGGGACTCCAACCGCGGTCGACTACGTGGGAGTTCAGTGACATAGCCATTACGCTAACTGCTGGTCCCTTCAACTAGATTTTTTTTTTTAATTTTAAAATTTTTTTATTTTTATTATCATCATAATCTTTTTTATATTACATTGAATTATATATAATTTTACAGTGTATTACATTGCTTTTTCAAAAGGGAATGCCATGCATTTCAGTCAATACAGAGACATTAATCTCTCCACTTCATCATTCAATATCTTTTCTATATTTTTCCCAATCATTATTATTGTTCTAATTATTTTTTGAAACAGTCAATCACTATTTCTCATTTTGCTTGTAAAAAGACTTTACCCATCATGAAATACTTCTCAGACCAATCCAGTTGAGAATACTATACATGTCTTCATCAAGAGGTAATAAGCCATATCTGCTTCTCACTAACGTCTTGCCTCTCTATTGTTCTCTTGCTATCTTTCTCTATCCTCTTCTGCTCACCCCCCCCCATTCCACACTGTCCTATTCTCGTTAAGTACTTTCACTGCTTTTATGTCCTCCAATTTTTTGCTCTCTACCATAGAGTGCGGGTAGTCGGTATATATTGAGTGGATATATACAATATCTTTCTTTCATAGCCTGGCTTACTTCACTCAGCAATATATCCTCTGTATCTGACCACTTTCTATCAAATGCCAGGGTCTTCTTATTTTTTATGGCTGAGTAGTATTCCATAGAATATATATACCACACTTTCCCAATCCACTCATCAGTTTGTGGACATTTAGGTTGGTTCCATGTCTTGGCAATTGTGAATAATGCTGCAATAAACATTGATGTGCAAGCACTTTTCTGACTGAGCGTTCTCCTGTGTTTTGGGTAAATACCCAGAAGCAGGATTCCTGGGTCAAATGGTAGTTCTATTTGTAGATCTTTGAGGAACCTCCATATTGTTCTCCACAGTGGTTGAACTAGTTTACATTCCCACCAACAGTGTAGGAGGGTTCCCTTTTCACCACATCCCCGCCAACACTTATCACTTTCTATATTCTTCATCTTTGCCATTCTGACAGGGGTTAGGTGGTTTCTCATTGTGGTTTTTATCTGCATCTCCCTTATGATGAGGGATGTTGAGCATTTCCTCATATGCTTTTTGGCTGTTCGTATGTCTTCCTTAGAGAGATTTTTGTTCAGCTCATTTTCCCATCTTTTAATTGGGTTCATCATTTTTTTTTTTTGCATAAGGCACTTGAGTTCCCTGTGTATTCTGGCTATCAGTCCCTTGTCTGAGGCATATTTAACGGAAATATTTTCCCATTCTGAGGGTTGTTGGTTCACACTTGATACTGTGTCCTTTGCTGTGCAGAAACTTCTTAGTCTAATATAGTCCCACTTGTCTATTTTAGGGATTATTGCCTGTGCTTTGGGAGTCTTATTTAAGAAGTCTTTGCCTACTCCAATGTCTCCCAGAGTTTCCCCAGCATTTTCCACCAGTCAACTAGATTTTTTAAAACACTGATTTGCGACTTTCTTTACTCAGCTGCTAGAGAGATGATTTTATTTTCATTAATCACAATAATATTAAGTAGGAAGACATGGATTGTAGTCAAGTTTTTACCTTGCTAGAAATACTAGACTTAATTATATAAATGAGAAGTTTTGTGATTCTGAAAATTATGTGCATTTAATTAGTCTACACTTTCATCTGTTATTCTACATTATTGCTGTCATGTTTTTCTGTGTGTGAAGTTCTTTCAAGAGTGCTGTGGATACCTAACTCACTCTGATTTGTAAAAGCAATGTAAAAATAAAATACTAATTAAGATATTTTAAAAGACCCTTTCTTAATGTAGTGAAGTGAATAATAAGGCATAAAAATATTGATTTCTATTTTCAGTTACTACTTGCAATGCCTTAAATTGATAATGCAAAGACCTTGTAGGCCAGCCTGTGTGGCATGATGATGAAAATGGCCAGATACTGACTGGCTGACTACGTGGTTTGAGTCTCAGAATCAGTGGCTTGAAAAGCATGCTGGGTGCATGTGTATACATGTCCAAAATCCCAAAAGGAGAGAGAAAGAGGAAGGAGAGAGACTGTGGAGTGATCATTTTGATTGAGGTACTTTCTCTCTTTCGTTTTCTTTCTATTTCTCTCCAACAGATGCATGCACCCAGTAGAAAAAAAAATCAAGGGGCTGGCAGGTGGCGTGGTGGCTAGGGGTGCTGGACATCCACATGACTGACTGCAGTTAAAGTTCCGGACCTTATGGCTCGCTTTCTCGCTTTCCCCTCTCTCTTTCTCTGGTCAAATAAGAAAGAAAGAAAGAAAGAAAGAAAGAAAGAAAGAAAGAAAGAAAGAAAGAAAGAAAGAAAGAAAGAAAAGGAAGGAAGAAAGGGAAGGAAGGAAGGAAGTTAAATAAAATAATTCTAAAAAAAAGGAACTGCTATTCAAGATTATATGGCTTTTTATGCTACTTCATTGTCATTACCAATGTTTGTTATAAAGAATGAATTCTTGGGGCCAGCAGGTGGTGTAGTGGTAAAGGCACAGGTGATATAGTGGTTAAAGCACTTGGTCAGTGGTAGTTCGAGTCCTGGTCCCGAGGTTTGAACTCATGCCAGGCACGTGCATGTGCATTCCCAGGATCCCAAGAGAAGTATGAGGGAGAACGGATTGCAGCATGGCTATCTCCCACAGGGGGTGATGAATTGTTTTCTGTCTTTCTGGCGAGCACACATACCCTATAGCTAAAATTTCTAAAACAACAACAACAGCTTTCTTTCCTCTTTAATCATTTGTATACATTATAGACCATGAAGAAAAATCCTGTATTGTGGCTTCTAAATTTCTTTTGTTAATGTCTTGATGTAATTTCAGCTAATTACATGAACCAGCTATGGTCATTGTAGAGACTGACCCTAGAGAGAACAGGGACTGGCCCAATTCAGTATGTCTGTACTTGTCAGCCATGATCAACTCAGCTGTAGGAAAATGGAAAGGTTGATAGATTTTATATTTTTGTAAGGGTTTCAACAGTCCATTTTTTTACTGCTTTTTCTCCCACAAGTTCCTCCCTTAAGACAGAGCTTTGGTGTTGTTATACATCTCACTGTGATGTTCCAGTGAGGCCTTTCCTGTCTAGGCAAATCTGTAATATGGAGCTTTTACTTCTTTCTTTGCCTTCTAGTCCAAGTAACAAAAACAAACAAACAAACAAACAAAAAAACCCAAACTTACACATGCTGAATATGTTACTTAAGGGAGAAACAATTCACACAATAATTAGCCTCATTAATCCAATAAAACCAAAAAAACGCTAATATTTGGGTTTGAGAAAGAAGGTGCTTCTACTCACCAAGTGTCAAAAATAATCCGAATATACGCTTCTCCAGCAATTCAGCAGTTAATATACCATCTTCTGTTGGAATTCTAAGCTTCTTTGTCTATATTGTCTATTCATCTTTTAAAGGAATGCAACAACTAAGTGAAAATATGTTTTAGAATTTAAGGAAACAATGTAAAAATTCAGATTTTTCAGTTTTATTTTTTGCCAAGTTTTCATTCTCAGGTATTTTTAGTTTTTTGAAAAGCATGAAGAATGCTTCTTAATAAATTATTTTTGCAAAAAATTGAGAATGTACAGCTTTCATATTATATACGTCTCACTCACTCCTTGGATGAATGCTGATGAGATCAGAGACAGGAAATGAATATCATTCCATGGAGCAAAAGGCATGTGAGAGGCTTCCAAGAAATTGGATGATCCAGTTTCGAATCCCTTATGGACTGTAAAGAGTAAACACTAAAAGGTATTTTCTGAACATTCAAAGCACATGTTTGTTGTCAAAATGAAACCCATTTGAAGGTATTATATATGTTTAGTTCTTTGCACCAGAGTCTTTTGGGATTTGGAGAAATCTCTCTTGACGATATGATAGTATTTCTCCAAAAGTAGAGATTATTTTTGAATATTCACTTACTTACAATCAAAGACCAGTTCTTACTACTTTGTTCCCCAAAGAACAGTGAAGATGTAGAAGTAGATTTTCTCTCTCTTGTTTTTTTTTTTTCTACTATCTATGTGCTGTCAAATAGTTAGGAAATATATAAATAATAAGAGGGATTGTCATAATAGTCAAGGGAAAGTTTACCCTTGGGTTTTCTAGATCTATATAAAAAAAGAAAATAATTATTTACTTATTAAAAATCTGTACTTGGTAAGAACAGATAGTACACTTGATTCAAAGTGGATAAATATAGAAGCTTTAATGCTAAGTGAACTAAGCCAGATCATGGAAGACACTGTGTATCCCTTCTCAGTATATACAGAATGTCTATGCCATAGAGCAGAAACTGAAGAAGCAGAGATGTAATAGTAGGGAGTTCAAGTGCAGATACTGGAAACAGTAGGGGACTGAAATGGATAGTTAGTGTGGGTGGGAGGAACTCAGGGAAGAAACATTTAACAGATACAAGAATGTGAAAATTCTTTGTTGAGAATGTTATATATAGTGACATCCCTGATACGATTGTCACGTATTGCTTGTATACTTCGAAAAGCCATATGGTATGCTATAGAGATGTACAGTGATGGAATGAAGATAAGAAATCATGAAATGAAAAATTAAAAAAGTATAATCTAAACTATGAAAGGCACAATGAAACTAACAAAAATAATGAACTATTAATAATAAGCAAACAAAGGAGATAAGAACCAGAAGGAGAAGAAAGCATATCTCCAAAGAGCAAAACTGACTCTTTCTCAAGTCTGAATATTGTTTTTCAGTTTCATTAGATTAGTTAGACTAGATATTATGTGAATTACTTCTCCCCCCCATTTTTTTTTTTTTTTTTGTTAAAGAAATTGGTTTCTTTGCCTTAGGACATATGCACTTGCTGGAGAGAGAGAGAGACAAGGACAGTGAGAAGAAATGTGAGAAATCAACCCTTAAGGGGGGGGGTGATGATCAACCACAATTCCTTCTCCACTCTCCTTCTGAGATCTTGGGCATGCACTCACACACGCTTGGCATAATTTTCAAGCCACTGGGTCAAAGACTCAAACTTAAAGTGTTATTGTGGCCTGATCTTTCCATTTAAACTCTGGAAGTTAACATTCAACTCCAAACTTGTCTCTACCATTAGGCTGGCCATTTTCTTGGTTCTTTTTCTACTCTTATTTCTGTGTGTCTGACTTTAGTTTCTTGGTACAGCACTTTTACAGCACTTCTTGGAGAGCTGATCTGGTGTTGGTTAATTCTTTCAGGTTTTGTTTATCTGTGAATGTTTCTGTCTTTTTTTTACCATATGAAAGGTAATCTTGTTGGGTATAGTATTCTTGGTTGAAACTGTTTTTCACTTAGCACTTTGAATATATTTTCTGATTCTTTCCTTGCTTGCATTGTTTCCAATGAGAAGTCTGACATTAGCTTGATGGGATATCCTTTGAAAGTAACCTGACATTTCTTTCTTGTCAAATTTAGTATCTTGTCTCTGTCTGTGGTTTTGGTCAAACTGGCTATGATGTGCCTTGGAGAAGATCTTCTTGGGTTGATTCTATGTGAGATCCTTTGTATTTTTGGGTCTGGATATTTGAATGCCTCTCTAGGTTTTGGAAAGTTTTCTTCCAGGATCTCATGGAATAGATTATCAATGCCCTTATTAGTTTCTTCACCTTCTGGAATACTAATGATCTGGATGTTGGGGCATTTAATGGTATCTAGTATTACTTATATGCTATTCTCATTTTTTTGGATTATTGTCTCAGTCTTTTTGTTGAATTTTTCTATGTCAGAGGTTCTATCTTCTACATTTGAGATTTGATCTTCTGCATGATCTAATCTGCTTTTAATACTTTCAAGGAGGTTTTGATTTCCTTTATTACAGCCTTTATCTCTAATAATTCTGTTTCATTCTTTTTTTATGATGTGCATTTCCTCTTTCAGTTCATTCAAGAACTTCCTCACCTCCTGGAACTCTCTTTTCTCTTGCATCTTCTGAAGTTCCTGTCTCTCTTCTCTTGCATCTCTCTTAACTTTGTCACTATGAATATTTAAAATTCTTTATTTGACATTTCCATGAGTTCTCTTGCATTTTTATGGATGATGAGTATTTATTCTTTTCCCTTAAGGGAGATATTTTCTTGGTTTCTCATATTTCTTATGCCTCTGCAGTGCTTTCTGGTCATCTGGTGTGTTGTATGTTTTTTGTTCCCTAGTATTTGGAGTTAAATCTGAGCATTCAGAAGCATGCAGAAGAAAGTGACCTACAATCACTAAATAGTACTGTTTTTCTCCCTTTGTGCAGCTGATTCAATGGAAATTAAGGATTAATCTGTCCCTGAAAGTATTCAGATATATGGTTCCTGTGCGCCTATACCTGTCTAGAAACTCAATGTGTGGAGGCTGAGCAGAAAAGCGAGAAAGGTAAAACTAAAAGGAAATGAAAAAGAAGAAAAACCAGACAAAAACTATTAAAAATAGAGAAAAAAAATCTTAAGCAAAAAATGAAAACTCCTCGGTGTGACTTCAACTTCTAGACTCCTGAAATATTCAGTCAAGAAGCCATTTTAAAGTTGAGGTGTGTCCTGGCCCGTTCAGGGAAGCTATGCCATAAAGTTCATCTTTTAGTTTCCTGAAATATTCAGACAAGGTAGGGCAACCTCTGTCCACTCTCTGTCTCTCTGTCTTGCGTGCTCTCTCTCTAAATTTTTATTTATTTATTTTTAAAATTTTCAACCGCTTCTCCTTACCTTGGGCCTTTTCTTTCACTTGTTAATTTCGGAAGCCATTTTAAAGCTGAGGTGTGTCCTGGTCTGTTTGCATGGCACACTAGCGTACTGTGCAGTTTTCATTTTTTACACGTAAAAATTTTTTTTCTCTTTCTTGGTACTAATTTTCTAGTTTCTTTTCTTTTTGCTTTTATTATTTTTAACGTTACTTTCCTACTCTAAGCTTCATTCTCCACATGAATGTCTAAACAAGGTTAGGTACACAGTAGCCAAGCATCAGAATACTTTTAGAGTCATTGAAATTCTCACCACTTATTGAATCTCCTGCTTTAAGGAAGAAATTTCTTTTTATAAATCTGAACTCCTAATCTCTTTGTGTGGATACCCCCTTGTGAAGCACAGTGGAGGAGAGATTTTGTCACAGAATGACCAGAAACAACCATAGAGACACAAGAAACATGAGAAACCAAGAAAATATGTGTCTCCTAAGGGAAAAGAACAATCCCTCATCATCCACAGACAGTACAGTAGACAATACAGTAGAACTCATGGAAATGTCTGCTAGAGAATTCAGAATATTCGTAGTGACAAAACTAAATGAGGTGCAAGAGCTGAGAGAAAATGAACTCCAGAAGATGCAGGAGAAAAGAGACAATGAGTTTCAAGGAGGTGTTGAAGTTCTTCCAAGATCTGAAAGAGGACATACACACCATAAAAAATAATCAAATGGAGTTACTAGAGATGAAGGCTGACATTTAGGAAATCAAAACCTCCCTTGAAAGTATTAAAAGCAGATTAGTCCACACAGAAAATCAAATCTCAGATGTGGAAGGCAAAACCTTTGATCAAGAAAAAAACAAAAAACAAAAACAATAAGAAAACCTGAGAAAATAACCAAAACAAATGAGAATACTATAGGAGAAATACTGGACAACATTAAGTGCCCAAACATCTGAATAATTGATATCCCAGAAGGTGAAGAAACTAATAAGGCATTGATAATCTGTTCTTTTTTTTTTTCTTTTTTTGGAGAGGTTTTTGCCATAGGGCGCGAGTGCTCGCCAGAAAGACAGAGAGAGACAGAGAGACAGAAAGCAAGAAATCACCCCCCAGGGGGGATGGCCACACTGCAATCCTTTCTCCTCCATTCTCCTCTCGGGATCTTGGGCACACACATACATGTGCCCAGTGTGAGTTTAAGTCACTGGATCTGGGACTCGAACTGCGGTCGACTACATGGGAGTCCAGTGACATAGCCATTACTCTAACTGCTGGTCCCCTGATAATCTATTCTATGAAATCTTGGAAGAAAACTTTCCAAATCTAGAGAGTCATTCAAATATCCAAACCTCAAAAATATAAAGGACCCCAGGACCAGCAGTTAGAGTAATGGCTATGTAGCTGGACTCCCATGTAGCCAACCGCGGTTCGTGTCCCAGACCCAGAGGCTTAAACTCACACCGGGCGTGTGTGCGTGCGTGCCCAAGATCTCGAGAGGAGAATGGAGGAGAAGGGATTGTGGCGTGGCCATCCCCCTTGGGGGGTGATTTCTCACTTTCTGTCTCTCTTTCTGGTGAGCGCATGCGCCCTATGGAAAAACCTCTCCTAAAAAGAAAAAATATATATAAAGGACCCCAATAGTATCAACCCAAGAAGATATTCTCCAAGGCACATCATAGCCAGACTGGCCAAATCTACAGACAAAGACAAGATACTAAATTTGTTAAGAGAGAAATGTCAGATTACTGATAAAGGTTATCCAATCAGGCTAACCTCTCACATCTCATCAGAAACAATGCAAACAAGGAAAGAATGGGAAAATATATTCAAAGGTTTAAGTGAAAAAGTTTCAACCAAGAATGCTATACCCGGCAAGATTATCTTTCATATGGAAAGAAAGGATAAAAACATTCTCAGATACACAAGACCTGTAAGAATTTGAAAAAATAGAGAGGCAAAACATTAATGGGACAAAAAAATGTGGTATTATCTGTTGAAGATATTTTATAGTTTTATCAACTGGAATAGAGAAAAATGTTCACATGTTGAAATATTCAGTTTGTAAGCTAAATAATGTGATTTAATGTAAAAGAGAAAATGAAATAAAAAATGTTAAAAAAACCAAAGAATTTGCCAATAGCAGAACCACTCTTCAAGAAGTTCTGAAAGGAGTGCTCTACAGGAAAACTAAAGACACATAAAGAAATAAGAGAACAAAGGGCAACTAAGAAAATGATCAATTTAATGCTAGGGACAAGAAATATCAATAATCACATTGAATGTTACTTTCCAGGATTTTATGGAAAGATTGGACCACAGTAATATTGCATATTCAGCAGAAGAGAGTTTGAACATAAGACTGAACTGGCAAAAGAGAATTTTATTACTTTTGAGTAAAACATTACTGATTTTTTTTGCTATGCTTTATTTTCCCAATTGAAGCATTTTACTTTCTTCTGAGTTGTAGATAGGTTCAGCAACTTGTTAAAATATTTTTCTTTTTTGTTTCTTTAAATGGAAACTTAAACTTTTCTTTCTTCCTGAACCCTCTGGAATTGAAAAGTGTTTGGGAGTATTCTTATTTTGTGACAGAAGGGTTATTTGTATAAGTTCAATAATGCTTGTTGCATTGAATCAGAAATTGGAAATACTCTTTATTGGACAGGGCTTTGTCTGGAATGTCAAATCTGAAGATTAATCAGGAAACTATGGAACTCAGGTGTATCTGATGTAAGCCAACAGAAGCTCTTAGAAAGATGGTCTGGCACCACAAATATTCTGCCTGGCAGAAAGAATTAGAGATGATATATGAAAGAATTTATAACATAAAATTACCTGACTTTCCAGCCCAGCATTGTAATCAATAGAGATTGCAAAAGAGCAACCACACCAGAGGATTATTTTGAGAAAGACTTTGAAGGAAGAAAAAGAGAATGATCTTTGCTAGCAGAGGCTATATCACAGAATACTTGGTAGGCAGGACTGAATAGAGAAGGTTTATGTGTGACTTGTGTGCTGGGCATTTGTTTTTCAACAATTTGAGTAGTTGACATGTAAATATTTTCTCAAAAATATTTAAAACCATACTGACTCTGTTGTAGAGTCACAAAGAAAATTATACAAAATAATAAGTATTTTGAACATTATCTTTAAAATTCAGTATTCTAAAATTTTGAAAGTTGTTTATTAACTGTTAAGAACTATAGAGTATGAGAAAAAAATTTTGATATGTAAAGTAAATGTTTGTGCAAAAATGTAAAAATAAATAAATAAAAAAAAGAAAGAAAACTACTCAGCACACCGTGCAAAAGGGGCCCCTCAGAACTCAAATAAAGATGGTCGGTGATTGGCTTGTCCTATTGGTGTGGGGAGAAAGGTACGAATTTATCAAGAAAAAAGAGCAATAGAGACCTAAGAAGTTTAAAAATTTTAATATATATATATATATATATATATATATATATATATATGGATATATATGTATGCATTCTTTTCTCATATATATATACATATATGTGTGTGTCTGTGTGTGTGTGTGTATATATATATATATATATATATATATATATATATATATATAGAGAGAGAGAGAGAGAGAGAGAGAGAGAGAGAGAGATATCGAATAAATTGGTTGCTCTAACCTGACTCCTGCTAGATCTGGGAGTCTGGGAGGCAGGAGGTTGAAGTCTGGGCAGAGTGTCTTTGGTGGTCCTAATCCCTGAATGGGGGCACTCAGAACTCAGATATAGATGGCTGCTGATTGGTTTGTCCTGGCTCCTGACTAGATCTGGGGCCAGGAGGGTAAAGTCTGGGGAAAAGGTCTTCAGTCCTGGGTACAATTTTAAATAAAGTGGTTGGAGAAGCTTCAGTGAAAAGGTGATACTTGGACAATATCTTAAAAGAATAAGGATAAGAGAAATATCTAGAGAAAGAGGGTTCCAGGCAAGGAGACAGCATGTATATATGCATGAATCAGGAGTGTGCCTGGTTCATCTGAAATACAGCAAGGAGGCTTCATCTCTTCTTCATGTACTCCAAATCTCCAATTAATTTAAACTTTGCTCTTTTTTCTACTACACCACTGAAATGCCCCACATATAAATCGCCAGTCACAATGTTTTAAGGACATTTTTCCTACAATTTGTTTCCCTTCCTTCTTATTTCCTTTATCTTTTAAAGAAGCTTTTACTTAATGGTGCAAGCTCTCACCAGAGAAAAAATGAGACAGTGAGAGGGCAACCCCCACCCTCAAGGGGGATAACCATGCAGCAGTACCTTCTCATATCTTCTCTTCCTGGAATCTTGGAAATGCTTGCATAGGTGCCTGGCATGAATTTTAAACCACCAGGTTTTGGACTCGAACCATGCTCAACCATGTGGGAGTCCAGTAATGTAACCACTATTCCATCTGCTGGCCTCTGTTTCCCTTTCTTCTAAGCAGAGTTTATCACTGCTATTCACCCTTTGAAGCATTCTTTTCTTTTAGCTGCAATGATAGCTATTCTGGTTTCCCAAAAAATTCCCCACTTATGACTATACACCCTCGATGGAATTTGTGGGCTCATTTTACTCTATTTGGCTAATAGACATTGAAGTTCTAAAAGGCTAGTTCCTAGGCCTTTATATCATTCAATACTATGATAATGCTGTGTTAATACTGTCTTCTAGGTCATTATATTCCCAAATGCTTTGTTTACCATTATTTGCCAAAGATTTCATCAAATTACAAATTATAACTCAGATTTTCAGAGGAGAACTGCTACCTGGTGTTTATATCTGACTGCTAGATGACATTTTAATTCAATGCTTCAGAAACACTTCAAATCTCAACTTTGATGCTGATCTATCAAACTTCCCCAAACTAATACGAATCAAATTTACATTTGTCCTTGTCTTTCTCTTAACATCTTACTCTATTGAGGCAAGTAACATTTTGAAAAATGGAGTTGAAATCATGACACCTAGTACACCTGTGTCCCACATGCACTTTCTACCCTCATCTACCTTTATCTGGATAGTTGATTTGTGCTTTGAATCTTCGGTTCAGCCTTGTATTCTCAGGAAGTTTGCTTTACTTTGAAGATTAGGACTGAGCCCCCACTTCCTCCTTATTGAATAGTATTATAGTTTTATGTACCTTTCCTTTATAGCAGCTATTGATATTTTAATATTATTTATCTCATTATTTTATTTAGGGTTTAGGATTTATATTAGACAATAAACTCTACAAGAGTATGCTAGGTCCAGTTTCCCTCACGACTCACCAGTGTATACTACAGGTTGTGGTACCTAATGGATACACAATAAATACCTGTAGAATAAATATAATAATATATAGAAACAATTACCCAGTTTTCATGTACAGTATTTTCTATTAGCTGGCTAAATCTCAGTAGGTTTTAGACATTAACCAAGGCCTACTTTTTAAAAAGCCTGACTAACTAAAACAATTACATATAATAACTTAGCCCAGTTCTGACTTTTTCTTATCATTATGTGGGTCAACTGGAAAGATGTGTGAGGCTTTCTTATTTAGAAGTTTATTTCCTCTGGTATAGTAAATAGGCCAAAACTAGGCTGTTACCACTTCAATGGTGGTCTATGGACCAGCAGTAAGATCACTTTTTGAAATGCAGTCTCATGCTCCACTGACCTAACCCTCATTTTTAAAAGTACAACAGATGATTAATATACAAAATAAAGTTTGGAAAATAATAGATTATATTTTCATTCATTTCATGTCAAACTTGAAAACTTAACTAATTTTTAATTGTATATATAGGGTGACACAATTTTCAACTTTTTCACCTTCATTCTTGTTTAGAGGGATTGCAATTGATACTAAGAAAATTTATTTCCATACTATAACAGAGGTTTCAAATTCAATGAAAGGGGAATTGTGAGATGTAGAGTTCAAATCTACTCTGCAGTAAAAGTATATTGGCTTGGGACCAGCAGTCGGTGAAATGGCTATGTTGCTGGACTCCCATGTAGTCGGCCGCGGTTCGAGTCCCAGACCCAGTGGCTTAAACTCATGCCAGGTGCGTGTGCATGCATGCCCAAGATCCCGAGAAGAGAATGGAGGAGAAGGGATTGCAGCGTGGCCATTACATTACTGGTTTTCATACCAGCATGGGCTTCTCTTGAAAGCTAGTGGATGAAAGGCAGGGATGCTGCTAAACATTTCACTGTACATGGGACACCTTTTCACAACAAATAACTATTCAGCCCAAAATGTCAGTAATACCCTGGTTGAGAAATCTTGGTTAACCTTTAATATTACATTTCTATGTTCTATCAAGGAGACTGCTTCAAGCAATGCATTTTGTGACAGGATCAGTATATTTGGTGGGCATATTCCTATTGTTTCACTTACTTTTGGTGTTAATGTTATGTGGAAATCTCATATTCTACAGCAGGTATTCTGCAAGCACTAGTGAGGATAGCACTATGGGCAGATGGTCTGCAGGAGAGGAAGTCAAAAACATTACCAGAAAAAAATCAGTCCAAGAATGGACAAATATTTGGACATTCAAAAATAAAATACATTTGAGGCAGTATTCAAAGTGTTTCTGATTGGTTTTCTCAATGTTGTGATCTACTGAGGACTTAGCATTGGTCTTTCACTGAGGCTTCCTTCTCATTAGCTCAATGAATGGTCAGCAGTCTTGGTAAGAGAATGCCTTATGTATTCATTCACAAAATGTATTTTGTGGCTCATGCATAGACTTCATCCTACCACTTTCTTCCTGGACACTGTGTGTGAGCACTGAAGTAAACTAGAATGTAGACACTTGACATCTCTTAGATGATTTTTTCTACCTGGCTGTTGAGTTCCTCCATTGTTAAAGATAATCTCTGACATTGAATTGAGACACAAAGATGTACGTACTTAATTGATCCATTTGTCCTTCTCAAACTACTTCAAATCTTATTTTCTTTCTTTTTTTCTTTCTTCCTTAATTTTTGGACAGAGAAACCCTTGCTAAATCAGTGAACGTGTTTCAACAGTGTATATATATATATATATATACATATATATATATATATATATATATATATATATATGTGTATATATATATATAAAATATCATAATCTATCTATCTGTATATATGATCTTGTATAACAGGATTTTTTTTCACCATACAAAGAGGGCAACAAAGTTAAATACTCCTGACTCATGGTTGTAAGAATTTTTTTCACCAGTGTATTCAGTGGGTACTCCTGAGAGGAACTATAGTACAATAATGAAAAATTTTCCCCATTGCACCAGTATATGCAAAGGGACTTCAAAAATCTTACAGAGAAATGGAATTAAAGTATGAGTTTATTTTAGCACAAATTTATTTTTGAAATGTATGCATAGTTTTTTCACAGATGCATTTTCCATGAACTTTAGAAGACCCCTCATATTCGGACAACCAACTTTGAGGTCTGCCTTGCTTCCTTCTCAGCTCGTTGTATTAAATTTCCCCACTTCCTTCCATGTAGCCATAGATATAAATTTAGTAAGAAATGTCATAATTAAGGTATGAGTGTGTCTTATGCAAATGCTTCTTAATGTATCAAATATTTCACAATTCATGTTATCATATGTGAGCTAGCTTCATATATGATAGACTTTAAGGTGGTTGGGAAATGTTTGTATAATAATTAACTTTAAGGAAATTTCATATATAGGCACCATACATATTCACAACATTTGAAACCATAATTTATTAAGAACTACTATTTTTTTAAGGACAATTTTACCTATTTTAAAAATTCCTTGTAGGGATCAGCAGTTAGCGTAATGGCTATGTAACTGGACTCCCACGTAGTCGACCATGGTCTGCATCCCGGACCCGGTGACTTAAAACTCACACCGGGCGCGTGTGCGTGCGTGCCCAGGATCCCAGGAGGAGAGTTGAGGAGAAGGGATTGCGGTGTGGCCGTCCCCCCTGAGGGGTGATTTCTCGCTTTCTGTCTCTCTGTCTCTCTCTGTCTGTATGGTGAGCGCATGCGCCCTATAGCAAACAAAAACCTCTCAAAAAAAAAAAAATCCTTGTAAAACCATTAACAAATTGTGCACAATATAATGTAATGCTCAATGTCGAAGAATATAAATATGTGTATATTCTTGATTTGATTGTGGTATTTTATAGGTATGCCTTAAAAACTAAACCATTCCATAGCCCACAAAAATATACATCAGTTATATGTGTACCAGAAATCATAATTGAAATAAAATATCGCTAGTTTTTATTCCTTTTTCTCATATAATTATGAAAAATGAATTGGTATGAACAAGTAAAGCTTAATGTTAAATATGGTAGCAGTTTAAAGGTTTAAACTCACTACTGAAGTAAATTTGAATAAAGTTCTAAATTGTTTATATTTTCTTCCTATATAAAATATGTTTTCAGTTAAGTGTTCAGCTATTTAACTTAAACAGTCACTTTTCCCTCCACAACTCACAGAAATCCTGCCTTTCAAGTCCAGAAGATATTTTCAACTTAAGTTCTTTAAGACAGGAAATGTAATTGTTGCTGCACATCATTTTATGGAACAGACAAATATGAAGCTACACATTGCAAATCTATATATTCCATTTAATGTGATTCCTTTTCATTTAGTTTTTGAAAGTTATGTTTGAAAACAATGTCACAGACTAAATAAAAATCATACTTAAAACAACTAAGCTAATCAAATATTTGTAGCAATAATTCCAAGAATGCTATGGCACACTAAAATAAATCACACATTCTCAACACTAAACGAAATATGGTCCCAGAAGCGTTCAAATTGGCTTCAGACAAAGCCAGCTATGCCATGTTTATTGTTTCAGTTTTACTCCCAAGCTCTTATCTTTATTGTAATTCAGAGAACTAAAACCTTAAATTCCAAATCCTTGTTTTGTGCACTCGGAAAAATCACTTACTATCCAGTTAAGACTATTAGTGTTTTTCTATGAAGTAAAGACCACCTGCCACACTCTGGCAAGGTAGACTTCCTTCAAACTTAAATCTTACTTTTTAGTGAACAAGTTCTTGTGGAGAATTATTGGCTTGCATTGTTAATACCCAAAGCAGTCTGTGATCTCTGTTAATACGTGTATTGGTTGCTTGAGCTCTGTAATACAAAGCAAACCTCTGTCTTCTTTTCTAGAAACTGAATTACATGTGGGGAATCTGATTACACACATAAAACTTCACTTACTTGATATTGACTTCAACATAATATCAATTTCTGAAACAAATTACTTTATTTAATTTTATTCACCATCATCATCATCATTATTTTATTAGACCAGAGAGAGACAGAGAGAGGAAAAGTGAGAAAGCAAGCCATAAGTTGTGGAACTCGAACCCCAATTGACCATGTGGAAGTACAGTGCCATTAACCTTCATGCCACCTGCTGGTCCCCCACTATCTGATTTTTCTTTTTTGTTTGTTTGTTTTAATTCTGTCAGAGAGCAGATCCTCTTGCCAGAGAGAGACAGAGAGAAAGGAAGAGGGAGGAAAGCACACTCCATGGAGCCTGATCATGGTGCAATCTCTTCATTTCTTTCTTTTTTTTAACTTGAAGTTTTCAGTTTTATTGACCTCTTGAAGATATTTTGCAATCTTACTCATGTACTCTTTCATTCAGTGATTATAAATACTTCTGTCTCAGCTGTGATTCTTTGAACCAGGTTAACCATCCTGCTAGTTCGCTTAATTGTGAGTTAATTAAGTCTTTTACACATTCATTCTGTATTTGTATGATAGTTATATATTTTTATAAATTTCCCTTTTTAATTTATTAATTTTAATTGTTATTTATACATTTACTCGCTATGGATCATTTAGATTGTAAACAGACTTTACCCAGCATGGTATACACCTCAGTCCAGCCTAGTTGAGAATACTATACATATTCTCATCAACAGATAATAAATCATATCTGTGTCCCACAAGTGTCTTACCTCTCTATTTTTTTCCCCACATTTCCTTTCAATCCCTTTATTTCTCCATCATGCCAGAGTTTTGGACACATGCACAGATGCCTGGCATGTTTTCCAAGCTGTGGGGACCAGAACTAGATTCCAGCAGTTGACCATGTGCTATCTGACTCTTGTAACCACCAGGCTTAATATCTCATTCACTGCTGAAACATTCTTTTTAGATAAAACTACTTCATTTTGTATTGAGTGATGTTTAATATGAGTGTGAGTCTTTATTACAACATTTTAAAAAGAAAACTTGAATTTATAGATAAATACACTATTCATATAATTTTTTTGGGAGAGGGAGTTTGCTATAGGGTGTGAGAACTTGCCAGAGAGAGACAGACAGACAGAAAGTGAGAAATCCTCCTCTTGGGGGAGATGGACACTGCACAATACCTCTCCTCCAGTCTCCTTTCAGGATTTTTGGGAACCCATGCACACACACCCAGTGTGATTTTCAAGGTACTGGGTCCAGGACTTGAACTGCCCCGTTGGCAATGTGGATCCAGCTGCTTTAACTTCTGTGCCACGTGCTGTTCATATCACTCATATCTTATTAAGGGAAGTTGCACTTGAGAGATGAAATTTGTCTCACTTATATTTTATGAACATCTTGTTCAATCCTAAAGATTTTTCTAAGAGCAGCCTTCATCTCCTTGTTCCTGAGGCTATATATTAGAGGATTGCAGAGAGGTGTTATCACAGAATAAAATAATGCAATGATTTTTTGCATTTTCACAGGGTGTTCTGATTCAGGGCTAATATACATTATGAAAATAGAGCCATAAAAGAGGGCAACAACTGCTAGATGAGAAGCACAAGTGGAGAAAGCCTTCTGTTTTCCAGAGGGCATCCATACCACAGCCACAAGCACCAGAGCATAGGAACAAATGATAAAGACAAAGGTGCCAATCATGAAGAAAAAATTGAGAGAGGAGTAAATGGCCTGGGTGATCATGTCTTCAGAACAGGACAGCATCATCAGTGGGACAGGGTCACACACAAAGTGGTCGATGACATCTGGGCCACAGTAGGACAACTGTGAAATGAGAACTACTGGAGTTAGCAAGATAATGAACCCACATGACCATCCAAAGATGACGAGGCCGGTGCACAGCTGCCTGGTCATGATGCTTGGATAATGCAGAGGGTGGCAGATGGCAAGGTACCAGTCCAAGGCCATGATGCAAAGGAAGAAGCCCTCATCACAGCCAAAGGAGAAGAAGAAGTAGAACTGTGCAAAACAGCTCACAAAGTAGATGGACTTGCTTGTGGAGAGGAAGTTTGCCAACATGTTAGGGACAGTGGTGGTGACATAACAGATTTCCAGCAGAGAGAAATTCCCCAAGAAGATGTACATGGGTGTGTGAAAGCGCCGGTCCCAGCGCACAGCACAGACAATGGCTGCGTTCCCCATCACGGTTAGCGTGTAGGCCACTGAGAAGAGTCCGAAGTAGAGGAGCTGCTTTTCTGGACTGGAGGGAAAGCCCAGGAGGATGAAGTGGCTGACAGGATTGGTGTTTTCTCCACTGGACACATTCATTAGTCTGGAAGACATGGACATAGGGAAGGCCATTAAAATATAATATCAGATGGATCATGTTGGTTCTTCTTGAAAACACCAAAGTTCTGTAGCATTTACTAAGAGTGTTCATAGAAAATGCATATTACAAAACAAACAAACAAACAAACAAACAAAAACCCCAAAAAACTATGCATGGGTTTCAATTGTTTTGCATCAAAATAAACTTGTATTTTTTATTTTTAAATTTTTTTAGCAATGAGCTATGACTTTCAGCTGTTAGAGAGATTTGATTTTAATGAGTCACAGTAATATCAAGTATAGAAAACATGAATTGGAGGCAAGTTTTTACCTTGCTGGAAACACTAGACTTGACTACAGGTATAAGTTTTATGATTCTTACAATTATATGTATTTAATTAGTCCACACTTGAATAAGTTTTTCTGCATTATTGATGCTATATTTTTTTTTGTGTGAAGGTCTTTCAAGAGTGTTAATGGATACCTGACTTACTCTGATTTGTAAAAGCATTGTAAAAATACTAATGTAAAAATGGTAGTTAAGATATTTCAATAGTCCCCTCTTAACGTAATAAGTGAATGACAGGGCACAAATTAATATTGATTCTCATTTTCAATTACTCCAGGTTACTCATGATTTTTTTTTTTTTTAGAGGTTTTCGCTATAGGGTGTGTGAGCTCGCCAGACAGAGAGAGAGACAGAGAGACAGAAAGCGAGAAATCACCCCCCCAGGGGGGATGGCCACGCCGCAATCCCTTCTCCTGCATTTTCCTCTCGGGATCTCGGGCACATACGCATATGCACCTGACATGAGTTTTAAGGCACCGGGTCCAGGACGCGAACTGCGGTTGGCTACGTGGGAGTCCTGCGACATGGCCATTATGCTAACTGTTGGTCCCTGTTTTTTTTTTAAGAGAGAGGTTTTTGCTATTGTGCATGAGCACTCACTGGAGAGACAGAAAGAGAACAGAGATACAGAAAGTGAGAAATCACCCCCTAAGGGGGACAACCACAATGCAATCTCTTCTCCTCCATTCTTCTTTTGGGATTTTGGGCATGTACTGACACATGCCCAGCATGAGTCTTATGCCACTGAGTCTGGGACTCAAACCATGGTTGACCAGCTGGGAGTCCAATGACATAACCATTACATCATATGTTCATCCCTACTCATGATGTTTTAAGGTGATAATTAAAAAGACCTTGCAGACCAGCCTGTGGCATGTTGATTAAGATGGCCAGATACTACATGACTAATTACGTAGTTTGAGTCTCAGACCCAGTGGCTTGAGAAACATGCTGGGCGCATGTGTGTGAATGATTAAAAACCAAAAGAAGGGAGAGATGGAGGAGAGAGATTGTGGAGTGATCATTTTGACGATGGGTGCTTTCTCTTTTTACCTTTCTTCTTTCTGTCTATCTCCAATAAATGCATGCACTCTCTAGGGGAAAAAAAAGAGAGAAAAAAGAAAAAAGAAAAAAAAAAGAACTGTGTTATTCAAGAATTTATCGTCTTCTATGCTACTTCATATGTCAGTACCAATGTTTGTTATAAAAAATGCTTTCTTGGGGCAAGCAAGTGGTATAGTGGTTAAGGACCTGGGCTTCCATGTGACCTGTGGTTTGAGTACTGAACCCTGCAGCTTGAAACCTATGCCTGATTTGTGCTCATGCATGCCCAGGATCCTGAGAGAAGAATGGTGAAGAAAATATTGCAGCATGGAATTCCTCTGGAGGGGTGACTTCTTGCTTTCTGTCTCTCTGGTGAGCACACCTTCGCTATAGCAAAAATCTCCTCTCTCTCAAAAAATTCTTTCCTTTTTAGGCAGTTGTATGCACTATACACCATGAGGAAAAATCTGTATTTTGGCTTCTAAATTCCTTTGATTAATATCTTGATGTAATTTCTGGTGATTATATGAACCAGATATGGCCATTGTAGTGACTGACCCTAGGGAGAACAGGTTTAGTAGGTCTGTCCTTATTAGTTTTGATCTACTCAGCTGTAAGAAAAATGGAAAGATTGATAGATTTTATATTTTTGTAATGATTTACATAGTCCTATGCTTTTTCCCCCCACATGTTCCTCCCTTTAGACAGAGCTTTGATATCTTTACATCTCACACCGCTGTTCAAATGAGGCTTTTGCTTTCTAGGCAAATCTGGAATATGAACCTTTATTTCTCTCTCTATTTCTAGCCCAAGTAACAACAACAAAAACCATAAAAATTTATACATGCTGAATATGTTTCTTACTTAAAGGAGAAATAATGCACTTTCTAAATATACATATATATAAATATAAATAATGTGCATTATTTCTCATTAACTTAGTAAAAAATTTGAACTTGAGAAAGAAGTTGTTTCTTCTACTCGCCAAGTATCAAAAATCATCCAAATACACACTTTGTCAGCAATTCAGCAATTAATACACATCTTCAATGAAAACCCTAAACCTCTTTGTCTATATTTTTTATTTATCATTTAAAAATTATAACAACTAAGTGAAAAATATCTTCTAGAACTTAGGGAAACGAGATAAAAATTGAGACTTTTCAGCTTTAGTCTTTGCCAGGTTTTCATTCTGAAGTGTTTTTAGTTTTCTGAAAGGCATGAAGAATGCTTCTTAATATTATTTTTGCAAAAATTGAACAGGTATAGCTCACATATTATACACATCTCACTCACTCCTTGGATGAAAGCTGACGAGGTCAGAGACAGGAAATGAATATTATTCTATGGAGCAAAAAGCATGTGAGAGGCTTCTAAGAAATTGGATGATCCAGTTTGGAATCCTTCATGGGTTGCAAAGGATGAACTCTAGAAGATATTTTCTGCACCTTCAAAGAACATGCTTATGATCAAATGACAGCCCATTTGAAGGAATTATAGATGTCTATTTCCTTGCATCAGAGCCTTTTGGGATTTGGCGATTTCTCTCTTGATGATTTGATAGTGTTTGTCCAAAAGAGAAGATTATTATTTTTGAATATTCACTTGATTACAATAAAATACCAGTTCATACTGTTTGCCAGAGAACACTGAAGATGTAGAAGTATATTCTATCTTTTTTTTTTCTTTTTCTGCTATCTATGTACTGTCAAATAATTGGGAAATAATTAAACAATAAGAGAGATTGTCAAAATAGTCATAATGGTTTTCTAGAACTATTTTGAAAAGACAAAATTATTATTTTAATTAAAAATCTGTTCCTGGTAAGTACAGATAGTATTCAGTACAGATAGTACTCTTTATTCAAAGTGGATAAATATATCAGGACCAACAGTTAGCGTAATGGCTATGTTGCTGAACTCCCATGTAGCTGACCGCGGTTCAAGTCCTGGACCTGGTGACTTAAACTCGCGCCGGGTGCGTGTGCATGCGTGCCCAAGATTCTTAGAGGAGAATGGAGGAGAAGGGATAGTGGCGTGGCCATCCCTGCTGGGGGGTGATTTCTTGCTTTCTATCTCTCTGTCTCTCTCTGTCTTTTTGGCGAGCGCACGCACCCTATAGCAAAAACCTGTCAAAAAAACAAGTGGATAAATATAGAAGTTTTAATGCTAAATTTAGTAAGCCAGACTATGAAAGATTAACACTGTATATTCCTGCTCAATATATACCAAATGTCTATGTTCTGTAGCAGAAACTGAAAGGTACGAAGATGTAATTGTAGAGAGTTCTGGTGCAGATTCTGGAGACAGCAGGGGAGGGGAGTGGATAATAAGAGTGGGTGGGAAGAATTCAGGGAAGAAATATTTAGCAGACACAAGAACGTGAAAATTCTCTGTCGAGAATGATGTATACGATGACATCCCTGACTCAATTGTCATGTATTGCTTGTTTACTTTGAGAAAACATGTTGTATGTTATAGAGATGTACAATGATGGAATAAAGATAAGAAATCATGAAATAAAAATAAAGAATATATCATAAACTGTGAAAGCCACAATAACAAAAGTAATGAACTAAAGGGACCAGCAGATGTCATAATGTTACGTCACTGGGCTCCCAAGTAGTTGACCATAGTTCAAGTCCCGAACTCAGCAGCTTAAAAAATACTCACACCAGGAATTTGTGCATGTGTTCCCAAGATCCTGAGAGGAGAACAGGGGAGAAGGGATTGTGGTGTGGCCATCCCTCCTAGGAAGTGATTTCCTGCTTTCTGTATCTTTGTGTTTCTCTGTATCTCCGGTGAGCACACATGCCCTATAGCAAAAGTCTCTCTCTCAAAAAAAAAAAAAAAAAAAAAAAAAAAAAAAAAAAAATATATATATATATATATATATATATATATATATATATATATATATAAAACTGATAAGGCAACAAATAAGCTAAAATGAAATTATAAAAAAACATTTAATCTAAAAGAAGGCAAAATGGAGAATAAAAGAATTAAGAACAGATGAAGCTTAAAAATTCTATACCTGTACAATTACTAATATTTGAGTTGTCATTTTTGTAGCAAAGAAAATATTGGCAGTTCGAGAAATTTTATAGTCACTTGGTTATTCCATGGCATTTATTAAATTCCTGCCATATTCCAATTTCTGTTTTGGATCCTGAAGATACTGTCAAAAACAACAACAAAACTGTTTTCACTCTATCTATATTCCATTGGAAGGAGATAAAAATATGAAACATACAAACATACATTAAATTCTGATATATAATATTGGAAATTTAAATCTAGAAAAATAAACCTGGAAGAGAATGTTAGAAAGAGAAAATAATGATTTTACATATAGTGATAAGGAAAGCCTCACAGAGAAAGGGACTATTTAGGTAATGTGAGAGAACAAACTTCACGGAAATCTGCGATAATTGTGTTCCAAGCAATATGAATAGGCAATTCTAGGAACCAGAGGGAGAAGAAAGCATTATGTAGAGAAACAGCAAAACTGTCTCTTTCCCAAACCTGAATATGGCTTTTCATTTTCATTAGATTGTGAAACTAGGTATTATGGAAATTACTTCTCCCTTTAAAAAGAAAAATGAGTTTTTTTGTTTTTGTTTGTTTGTTTTGTTTTTGCCTTAGGCCACATGTGCTCACTAGAGAGAGAGAGAGAGAGAGAGAGAGAGAGAGAGAGAGAGAGAGAGAGAGAGACAGTTAGAGGGAAGTGAGAAATCGACCTTCAGGAGAGATGGCCACACCACAATCCCTTCTCCTCCATTCTCTTCCTGAAATCTTTGGCACTCATGCACATGTGCCCATTGTGACTTTCAAGTCACTGGATCTGAGACTCAAACTGTGGTCAGCCATATGGGAGTCCAGCGACATAAGTGCTATGCCACCTGCTGGCCCCGTGAATTATATCTCCTGTAGCAAAAATACTGCAGGGTAAGCAATGGGGACAGCAGTAGCACATGATGGCAGAGAGATACCAGGGAGAGGGAGCATAATTTACGGTGTTGTAGAACATTGTAAAGGTTTTGCGTATAGGCCATCATAAAGAATTTGTTTTCACTTTAAGAAAAGGTCAAAGTATTTGAACAAAAAATAAAGTGATCTGGCTTAAGTTTTTCTTTTTTTAATTTACAGTATAGATATTAAAATTATACTGCTCACTGAATTATTGAAAGTATACTCACTGATTTAACCATTTCCTGGATAAAAGAAATAGAACATTGTCTAAACATCTCAGAAGCCTTACTGTGACCCTCCAGTTACTACTTCTTTACCTTTTCCAAAGTATCAATATCCTTACTTACAATATCATCAATTTGCCTGTGCTTGGAATGCATGTAGATGAAATCAGACAACATGTATATTGTGCCTAGAATATTTCACTTATAATTACATGTGAGTTTCATCTGCAGTTTTTATAAGGGCAGTGCACTTTCATCGCTTCATTTTATTGCCGATTTTCATTGCTGAATAATATTATTTTGAATATATATACCACAGTGTCCAACTTTTTGTAATAGGACTATTTTGCTATTTTGGTTATTTCCAGTTTTGACTGCTATGAATAATGTTGCTATGAATAGTAATATGTTTATCTTTTTGTTTATGCTTGCAAGAAATTTTATATATATATATATATACATGTATATATATGTATATATATATATACATGTATATATATATATATACACACAAACACAACATAATTTCATATATATATATATTATATATATGAACATATGCTGGGGATACATACATTCATCTTTAAGAAATTAACATCAAAGGGTATTCCAAATATGATTCCCCAATGTACACTTTTATGAGTACTATACAGCAATTCCTCTTTTAGAATTTATTGTTGCTGGAATTGTGGTTAAAATTTCTTTGATTGGTGAGATTTATTGTCACCTGCACACAATGTCTTTCGAAACCAACTGACTTGGAAAAACAACAACGGATTGACCACCACAAAAAAAAAACAAAAAAACAAAACAAATCAAAACAAAACAAAACAAACAAATAAAAAAAAATTGATGGCATATATTTCCATTAATTTTTATCTTCTTGAATCTCTCTCAATGCAATTTTATGGTTTACTGTATTGCAAGCTTATCTAATTTTTTTTGGGGGGGGAGAGAGATTTTTGTTATAGGGCGTGTGCGCTCGCCAGGAAGACAGACAGAGAGACAGAAAGCAAGAAATCACCCCCCAGGGGATGGCCACGCAGCAATCCCTTCTCCTCCATTCTCCTCTCGGGATCTTTGGCACACACTCACACATGCCCGGCATGAGTTTAAGCCTCCGGGTCCGGGACTCGAACCGCAGTTGATTACATGGGAGTCCAGCGACATAGCCATTACACTAACTGCTGGTCCCAAACTTATCTATTTTGATAGATTTATAATAAAGTAGTTTTTTAATTAAAAGGAATGATATTTTTGTAGAACTTTTCATTTTCTACTTGCTGTTTAGTTCTAAGAACTGGTTGTATATTCTGGATAATAATTTGCGAATAGGTTTTCTCATTCCATAGTTTCCTTTTTTACTTCCTCTGTTAATATACAAATGCTTCGAATTTGATAATGTCCAATTGAACTTTTTTTCCTTCTTGGTGTTATGCATCTGTCCACGTCAAGGTAATGGAAGTTTTTGCTTTTTTTCTTTTTGCAAAATTCTAATATGTTTATCCCTCATATTTAGGTCTTTGATCTAGTTTAGGTTAATTATTGTATATTTTTGAGATAGAGGTCTAACTTTATTCTTTTACATTTGGATATTTAGTCTCTGCACTGTTGAAAGGATTCTTCTTACTTAATGTCTTTGATATCTACAAAGACCTTGAAATAGAACTACCACATGATGTCTTTAATATTATTCTCTCTTCTGATTGCATTGGCTAGGACTTCAGCACTATATTGAAAAGGAGTGGAGAAAAGAGGCAGACTTGTACCATTTTCTACTTCTCTCCATTCCGTATAATGTTAGCTATAGGTTTTTCATATATGGCTTTCACTGTGTTGAGAAATGACCCTTCTATGGCTTTTTTGCTTAAAGTCTTAATCATGAAGGGATGTTGTATTTTGTTGAACGTTTTTTCTGCATCAATTAAAATGATGATATATATTTTTAAATCTTTTCTTCTGTTAATATGGTGTATTACATTTATGGTTGTGAGTATGTTGAATCATCCTTGCATCCCTGGAATAAAACCTATTTTGTTGTGATGAATAATTATTTTTGTATGTTGTTGGATACAATTTGCAATTATCTTGTTAAGAATTTTTGCACCGAGGAACCAGCAGTTGATGTAATGGCTATGTCACTGGACTCCCATGTAGTCGACTTGGTCCTGAGAGGAGAATGGAGGAGAAGGAATTGCAGTGTGGCCATCTCCCCTGGGGGGTGATTTCTTGTTTTCTCTCTCTCTGTCTCTTTCTGTCTTTTTGGTGAGTGCACACGCCCTATAGCAAAAACCTCTTAAAAATTTTTTTAGCACCTATATTTATCATAGCTATTGGTCTTCTGTTTTCCTTTTTATCATGTCTTTATCTGTTTGGGTGATGAGGATGATGGAGACTTCATAAACTGATTTTGAGAGTATTCCTTCCTTATGGATCTTTAGAACTAGTTTGAGTAGGATGGAAGTTAACTCTTCCTGAAGTCTTTTGTAGAATTTAGAAGTGAAGCCATCATGACCTGTGCTTTTCTTTGTCAGGAGGTTATTTATAATACTGACTCAATCTCATCACTCGTTATATGTCTATTCAGGCTTTTTATGTCCTCGTGATTCAATATTGGTAGATTATATGCTCCAGGAATTTGTCCATCTCACCCAGGTTCTCCTGTTTGCTGGCATATAGTCGCTCATAATATACTGTAATGATGCTTTGTATTTGTATTGTATCTGTTGTAGTGTTGCCTGTTTCATTGCGAATTTGATTAATCTGGTTCCTTTCTCTCTTAATCATTCTAACGAATAATATGGTGTTCTTGGTAATCTCTGCAAAGAACCAGCTTTTGCTTTCATTTATTTTCTGTATAGTTTATTTTCTATTTCACTTATTTTCGCTTGAATCTTTATTATTTCTTTTCCCTGGCACCTTTTATATATTTTTGTTGTTGTTTTTCTAATTCATTGAGGTATGATGCTAGGTTGTCTATTTGCCACCGTTCCATCTTTTTCTTATGTGCACTAATTACTATGAACTACTTCTTATGACTGCTTTTGCAGTGTCTCATAGATTACAGAAACTGTACTCATTATCATTGGATTCAATGAATCTTTTGATTTCAGTCTTAATTTCCTCAGTAGTTAAGAAGTCATTTAGAAGCAAGTTTTTTATTTTCTATGTGCTTGTGTATTTTCAAAGATTTTTCCTGAAATTAATATCAAGTTTAATTCAACATGGTCAGAGGAAATGCTGGATATAGTTTCTATGCCTTTGAATCTATAAAGGCTTGATTTGTGCTCTATCAAATGGTCAATCTCTGAACAAGTTTTATGTGGGGATGAGAAAAATGTATATTTTGTGATTTTAGGGTGGAGAATTCTATATATGGCTGTCAACTATTTGATTTACAGTATAGTTTAGGTCCTGGATCTCTGCTAATTTTTTTTTTTTTTTTTTTTTTTTTTTTTTTTTTTTTTTTTTTTTTTTTGTAGAAGATCTGTCTAAAGGAGATAATGGGATGTTGAGCTCCCCAACAATTATAGTGTTGCAATCTGTCTCTCCTTTTAGATCTTTCCTTCACGTATTTGGGTGCTCCTGAGTTGGGTGCATAGATATTTATAAGCATTATTTCTTCTTGATGAATTAGCATTTTTGCTTCTATAAAATGTCTTTCTTTGTCTCTCCTTGCAGTTTTGTTTTAATGCTTTTTTGTCATATCATGACTCCAGCCCTTTTTTGGTTTCCATTTACATGGAATACCTTTTTCAAGTCCTTCACTTTTGTCTATGTATGTCTTTATCTATGAAGTACGTATCTTGTAGGAAACAGTTTCTGGTTTTTGTTCATTCAGACAGTCTGTGTCCCTTGATCAGAGAATTTAGTCCATTAACTTTCAATGGACTGAATTTATTATTGATATTTTTGTACTTGTTCCTATCATTAAGTTAGCCTTTTCTTGATTGTTTTTTTGTTCTCTTATTTCTGTTTGTCTGACTTTGGTTTTCCTGATGTAGCAGTTCCTTTAGAACTTCTATAATATCTTGTCTGGATTGGGTAAATTCTTTCAAGTTTTGTTAATCTGAAATGTTTTTATCTTTTCTTCTCATATGAAGGATAATTTTCCAGGGGGAGTAATCTTGATTTAAATTATTTTTCATTCAACACTTTGAATATATTTCCCCATTCTTTCCTGGCCTTCATTATTTTTGATGAGCAGTCTGCTGTTAACCTCATTGGATAACCTTTGTAAGTAACTTGATGTTTCTCTACGGCCAATTTTAGAATCTTGTCTTTGTGGTTTTGGCCAGTCAGAGTATGATGTGCCTTGGAGAAGAACTTCTTGGGTTGATTCTATTTGGGGTCTTTTGTATTTCTTGGGTCTGGAGTTTTGAATGCCTCTCCATGGTTGGAAAGTTTTCTTCAAGGATTTCATGGAATAGTTTATCAATAGTCTTGGTATTTTCTTCACCTTCTGGGATACCAATTATCTGGATGTTTGGGCGCTTAATGGTATCTTGTATTTCTCATATATTGTTCTCATTCTTGGTTGTTTTTTCAATATTTTTGATAATTTTTTCCAGATCAGAGGTTCTGTCTTCTACATTCGAGATTTGATCTTCTGCATGATCTAATCTGCTTTTAATAGTTTTGAGGGAGGTTTTGATTTTCTATATTACAATTTTCATCTCTAATAATTCTATTTGATTCTTTTTTATGGTATATATTTCTTCTTTCAAATCGTGAAAGGATTTTCTCATCTGCTGGAGCTCATTGTCTCTTCTTTTGCATCTTCTGGAGCTCATTGTCTCTTCTCTTTGCATTTCACTTACTTTCATCACTATAAATATTCTGAACTGTTTATCTGACATTTCCACAAGTTCTATAGTATTATCTGTGGATGATGAGGAATTGATGTTTTCCCTTGTGAGAGAGATATTTTCTTTCTTTCTAATACTTCTTGTGCCTCTGTGATGGTTTCTAGTCATCAGGTGAATTATACATTTCTTCCTAAATTCTTTGAGTTAATTTTGAGTGTTCAAAGGTTAGCAGGAGGAGGTTATCAGTGATCTTTCTGCTGTTCTACTTCCCTGATGCTCACCCAGAAACCTGCACTGTTGTCTTTGGGCTTGGATAATTACAAGTCCTTCTAGTTTCTAGAGAGCAGGTGCACTGGAACTGAGCTGCTGAGTTTCAACTGAGAAAGACAGCTGCAGACTTCAACTAATACTGAAGTCTGAGAATTCAGAGATGTGGTGCAGGGGATGAGCCACGGTTTCTCTGAAGTTCAGTGTCTCTGCCACTCAGTGTAACCGGCTCTGTCACTGGAGAGGATGTCCCAATGGCACAGGGAGTGTAGAAAGGAAGGATTCTCCAAGCCCCAATTAACATGCCTGAGAGTTCAAAGGTGAGGGAGGAGATGAGCCACGGCCTCTACAGCACAACCTCCCAGCCACAAATGGCTCACCCTGCAGCAAGGCCTGTCACTGGGGCATATGTCCTAATGATGTGGGGAGTGGGGGAAAGGAAGGCTTTTCCAAGACTGAGCCATCCCCATATTATATCTAGTATCCTTATTATATCTAGTATACACCATTGCCCCCTGCTATTATACCTTCCAAACTTTAAGTTTCTGCTATAGAGGGCAGACAATTGATCATGGACATACAAAGTCTGTCTTTCATATTATGACTTGTTTCTCTCAACGTTAGTCTTCCATTTTGTTAACTTTGTATCAAATATCAGGGTTTAATTTTTTAAATTATTTTTTATTATCATAATCTCCTTTATTTTCCATTGGATTACATATAACTTTACAGTGTATTACATTGCTTTTTCAAAAGGAAATGCCATGCATGTCAGTCAATACAGAGACATTAATCTCCCCACTTCATCATTCAATATCTTTTTAATGTTTTTCCCAATCATTATTATTATTATTCTAATTAGTTTTTTAAACAGTCAATCACTATTTCTCATTTTGCTTATAAAAAGACTTTACCCATCATGAAATACTTCTCAGACCAATCCAGTTGAGAATACTATACATGTCATCATCGACAGGTAATAAGCCATATCTATTTCCCAGTAACGTCCTGACTCTCTATTTGTTCTCTTGCTATCTTTCTCTATCCTCTTCTCCTCACCTCCCCCCTATTCCACACTGTCTTATTCTTGTTAAGTACTTTCACTGCTTTTATGTTCTCTAGTATTTTGCTCTTTACCATAGAGTGTGGATAGTCGGGATATATTAAGTGGATACATACAATATCTTTCTTTCATAGCCTGGTTTACTTCACTCAGCAATAGAGCCTGCATATCTGACCACTTTCTATCAAATGCCAGTTATTCCATAGAGTACATATGCCACATTTTTTTCAATCTAATCATCTATTTTTGGACATTCAGGTTGTTTCCATGTCCTAGCAGTTGTAAATAATGCTGCAATAAACACGGACATGCAAATGTTTTCCTACTGAGGGTTTTTCTACCTTTTGGGTAAATACCTAAGAGTGGAATTACTGGGTTGTATGGTAGTTCTATTTGTATTTTCTGAGGACTCTCCATATTATTCTCCCAAGGGGTTCTGCTAATTTATATTCCCACCAACAATGTAGGAGAGTTCTCTTTTCACCACAGCCTTATCATTATTTATTTTCTTAACTTTAGCCATTCTGAGTGTGGTTAGATGGTATTTCATTGTGGTTTTGATTTGTATTTCCCTTATGATAAGAGACGTCGAGCATGTTTTCATATGCTTTTGAGTTGTTCATATGTCTTTTATGCAGAATTATATTTTTTCACCTTTTTTAGGAGATAGCTGAGAACATTTTATGTTTTTATTATATTATATGTGCTTTAATTGCTCTGATTAGTTTGTGGGTAGCTGCTTGAGTTCTTCATATATTCCAGTTAGCAGTCTTTTATCTGAGGTATTATTTGCAAGAATATTATCCCACTTTGAGGGTTGTTTTCTCCCCTTACTTATTGTTTCTTTTGCTATGCCGAAGCTTCCTGGTCTAATATAGTTCCTTTTGTCTATTTTTGAGAAAATTGCCTGTGCTTGGAGGTCTTAAGAAGTCTTTGCCTACTCCTCTCCAAGAGTTTTTTTTTTTAATGTGTTTTCCATTGGTATTTTTATAGTTTGAGATTTTATGTTTGGATCCTCAACCCATTTGAATTAATTTTTGTAAGTGGTGAGAGATAAGGGTCATGTTTCATTTTTATTTTTTTAATAATTATTTATTTCATTTTATTTACTCATTCATTTTGCTTTAATTTGACCAGAGAGAGACAGAGGGTAAGAGAGAAAGAGAGAGAGGAAATGAGAAACCAAGCCACCAGATTCAGGACTCGAACCCTGGTCGGCCATGTGGGAGTGTCCAGCGCCTTAACCACCATGCCACCTGCTGGTCCCTCAAGTTTCATTTTTCTAAAAGTGGATATCCAGTTCTCTGAGAACTATTTGCTGAAGAGATTTTCTGTTTCCCACTGAATTGTCTTGTGTACTTTGTCAAGGATCAGTTGGCTGCTTGTTTTGGGTTTCATTTTGGGGTTCTCAATTCTATTCCATTGGTCTACCTGTATGTCTTTGTGCCAATACCATGCTTTTTAATTATCACAGCTTTTTAACATGTATAGAGGCCAAGAAAGTGAGATGTCTCCTACTTTATTCCCCTTGTACAGTATTGCTTTGACAATAGAGGGCCTTTTTTGCTTCCAGACAAACTTTATGATTGTTTTATCTATTTCTGTGAGAAATATCTCTGATAATTTGATTGGGATTGCATTAAATTTGAAGATTAATTTGCATACGGTTGACATCTTGATTATATTAATTCATCCAATCCAGGAACATGGAATGTTTTTCCACTTTTTGTATAATTTTAAATTTCTTTTGCTAGTGTTTCATTTTGCATCCTGCCACTTTGCTGCATTCATTTATCACTTCCAAAAATTCTTTCATAGATTCCTTTGGATATTCTATATATAGCATCATATTATCTGTGAATAGAGATAATTTCACTTCTTTTTCTATTTGAATGCCTTTTATTTGGCTCTCTTGTCTAACTGTATTGGCTAGAACTTCCAGTACTATGTGACAAAAGGAGTGGAGAATGTGAGCTGCTTTGTCTTGTTTCAATTTTTAATAGAAAAGTGTTCAGCTTTTCTCCATTTTGTGAATGTGGTGGATTGCATTTATTGTTTTGTGTATGTTGAACCATCCTTGCATCCCTGGATTAAAGCCTACTTGGTCATGGTGTATAATCTTTTTAATATATTGTTCAGTATGACTTGCTAGTATCTTGTTGAGAATTTTTGCATCTGTATTCATAAGGGATCTTTTTGGTCATGTTCTTGTCTGGTTTTCAAATTAAGATAATGAAGGCTTCATAGAATGAATTTGGGAGTGTTCCTTACTTTCAAATTTTTAGAAATGGTTCAAGGAGAATTGGAGTAAGTTCTTCTTTAAAAGTTCTGTAGAATTCATAAGTAATGCCATCTGAATTGAGGCTCTTCCTTGTTGGGAGACTTTATTACTGATTCAATCTCATTGCTTGTTATAGGTCCATTCAGACTTTCTATTTCTTCCTGGTTCAATATTTTTTTTATTATCATCATAATCTTCTTTATATTACATTAGATTACATATAACTTTACAGTGTATTACAATGCTTTTTCAAAAAGGAATGCCATGCGTGTCAGTCAATACAGAGACATTAATCTCCCTTGTTCAACATTCAATCTTTTCTATGTTTTCACCAATCATTATTATTATAATTCTAATTTTTTTTTAAAAAAACAGTCAATCACTATTTCTAATTTTGCTTGTAAAAAGACTATACCCATCATGAAATACTTAGATCAATTCAGTTGAGAATACTATACATGTCATTATCTACAGTTAATAAGCCATATCTATTTCTCACAAACGTCCGGCCTCTCTATTGTTCTCTTGCTATCTTTCTCTATCCTCTTCTCTTCACCTCCCCCATTCCACACTGTCCTATTCTCATTAAGTACCTTCACTGCTTTTATGTCCTCCAATTTTTTGCTCTCTACCATAGAGTGTGGATAGTTGGTATATATTGAATGGATACATACAATATCTTCTTTCATAGCCTGGCTTACTTCACTCAGCAACAGATCCTCCATATCTGACCACTTTCTATCGAATTCCAGGGTCTTGTTATTTTTTATGGCTGAGTAGTACTCCATAGAGTATATATACCACACTTTTCCAATCCACTCATCAGTTTGTGGATATTTAGGTTGGTTCCATGTCTTGGCAATTGTGAATAATGCTGCAATAAACATTGATGTGCAAGCACTTTTCTGAGCGTTCTCCTGTGTTTCAGGTAAATACCCAGAAGCAGGATTCCTGGGTCAAATGGTAGTTCCATTTGTATATCTTTGAGGAACCTCCATATTGTTCTCCACAGTGGTTGAACTAGTTTACATTCCCACCAACAGTGTAGGAGGGTTCCCTTTTCACCACATCCCCACCAACCCTTACCACTTTTTATATTCTTCATCTTTGCCATTCTGACAGGGGTTAGGTGGTATCTCATTGTGGTTTTTATCTGCATCTCCCTTATGATGAGGGATGTTGAGCATTTCCTCATATGCTTTTTGGCTGTTCGTATGTCTTCCTTAGAGAGATTTTTGTTCAGCTCATTTTCCCATCTTTTAATTGGGTTAATCATATTTTTTTTTTTTTTTCGCATAAGGCACTTGAGTTCCCTGTGTATTCTGGCTATCAGTCCCTTGCCTGAAAAATATTTTCCCATTCTGAGGGTTGTCGGTTCACACTTGATACTGTGTCCTTTGCTGTGCAGAAACTTCTTAGTCTAATATAGTCCCACTTGTCTATTTTAGGGATTATTGCCTGTGCTTTGGGAGTCTTATTTAAGAAGTCTTTGCCTACTCCAATGTCTCCCAGAGTTTCCCTAGCATTTTCCACCAGTAGTTTTATTGTTTGAGGTCTTAGGTTCAGATCCTTGATCCATTTTGAGTTGACTTTTGTTAATGATGAAAGATGGGGATTCAGTTTCATCTTTCTGCAGGTGGATACCCAGTTTTTCCAGCACCATTTACTAAAGAGGTTTTCCTTTTCCCAATGGATTGACTGATATCCTTTGTCAAAGATCAGTTGGCTGTAAGCTTTGGGGGTTACTTCTGGGGTCTCTATTCTCTTCCATTGGTCCACATGTCTGCTTTTATGCCATTACCATGCTGTTTTGATGACCACAGCTTTATCTTGGGGTCAGGGAGTGATATGCCTCCTACTCCATTCTTCTTGCGCAGGATTGCTTTTGCAATACGAGGTCTTTTATGATTCCAGACAAATTCTATGATTGTCTTTTCTAGATCTGTGAAGAATATTTCTGGTATTTTGATTGGAATTGCACTAAACATTTAAATTAATTTGGGTAGAATTGCCATTTTGATTATGTTAGTTCTTCCAATCCAGGAGCATGGGATGTTCTTCCACTTTTTTATGTAACTTTCAATGTCTTTTTTAAGATTTTCCTAGTTTTCTTTACAAAGATCTTTGACTTTCTTAGTTAGGTTTATCCCTAGGTATCTTATACACCTTGTGGCTATGGTGAAAGGGATTCCTTTCTTCAGCTCTGCTTCGTTCAACTTGTTGTTCATAAATAGAAATGCTATAGATTTTTGGATATTGATTTTGTATCCTGCCACCTTACTGTATTCACTTATTACTTCAAGAAGTTTTTTCATGGATACCTTTGGGTCTTCCAAGTATACCATCATGTCATCTGCAAATAAAGATATTTTCAACTCTTCTTTGCCTATTCGAATGCCTTTAATATTGTTCTCTTCTCTGATTGCAATAGCTAAGACTTCCAGTACTATATTAAAGAGCAGTGGAGAAAGTGGGCAGCCTTGCCTAGTACCTGTTTTCAGAGGAAAAGCTTTCAGCTTTTCCCCATTCAATATAATGTTAGCTGTAGGTTTTTCATAGATTGCTTTTATTGTGTTCAGAAATGACCCTTCTATACCAATCTTACTGAGAGTCTTAATCATAAAAGGATGTTGTATTTTATCAAATGCTTTCTCCACATCAATTGAGATGATCATATGGTTTTTATCTTTCTTTCTGTTAATGTGGTGTATTACATTTATGGTCTTGCGTATATTGAACCACCCTTGCATCCTTGGTATAAAGCCTACCTAGTTGTGATGAATGATCTTTGTTATATGTTGTTGGATACGATTTGCAAATATCTTGTTGAGAATTTTTTCATCTATGTTCATCAATGATATTGGTCTGTAGTTTTCCTTTTTTTTGTCATATCCTTATCTGTTTTGGGGATGAGGATAATGGAGGCTTCATAAAATGAATTTGGAATGTTTCCTTCCTTTTGAATCTTTAGAAATAATTTCAGTAGGATAGGGGTTAATTCTTCCTTAAAAGTTTTGTAGAATTCACAAGTGAAGCCATCTGGGCCTGGGCTTTTCTTTGTTGGGAGGTTATTTATTACTGATTCAATCTCCTGGCTTGTTATAGGTCTATTCATGTTCTCTATGTCTTCCTGATGCAATCTTGGTAGATTATAAGCATCCAGGAATTTGTCTATCTCGTCCAGGTTATCCTGTTTGTTGGCATAAAGTCGCTCATAGTATCCTCTAATGATATTTTGTATTTTTGCTATGTCTGTGGTAATATTGCCTGTTTCATCACATATTTGATTAATCTGGTTTCTTTCTTTCTTCTTCTTGATCAGTCTAGCCAGTGGTGTGTCGATCTTGTTAATCTTTTCAAAGAACCAGCTTTTGCTTTCATTTATTTTCTATATAGTTCCTTTATTTTCTATTTCATTTATTTCTGCTCGAACCTTTATTATTTCCTTTCGCCTGGTATTTTGGGTGTTTGTTTGTTGTTGTTTTTCCAATTCTCTGAGGCATGATGATAAGTTATCTATTTGCCATCTTTCCATCTTTTTCTTATGTGCACTAATTGCTATGAATTTCCCTCTTATGACTGCTTTTGCTGTGTCCCATAGATTCTGGACACTTGTGTACTCATTACCATTTGTTTCCATATTTTTTTTTATTTCAGCCTTAATTTCTTCAGTAGTGAAGAAGTCATTCAGAAGTAGGTTGTTCAGTTTCCATGTGTTCGTGTATTTTTGGGGTTGTGTCTTGAAATTAATCTTGAGTTTAATTCCATCATGGTCAGAGAAGATGCTGGGTACAGTTTCTATGCCTTTGAATCTTAAAGGCTTGATTTGTGTCCTAATATATGACCTATCTTTGAAAAGGTTCCATGTCAGGGTGAGAAAAATGTATATGTTGTGGATGTAGGGTGGAAAGTTCTATAGATATCGGTCAAGCCCATTCCATTTATAGTATCATTTAAGTTGTGTATCTCTCTATTTATTTTTTGTCTAGAAGATCTGTCTATAGGAGATAGTGGGGTGTTGAGATCTCCAACAACTATAGTATTTCTCCCTTTATCTCCTTTTAGTTCCAGCAGTCTTTCCTTCACATATTTAGGCACACCTGAGTTGGGCGCGTAGATATTTATAAGGGTTATGTCTTCTTGCTGGATTACTCCACTTACTATTATATAATGCCCTTTTCTCTTTTTACAGTCTTGTCTTGAGATCTATTTTTTCTGAGATCAATATTGCTACTCCAGCCTTTATTTGATTTCCATTTGCATGGAATATCTTTTTCCAGCCCTTGACTTTTAGTCTATGTATGTCTTTTTTTTTTTTTTTTTTTGAGAGGATTTTTGCTATAGGGTGCGTGTGCTCGCCAGACAGATAGAGAGAGAGAGACAGAGAGACAGAAAGCGAGAAATCACCCCCCAGGAGGGATGGCCACGCCACAATCCCGTCTCCTCCATTCTCCTCTTGGGATCTTGGGCACGCACGCACATGTGCCTGGCATGATTTTAAGCCTCCGGGTCCAGGACTCGAATCGTGGTCGACTACGTGGGAGTCCAGCGACATAGCCATTACGCTAACTGCTGGTCCCAATGTATGTCTTTATCCATAAGGTGAGTTTTTTGTAGGCAACAGAAAGAGGGTTTCTGTTTTCTTATCCATTTAGCCAGTCTATGTCTCTTAACTGGAGAGTTTAATCCATAGACATTCAATGTAATTATCGGTATTTCTGTACCTGATCCTATCATTAAGTGAGCCATTTTCTTGGTTGCTTTTTGTTCTCGTATAACTGTCTCAGATTTTTTAGTTTTCCTGGTATAGTACTGCCTTCAGAACTCATTGTCTTTTTAAATGCTATGTAGGATCTCATGTTTTATATTCTCTTTTGAACTGATTTTGTTATCCTGCTGTCTGTTATTAATGAATTTAATACAGATTTTGATAGGTGCTCATTATCTGCTTATTTGACAGGTCTTCTTTTTTAATGTTTGGTGAAGGTACATGCACTTACTGGAGAGAGACAGAGAGAAGGAGGGAAAATGGAAAAACACCCCTCTATGGGGGATTATCATGCTATGATCCCTTCTTTTCTATTTCTCCTTTTGGGATTTTTGAGCATGAACACAAGTGCATCTGGTGTGTTTTTTTAAGCCACTAGGTTCGGGACTCAAACTGTGTAGTCAGTCCAGTGGGATCCAGCAACTTAACCACCATGCCACTGGCTGGCCTGACAATTATGTTTTATAGTGTGTATATATATATATATATATATATATATATATGTGTGTGTGTGTGTGTGTGTGTGTGTGTACACACACACACACACACACACACACACATATACACACATACACACACACATTTTGGTAATAATAACTATAGAAAACATTCGGTTACTAGTGACTAGCATTGTGTTTTCTGATTAAGAACCATGAATAGGTGCCCATAAAGAAGCTGTTTGAAGTGTCATAAAAAGATCTAGGTATAATATCAAGGCAGCCTTTCTGTAACACCTGTATGGCAATGTTTCTTCTATAGGATTCAGGCCTAACTTGGTGTTTATCCTTAAGCAGCTTCTGCCACTCCAGGGAGCATGGTTGAGACAGAAACCAGTGACAATCCCAGGTAGAGACCGAGGCATGGTAAATAAGTGGCATACTTAAATCAACCCAATAGCTAAAAGGAGTGGGCTTTGCTATGCAGTTGGGGTTGGCTGTTTCAGAGCTTTCAGGACTCTGGTCAGCTTTTTGGCAAGAACTGAGACAGACAACTCAAACAACAGCCTAGGGAATACCGGTGCTCATTAGGCTGAGCAGTGGGGTAAGGACCATAAAAAGCTCAGATGTAGCCAGAACCCTAGGGACAGGAGATTTTTCCAATCCATACAGCCAACTCTCAACTAGGACTTAGTTTATAAGGAAGAAGTTCAGGCACAAACTTGGCCACCATGATGGTCATTTGAGTATTTCTCATTTTGATGGCCTGGAATTGTGAAGAAGGGGCTGGTGGTATTTATGGACAGGTAACATTCTTTCTTCAAAACCACATAGCTCCTGACAAGCAAAGATGTAAGTTCCTTAGATATGTTTATTCGGTACTACACTTACCTCCCTAATCTTTGTCTCTAATGTGATTTTTATGTTTACAGCTGTCTTCACTCTTTTACTTTATATACCCTCTCATTCACCAGTTTTAAATTTGAAGTCATTTGAGTTTTGTTGTTTTAGGTTTATACATTTAGGAACATTTATAGAACAAAGAATTTCTTATAGCATCCAGCAATTATAGAGCTAATGATATCCTGGAAGGTAGTTACAAGGTTTGGATGATACGGAACCAACATTATGCAAGTGAAAGCATTAGACTCATGGCAATATTGAATTAAAACTGCATATTATTACTTTAGACCCTCCTAGATCCTATCTTTTATTTATTTATTTCATTTGCTTTTTGCTAAATTTTGTGCCCTCAAATAAAATTTAAAATGCAATATTTCAAACAAGGTTTAAAGAATTTCAGCAGAAAAATGATTCTCTTCTGATTAGGAAATATGCTATGAGAACCATCTCTAGCTAATGGTGTTTGTTTCTTGGTATTTCAGGGAAAATTAGAAAATGCATCATATACCTCCAAAAAGAAATCATAGCAATTAAACTCCAACTAGAAAATGATTTTCCATTGATGATATAGTCAAGTTTCTTTTTCTAATAACATTTTTAGTTCAACATAGACAAAAATTAAAAAAAATAAATAGACAGCATAGCAAAATATACTCTATCGTTTTAAAAACCACAAGTACCACAAGAAAAATTTTATTCATTTTATTCTTGTTCCTAATATTTTCCTCATAGACATGTTGGTTCCCTGTTTAGAAGGACAGGAAAGTAGCTGCTCAGTTCTTAAATAGCCCTTGAAGATAATTGTTTTTTCCAAAAGATATGTGTACTCGCAAGAGAGAGACAAAGAAAGAAGATAGAGAAGGAAAATGAGAAAGTACTCCCCCATGGCACATGGTCACACCATAATCCCTTCTCCTACACCTGTTGCTTCTTTTAGAATTTTGGGTGCACATGCACATAGGCTGGGCGTAGCTGGCCTAGTGCAATCCTGCTGCCTTAACTACCAGGCCACAGACTGGCCACACCCCTACTTATTTAAAGCGCTCAATTTCGTCCTCTTTCCTCTCTGCTGCAGGGCCCTTCCATAAAGATTTTTCATTTCTCATCAAATATTCTCAATATCCTTGGTTCATTTTCGGAAGTTAAAAATATCTTTATAGATTTCTGCAAATTTCTAGATTACTGAGACAGAAGATATAAAATGCTCATAGGAACTAATCCTACTGTTAGAAAGGAATAATATAGTTGTCATTTTTGAGTGTTGCTGTAGTGTGAATGTTGTGGTGGGAGGTGGTATTTGGAGGGTGGAGATTTCTTTTTGCCGATGGGAATAGTACTGTTTTTATTCTTCACAGAATATTCAGAGGCTGAGGTTGTTACTATAATTAGAAACTTCAGAAACAGAAGACAGATGATACCTCTGCAAAACATGTCAATTAATAGTAAAAATGAAATTTCTGTATTGACATTATGTTCTCATATTATCCAAAGGCCGCAAATATCTTGCATCATTAAAAAAAATAAGTAACTAGACTCCAGGTTCCTCTGTTTTCTTTGAGATAACTAAGATACAATTTTGCCCATTTTTTTGTCTTAGGTAAATGTAAAAATTTTTATATCATTATTAGTCAAAATCCTATTACAGTAGTCCCCTAGAACTGTTTGAAATATTTATAGTACTAAAATTTCTTAATATTAAATGTTACTTTAAAAAAGAAGGTCATAAACTAGTGCTTAAATGATTTATAGTAATTAAGGTGATAATATATTAGACTGTTGGGAAAGGCATGATGCATTTTTCTGTTTTTCTGTGCAAAAATGTGTCATGACTTTCCCAACAACCCAATATTTTACATACTTTTATTTAATTTACATATCAGATTTGTTTTATTTTTAACTGTGTCTGCTTTAATACAAGTTTATCATTTTCTATTTTTATTCTGTGGAAAGAACAGGTTCACAATACATGCCTCATATATTATATCTTCACGTTAGGAAGTACTCATATTGTTTCTCAGCCATATTTGAAAAGAAAATCCAAACTGTGCTTTGGATTATGTTTTTCTATTTTTCTCCTAGTTTTCAAAAAGATCTCTTCATCTGTTTATAATGTCAGTTGGTCTTTAACAAAGTTCCCGTTTCTCCCAAGGTAATGTATGAAATTAGACCTAGAATTTTAATGAGAGCTTGACCCTTGTTAGACATTTTATATCATTTGAAAAAATAATCAGAATGCCATTTCCTCATGGAAATTTGCAATCCTTGAGCATCCAAAGACGATTGAAAAATTTTCATCATAGTAGACTTTAAGTAGGGCTGTTCGTATGGTTTTCTATCCTATATATTGTTTTGCTTTCTTTTGTTTACCAAATGATTACAGAAAGTGAGTTGGGTCCTTCCACTAATTATGAGACTAGAGAATTGGACAGTCCAGTATATTTGGCTTCACCTGGCAGGAAAAGAGGATGGTTATAAACATGGCATAGCAGAGGCATCCAAAAGTTGCTTGGGCTTAAAAATCTCTCCTACCTACTTCTCTTCGAATAAAAGAAGAAATAATCTTATTTTGTTATTATTTAGTAACCCTATTTTCTTATTTTATTCAAGAGGCAACTACTCATTTTTAATCATTTCAATGGAAGAAATGTATTGATGTTCCCTGAGTTTTCATTTGTTCTCCAAAATAGTCCCATCCAATGTTGGGGCTGAATGTGAGTATAGAGTAGGGGAAAACAGATAAAACAATATTTTAGCAAACCGTTTTTTTTTCTTTGAATAATCATGGTTGCTGAAAAGCTCATAAGTAGCATAATTCTAACTTTTAATTGCTAATGGTCTTGGAGATATTTTGTGCATATGTCAATGGTGTAGGTCATTGCCCTTTGTCTCTTCTCTTGATGATAAGTGTCTTGTAACCACTGCCCTGCTCTTCCTAAGTCTTATGCTTCCCTAAGCTTTAAAGGAAAAGACTTTGTTTATTCTGAGACCAGTCGATGCCATAGAAGTTACAACACTGGACTCCCATATGGCCAACTGTGGTTTGAGTCCCAGACCTGGTGGCTTTAAACTCATGCTGGACATGTGTGTGTGCATGCCCAAGATCCTGGAAAGAGAATGGAGGAGAACGGATTGTGGTGTGGCCATTCCCTCTTGGGGTTGTTTTCTCACTTTCCCTCTCACTGTCTCTGTCTCTCTCTCCAGTGAGTGCACACACCCTCAGGCAAAAACCTCTAAAAAAAGATTTTTCTTATTCTTTCCAAATTTCTATAAAATTTGCAGTCTCTGTGACTGAAGATAGTAAAGACAAAGAACATGAGCTTATTTGTAAGCCTTCTGGAGTAATTTAGGTTTCCTAGCATATATGTTTATAATAACTTCTAACCTTTGTACAACACAGCAATTCATTATTTACAAAGCATTCTCCCCTTCCATTTGATGAGTTACTGAGTTTCCATTAGTAATAAGCATTGTATTGTAGTTATAAAGATGAACAAGAAATAGTTTTCATAAGGGGCTTAGTTTTTATCTGTGTGCTTGTGTGTGTGTGTTGTGGTGCTCATAGACACATTACATTTGATTCTCAAAATAATCTTAGAAGGTATATTATCACTATATTAAATTGAATAAACAAAGACTAAAATTAAGAGAGGTTTAATACCTTGCCTAAGATTACGCTATTGGTAAGTGGTAGAGCTAGACATTGGCTATAGATACCATATTCTAGATCTTATCCTTAAAGAATAATTTACTATTAAAAATAATTAGCATGATCTCATCATCTTTTGTCCAGATCATTTTCTCCCTTCTTAATTTGTTGTGAAAGCAATTTAAGAGCATCACGGGCAAGTGGAAGAAATCCAAAATATTTTTTATTTTGCCTGTATAGGTGTATATATTTACTACTCCCAGAACAGGCTTAAATTATGTTTATCCTAGAATATAACTGTAGCAACACTAGATTCATAATGTGATAGAAACTAGACTCATATTTTGCTTTTTTTCTAACTTTATCTTATTCCAATTTCATTCTTCTTCCTTTAGGTCACTTGATATTCATGGCTTGATCAGAAAAGAAAATGATTCTAAGGTGACAGAATTTGTCCTTCTGGGCCTATCATCCTCCAGGGAGCTGCAGCTATTTCTCTTTCTAATATTTTTGTTTTTCTATGTGGCTACTATCCTGGGAAACCTCTTAATAGTGATAACAGTGAGGGCTGATGCCCATCTACTCCAGTCTCCTATGTATTATCTTTTGGGGCATCTCTCCTTCATTGACTTATGCCTCAGCTGTGTCACTGTGCCCAAGATGTTAGGGGATTTCCTACAACAGTGCAAGACAATCTCTTTTTCAGGATGCCTGGCCCAGATATACTTTCTCCACTTTCTGGGAGCCAGTGAAATGTTTCTTCTGACAGTCATGGCCTATGATAGGTATGTTGCCATATGCAATCCTTTGCACTACTTCACAGTCATGAACCGCCAGCTATGCCTTCAGTTGGTTTTGGCCTGCTGGTCTGGGGGTTTAATCCACTCTATCACACAGGTTCTTCTGATCATGCTGCTGCCTTTCTGTGGCCCCAATGAACTAGACAACTTCTATTGTGATGTCCCACAGATCATCAAGCTGGCCTGCATGGACACCTATGTGATGGAGCTGTTGATGGTCTCCAACAGTGGCCTGCTGTCTCTCGTCTGCTTCGTAGTCCTACTATCCTCTTATGCTATCATCTTGATCACCCTGAGAGATTGCTTCTGCCAGGGCCAGAGCAAGGCACTCTCCACCTGTGCCTCCCACCTGACAGTGGTCAGCCTAATCTTTGTGCCATATGTATTCATCTACTTGAGGCCTTTCTGCAGCTTCTCTGTGGATAAGGTAATCTCTGTGTTTTACACAGTGATCACACCCATGTTGAACCCACTCATATACACACTTAGAAATACTGATATGAAGGTAGCTATGAAGAAATTAAGAAAAAAACATGTGGTATCCTGGTGCCTTGTCAAAGGATGAGCTGGAAGAGGTGATTTAGAAAACACACTATTTCTTGGGACACACTTAACTCATTTTGTGCAAGAGGACCTGAAAAACAATTTGATAACTTTGATGCAAAAAAGAAGACAGAGTAAATACTATAATGCTTCACTTGTGATTATAGTTGGAAGGCATAGGTAACTTTCTGGGGCACTAAATACTATGCAAGAAATTCAGGAGCATTTACTGACTATTTAATATCGGGATGATATGAATACTAGGGTCCAAGGACATTTCAAAAAAATGAACTTTTCTATCCTTTTGTCTATAAGTAGTATCCATTTATTCATTTTACTGTTTAACTATAGTCATTCAAAGAAAATAATACTTCTCTTATGTTCTGCTCTTTCCTGTTTAATGATTCCTAATGTCAGCATTTTTAAAGTTTTTCTGATGTATATGGAGTCTTCTGAAGCATTGTGAATTCCTCTCGCCTTGTCTCTAACAAAGCCTAAAAAGAGCACCAACGATCTTATATATTAGTATTTATTCACCTAGGAATTGTGTTCCATATTATGCCAAATTTTCAAATGTATTTGACCAACTCACTTTAATAAAGATATACTTTTAAGAAAATCTATGTGTGATAAAAAGAAAGTCTGAGTACTGGGGTGATGGAAGCTGCTAGTATCTTATTGAGGAGGGTTCTCTAGAAGAGGCATCCCATTTCAAAAATATTTTTGAACAGAATTATGGTGGGTATGAGCTGATAATCTGCCTTTCAACTGATCATGACTATGAAGAATTCTGGGCTCTGATGAAGAAAGAGCTGTGGTTTAAAGCACTTTTCCTGTCTTTTAGCTGCTTGCAGTTATTATCTCTGCATTTCAAATGTGTTTTGAGGAGTAGATGATATTACTTAACTTCATTTTTACAAATGAACTCAGAGTCATTAAGTGATTTGCCCAAAATCATTCGGAAGAACTGTAATCAACTGAGCCGGTCCCATAGCCTAATGGTTAAGGGTGCTAGAATCCATATGACTGACCCCCATTTGAATCCTGGCCCTACTAGCTTTAAAAACATGCTTGGCATGCGTGTGTGCATGCCCCAAATCCTGATGAAATGGAGAAATGGAGAAGGGATTGTGATATGACCACACACCATTGAAGAGGTGGTTTCTCCTTCTTCCTCTCTCACTGTTTCCCCATCCATTCCTGGCAAGTATACATGCGCTGCAGCAATTTAAAAAAATAAGGAAAAGGGTCAATCAAGAAAGCTACTAGTTTTAGATAATTTTTCTTCCCAGAAAAAAAAAATGACCCCAATTGTATAGACCAATTGCTGAATTTTGATTACATCTGTGGGGAGCTCTAGAACTAGAAGATCCCTAAAAATGACTCACTTATGCATTTATATTTAAAGTGATCTATCTTTGGCTTGAGGACCCTTGTAACTTTTTATGGCTATAGGAAGGTATTCATTCTACTTGCTAGGTAATAATGAGAAACTTCTAGCAATATTTTTGTATCTTCTCACTTTATTGCCTAGTAGATAGCTAAGGAGAGGCTTTCAGATTATTTAACTGCAAAAGCACTACTCAGAAAAAAATGTCTGTAACTGTAGTACTAGAATTTGCAGGCTAATTTGAAGTATACTTTCTTTATATTGGAATAAAGAATGGATTTTCTTTTTTTCTGCAAATTAATGACTTTATTTTTAAGAATATAAACATATATATAAATAGGTATGTATTTTTACAGAAGGACTACTCATAGACCAGGAACGAGCAATATGTGGTTGGAGAGACTGCTAGATGGCATGGGTAAAGGCAGTAAGGCATCCCGGATACAGACCATACTCTCCTCTTTCCCCTTAACTCTATGCAACATTGCCACTGAGGTTCTTTGTCTATGGTGAATATTCTGATGAATAGACAGGAGGAAAATGTCAGCCAAAGAGCAACATGTGAGTTTCTTTTCTCATTTACAACCCTCCAGTACTTGCTTAATCAATTACCTTGGTTAAAATTCTCTTTATTAGTAAACACATAAGGTTTGTGTTTTTTCAGAACATACATGATTGAGATCTTGCTGTATGGTGCTACCAAAGTTCCCTGTTCAAATACCATGATCCCACTTCCAAAGCTTGCTGAGCTCTTTGCTCTGGGTTCTACCTTCATGAAAATGGACTGTATCCCTTGTGTGTGCAGCCAAGGCTGGAGCAGTGGTTGAGGGACACTATGTAAGTGGTGTGGGTGGAGCCTGTAAGGTAAACAGGAGGGATCTCTTGTGGCGGGATTTGGACTAGGAGAAAAGGTAGGCTAGGTGCTGGAGACTAAGCCTTTCTCTATTCATACTGCCACACTCTGGAGAAAAAATGAAGAAGAAGAAGAGGAAGAGAAAGAGGAAGAGGAAGAAGAAGAAATTACCTCCCCGTAATTACAGCATTGTGGAAACATAAATGCTTTAGCTTGATTTACAGCTTTTAGATATATTTTCATGGGCTTTATTCATACTCTTGATCTGGACCCCAGAGATATTTGAAGTGGGTCTGCCTCTGTTTTTTCAGGTCTGGTGGCTTTTTAGGGTGCTGAAATAACTGAGAGTAGACAGACAATTCTAATTTATAAAATCATGGGGGAATTTTTTTACTTCACATTTCTAGGACACATAATGGGAACTAATTCTTTGGACACATTTAGCCTAGCTCTAAAGTACAATCATAAGTGTGCCAACATAAGTTAGAAAACACTGCCCTTCCATTGCTAAATGTCTTCCTGTAAGAACCCTAAAACCTAGAAGGTATTATTAGAAAGAAGTCAACATGCCATGCTAACATTTACTCTTAATTTAGAGGAGATATGTCCATGATAACGGGCAGTGATAATGGGCTACTCAAGAGAAACTGGAACCCATATGGCTAATGTGGTTAGAATCCCCTACTGGATCATCTGAAATATGCTGGGCACATGTGTGAGTGCCCAGGATTGAACTGACTGAAGGACTGGAGGAAGGGGATTGTGGTGTGACCAAATCCTATGGATGGTGTTGTTCTCTCTCTCTCTCTCTCTCTCTCTCTCTCTCTCTCTCTTTCTTTTTATTTTTCTGAGTCACTCACCACATATGTACTCATGTACCCTATCATGAATAAAGAAAAAGCAGTATTACCATGAGATCTGTATGGGCATAGGGTGCATAGGAGTAAGAAAATCTAGGGTAATACTTAGGAGTCTCCATATATTTGACTTTTCTAGAGTTTCAAACCATATCTTAGGCCTAATTCCAGGTACTGAGCTTGTTCTGAGACCAGATATGACCCCAGTTTCCACTGATTGTCCCAGTCCTGTTCTTTGTATGACCTCTGAACTGCTTGCAATTTCCCCATACCTATACTTTAAACATGTTAGTTCTTCCCCTGAAATTACTGATCAACATTTCACCTGCAATTTTCAAATTAAAAGTCTCCTTTTTTTGGGAAGGGGTTCTGGCTATAGGATGCATGCGCTCACCAGAGAGAGAGAGACAGAGAGACAGAAAGCAAGAAATCACCCCCCAGGGGGGATGGTCACGCCACAATCCCTTCTCCTCCATTCTCCTCTCGGGATCTTGGGCACACACGCACACGCGCCCAGCGTGAATTTTAAGCCACTGGGTCTGGGACGTGAACCGTGGTCGACTACGTGGGAGTCCAGTGACATAGCCGTTATGCTAACTGCTGGTCCCAATCAGTGAATTCTTGTGCTATGTCTTAAAGTCCCTGTCATGAGGTGGATGTGCCAATTTGGCCTAATGTAAGTTAACTTTGGCCTGCAGCTTTAACAAGGGGTATTTATGTAAAACTAGCCTTAAACTAACTTAGTCTGCATTTGCTATTAACAGCTTATTTGGCTTATACTAACTTAACCTAATATATGCTAATTTTGGCTTAAAACAGGCAGGTGGGGGAGTCTGTCTCAGGTTTCCTGACCCTCCGGCAGATGACTAATTGGCTTCATTGCAAAGTCGCAGCAAGGCTGGGGGTGGGGGGCTATGTGTTCTAATTGTCAGTTTCTAAAGTATTAACAATAGGGAACATAGATTTCATACAGGGTTGAATTAATGGTGGGTCTATTGCAGTTCCGCAATTGTTTGCTTGATGTAGGTGAGTTTTCATGGAATGCAGTTTCGGGAAAGCAGCTCCAGCAAGCAGAGATAACTATCAGCTGATGTGGCACGGCAGCCATCTTGTGATTACCGAGCACGATGCTGAGAAAAGAAAATCTCAAGTATAGATATTAGTTCTTATGGATTTCACTAAAGAATGAAACTTATATAATTTTATAGGGATCTAAAACTTAATTTAAGGAATCCTAATATATTTTAAAGAGGTGAAACTACTGTTCACTTGGTAAGGGCGGGGACAGATTTTTCAACTGGCAATAAAGTGACTAACAAATTAACGAAGAACTTTAACGTGGGTTTGTGGCATACTTAAAACATTCTTATTGTACCTGTGGCGCCACTGTTATGTATTTTGTTAGAACATTAGCTATAGTGGGACGGGAGTGTCCTGGGCCAGTTTCAGCCTAAAAGGTTATTTTTAAGCTTATGCTAAATGTATCTTTAAGGGCCTTCCAAAGGTCAAGAAGATTTCTGCCTAGATGTGACTTCAGCATACCCTCTATTGTGACCATGCTGGGGTGAAGCATTGTAATCAACAGTAGGTGGTCAGAGCAAAGGGGAGCAGTCAGGGGACTTTTGGGAAATTTAATCATATACTCAGGATGTATAAGAGAGCTATGTAATGCTTTTATAGTAGTATATCAGGGAGTCAGAGGGGGGTCGCTTCCCAGCAAGACTACCGCAGCCTCTGGAGCATACAGCAAGTGGCCTTGCCAAACATGCAGAGTGGACCCAAGCTTTGCTCATAGGTCAGGGGGCATACAGCAGCAGCCTTGCCAAGATGCTGATTTGACCTAAGGTCAAAGGCTCATAAGGTCAAAGGCTCAAAACAGATCCTGGGGCCCTACCTGGTCGGACTCCTCCAATTTTAGTCAAGACGACAGCCTTGATCATGTCTAGAAGACCCCAAACCTAATTATAATGTCATTAACATACTAAATGACACACGTACTAGTTCCATAAGAGTTGATAGTTTCCTGGACAACTACCAGAAAAGTTCATGAAAGGAAGGAAAGGAGGGAAAAGAGGTAGATTTTGAATTCCAAGAAATCTCTGCCTTTTTCTTGCAAAAACTTTGAATGTTCCTCCCTTCTATTACTTTAAGGCTTCCTCTCACTTGTCATATCTTTTTTTTTTTGGAGAGGTTTTTGCTAGAGGGTGCATGCATTCACCAGAAAGACAGAGAGAGACAGAAAGTGAGAGATCGCCACCCAGCGGTGATGGCCACGCCACAATCCCTTCTCCATTCTCCTCTAGGGATCCTGGGCATGCACGCACATGTGTCTGGTGTGATTTTATGCCACCAGGTTCAGGACTCGAACTGTTGTCGACTACATGGGAGTCCAGCAACATAGCCATTATGCCAACTGTTGGTCCTGCCCCCATTTGTCATATTTTAAACTCCCCAGTTCAAAATGAACATGAAATTGATTTGAGAGCTCATCTGCTTCTCTGTTCCTTGGCCATTGAATAAATTTTGTGCCATTGACACAAGTTCCAGTTTTGTAAGTTGGATCTGACACTGAATAGCAAAAGGCCCCATCTTGGAGAATTAATTAAAAATTGTTGACATAAGCACTTCCCATATTTATTTCAATTTTCTCTTTGCTTATTGGGCTGTCCCATGATTCAGTGGTCTCTATATCGGAAATATTTAGCATGACACACTGCCCAGGATAAATAATTTTTGAAAAAAAGAAGCAAGAAAATAAAGAAATAAAAAAGAAACAAGGAAGGAAAGAGAGAAGGAAGGATGAAAAAGAAAGAAACATGATGCCATCCTTTATTTCAAAAGGAATTTGATTAGAGAAACACAGTGAAAACAGGACTGCCAGTTACACATTTCTTTGTTTAAACAGCCTCTACATTTGTAATCTAGAGAGTCGTAGTAAATAATATGTTTACAACAATAACAAGCATTTATTTATTTATATTTGAGCAGCTTTTGCCTCTTTTTCACCAGAGAGAGACAGAGATAGAGACAGTGAGAGGGAGAGTGAGAAACCACCTCCACAGGGGTGATGGTGATGTCACAGTCCCTTCTCCTCCTGGGATCCTGGGCATGCATGCCCAGGTGAGCTTCTTGTCGCTGCGTCTGAGACTCCAACCATGGTTTGCCTCATGGAAGTCCAGCAACGTAACTGCTACACCATCTGCTCGTCTCAAACAAGCACTTTCATGCTCAGTGTGGTAATATCTTTGCCTCAGAAACTCACCTTAACCAAGTTCGCTGAAATTTACTATCTTTTCTCCTTTGTTATAATTATACCGTTTAAGCACACAGAACTTATGTTAGGCTTGACCTGAAAGTTTATACTGAGTTAGCAATAAATTTTATACTAGATTTTAGAGGTATAATCCTCAATCCTTGTCATGCCACCTTAACCTAAAATCTTTTAGAAACACATTTACGTAATAATTGGACTGAGGTAGTATCTTCATGGTTTTACGAACTTAAATATTTTGATAATGTTCATGAACTGTAGAAAATGTAAAAATTAAGTGAACTACTTTAATGTTTTCATATGCAAAGAAAGTATTTTGCTTTGGGGTTAGTTGTTCAATGTAGCAATACTGAGCATAACTACCTCTTCTCTTGTCACAGCAACTTTGAGTAAATTCTGCAAAACTGTGGAAACATGTTGATTAACTAGTTACTCACCAAACAGTCTTCAATGTGGGCTTACAAATATTTAGTGGGATTACACTTGCACTTGTTCCACTTAACAGAAGTCTCCAACTGCTGCTCAGTCCCTTACCCAGAAATTCCCTCAGGGATCTGATGATACATAAAGATTGCTGGGAGTTTCTTCCTTCAGGCAACTAGGAATATTAGAAAGACACTCTTGCAGACCAAGGCTAGAAGCCACAGCATGGCTATACAGTCATAGTCCTATCTTTGTGAGAGAGAAAAACACAGGACCTCTTAGACTAGGAGAGAAAATGTGGCACATACATTAGTGAGGCTTCATCCTACAATATCAGTCTGTTAGTGTGGATCTCTGCCTGCAGATCAAGTTTTATCTCAGAGATCTTATTCGAGAGCTCAGGTTATATAACCGCATGTCCTGGGCCCATACTCAAAAAGACAGCCAGGGTAAGTTTTCTATTTAGAGTGACACTTTAACCACTGCGGAAAGAGGCAAGAGAAATTTTTATTGATTTACGTTATATTCTAGGATAAAGAGGCATCTTTAAATTCTTCACCTACTTTACGACATGTGTTCTAATAATTCTAAGGAGTTTAGAAAATAGTTGATTACCATTTAAAGTGTGCATTAATATTATCTCAGTTGAAATTTGTACTGGCTTTACTATTAACAGTGAAGCTTAGATAATTCACCTTCCTGTCTGTGACTCATTGATTTAATCAATGGCTCAATGAATGGAATAAAATCAAGTGATCTTTAAGGTTCACTTTACTTATATAAGTATAGGACTTTTCATAGTTTATGGTCTAGTCTAAATGAACTTAGTGTGGTCACTTAAAAATATTTCTCTAAAGTAAATGACTATGTCAGGAATTGAGTTTCATTCATCTTTTTATCTATAGCACAGTACCAGATACCAAAAATGTGCTCAATAAACATTTCTCAAGTCAAAGAATAATATTAGTACTATATGAAATACAGAAGATCAAATAGATATACCTTAAGCAGTTTCTACATTGTGTTTAATTCATTTGTAGCTTCTTTTAAAGCTTTACTTGCTCAGGTTATTATTTATCTTTCAGCTTTACAAACATAATTAGCAGATGGTTTCCTCAGCTGTGGCTAGTCAGAGAAACAGGATTGGATTGATAGATAATAACATAATGTTAAGTGACTAGAGATCTAAAAACATCCATGTATTGTAATCTATGAGGGATATTGAAGTCAAGGACACTGTTTCACTAAGAGCTTCCCATGAGATGGAACTTACTATGAGGAAAGAGGTCCAGACTGTGGGAGAGAAAATGTGGCACATACATTAGGAAAGAAGTCCAGAATGTTCCCAAAATCTGGAAAGGAGGGAGAAAGGAAGAAATCGAGGAAAAGGAATTGCAGTGTGACCAGGCCCTGTAACAGTGCTTTCTTCTCTTTCCCACCACTCTTTGACCAAATTTTTTTATAGTGTGTCACAGACATAAGTGCTTTATGTGTATGTATTTAATTCTTATTCTATGTGGTATGTACTATCTTACAGACATTTCACATTTGAGAAAACTGAGACAAAGTTAAGTAACTTGCCTAAGATACAATAGCTAGCAACTGGTAGAGCTGAATTTTGAACCTAAACAAACTGGGCTCCAGTTATCTCTTTAACAACTTCTCTCTCTTATTTTCCACTCTAGCTTCCTTTCTGCTGAGAGAGTGATCTTACTTTATAGTATGCCCAATCATTCAAGGTAAATTCCTAGTTCCTCAATTTAGAACACAAGATTCCCTATGATCTGGATTTCCTTTCAGCCTCATCTTCTGACCCTTATGTGGATTCTGTGTGGAATTGTGTCAAATTTGGTGTCCCTGTCCCAGAGAGTATTGTGATTTATACCTTTTTATTTTCACATATCCAATTCACTAGGTTTGGGATGTTCCTCCTGCCCTGTCCACTCTTCTGTGCCCACGTCCTTCAATCTTCATCAAGTCACCTCCAACTCATTTTCCCTCAGTATCCTCTCTGGAAAACTCTTATGCAGAGAACTGTGGCAGATTAAATGCAGATTGCTTCCAATTGATTGTTGACATGTATCAGTTAAGATAATGTCTGGATTAATTTACAATGGAGATTGCAAATTTGATTTGAGAAAAATCGGACACAAAATATGTATATTGTGATGATCTTTCCAGTTGCAATTGTAGTCCTTTTCTCTAAACAGTGTAAATAGTTAAAAAAAAAAATTCTTCAGGATTAACAAAAGAAGCCTGCTGATTATTGTAGCAGATTTTCGACTTTCACACAGTGGTTTTGATGTCATCAGACCTAGTGCATACATAGTCATTTAAATAAAAGAATCTTTTTTTCTTCTTTTTTTGGAGAGGTTTTTACTATAGGGCACGTGTGCTCACCAGAAAGACAGAGACAGAGACAGAAAGCAAGAAATCACCCCCTGGGGGGATGGCCACGCTGCAATCCCTTCTCCTCCATTCTCCTCTCGGGATCTTGGGCATGCACACACACACGCCTGGCGTGAGTTTTAAGCCACCGGGTCTGGGATGCAAACCGTGGTCGAATACATGGGAGTCCAGCAACATAGCCATTACGCTAACTGCTCTGGTCCCAATACAAGAATCTAGAAGTCTCATAGCTTAGGGTTAAATACTAACTCTGCCACTCTCTGGCTCTGTGATCTTGGGCATGTTGTTTACTCTGTGCTTCAGTTTCTTTTTTCTCTGAAATGGGCATAATGATAGACTACCTTAAGGAATTTGGGGGGAATTAAATAGTCATATGTCAGACACTTAGAATAGCATTTTGTATATAGTGTTTTCTTTTTATCTAAAGGTTTTTTTCAGCCCTTATGATTTTGCCAATTGGCGATGACGGAGCATAATTTGCCTTTGCTGGTATAGAATATTCTAATGTTTTAGGGACATGGAGTATATTTTCCACCTGAAGGGCTTTGTACATAGAAAATAAATAATTTCAAAAATTCAGTCCTTTTTCATGAGAACTTTTATCTCTTTATATATCCAATATTTTAATCTAAATATCACATTTATTTAAGGAGATGTGTAATGTGTGCTTTCTGGATTCTGAATACTATAATTCAAATACTAGCTATGTCATGAACTGTTTTATTGGGTAATGTACCTAATCTCTTCAATCTTTGGTGCTTTGCTCTATTAAATGGAGATAATAAAAAAATAAGATGTTTTTGTGAAGATAGAATGAAGTAACCTATGCAAATTATTAAGCAATTAATCCTTCACATGGTAACATGTTCAGTAAATGTTAACTACTGTTAATAGTATCTCTACAATGGATATGAACATATGTTATAGTTGATTATGTAAGGCATGAAATTATAAATGGATTTTAATATTTTCTAGTAGTACACTATAACTTTTTAATGTTATTTTTTAAAATTTACTTTTAACTACTGTACATCTTTATAGTGTACAACATGGTTTTGTCCAGCACGAATACATTGCAAATTAGTCAAGTCAGATATTACAATGTATGTTATCATCATCGGAAAACTTGCTTATGTCTATTAAATGTTTTGTTTGGTTTTTGCCCTGGTCCCCTCTCCTCCAATCCCTTGTACCCACTCCTTTTTATACTATTTCTAGTATCCACAGTTGGCCTTCTTGGTATTATACATTCCAATCTTTCATTTTCTGCTAAAACTTTTATATAATAGCTGAATAGGTCAAATTATAAATTCTGCTTAGAGAGATCCCATTTTATAGAGTCAAATTATAAAGGAAAACACTTCATACATTTAAAAAGTTATATAGATGATCTCATTTTAATTCTGAAACACCTTTGTGAATTAAATAACTTTAATCACTCCCCTTTTATAGATGAAAAACCTGAGATTCAGAGAAGAGGTGATTCACCCAAAGTTATTCAGTTGACAAAAGCACTCAAACTTACACAATTCACCAAATGGGCAGTGGTCTGTCCACTATCTATGCAAGAAAGAGATAGTCTTAGTAAAGGTAGAGAATAGCTAGTGATTTGCAGTATTTCAGAAAAGCCATTTTTGGTTCAAGGAACTTATTTAGATCCTGTTTTTGTTTTTTTTTTTCTTTTTAATTAAATTTTATTTACAGAAATAGGTGGCAGCTTGTCTACTCCTTTATTTTTTTAATGTTTGTTTTTGTTACATTCATTCACTGTATATCATTGTAGCATACAAAATGAATTTTCCCATACAGAATACACTGTATATTGGCTAAAATATATTACTATATATTTTATCGTCAACAGGTAATTTTCCATTTTGTGTTTTTTATGTGTTTTACTTTTTTTTCCCCCTTGATTTCCTCCCTCTTACCCTCTGCCATTTCCAACTCTTCTATGCTGTCTCTGGTATGACTCGTCTCTTTGAAGAATTTACCCATGACTATTCTTAGACAATATTTTTCTCTGTATGCCTTATATACACTATACACAGTTTATAAAATGGCATCAAAGACTTGTTTTTAAATGACCATTTACAGTGTTATCTGTATAGGAATATATATATATATATATATATATATATATATATATATATATATATACATACACACACATGCAGCATAATTTCCAAGTCAACAGGTCGAGGATTCAAACTGCAGTCAGCCATACGGCATATGGGAGTTCAGGGACACTACTGCTGTGCCATCTGCTGGCTCTATTCTTCTTATGCATATTTTATACTCAATAAATATACATAGGTACAACTTAAATATTTTCAACTTGAAGGCATTTTTTTTTATTTCTAGTATTGTCTGGAAATAACCAAGATTCATTAGCATTATAGTTTGCTGTCTTCAGACAAAAAAAACATATATTCCTTCTCAGACACTGTGAAAAATCTTAGCTGAGAAATGGTACTGAATCATATTCAGAAAAAAAGAAATTTTAAATGAGTTTTGTTTTTATCTCCCTATACAATCACAACAGATAAGGGGAAACCTATGCCTACCATAAAATACACAAAAAATAAAAACATTTAAAATTTGACAAATTATGACATCTTCCAAACATTGCCACCTGCTGTCATATGATTAATTGGAAATAAATACCCTGAACCACTAGGCAGCATTTGCATGTGACAAACATAGTCTGCATAGCCTCGTAGGCAATGAGAAAATACAAACAGCAGTTCTTCCACTTTAAAAGCCAATTGCAATAGCCAAGAGTAGGGTCCTAAGGAAATAAATCATAAATGTTGGGTTTCGATTCTTTAACAAAAAACTGAGAGAGGATAACAGGAGTGAGTGAAGCAATATATTCTGTGTGATAAGTTTGTCTCAATAGAAAGTGCTTGGATATATATTTAAAAAGCACCAAAGTTATGTATAAACATGAGACAAAACAAGCACAGACACCAGCTGTGAAGAAATAATATGTCAATAAAAAAAACCTTCTATCTACTTTGCAATTATTTTACAACAAAATCTTTTAAGTCTGTTCCTATTAAGTAGTCTTGCACTCAAAGCAGTTTCTTTTCTAAGGTCAGAGTCCCCAAGGGGGCTATTGGGTCATCAGAAAAATTATGAAGGGTTTTTGCATGGAAGAACACATCATGACTTTTCTAACAACCCAATAGTTCTCATATTCACATGGGAGTGCATCGAAATTTTCAACCAGAGTACTGTAGGTGCTAAAGTATAAGACTCATCCTCATCCACTGGGCTGAATCGAGCAAGCTGGAGAGACAGAAAACATTTTTAATACATGGAACATATGTTGAATATAGTAAGCCACACATCATGGACCCTCAGAGACCCCTTTAATCATCAGCTTACAATAACATAGGAAAGCATGAAAAAGAACATGCTCCCTGCCATTCATTGTATCACAGTGGGTCAGGACCTTGGAAATGCCTAAATGCGGAGAGTACTTTGCTTGGTATTAGTGTCATTTTACTTATTATAATTTTACATTAGAAAGAACTCAAACACACTGATCTGTATGTAGTATATGATAAACACATGAGGAAATAACAGACAGAAACAACTTTCCAAAATTACAGTTTGCACTCCTTATGAATAACCCAGTATCTACCTGTGTTTAATGTTAACCACAAATTATATTATTTTTATCTTACTGAAATGTAATTGAGAATAGGTTATGAAGATCACAGTCTTACTGCTTTAAACAAAATATGTATTCTTTTATCAAAACAAGGATAAAGATACATAGTGTTTCCAGGAAAAAAATAATTTTTGAACTAAAATAACCAGTGTCATCTCCATGTCTTCCAGACGAATGAATGTGTCCAATGGAGAAATCACCAGCCCCGTCAGCTACTTCATCCTCCTGGGCTTTCCCTCCAGCCCAGAAAAGCAGCTCCTCTACTTCGGGCTCTTCTCAGTGGCCTACACTCTAACCCTGATGGGGAACGCAGCCATCACCTGTGCTGTGCGCTGGGACCGGCGTCTTCACACGCCCATGTACATCCTCTTGGGGAATTTCTCTCTGCTGGAAATCTGTTTTGTCACCACCACTGTCCCTAACATGATGGCAAACTTTCTCTCCACAAGCAAGTCCATCTCTTTTGTGAGCTGTTTTGCACAGTTCTACTTCTTCTTTTCCCTCGGCTGTGATGAGGGCTTATTTCTTTGCATCATGGCCTTTGACAGGTACCTTGCCATCTGCCGCCCTCTGCATTATCCACGCATCATGACCAGGCAGCTGTGCACCGGCCTCGTCATCTTTGGATGGTCATGTGGGTTCATCATCTTCCTAACTCCAGTAGTTCTCATTTCACAGTTTCCCTTCTGTGGCCCAAATGTCATCAACCACTTTATGTGTGACCCTGTCCCACTAATGATGCTGTCTTGTTCTGAAGACACCACCACCCAGCTCATTTACTCCACTCTCAATTCTTTCTTCATGATAAGCACCTTTGTCTTTATTCTCTGTTCCTACGCTCTGGTGCTTCTGGCTGTGGTGAGGATGCCCTCAGAGTCTGGCAAACAAAAGGCTTTCTCCACTTGTGCTTCCCATCTAGCTGTGGTAATCCTATTTTTTAGTTCTGTTATGGCTATGTATGTTTGCCCTGGATCAGGTGTACTTACACCCTGTAGAAGTACAAAAATTTGTTACCTTATTTTATTCTGCGATAACGCCTCTCTGCAATCCTCTAATATACAGCCTCAGGAACAAGGAGATGAAGGCTTCTCTGAGGAAAATCTTCAGGACTGAAAGATCAGTTCATAAAATATAAACCAGAAATTATAGTGAACCAAAATCAGCCCAATCTACCCTAATAAGACATGAGTAAAAAAATTTCTAGAAAGTCAGTGACTTTGATTAGGAAACTGTTACAAAAGCCCATATATCTTACACATCATTCAATACTGATGGATTAGTCTTAGTTTAAAAGAAAATCTTAATTGGGATCTTTATGTCTAACTCAGTTTCTAAAAGACAGCATAATAAACTACATATTTCAAAATCGAAGCAGCTTATAGATATATAACATAGGTCATATACTTGCTTCAAAATAAAATAAAATTATCTTTCACTGCAGTTATTGACTAAAAAGAATTTTACATGAAATTAGTCTAGTCTTGCAGGCATGATCTTACCATTCTACCTCCAAAGACTAATTAGCATTTTTTAAAAATTTTTTATTATCATCATATTCTTCTTTATATTACATTGAATTACATATAACTTTACAGTGTATTACATTGCTTTTTCAAAAGGGAATGCCATGCATGTCAGTCAGTACAGAGACATTAATCTCCCCGCTTCAACATTCAATATCTTTTCTATGTTTTCCCCAATCATTATTATTATTATTCTAATTATTTTTTAAAACAGTCAATTGCTATTTCTCATTTTGCTTGTACAAATACTTTGCCCATCATGAAATACTTCTCAGACAAATCCAGTTGAGAATACTATACATGTCAACATCAACAGTTAATAAGCCGTACCTGTTTCTCACTAACGTCCTGCCTCTCTATTGTTCACTTGTTATCTTTCTCTATCCTCTTCTCTTCACTTCCCCCATTCCACACTGTCCTATTCTCATTAAGTACCTTCACTGCTTATATGTCCTCCAATTTTTGCTCTCTATCATAGAGTGCTGATAGTCGGTATATATTGAGTGGATACATACAATATCTTTCTTTCATAGCCTGGTTTACTTCACTCAGCAATATACCCTCCGTATCTGACCACTTTCTATCAAATTCCAGGGTCTTGTTATTTTTTATGGCTGAGTAGTTTTCCATAGAGTATATATACCACACTTTTCCAATCCATTCATCAGTTTGTGGACATTTAGGTTGGTTCCATGTCTTGGCAATTGTGAATAATGCTGCAATAAACATTGATGTGCAAACACTTTTCTGACTGAGCGTTCTCCTGTCTTATGGGTAAATACCCAGAAATGGGATTGCTGGATCAAATGGTAGTTCTATTTGTAGATCTTTGAGGAACCTCCATATTGTTCTCCAGAGTGGTTGAACTAGTTTACATTCCCACCAACAGTGTAGGAGGGTTCCCTTTTCACCACATCCCCGCCAACACTTATCATTTTTTATATTCTTCATCTTTGCCATTCTGACAGGGGTGAGATGTTATCTCATTGTAGTTTTTATCTGCATCTCCCTTATGATGAGGGATGTTGAGCATTTCCTGATATGCTTTTTGGCTGTTCGTATGTTTTCCTTAGAGAGACTTTTGTTACGCTCATTTTCCCATCTTTTAATTGGGTTCATCATTTTTTTTTTTTGCATAAGGCACTTGAGTTCCCTATGTATTCTGGTTATCAGTCCCTTGTCTGAGGCATATTTAACAAAAATATTTTCCCATTCTGAGGGTTGTTGGTTCACACTTGTTACTGTGTCCTTTGCTGTGCAGAAACTTCTTAGTCTAATATAGTCCCACTTGTCTATTTTAGGGATTATTGCCTGTGCTTTGGGAGTCTTATTTAAGAAGTCTTTGCCTACTCCAATGTCCCCCAGAGTTTCCCCAGCATTTTCCACCAGTAGTTTTATTGTTTGAGGTCTTAGGTTCAGATCTTTGATCCATTTTGAGTTGACTGTTGTTAATGGTGAAAGATGGGGTTCAGTTTCATCTTTCTGCAGGTGGATACCCAGTTTTTCCAGCACCATTTACTAAAGAGGTTTTCCTTTTCCCAATGGATTGACATCCTTTGTCAAAGATCAGTTGGCTGTAAGCTTTGGGGGTTATTTCTGGGGTCTCTATTCTCTTCCATTGGTCCACTTGTCTGTTTTTATGCCAATACCATGTTGTTTTGATGACCACAGCTTTATAGTATATCTTGCGATCAGGGAGTGATATGCCTCCTACTCCATTCTTCTTGCACAGGATTGCTTTTGCAATACGAGGTCTTTTATGGTTCCAGACAAATTCTATGATTGCCTTTTCTAGACTCTGAAGAATATCTCTGTTATTTTGATTGGAATTGCATTAAACATGTAGATTAATTTGGGTAGAATTGCCATTTTGATTATGTTAATTCTTCCAATCCAGGAGCATGGGATGTCCTTCCACATTTTTATGTCACTTTCAATGTCTCTTTTAAGATTTTCGTAGTTTTCCTTATAAAGGTCTTTGACTTTCTTAGTTAGGTTTATCCCTAGGTATCTTATACACCTTGTGGCTACGGTGAAAGGGATTCCATTCTTCAGCTCTGCTTCGTTCAACTTGTTGCTCATAAATAGAAATGCTATAGATTTTTGGATATTGATTTTGTATCCTGCCACCTTACTGTATTCACTTATTACTTCAAGCAGTTTTTTCATGGATACCTTTGGGTCTTCTAAGTATACCATCATGTTATCTGCAAATAAAGATATTTTCAATTCTTCTTTGCCTATTTGAATGCCTTTAATATTATTCTCTTCTCTGATTGCAATAGCTAAGACTTCCAGTACTATATTAAAGAGCAGTGGAGAAAGTGGGCAGCCTTGCCTAGTACCTGTTTTCAGAGGAAAAGCTTTCAGCTTTTCCCCATTCAGTATAATGTTAGCTGTAGGTTTTTCATAGATTGATTTTATTGTGTTCAGAAATGACCCTTCTATACCAATCTTACTTAGAGTCTTAATCCTAAAAGGATGTTGTATTTTATCAAATGCTTTCTCCGCATCAATTGAGATGATCATATGGTTTTTATCTTTCTTTCTGTTAATGTGGTGTATTACATTTATGGTCTTGCATATTTTGAACCACCCTTGCATCCCTGGTATAAAGCCTACCTGATCGTGATGAATGATCTTTGTTATATGTTGTTGGATACGATTTGTGAGTATCTTGTTGAGAATTTTCACGTCTATATTCATCAATGATATTGGTCTGTAGTTTTCCTTTTTTGTCATATCTTTATCTGTTTTGGGGATGAGGATGATGGAGGCTTCATAAAATGAATTTGGAAGGTTTCCTTCCTTTTGAATCTTTAGAAATAATTTTAGTAGGATAGAGGTTAACTCTTCCTTAAAAGTTTTGTAGAATTCACAAGTGAAGCCATCTGGGCCTGGGCTTTTCTTTGTTGGGAGGTTATTTATTACTGATTCAATCTCCTGGCTTGTTATGGGTCTATTCATGTTCTCTATGTCTTCCTGATCCAATCTTGGTAGATTATATGCATTCAGGAATTTGTCCATCTCCTCCAGGTTATCTTGTTTGTTGGCGTAAAGTTGCTCATAGTATCCTCTAATGATATTTTGTATTTCTGCTATGTCTGTGGTAATATTGCCTGTTTCATCACATATTTGATTAATCTGGTTTCTTTCTTTCTTCTTCTTGATCAGTCTAGCCAATGGTGTGTCGATCTTGTTCATCTTTTCAAAGAACCAGCTTTTGCTTTCATTTATTTTCTGTATGGTTCATTTATTTTCTATTTCATTTATTTCTCCTCGAACCTTTATTATTTCTTTTTTCCTGGCATTTTGGGAGTTTGTTTGTTGTTGTTTTTCCAATTGAGGCATGATGAGAAGTTATCTACTTGCCATCTTTCTATCCTTTTCTTATGTGCACTAATTGCTATGAATTTCCCTCTTATGACTGCTTTTGCTGTGTCCCATAGATTCTGGACACTTGTTTCATCATTATCATTAGTTTCCATAATTTTTTTTTATTTCAGCCTTAATTTCTTCAGTAGTGAAAAAGTCATTCAGAAGTAGGTTGTTCAGTTTCCATGTGTTCGTGTATTTTCGGGGTTGTGTCTTGAAATTTATCTTGAGTTTAATTCCATCATGGTCATAGAAGATGCTGGGTACAGTTTCTATGCCTTTGAATCTATAAAGGCTTGATTTGTGTCCTAATATATGATCTATCTTTGAAAAGGTTCCATGTTGGGGTGAGAAAAATGTATATGTTGTGGATGTAGGGTGGAAAGTTCTATAGATATCGGTCAAGCCCATTCCATTTATAGTATCATTTAAGTCCTGTATCTTTCTATTTATTTTCTGTCTAGAAGATCTGTCTATAGGAGATAATGGGGTATTGAGATCTCCAACAATTATAGTATTTCTCCCTATCTCTCCTTTTAGCTCCAGCAGTCTTCCCTTCACATATTTAGGCGCACCTGAGTTGAGTGCGTAGATATTTATAAGGGTTATGTCTTCTTGCTGGATTACCCCTTTTACTATTATATAATGCCCTTCTTTGTCTCTTCTTACAGTCTTTGTCTTGAAATCTATTTTGTCTGAGATCAGTATCGCTACTCCAGCCTTTTTTTGATTTCCATTTGCTTGGAGTATCTTTTACCAACCCTTGACTGTTAGTCTATGTATGTCTTTATTCATAAGGTGAGTTTCTTGTAGGCAACAGATAGAGGGTTTCTGTTTTCTTATCCATTCAGCCAGTCTATGTCTCTTAACTCGAGAATTTAATCCATTGGTATTCACTGTAATTATCGATATTTCCATACCTGATCCTATCATTAAGTGAGCCATTTTCTTGGTTGCTTTTTGTTCTCGTATAACTGTCTCTGATTTTTTAACTTTCCTGGTATAATACTCCCTTCAGAACCTCTTGAAGAGCTGGTCTGGAGTTGGTAAATTCCTTCTAATTTTATTTATTTGAGAATGTTTTTATCTTTTTTTCCCATATGAAAGATAATTTTGCCGGGTATAGTATTCTTGGTTGAAATTGTTTTTCACTCAACACTTTTACTATGCTTCCCCATTCTTTCCTTTCCTGCATTGTTTCGGCTGAGACATCCAATGTTAGCCTGATGGGGTGACCTTTGTAAGTAACCTGGCGTTTCCCTCTTGCCAACTTTAGTATCTTGTCTTTGTCTGTTGTTTTTGCCAGTCTGGCTATAATGTGCCTTGGAGATCTTCTTGGGTTGATTCTACCCGGGGTCCTATGTATTTCCTGGGTCTGGATACTTGAATGCCTTTCTAGATTTGGAAAGTTTTCTTCCAGGATCTCGTGGAATAAATTATCTTATTATTTTCTTCCTCTTCTGGAATACCAATTATCCGGATGTTGGGGCGCTTGATAGTATCCAGTATTCCTCGTATATTATCCTCATTTTTCATGGTTGTTTTCTCAATCTTCTTGATACTTTTTTCTAGGTCAGATGTTTTGTCTTCTATGTTGGAGATTCGATCTTCTGCCTGGTCTAACCTACTTTTAATACTTTCAAGGGAGGTTTTGATTTCCTGTATCACATTCTTTAATCCTAAAAGTTCCATCTGGTTCTTGTTTATGGTATCCATTTCTTCTTTCAAGTCATTGAAGGACTTCCTCATCTCCTGGAGCTCCTTGTCTCTTTTCTCTTCCATCTCAGTTAGTTTGGTCACTACAAATAATCTGAATTCCTTATCAGACATGTCCACGACGTACATTGTATTGACTGTGGGTGATGTAGGCTTGATGATTTCCCTTGGGAGAGAGGCCTTTTCTTGGTTGCTCATATTTCTTGAGCCTCTGCGATTGTTCCTAGTCATCAGTTAATCTATATGTTTCTTCCTAACTGATTGTTAAAAGTTGTACAGGCTTAGAAAATTGATGATTTCCCTTATGGTTGGCCTACCTGTTGCTCACAATTACCATTAACTGCTGCCACTACCCTGGATGGCCCAAAGTCTTCACTGTCTCTAAGGAGAGGTGAGTCTTCAATTGACTGAATAAGCAACACCCCAAGAGCAAAGAAAAACAGAATGAAAAAAGTAAATCGCGCATGTTGCGCACCGTGCGCTATTCAAATCACTAGCATTCAAAGAGTCCAAAGGCTAGTGGGAAAGGGTCAGAAGATGAGTGACAGGACCAGGTTGGTTGGGCCTGCAGCCTGAATCCGCCTGGAGCCCGGAACTGCTGGCCGGCTCGATCCGGATTGCGGGTGGGGTGGGGTGGGAGTTCACCTTAAAGTCCCAGACAACCAACCTGGGGGTCCAAGGAGGAGAAATGGTGGGGATCCGTGGAGATTCAGAAGGGTCGGGCCTGCAGCCTCAGTCCGCCTGGAGCCAAGAACTGCTGGCCAGCTCTATCCGGATTGCGGGTGGGGTGGGGTGGGAGTTCTCCTTAAAGTCCCAGACAACCAACCTGGGGTCCAAGGAGGAGAAATGGTGGGGATGCATGGAGATTCTGAAGGGTCGGGCCTGCAGCCTGAGTCCGCCTCTAATTAGCACTTTTACACTGAGCATTTTAGAGAAACTGTCTTAGCTCAATGGTAGGTCAGAAAGCACCCAAAACAAAATTAAGAAACATAGTGACTATTATTTACTTAGAACAGAGTCTAGATAGAAGATGATGTAAAGGATCAGTTATAAGTATTTAACTCCCTTTGCATCAAATCTAGTGTCAAGTGGCAATTTGGGGAACCATATTTTATTTCAGTATTATTGCTGTATAATATATTTAAGTATTATTCTAAGATCTCTAAAGAGTAGCTCATCCTTAAAATGTGTATCACAACTGTTGGCTTGTTAGCATATTTTATTTTAGCCATCAGTCATCTATTATTCCAAAGATGATTTTCTAAAATGTAATCAAAAGGCAATAGAAAAATAAGATGCAATTTAGAAAGCCACATTTACACCCCACAGAAAGTCATTTATTCCACAAATTGATATGCAACTGTAATTGGACTTTCTTTATGAGAGAACATAGGATTTCACATTTTCTAGATTTTGAGAGGCAGGACTTCTGAGGGTTCCACAACAAGACAGATTTCTTTGTTCTATTTCACAGGAACAACATCAATTCAATGTATAAACAAAGAGAATGACTGGATGGGCAATTATTTGCATAAGCAAAAATCTTAAGTACTTTACCCAAAATATCAGTTATGTAGGTGTCAGATGCTGATGTTTTCATTTTTTTCCCTTTTTTTTGAGAGGTGTTTGCTATAGGGCGGATGCACTCACCAGACAGAGAGAGACAGAGAGACAGAAAGTGAGAAATCACCCCCCAGGGGGAAATGGCCACACCGCAATCCCTTCTCCCCCATTCTTTTCTTGGGATCCTGGACACCCACACACACGCACCCAGCATGAGTTTAAGCCATCAGGTCCAGGACTCGAACAGCAGTTGACTACATGGGAGTCCAGCGACATAGCCATTATGCTAACTGCTGGTCCCAGGTGTCAGATGTTGATGTTTTTTGATTATTTTAATGATGGTTTCTCTTTGCATGTTCATGTTTTGTTATACAATATTTCTTAGTAGATATTGAAAAATGATGAAAATTTGTGTGCTTAATAAAGTGTACCATTAATTGTTTATACAGGTGTGTGCTTTCTCCTTTTGTAAGTAACTGAGAGATGATAACTAACATTTTATATTTCAGACTTTTCATAACCCAGAAAAACTTTCACCTCAGATTTTAAGTTGCTCCCACTTAACAGAATGAAATCCAAATTATGTAATAACTTTTACTAAATTTAGGACTTTATAAATGAAGAATTTAATGATAAAATTTGAACTACAAATTCGTCTAATTTAAGAGATAATCTACTTATAAGGATACTCAGTTGATGATTTCTTGTATTGATAATTTCCCTCACATGCTCCTTTCAACCACTATCAAAAAATTACATTTTGGGACTGACTGTTAAGAGTATGTCTCCACTTTCCATATACAGACTGTCTGCACTCTATGGTAGAGACTGAAAGACTGGAGGATATAAAAGCATTAAAAATTGTTATGGACACTGGAGACAAAGTGGAAGGAAAGTGTGGGAGGGGAAGAGTGCAGAAACAGAAATTAGGGGGAAAAATGGAGAGATAAGATATTTTCAGGACACAGACATAGTTTGTTATCTGTTAATGAGGATGTGTATAGTATTCTCAACTGTATCATGCTGGGTAAAATCTCCTTACAATCTAAATGATGTATAGCAATTGAATGTATAAATAATAATAATAATAATAAAGTTTAAAAAAATAAGAGTAGCAGATAAGTACTGCACAGAAGAAAGTGGATCCAACATGGCCAGCCAGGGTTTGGGTCCCAGCCCCAGCAGCTTTAAAAACACACCTGGCACATGCATACATGCCCAGGATCCTAACAAGATGGTGAATTGGAGAAAAAAAGGATTGCAGAGTAACCAGGTCCCATGGAAGGGTTCTCTCTCTTTCCCTTTCTCTTGCATGTGCACTCATTAAGCCAATAAATGTATACACAAAGAGAATGGCTTAATAAAAGAATTTAAGTTACATCTGGGTCAGCTCAGTGGCGCAACAGTAAAATGCTACTCAAGAAATCTGGAAGATCTCAGGTTTGATTCCCCAGTTGACCTGTACACACTAGATCAGAGTGTTAGACTCTGTTGATTGTGTTTTTTGTTTTTTGTTCTCTCTGTCTCTCTTATCTCTCACTCTCATGGAAAAAAGATATGAACATTGTTTTTAAAAATTGCATTCTTGGGACCAGCAGTTGGCATAATGGCTATGTTGTTGGACTCTATGTAGTTGACCACAGTTCGACTTCCAGACCTGGTAGCTTAAACTCATGCCAGGCGTGTGTGTGTGCATGCCCAAGATCCCAAGAGGAGAATGGAATAGAAGGAATTGTGATGTGGCCATTCCCCCTGCAGGGTGATTTCTCGCTTTCTGTCTCTCCATCTCTCTCTGTCTTTCTAGTGAGCACATGCATCCTATAGTAAAAAATCTCTCAAAAAAACTGCATTCTTTCAGAGGCCATCAGGTGGCATGGTGCTTAAGGGCACTGGACTCCCACATGGCCAACCACAGTTCAAGTCCCAGACCTTGTCCCTTGCTTTCTCATTTTTCCTTTCTCTTTCTCTCTCTCTCATTCTGTCCCTCTCTGGTCAAATTAAAATAAATAAAATAAATAAAGTTAAATAAAACAATTCTTTTTAAAAATTACATTCTTTCAAATCACATAAATTTTCCCCCTCCTCATAGGTAAATAACAACCTTATACTCTATTATTTCAAGAATATATACTGTATCTGAGTATTTATCAGCTACATGTCATTAATATAAATTAATTGGATAAACTTTTTAAATTTTTCAAGCTTTTTTTTTTTGTAGAAAATTTAAGTAACGTTTTGTTAGGGCCAGTCCATGGGCTCTTGGAGCATTTAAGTGCTGCATGATGAAAGCTAGATCTCACATAGCCAACCCCAATTCAACTCCCAATCCATTGTCTTGAAAACACACATGCATCAGAATCACATGTCCAAGATCCTGATATCCTGACATGATAGAGAATTGAAGGAAAATAATTACAGTGTGAGCAAGCCCCATGGCAGGGGATCAGGAGGGTGCTTTCTCTCAATCTCTCTCTCTCTCTCTTTCTTTGCAGAGACATACCTTCTGGCCTTAAATTTTTTTTAGTTTTTTTATAAGGCTTTTGCCATAATGCATGTGCTCACCAAAGAGAAACAGTGAGAGACAATGAGAGGAAAAGTAAGAAATTACCCCTAGGAAGGACAGCCACACCACAGTCCCTTCTTCCCCATTTTCCTCCTGGGATTTTGAGCACACAAGCATACAGGCACACACACCTAGGAAGATTTTCAAGCCACCAGATCCCGGACTCAAATTACAGTTGGCCACATGGTAGTCCAGCTTCATAACCGCCATGCCACCCACTGGCTCCTAGTTATTTCTAATTAACATAATGACTGTAAATATTTATGTGGTACAGGGTTGCTTTTTGGTGCATAAATACAATATGTGATGATCAAATCAGAGTAATTTACATGTCCATCACTTCAAGCATTTGTCATCACTTTGTGTTAGCTTTTCAAACCCTTTCTCCTAGTTATCTTAAAATATTCAATGAAAAATTGTTAATTATAATCACCCTACTATGCTTTTGACCCCTAGAACTTATCACTCCTAGCTAACTGTAATTTTGTATCTGTTAATGATCATAAGGAGACTCAAACATAGTTTTCTAGGAATATTACTTGTTAATGGGAAAGAGAAAAAACAATTGCATATTTAAATAAAGCTAGGGTCGTATTATGCAAAATTAAGCCAATTTATGAAGTGTACAGTAAGACCACAAGCGTCATGAACCGCCAAAATAGATTAGATATGAATCTTTACCAATTTGGTCTGGATAGCTTCCTTTTCTACCAAATAACCTAAAGGACAGCCACTTTCATTATTATATGCATCAACCATTATGCATAACAAACCTCTGGAGCGGGTTATTTTCTTTTCACATTTTTTTTTTTTGAGAGAGAAATTTTTGTTACAGGATGTGTGCACTAGCCAGAGAGACAGAGAGAGAGAAAGTGAGAAATTACCCCCCAGGAGAACAGAAAGTGAGAAATCTCCCCCCAGGAGGATGGCCATGCTCTAATTCCTTCTCCTACATTCTCCTCTTGGGATTTTGGGCACTCACGCACATGTCCCTGATGCAAAGTTTAAGTCACTGGATCCAGGACTTAAACCACAGTCAACTACATGGGAGTCCATAGACTTAACCATTAAGCCATTTGCCCAACTTGTTCTGAGTCAGGAATTGATCACTTTACTCAAGATCAACAGTTGTATAAAATATATGAGACTCTCAAAATAACAGAAATTCTCATTGACTCTCAGCTGTTCCAGGTGCCTGGAACATCCCACTCCCACTTCCCTCCTCCATCATTAGCCCTGGAACCTGTGCAGCAGCAGCCAGTGAGAATAACTGAGGCAGGAGATACTTTTAGACCTCTATCTTCTTTTTGTCCACTCAGGAATACTTTCAGACTTCATAGTTTTCTGAAGCATGCACCACACAGCCCCTACTTCCTTCCCCAGTTTAAACCCTGCAGCTCAGCCCCAGGTGCACCTGTCTTTAGTAACTAGGAGATCATTAGAATATCCAGTTCCAGTGACAATGGTGCAGGTATCAGGATGAGCATCAGGGAGACAGAGCTGCAGAGTGACCATGGCTCATCTCCTCCCACACACCTTAGAATTCTCAGAATTAACTCCAAGAAATTAGGAAGAAACATATAATCTACCAGATGGCCAGAAACCAGTGCAGAGGCACAAAAAATATGAGAAACCAAGAAAGTTTCTATTCCCCAAAGAAAAACAACAACTTTTCATCATCCACACATGGTACAATAAAACTTGTGGAAATGTCAGATAAACAATTCAGAAATTCACAGTGACAGAACTAAATGAGGTACAAGAGAAAAGAGACAATAAACTCCAGGAGATGCAAGAGAAAATAAACAATTAACTCCAGGAGATGAGTAAGTCCTTTCACAATTTGAAAGAAGAAATGGACACCAAAAAGGAATCAAACAGAACTGTTAGACATGAAAGCTGTAAAACAAGAAATCAAAAATTTACTCAAAAGTATTAAAAGCAGATTAGATCATGCAGAAAATAGAACCTCAGATCTAGAAAACTAAATCTCTAACCTAGAAAAAAAAATCACCAAAACGAATGGGGAAAAAATGAAGATAATGTATGGGAAATACTAGATACTATTAAACACCCAAGTAATTTGTATCCTAGAAAGTGAAGAAACTGATAAAGGCATTGATAATCTATTCTGTGAAATCATGGAAGAAAACTTTCCAAGCCTAGAAAAGAATTCAAATATCCAGACCCAAGAAATACAAAGGATCCCAAATAGAATCAGAACAAGAAGATCCTCAACATAGCACATCATAGCCAGTTTGACCAAAATCACAGATAAAGACAAGATACTAAAAATGGCAGGAGGGAAACATCGAGTGACTTACAAAGGTTATCCCATCAAGCTAACAGCAAACCTCTCACCAGAAACAATGAAAGCAAGGAAAGAATGGGAAGATATATTCAAAGTGTTCAAAGAAAAATAATTTCAAACAAGATTACTCTACACAGCAAGATTGTTTTTCAAATGGGAAGAAAAGATAAAAACATTCTTAGATAAATAAAACCTGAAAGACTTTACCAATACCACACCAGCCCTTCAAAAAGTTCTGAAGGGAGTACTATATCAGGAAAACTAAAGAGAGACCTACAGAAATAAGAGAACAAAAAACAACAAGAAAATGGCTAGCTTAAATGTAGAGACAAGTCCAGAAATAGTGATAATAACATTGAATGATAATGGATTAAATTCTTCAAACAAGAGACACAGACAAGCTGAATGGATTAAAAAGAAAAATCTATCTGTTGCCTACTAGAAATGCATCTCTTGGATACAGGTATACATTGCCTAAAAGTGGAAGGCTAGAAAAATGTATTCCATGCAAATGGAAACCAAAAAAGGGCTAAAGTCACAATACTGATTTCAGACAAAATAGGCTTCAGACAAAAACTATAAGAAGAGACAAAGAAAGGTGTTGTATAGTAGTAAAAGGACTAATTTAACAAGAAGATAGCACTTATAAATATCTATGCACCCAACTGAGGAGCACCCAAATACAAAAATCAAAGACTGCTAGATCTAAAAGAAAAGAGACTGCAACACAAATTTTGGCAGGATCTCAACACTCCTCTATTCCCTTTGGAGAGATCATCTAGAAAAAAATAAGCAAAGAGACACAGGATCTAAATGATACCATAAATAAAATTGACTTAACAGACATCTGTAGAACCTTCCTCCCCAAAACCACGAACTGTACATTTTTCTCATCCCTGCTTGGAACTTTTTTGAATATTGACCACATGATAGGGTACAAAACAAGCTCGACAGATTCAAAGGCATAAAAATCATACTCAGCAGCATCTTCTCCAACCACAATGGAATTAAACTTAATATTAATCTCAGAAAAAAACCTTGAATTACACAAACATATGGAAACTAAACAACCTACTTGTGAATGACTTCACAACTACTAAAGAAATTAAGAATGGGAACCAGCAGTTAGCGTAATGGCTGTGTTGCTGGACTCCCACGTAGTCGAACGCGGTTCACGTCCCAGACCCGGTGGCTTAAAATTCACACCGGGCACGTGTGCGTGCGTGCCCAAGATCCCGAGAGGAGAATGGAGGAGAAGGGATTGTGGCGTGACCATCCCCCCCGGGGGGTGATTTCTCGCTTTCTGTCTCTCTGTCTCTCTCTGTCTGTCTGGCGAGTGCACGCGCCCTATAGCGAAAAACTCTCCAAAAAAAAAAAAAAAAGAAAGAAAGAAAAAGAAATTAAGATTGAAATCAGAAGATTCATTGAAACCAATGATAATGAGTACACCAGTTTCCATAATCTATGGAACACTGCAAAAGCAGTCATAAGAGAGCGGCTCATAGTAATTTAGTAATTGGCGCACATAAGTAAAAGAAGGAAAGGTGGCATATGGCAACCAAATATCATGCCTCAGGGAATTAGAAAAACATCAACAAAAAATAAATAAAAATATGCCAGGAGAAAAGAAATAATAAAGATTCGAGCAAAAATAAATGAAATAGAAAATAAATGAACTATACAGAAAATAAATGAAATAGAAAATAAATGAACTATACAGAAAATAAATCAAACCAAAAGATGGTTCTTTGAAAAAATAAACAAGATTGATACATCATTAGCTACCCTAATTAAAAAGAGGCAAAAAAGGAACCAGATAAATCAAATTCACAATAATACAAACAACATTACAACAGACATAACAGAAATACAAAACATCATTAGAGAATACGGAGCGAATATACACCAACAAAGAAAATCTGAATGAGATGGACTAATTTTTGGACATGAATAATCTACCAAGATGGAATCAGGATATAAAAAGTCTGAATAGACCCATAGCAGGCAATGAGATTCAATCAATAATAAATAACCTCCCAATATCCCAATAAAGAAAAGCCAAGTCCTGATGGCTTCATTTCTGAGTTCTACAAAACTTTTAAAGAAGAGTTAACTCCCATTCTACTCATTTTATTCCTAAAGATCTAAAATGAAGGATCCCTCCCAAATTCATTTTATGAAGCCTCTACCACTACCACTTTCATCTCCAAAACAGATAAGGCCATGACGAAAAGGAAAACTACAGACCAGTATCTCTGATTAATATAGATGCAAAAATTCTCAACAAAATACTAGCAAATAGAATCCAGGGATGTATAGTGATTGAATATAGCAAATAGTACTCAACAACATGTAAAAAAGAGTATATATCACAACCAGGTAGGCTTTATCCAAAAGATGTACGTGTTGTTCAGCATACACAAAATCATAAATGAAATACACCATATTATCAGAAAGAAAGATAAAAACCATATAATCATTTAATAACTACACAAAAAGTGTTTGACAAAATACAACATTCCTTCATGATTAAGACTCCACTAAAAACTGGTACAAGACAAGGCTGCCCACTTTCTCCACTCCTTTTCAATATAGTGCTGGAAGTCCTAGCCAATGCAATCATAAAAGAGAATAAAATAAAAGACATTTAAATAGGAAAAGAAGAAGTAAATTCACCTTTATTTTCAGATGACATGATTGTATACATAAAAGACCCAAAGGTATGCATGAAAAAACTCCTGGAAGTAGTAAGTGAATACAGTAAAGTGGCCGGATACAAAGTCAACATACACAAATCTATAGCATTTGTATATAAGAACAACAAGCAAACTGAGGAAGAACTGAAAAAGAAGTAATCCCATTTACCATAACCACAGAAAGTGTAAAATTCCTAGGAATAAATCTGACAAAAGAAATCAAAGACCTCTACAAAGGAAACTATGAAAATCTAAAAAAAAGAAATTGAAAATGACACAAAAAGTGTAAGGACATCTCATGTTCCACGGAACAAATCCAAATGTCCATGAATAGATGAGTGGATAGAAAAAGTATGGCATATATACACTCAATCATAAAAAAAAGAAGATAGAAAGTGGCATTTGATAGAAAGTGGACAATATGGAATATTTACTGCTGAGTGAAGATAACCAGGCTATGAAAGACAGACATTGTATGTCCCCACTTAATATATACCAACTGTTTGCCCTATGGCAAAACTGAGAGATTAGAGGACAGAGAAGCATGGGAAACAGTTACAGATACTGGAGACAGTATAGAAAAAGACTGGGAGATGGGGGGGAATGAGACGAAAGGAATCAAGGAGAAAAATACAGAGGCAAGACATTTCAGAAACACAGAAATGGAAGATTATCTGTTGATGATAATGTGTATGATATCCTCAAATGAAATTGTGTGAAGTGTATTCATGTTGGATAAGTTCACTTTATAAGCTGTAGGGAATTGTAGTGATTGAATATATAAAATAAATTAATTTTAAAAATCAGACATTCTCTATTTTAAATTAATAAAATTCAATTTTATTTAGATATGTAGTATTTAATGTATGGGACATATTTGGAGAGAATAAAAGAGATAGCGTGGTAAAATTAAGTACTACCTGTACCAACTCCAGATTTGGATATCATTGCTCTAAAGTCAAATACAACATGATCATAAACATTACACCACTTCTCTCTCTCTTGCCTGAATTCCACATGGAAAATAGCAGCCTCAGATGTTTTCACATACAGCCTGAAAAAGGTGTGTAGAGTGACCATTCCCCCTTTAAAAACTGCTTTCTCCCTCTCTTTCTCTCAGAGAGAGACATATATGAGCTGGCAAAATATTAAAAATTATAATAGGTAAGAACTGATTTGGAATGTTTCTGATGGAATACCATCAAGTATTAATAATAACATTATGCATATATGTATGTATAAAAGATTGTACAAAAAGGTTAGACAGCCATCATCCAAGTGACAAATATTCAGCAGAAGTTTTCCACAAGCAGGTCATTGAGGAAGGAGGTTAGATAGAATATGAGAGTACAATATGAAAACATTAGTGGGTCCAAAACATTCAGATACACCAGAGGGGTTTCCAAGATGAAAATTAAAATATCCAAAATTTAGGACCTGGACAAGATACAGGACATGGGGATAATGGTAAAAGGAATTGATTAATACTGCCCTCAGAAGCCACTATGCAGTATATTCTGGATGGGAAATCACATTTGTATGCTGTGACGATGCTTAGGGAAAGAATGTAAATTAAGTTAAAAAACGTTTCAGGGAAAAAAAACTAAAACTGTTTTTCTTGAAATTAAAAAAAATAAAACACATTAAAAATACCTATTTGATTACTGCAGTAAGATATATAGCCCCAGCTAGGTGCTACTTTATAGGATGTTCATGCTACTCACTGAGGTTTATGACTAAAGTTGGACTTGTGTTCATGGAAATGTATATATCAGCTGTGCTTGCTATGAAAATATTTAAATTAATTAAGATCTTTAATGATTGAATAAAATATGGGGGGGGCAAGTATAGAAAGCAAACATAGGTACCAGAGACAGTTTGGGAGGAGATTGGGAGACGGTAGAAGGTAAGAGATAGGGAATCAAGGATGGGGGCGGGGGGGAAAGCAAGACATACAGGAAACAACAAATGGAAAATTATTTGTTGACCATAACATGTATGTTGGTGTGCTTGATTGAGCCAATATACAGTGTAATCTGGATGGAAAATCTTACTTTGTATGCTGTAATGATGTATAGTGAATGAATGCAAATAAATCAATTTAATATAAAAAAAAAGTATTTGCTCCAAGTTACTATCTGCAGCAACTAGTGGATGTTTTAACAGAGTGAATGGATTACTTCCAGTCTGGCTGCCTTTGTCACCTTGGAGAGACATCTGGGCTGGTCTTTGTCATTTCATGTCTCCCTGCTAAAATGACCAAGGCTTGGAGAAGAGAGAAGGAGCCTAACGTAGGTTAGTCTTGTATCTGAAAATAGTCTGACTTGCACCTTACAAAGCCCAGGGGTACTCAAATTGCACTTCACTGTCAATGTGAGATGTTGGAACTCTTGCCAGAGTAACTCAAGACCCTGAAATCTCCCTACAGGAACTGGCTGTTATAAATAAGTCTCTATTCACAAGGGTCATTCATTGTAAAACTTATCCCTAAATAAATGTGGACTTAAATCATAGAGGCCAGTTCTGGGCAAATTTATCAAATATAATGTTTGAAATAAAAATGTGCAAGTAAAAAAATAAGCCAAAATAATGTTATAGAAGTTTTCAAGAGTGATCCAAAGGCATAACAATGACCAGAAAAGCATAACAAGTAGATGACAGATCAGACATGATTTTCTACTTCAGGCAACATTTGTAGAAAAGGAAATAAAGCAAAGCTGAATTACAGCCATATCTATAGTTTTATCCTTTGTAAACTTCTTAATCATTTCAAAATGATGAAGTTGTTATCAGAAATATTTTATTATTTTATTTATTTTATTTTTAATTGACACAATAACTATGCGTTTATGAGCTACAGAGTGGGTTTTTTGGTGCATGAAACAATGTGTTATGATCAAATCAGATGCACATTCATCACCTCAAACTTTAGTCATTACTTTATGTTGGGGGCACTGAAAATCTTCATTTCTAGATATCATGGAATATACACTATATCATTGCTAATTCAAAGTCATCCTACTGTAATACAGAAAACCAGAGCATCTCATCTAATTGTAATTTTGTGTCCATTAGCCAACATTTTCCTCTCTCTCCTGCCCTCCAGGTTTCCTAGCCTCAACTGTCCTATTCTCTCCTTGCTTCTACAAGGTCTTTTTTAAAACTTCTACGTATTAGTGAGAACGTGCATTATTCCTCTTTTTTGCCTGGATTATTTCACTTAACATGACGTCCTCCAGATTCACTCATGTCGTCTCCAGGGACAGGATCTCACTCTTTAAAAGAATGTTTGCATATCATATTGGATAGATGACCTATGTGAAATGTGAAACCTGTTACCACAGTAATCAAAACATAGTAGATACACAAAACTATCCTCTAAATATGATTTAAATCATGGATAGCGTATTTATATCCATTGGAACAGGAAGAAGATCATTTAAAAATGAAAGGACAGGGACCAACAGTTAGCATAAATGGCTATGCCGCTGGATTCCCATGTAGTCGACCACGGTTCGAGTCCTGGACCCAGTGGCTTAAACTCACACCAGGTGCATGTGCATGTGTGCATGCCCAAAATCCCGAGAGGAGAATGAAGGAGAAGGGATTGTGGCATGGCCATTCCCCCTGGGGGTGATTTCTCGCTCTCTGTCTCTCTCTCTCTCTCTCTCTCTCTCTCTCTCTCTCACTCTTTCTGGCGAGCACACACACCCTATAGCAAAAACCTCTCAAAAATAAAGAAAGAAAAAGAAAAGGACATAGAATCCTATGGATTAAGGTATGAGAGGAGATTCTAGACATTAAACAAGACTCCAGGTAGTCTTACACTTAAAAGGTATCGAAGCAACTGGGCAGATATCAGTGGGCACCAGGGACCTAAAGAAGGAATCAAAAAGACCTACTCTTGTCTTGATATTACAATCCTGAGCAATGAAGACTAGCAGGAAAGTTTCTCTTAGTGATTGGGAAGGTAGTCAGGATTGGGGATTTGTTAAGATGGATTTCAACTGAAAAAAAATATGCGATTTAATGGCAACTCCAAGAACCAGTGGCAACTGATGACATTCAATATGCAGCTGGTTCTGGGAACAGCAGATGGCATATTGGTTACATCACTGGACCCACATAGTCCACCATTGTTCAAGTCCCAGGCCGAGTGTCTTGAAAGTCACACATGGTTTGTGTGTATGCATGGCTAAGATTCCAAGAGGAGAATGGAAGAGAAGAGATGGGGGGTAACTTCTTGATTTCTGTCTCTCTGTCTCTCTAGCAAGTGCACACACCCTATAGCAAAAACTTCTCTTAAAAAGGAAAGAAATATGGGGCTGTTTTTTTTAAAATCCAGAGCTACTCCAGGGTTTTAGGTGAGCAGCAAAGTAGCAAGGCCATAACTAGGTGACAGTCTCACCTGGATTCAAGGAGGTCTTTCATTCCTTTCCCCCCCCCCCTAAGGTTTTTGCCACAGGGCATGTGCACTAGCCAGAGAGACAGAGAAAGAGAGACCGTGAGAAATAAAGTGAGAAATCACCTCCTGGGGTCATGGCTATGCCACAGTACCTTCTCCTCCATTTTTCTCCTAGGATTTTTGGGTACACACACACATGCTGGGCATGAGTTTCAAGCTGCCAGACCCAGGATTCAAACTAATTGACCATGTGTGAGTCTAGCACCTTAACCACTATGCCACTTGCTGGCCCTTCAGGGAGATTTTCATCTTTAAGCTCATCTCTGAAGATAAGACACTCTGGGGTATTGAGTGTGAAGTGTAATTGTCCCTACTGCTCTTGGGACTGTCTCCTGGGACAATAAGATAAAGAAAAAGAAACCATCCATCATCTGGAAAGTCTTTTAGTCACTGTGAGACTTCATTCAATTGGGTGGGATGGTCAGTCAGTTGTAGGACAAAACTTAGGTATAACACAATTTATACACCTGTTTAAAACTCACACTATATTTTTATATGTAAATACACAGAAAAATGTATTATAAATATACCCACCCAGATGAACACATTGCTGAGAAGACAAGTAGGTGTGTCAGGTACAGGGATGTGAGGAATTTCATTATTTTGTACTATTTGGTCTTTTACAGTGATATATTATTTACTGTGAAGTATATTACCCCTATTCTTACCTAAAAAGCAATGTGTGAGAGAGTAATTTCATCCAGCTTCCTCAGGGACTTCTAACTGTGAGTCTGAAGCAAATTAGGGCAATGAAATGAAAGATATAATTCTCCAGGAAAGGCTGTCCCTGGAGGTCATGCGTGGATGCAGACCACCAGTGCCCATGTGTAGCATACTCAGTGGGTTCTTTCCCCACCAATTCGGGATTTAAATCAGGAAGACCTGTGAACTAAGAGGATTCTTGTTCTTGCTAGGAAAATAATTATCTGAAAAAACAGTCAATTCACCTAAGTGTTTAACCTTAACTTTAGTTGAGCTCTATACGTAACCTTGCACCTGCACTGTTCAATGTACTAGCCATGACACACGTGTGGTTACTGAGCATTGAAATGTGTGTCATAATTAAGACACACTCTAACTGTAAAATTAGGTAATGATTTTGAAGACTTAATATAAGAACGTAAATATCTAAATAATGTTTATGTTAGTTACATGTTGAAATAATATTTTGAGTGAGCTAGTTTAAATAAATATATTATTAAAATTTCATCTTTACCCTTATTAATGTGGCCACTAAAGTATTTTCAATGAAATATGTGGCTTACATTATGTTTTTATTGAACAGCACTAATTTACAATGACTCCAAAGAATCCAATCACTTTATATGTCAATGTGTCAAAAATTTAGTTTTTCATCTTCACTTCCAATCTTATATACATTAAGATTTGCATGTCTAATTGCCTGCTTGAATCTCCACTTGGATGTTAATTAATCCATTTTTAAATGTATATTCCTAACCTCTCTTTCAGGGAGGTGGTTTCAGTCTTGTCTTGGCACAGAATGAGAAACTGGTTAATGTATAAAATTCAAATATATTGGGTTGTCGGAAAAGTTATGAAATATTTTTTTCTGTTTTCTGTGCAAAACTGTGTCATGACTTTTTCAACAAACCAATGGTTTAGCCTTGTTTTTCCATGAGACACTAAAGTAAGTTTGCATGCTATATATGACATATAAAGTCTTCATATTTTAAAATTCCTTTCAATTTTTCACATGAAAATCACCTTTGTTAAAACTTAGGCATTGCTAACCAAACTTAACTATATGTATAAAATCCATTTAAATATGCTATATATGATTTTAAAAATCATAGCAGACATATCAACTTTTTAATAAAAAAAAGAAGTGAACAATAACTAATGTGAGTTATTTTTGAGATAAGTTACCAAGCCTGTCATTTCTACCTTCTTCTTGATACCAACAAAGACCATTTTTACTGCAGTGATATAATTTCCAGTATCTTCCAAGGGCTCCACTGTCTTGTCCTCCCCTGGTGATGTGTTTACTTTTGTCCTGTCCATGTAAGAGAATTCTGGGATCTGAGACATCTTCGAACCAAACAGTCCGTAGAGATCCAAACCAGTCCCGAGTCTTCCACATTTTTAAATTGTATATGTGAGGCATACTTTTGAACAAAAATTTTCTTCCTGCCCTTTTTGTTTGTTTTGTTAATTTGTTAAAAGGTGCATGCAGGAGAGAGGCAGAGAGAGATAGAGAGGGCCACACTGCAATCCTTTCCCCTCCATTCTCTAGAAATTCTGGGCACATGTTCCCCAAACCAATAGGAACAGGACTCAAAACACACAGTAGATCATTTAGGATCCAGCCACTTTAACCACCATGCCTCCAGCTGGTCTTTTCTTGCCTTTAGGAATAGCTGTCATTTAAATTTGGTTCTCCAATCATACCTGTCAGACTGTTCCCACACTCAGTTGATCACTTTCTTGCCTTTGGGCTCACTTAAAACTTGAAATGGCCAAGACAGAACTTCCTCACTTCCTTTAGGTCTCCTTTCAAAATTCAGCTTAAACAAAACCTCATGGACCATCCTACTTAATTAGTATCCTCTCTCATTATTATCTTTTCCTTTCACTTACTTTATGTTTCTCCAAAGAATTTCTCACCACTGAAAAAATTGCACACTATGTGTTTATTTATCTATTTCTTGATTTGTGTCTCCCCACACTAGAATATGAACTTCATGAGAGTCAGATAACAAGGAGTCTTCAAAATGGGTATTATGAAAAAATAATGTATATTTTAATTTTTCTGCACCAAAATAAACTCATGCTATATTTCCATTTTTCACAGACTTTTTAAATTATCAGTATAATTTTCTAGGGTCCAGAATAATGCCTAATACACAGTAGGAGGTCAATAGTCAATATATGTTTGTTAAAAAATTGAGTAATGAAATAGATCATGGACTAAGTTCTCACTATCACAGTAGCCACCCTAGAGCAGTAAAGACAGAGTATATAGAACCAGGTGGGTGGTACAGTAGTGGAAAAACTGGACCCACGTGAGAAGGTCCTGGGTTTGCATCCCCAGACCTCTCTGTGCACACCAGGCACATGCTCATGCCAAGATATGTGCACATGGCATGTGATAAAGTCTGACTGAAACTGGGATTGGACTACAGTGTGGGAACCCTGTTGGGATGCTTGTGTCTCTGCGTGTGTGACTATCTAATGGAGAAAAAAAGTTCTTTGTGAAAGAATCAAATAAGAATATAACTCATATTCCCTACCCTGAAGAAACTTAAATCTAGCTAGTAAGAAAGTTAAATCTAACTAACACAAACAGGGCCATCAGGCATAGAAGTTAAGGGAGCTGGAACCCACATGGCTGACTGCATAGTTTGAGTTCCAGACCCAGCAGCTTGAGGATCACATTGGCATATGTGCATGTGTGCTCAAAATTCCAAGAGGAGAATGTAGAAGGGATTGCAGCATGGTCATTCCCACTGGGGGGTAATTTCTCACTTTCCCTCTCTCTCTGTCTCTCTCTGGCAAGTATATGTGGCATACAGGAAATTTTTTTTAAAAAAATAATAACACAGACAATGCTGTAACACATACACAAAAAGCGGACTAATTATGAATAAATATTTGACAAAACTCAAAAATGCTAAGAATTGAGGGAACCAGCAGTTAGCGTAATGGCTATGTCGCTGGACTCCCACGTAGTCGACCGCGGTTCGCGTCTTGGACCCAGTGGCTTACAACTCACCAGGCACGTGTGCGTGCGTGCCCAAGATCCCGAGAGGAGAATGGAGGAGAAGGGATTGCGGTGTGACCATCCCTCCTGGGGGGGTGATTTCTCGCTTTCTGTCTTTATGTCTCTCTCTGTCTGTCTGGTGAGCGCACGCGCCCTATAGCAAAAAACCTCTCCAAAAAAAAATGCTAAGAATTTAGAAAGTAATATTTTGATGAATTAGAGTGGGTGGGGAAACATTCATGATCAGTGCTTAAAAATGAACAATATATGAATAAAATAATGATAAGTTCAGGCTGTAAAACTAAGATTATACTACATTAATTGGAGATGGCTTAAATGAGAGTTACAGGGTAAATATTAGAAATAAAGTTTGAGAGCAAGTTGAGAGGAACACTGAATGACATACAAACTAAAGAACTTTGTATTTGTCCTGTGGGTAAGAAGAGAGGAAATAACTGTGGAGACTGGTCCAGATAAAAACCCTTGCCCCAGTTCCTTCGTGGAGACCCATTTTCCAGGACCCCTTCCTTTTTCTTGGGAACTGTTTTTCCTTCCTTCTCTTTCAATAAACTCCCTGCTTTGCTATACCTAAAAAAGAAAGAAAAGGAAAGAAAGAAAATAAAAGAAGAAGAAAGAAAGAAAGAAAAAGAAAGAAGGAAGGAAGGAAGGAAGGAAGGAAGGAAGGAGAAAGGAAGGAAGGAAGGAAGGAAGGAAGGAAGGAAGGAAGGAAGGAAGGTGGAAAGGAAAGGAAAGGAAAGGAAAGGAAAGGAGGAAGGAAAAGGAAAAAGGAAGGAAGGAAGGAAGGAAGGAAGGAAGGAAGGAAGGAAGGAAGGAAGGAAGGGAAAGAAAGAAAGTTTAAGAATATAATTTCTGGAATTTGACATAGAAAATGTCAGAGACAGAAAGACCATTTATGAAATTATCATGCAATCACATATCTACAGTCCTGAGGACCCGGATAAAAATTTTAAAAAATCAGAGGGAAGATGTCACAGACTGCATTGACAGATTAAGAGTGAGAAGGTGAGGAATTATGAAGTTAAAATTTCAATTTCGGGTTCTAGGTCACTGAAAATGTTGGAAAATAAGAATAGCTGGAGCTCATTTAAAATGAGATTGACAAATTTACCATTAGACATTTGAATATTAAGCAAATTAACATGTAAACATATTCATCAGGAGGTTGCAGATGTTTGACTAGAGTAAAGAAGTAACGCTGGAATTATTTTGGAATCAAGATTTATGCAAGGCTTCTTCATGAAGTGCAATACTGAACAAAATATTCGGGAATAGAAACTGTTTCTGAGGGACAATTATCCACAGTTTTCCAAAGAATTACATAAGATAACTGATTAAGAAGTGATCTCATAAATTCTATGTCTCTGTGGCTTACACTAAGTATTAACTCATTTTCATGTGTAGCCTATGCTGTAGTGATACTATTGCGAAATGTGGGGAGCCAATGAAAACAGCATAATATTGCTGTGGACCTTACTTATGTCCAAAACTGCACCTGGACTTTGGAGAATATAAAGATATTACTTTTAAAATGTCTATGATGTTGAAGGTTTTGTTTTCAATCTGTTTTTTTTTGTTGTTGTTGTTGTTGCTTTTGTTTTTGTTGTTTTTTTAAAAGAGGTTTTTGCTATAGGGCGCCTGCGTTCGCCAGACAGACAGAGAGAGACAGAGAGACAGAAAGCGAGAAATCACCCCCCAGGGGGGATGGCCACGCCACAATCCCTTCTCCTCCATTCTCCTCTTGGGATCTTGGGCACACACGCACACACACCTGGCATGAGTTTTAAGCTACCGGGTCCTGGACGTGAACCGGGGTTGACTATGTGGGAGTCCAGCGACATAGCCATTACGCCAACTGCTGGTCCCCAATCTGTTTTGTTTTGTTTCTCAATCTGATCATCTGAAGGAGTATTGTGTACTTGCAATACATTCACCCATTGCTATGCTCTATGGAAAAAGAAAAACAAACCTTGCTTCTATAACGGCAGAATTTGAAGATCTTGAAATATACCCAGCAGTGTGTAGAGGAGTGAGCTGAAGCTCAGTTATAGAGAAATATATATTTAAAAAAATACTATAATGTTGGATCACGAACTAAAAAGTCTATAAAAAGTGCACACTATCTGGAACATAATAGTAATAACTTCATGAGATTTAAATCATACATCTAATACATACTTTAAAATTGCCTTCCTAATATATAAAAATGGAATAAAGTAAAAAAAAAGAAAAGGATAATGTCATTGGTCTCATAATTTTGTATCTTCCTAAATATTAATGATGGATTCCACTTAATTTACCTCTTGGATCCTTTAGAGCGTTCCCACAATAAAACATACAAAAAAAATTTTAGTGCCTCTTTCATATCTTTGTCCCAGAAGTTGTAGATTAAGGGATTAAAGAATGGGGTTGCCAAAGCATAGAACAAGGTTACAAATTTCTGTATCCCATGATAGTCTCCAGAACCTGGACTAACATACATGACCATGACTGAGCCATAGAACATAGACACCACAGCAAGATGGGAAGCACAAGTTGAGAAAGCCTTATGCCTTCCTACGCCAGAGGACACCTGTAACACCGTGCATAGAACACAGAAGTAAGTGCCAAAGATGTACATGAAGGTGAGAAAAATGATGAGAGAGCTAATAATACCACAGGTCAGAGTAATCCCAGATACTAGAGCACAGGACAATGCCAGCAAAGGTGCCAAGTCACAGAGAAAATGGTCAATAATGTTTGGACCACAAAAGGGCACCTGAGATATGAGGATCAAGGGAGTCAGTAAACAGAGAAAGCCACCCACCCAGCAGGAGATCACTAACCGAACACACAGCTGATGGGTCATTATGGTGGGATAGTGCAAAGGTCTACAAATGGCAAGAAATCGATCGAAAGACATCACTGACAGAAATAAGCCCTCCGCAGCACACATGGAAAAGAAGAAGTAGAACTGGAGGAGGCAACCAACATAGGAAATGCTCTTTGTCTGGGAGATGATGTTGGCCAACATTTTGGGCACATTAGAATTAATGTAGCAGATCTCCAGGAAGGAAAAGTAGGCCAGGAGGAGGTACATGGGTGTGTGGAGTTCCTGACTTGACCACACAGTACAGATGATGGATATGTTCCCCATGAGGGTCAGGAGGTAGATAAGGGAAAGGACCACAAAGAGGAGGATCTGGATCTTCCTGCGGCAGGGGAAGCCCAGAAGGATGAACTCACTCACAGACCCAGAGATATTGGTAGTCTCCAAGGGCCTCATTGGTCTGACCTGTGGAGGTAACAGAGAAAATATGAACCAAAAGAATATTTACACCATCTTTCCACTTCTTGGTAAAGACTTATGTGTTTATTTTCTTCAATTTGTGTTTTATGATACATCTTTGGGGAAGAATGGGCTGTCTTTTTTTTAATGGCACTGAAGCAGTGTTTATTCTTTTTGACTATAGATCAAAGTCATTCATAGAAGACAATACAACTGTTATGTAACTATTGAAAATATTTTTTCTTTTTGTAATACATTTAATCACTATACGCCACTTTATTGTAAATTGAACTTACCCAGAATGAATACACTTCACACCAATCTAGTTGAGGATACAAAACACATTATTATTATCAACAGGTAATAACCCCTTTCTGTGTCCCATAAATGTCTTGTCTCTCTGTTTTCTTCTTTATTTCCTTATTCTCTCCCATTTCTTCCACCCTCTTCCTACATTGTCTCCAGAATCTATAACCATTTTCAATGCTTCTATGTCCTCGAATCACTCAGTTTCCACCATGCAGTGTGCACAGTCAGTACATGTTAAGTGGAGACATACAATGTCTCTCCTTCATAGCCTGGCTTGCTTCACTTACCAATATCTATCCATTTGTCTGACTTTTCTCCCTAGATTATTCAACAAGCATTTATTTTATTTGTTCTTATTGTAAGACCCTGCTCTGGGAGACATGGGAAGAACAATGAATTAAACAAGCAGTCCTTGGTCTAGTGGAGCTTATGTCAATAACTTTTCTTCAAAGCAACTTCTAACTGTACATTTGTAACTCTAGAATTTTTACATACAAAGAGATTAGGAACTTAAATTTGATTGGAAACAAGCCAAGATTTACCTTGGAACCTCATTGTATATCAAGGATCTGTTTTTACTTAAAGTTTATATTTACCTGTGGCAACTTCATGAGAAGAGATATAGATTACAGAGTAAATGTCACCTATATCATGGTATAATCATTGACACAATAACAATGGGATATAACAAAAATAACTTTCTGTTTTTGTCTGAGATGTGATGATATATTCATTTGGAAAAAATAACAAACAGTTTTTGGGAGGGAGATGAAATTTGGCAAAAGAATAGAACTTTCCAAGGGCAATGATGGAAGCAAATCATTACTAGTTTAGAATAATGTGTAGGATAAGCTCCTCAGTGTTTTGACTAAGAGTAAGTGCAGTATAATAATAACATGAAAAGATTTGTATACAAGAAATACATGTTCAGAGAAGAGTCAAAAATAAATTCAGGGTTCTTACAAAGGAATTGTGATATATTAGTTCACAAAGGTGGGGCCACATGGCATAGAACTCATTACAAGTCTGACTATTCAGACTTAATGTTAAATCAATAAAAAAAACTTCTATAAGTTGAACTAAGAGTCAAATTATCCAAGCTTTATAGAAACAGCATTTCGTGCAGTTCAATAAAATGAACAGGAAATTGTCATGAAGCTATTTCTAAAGCACAAAGAGAAAGTGGGAAGAGTTTGACCTATATATGCAAAAGAATATCAATAATGGATTTAGAAGATGTGTAAAGATAAAAACCAATCTTCCTTCTTTAAAGTCAGCATCAGTAATTAAATGCTGCTCAAGTGGCAGAGGAGGAGAATAAGAAAAAAATAACTTCACTTTCCATTTACCATAGATTATCTTCTAACTGGAATGCATCACAGGAGAAAGGGCCACAGTCCACTCTGAGGACCTTTCTGTTCCAAAAAGTCCACATTCTAGCTCTTGCCTTCAGGTGTGCCTCAGAACCCAGTTGATCCCCAGCCCCTTCTTTTCTTTTGATTCTTTTGAACCTAAATATTAAACTTTATGAGATAAGTGAACTGCTACTTACAGAGTTTTCCTCTTCCACAAGCCACACACAACAGAAATGTACAATGCTGTCCTCTGTCAGCGTCATTTCTGCAGAGACGACACGACACCCGGTTCTTCCTCACGCAGTCTTTATTCACTGGTTTCCTTTTTCTTCTCCTTCTTCCTTCTTCCCCCATATATATAGGATCCTCCCGGCGGCCCCACCCGCAAGTTCCTTCGCCTGTAAGAGGCAAGTCCTGATTGGCTGTCTCTAAAATATGTCCATAGAAGGAGTTGTTTGTAGTTCTGGAGACACGTCTCCCTATGCAGCCAGTGGCGCCATCTTGGCTCGGTGGCCAACGGCAGCGGCCAACAGTTCCCCCCTTTTGTTTTTGTCAGGAGAAGGTAGAGGTCACGGGCCCCAGATGTGGTGGACTTGCTTACTGACCTGTGGAAGGGCCCAGGGGCATCCCCCAGGTCAGCCTGTCTGATGCCTTTTTATGGGGATGGGTGTGTTGTCAGCATCAACCCATATGCACTCGGACTTGCCTTCCTCCAGGTCCCATCAAGGGCCCCCGGAGTGCAGTGCTTTGCCTCGCACCTTGAGCTGATGGGGGTTTACTGCATCTGGGCCAGCCAAGCCGCGGGGGAGTATCCTTCTTCCATAGCGGCAAATGCTTGTACGAGGAGGGCGCGGTCACGATTGCGTTGGGCCCTCAATCTGTAAGATACTGGGAAAGTCCATCGTTGTTCAGACTGAGCCCCCTGGGGGAGCATCAGTGTCCCCAGGAGGAGAAGGCATCCCCAGGCCATCATCAGGGCTCGGTGTGTCAGCAGGCAGGTTCTCCTGGGATGGAAGGTGTCGTACCAACCTCTCTGGGACCCACACCGGGTCTGGTTCGTCCTGTGGGAAAACACAAACAGATCCTCTTGACCAAACCAACACAGGGTCTGGTCCCCTCCAGTGCCCCGTGAGGACGTCCTTCCATTTTACTTTTCCCTGCTTGCTCGGCCCCGGTGCATGGTGCCTGTCGGCAGCCGAGCGCCCTTGGGAATCGAGCTGAAAAAAATTGAGTGTTAAGAGTGCTATTGCGATGCGGTCTTTCGGGGAGTGACCTTTGCTGAATCCCCCTTTTTGTTTTTGTAGGAGCTCCTTGAGGGTGCGATGAGCCCTCTCTACTACACCTTGACCTTGAGGGTTATATGGTAGGCCATGTGTGAGCGTGATTCCCATGTGGTTGCAGAATTGTGAAAATGACCAGGCTGTATAACTGGGGCCATTATCCGTTTTAAGCTGTTGAGGCTGCCCCCAGGCTGCCCAGGCGTTGAGACAGTGATTTATGACATCTTTTACTTTTTCCCCTGTATGGGCAGTAGCATGAATGACGCCTGAATAGGTATCCACCGAAACATGGACATACTTAAGTGTCCCAAATTCTGGGACATGTGTGACATAAAATGGTTCACACCGGGCCCAGATAAGCTGCTGAAGGTGAATAAGATGGCTGTGAATGGGACTGGAGCGGCTAAGTCCTCCTGCTGTCTCTAAGTACTTTAAGATGGAGACTACGTAATGGGAGTCAGAAATGAGGTTGAACGGTCCGGGGGTAAGCTCAAACACTTTAACAACTATCTGGAGCTCCACTTGCTGGGGCGTCCCAGGCTGGAAGTAGAAAGAACGGGGTGCCTGTCCCTCCACCAGGAAGGCCCCAATCCCGGTTTTTGACCCGTCAGTGAATATGTTCGGGGCCCCAGAAATGGCCTGAGTGTGGGTGACGTTAGGAATGACAATGGGATGTTCTTTAAAGAAAGTCAGGAGTGGATGTTTGGGAAGATGGTTATCCAGATTTCCGGTGAACGAGCACTGGAGGACGGTCCACTCATCAATTGTGGCGACCAAGATCATGATCAGTTGGGCAGTGTAGGGGACTATCAATTTGTCTGGCTGACAGCTGAAATGTTGAAGGCACTTAGTAATGGCCTGGTGTGCCAGACTCGCAACTGCAGTGGGGTAGTATTCTAATGTTTTTCCTGGCGATGATTTGGGATAGACCCACAGAAGCGGGCCCATCTGCCACAGGGCGGCAGACGGCTGGCCCAGAGTAGGAAAAATGCAACAAATGATTGGTAAGTGAGGATCGATACGTTGTAGACAAGCGGAACCGAGGAGCCTGTTTGTTGATTGGTGAACCTGCCCTGTCCCATATACATATTCACATCCCACGCCGGCTTTCCGGCGGCCCTGTTCCGGGCAGCTTGGGTTTGCACCCCCTCAAGGTAAATAACCTTCCAGTCAAGATACTGACCCGGGGACAGGCAAGTCCTCGTGAGCGTTTCCCAATCACTAGGTGTCATACAGTACCGCTGTAGAGTCTCAACGAGGCTGATAGTAAAAGCTGCACCATTCCCGTATGTCTTTACGGCCTCTGCTAAAGCCTTGATGGTCTGATAATCTAGGGGCTCATGATATCTATTCCCAGCATTATCTGCAAAAACGGGAAATGCCCGAACAGGCCCAAGCTGTCTGGCCTCCCGCCAAGTCCCAGGGCAGAAAGAAGCTCCGCCCTCTGGGTTCTCCTTTTGTGGGGCAGAGGGATTATAAGAGGGAGGAGCCGTGGTAGAGGCCGCTCTTCCTCTTCCTCCTTGGCAACCTCCCAACCTTTAACTTCCTCAACTAATTGTCTTACTTCATAATTGTCATCTTCCCTGCAGGCTTCCGCCAACTTGGTGGCCCCATTCTCTTCCTGAGAGTGCTGCTCCCAGAGAGACTCCAACGCCTCCTGGCCCTCCCTCACCGTCCGTACACATCTTTGATCCTCAAGGCACGATCGGACAAGCCTCCAGAGTGGCCTAACCCCTCCAGAAAGCCTATCGTCCTCTGCAGCCAGGTCTAGGTCCCTGCCTAGTTCATCCCAGCATGTGGGCGTGAGCCACCCCGAATGGAGGAACCAGGGGGCCGCATCATCCACCTGATCTATAAAATGCTGAAGTGTTTTTTTTTTTTTTAAATAATTATTTTATTTTAATTTTGTTTATTCATTCATTTATTTTCATTTGGCCAGAGAGAGAAAGAGAGAGAGAGAGAGAGAGAGAGAGAGAGAGAGAAAGTGAGTTAGTAAGCCACCAGGTCCAGGACTTGAACCATGGTCGGCCATGTGGGAGTGTCCAGCGCTTTAACCACCACACCACCTGCTGGTCCCAAGTGCTGAAGTGTTTTTTCCCTCAATTTAAGCCCTTTCGACTTTAGAAGCTCTCTGAGCGCCTTGAGGATCAGCTGAGATGGCCCAGCCCCATCGTCATTGTTCTCTTTTATTCCTTACTTTCAGCCAATGGCTTCAGTCTGCCTCTTATCTGAGATCTTCTATCCGCCTCTTTACCGAGGTCTTCTATCCGCCTCTTTACTGAGATCTTTTATCCACCTCTTTACCGAGGTCTTCCTTCTGGGACCCCCGCCCGGTACTTACCAGTTAGCTGCCCTGTAGACTCGGAGGTTCTGAACCTTCTGTGCTCAATGGTGTGCTTCCCCGTACGGGCCACCACTTGTTGGCGTCACTTCTGCAGAGACGACACGACACCCGGTTCTTCCTCACGCAGTCTTTATTCACAGGTTTCCTTTTTCTTCTCCTTCTTCCTTCTTCCCCCGTATATATAGGATCCTCCCGGCGGCCCCACCCGCAAGTTCCTTTGCCTGTACGAGGCAAGTCCTGATTGGCTGTCTCTAAAACATGTCCATAGAAGGAGTTGTTTGTAGTACTGGAGACATGCATCCCTATGCAGCCAGAGGCGCCATCTTGGCTCGGCGGCCAACAGCGGCGGCCAACAGTCCTCTGTGTGAAAAAGAACAGTAAACTAGAGAGTGATTTACCCAAATTATTGAAAAAATCTTGAAAGAAAGGTTTACCATTTTCCTCTCTGTGAGAACTACAATCCTTTTGAAGATGATCTGCAAAGTCAAAAATGACAGTTTGACAAAAGCATTTATCTCATGTCTAATAAGGCTTATATAATAGGAAAGCAGCTTTGCAAAGAAAAATAATCAAGAAGTGTGTGTTTCTTGGTCGTATTAACCAATAAAACTAAGTGGATATTTAGACATAAGAGAAGTTATTGCTTCTCTTGCCGAACCCACACATACTGAATGCAATCCAGAAATGCAAAGTGTTAGCCCCATGTAAAGTACCTTTTGGTTCTTTTCTTTACAAAAGTCCCATTTGAATTTTACTCAGAGAATAAAGCATGATAATTTCCATTGCTCATTATTTATCCCTTTCAGACCCTTAGAAACTGTCTCTGGAGACTTTAACCCCAGGAGCAATGGAGAAATTAAGTACATCATAGAGAATTGAATATACTGCACCTTCAGTGATTAACAAAAACCACAAGAACATGCACACATGCATATGTGCACACATGTACGTTCACATACAAGTATACACATTCTGAGCTGTTAAAACAATTTTGTTCATTTCAGAGATTCCTCTCCTAATCTCAATAAATTACCTCTTAACTAACAAACTTTTTCTCACATAAAACAGAACAGTACTTTCAAACTTTCCTTAACATAGAACCCTAAACTTGGAGTTTCCTGTTTGTGTTGTCCAAATCACAATAAAGGGCTCTTTGACTAAATTCAGAATAATTCTACTCCCACATATCCACGAGCTACCCCTATCCATTTTAACAACCTCTGTAGCATTAAATATGTATCAAACAGGAGATATGACAGTAAAACAGAAAGTTATGACATCAGTGTGCATGCAATAAGGAAAAATCTATTTCCTCTTCAAGTCTAGACCTCTAAGTCTCTTCAAATTCTGGAGATAGTTATGATTGTGCAACTCAGTTTTAGTCCACAGAAAAATTAATACTCTTGTATAGCCCTTCAGTCCCTATTCATGCCAGGGCCTAAATGATTTCTCATGCAATGAAGCATAATGACTTTGGAAGCCACTTATTGAAAACTGGTAAAGCCAAAAGTAGCCAAAGATAGAAAATGCCAGTCAGAAACACTCATTTGAATTTTATTTTTATTCATTTATTTATTTTTCTTTAAAGCATGTCCATTCACCAGACAGAAAGAGAAGGTGGAAAAAGGAGGGATGATCCCCGCAGGGGGTGGCCATGATACAGTCCCTAATTCTCCATTCTTCTCTAAGGAGTTTGGGCATGCATGTCCACACACTAGGCAGGTTTTCCAAGCTGCCAGGTCTGGTACTCTAACTGTTCAGTGGCCAAGTGGAATCTCTTCACCCTAACCACCACATCACTGGCTTGCCCTTCATTTGAATTTTAAATAAGCAATAAGTAAACTTCTTTCATGTAAGATCCACTTTTCATTTTTTAACTTTATTTTATACTTAAATCACATATGTCACTTAGCTTATAAAGTGAATGTTCCAACATGAATACATTTCCCACCAGTCCAGTTGGGGATACCATACATGCCATAATCAACAGATAATAACCCATTTATCTATCCCACAAATGTCTTGCCTCAGGCTCTCGTCCTTCTCCCACCATCTTCCCACACCTTATTTAGTATCTATAACCATTTTCTTTGTTTCTATATCCTCTAGTCATTCAGTTTTGGCCATAGAGTGCAGACAATAGGTATATATTAAGTGGAGACATACAATGTCTCTCCTTCATAGCCTGGTTTGCTTCACTCAGCAATAAATCTTCCATATTCATCCATTTTCTGTCAAAAGCCAGGATCTTCATCCCACTTCTTTCGATCAACGGGTCTGGGGAGAAATGTTCACATATCGAAATGGTCTCATTGTAAGCCAAACAATATGATTGAAAGTATATACAAAAATAAATAAAGTAATTAATAAAAAAAAATAGAATGATATTGAAAAAAAAAAAAAAAAAAAAGCCAGGATCTTGTTGTTTTTTATGGTAGTATTCCACAGAGTATTTGTGCCACACTTTTTTTTTAATTTATTTATATACATTCAATCACATTGTTTAGCTTACAAGGTGAACATTTCAATATGTGAACATTTCTCCCCAGTCCAGTTGATCAAAATATCTTCAACAGATAACACCACACCTCCCCATCCCATCAATGCTCTGCCTCTGTATCCCTCCTCCAAATGTCCTTCCCTAGGCCCCACTCCTCCACACACATCACATCTGGCATTCACACCCATCTCTTGTGTTTGTATATCTTTTAGTCAATTAGTTTTAGTCATAGAGTGAAGACACTCGCTATATATTAAGTAGGTAATACAATGTCTCTCCTTCATAGCCTGACTTGCTTCACTTTTCCAATCCATTCTTCTGTTCATGGACATTTGGGTTGGTTCCATGTCTTAGCAATTATGAATAATGCTGGAATAAACATCAATGTGCAAGCACTTTTCTGACTAAGCATTTTTCTGTTCTTTCTGTAGATACCAAAGAATGGGATTGTTGAATCATATGGTAGATCTATTTGCAATCCACTTTTTTAAAAGGGAAATTATGAAGAGTTGAATAGTGTTATTGGTTGACGATATTTTAATCAACAGGACTGGGGAGAAAGGTTCACATATTGAAATGTTCACATTGTAAGGTAAACAATGTGTTGAATGTATATAAAAATTAATTAATTAATCTAAAAAATAATAATAATTGGAATAATAATAATAATAATGATTGTGAAAAACAATGAAAAGATATTGAGTGATGAAGTGGGGAGATTAATGTCTCTGTATTGACTGACATGCAAGGCATTCCCTTTTGAAAAAGCAATGTAATACACTGTAAAGTTATATGTAATCCAATGTACTATAAAGAAGATTATGATGATAATAAAAATAAAATAAATAAAGGAAAAAAATAATTGAATAGTGTGACAAATTGAACCCAATATTTACAATTTGGTAATTGTATTAAGAAAAATACCCTATGAGGGAACCAGCAGTTAGCGTAATGGCTATGTCACTGGACTCCCACGTAGTCGGCCACGATTCGCGTCCCAGACCCGGTGGCTTAAAACTCATGCCAGGCGTGGGAACCAGCAGTTAGCGTAATGGCTATGTCGCTGGACTCCCACGTAGTCGACCGCGGTTCGCGTCCTGGACCCGGTGGCTTAAAATTCACGCCGGGCGCGTGTGCGTGCGTGCACAAGATCCCGAGAGGAGAATGGAGGAGAAGGGATTGCGGCGTGACCATCCCCCCTGGGGGGTGATTTCTCGCTTTCTGTCTCGATGTCTCTGTCTGTCTGGCGAGTGCATGCACCCTATAGCGAAAACCTCTCCAAAAAAAAAAAAAAAAAAGAAAGAAAGAAAAATACCCTATGAATGACTATACCAACAAGAAATTTAGTACTTTATTCCCTTCAAAGATCTAATTTTTAAATAGTAGGAAGATATTAAGGAAACAATTTTATAGAGAATGAGCATTTACCAGAAAATAAGAGAATAAAAAGTGAAAGTCAGTTAGTAAATTTACTCCATTCATGGCAAGCATAATTATTCTTCTGTTAGCTTGAAGAAAAACCCACAGAGCAGAAATAATATAAAACCTAAGCAGTAGGAAGCAGAATAAAGTTTATTTGATATAAAGCTTTACCAGACCTTGAATTAAGTGGGCATAACGGGGGGGGGGGGGGGAAGGGGCATGAAATTAGCAAGAAAAATCCATAATAACAGCATTCATTTTAAGAGCAGTGAGGAAAGAAATATATAAACACAGGCCAAATTCAAAACCTCTTTGAAGTCCTAGTATTTTTATTAAAGTAGGATTTTCATTAAAGCCAGTCATGGCAGATAAAAAGTTATCATTGAACTTTAACTAAAGTATGGAGTATTAAAAACTTTCTTAGACTGGTTATCACTTTCTGAGATTTTATAGAATTAAATTAAAAGTATTAATAGAAGAAACAGTCTTGAAAATACTATTTTACTGTTCCATTTCCATCATCTCCATGTCCATTAAGTCAATCTCTATCCCCAGTGACTTTGTCAGACTGGCCTTTCTGCCCGTATTGCCCTCACTTGTAAATAGAAGTTTGCCTTCTTAGGCATATCACACAATGGGCCTTTAAAATGCCACCTGGAGATTGTACATATTGTATCCACCTGCACAACGCCAGGCAGTTAGGCAAACTCTAAACTTTAAGGTGTCAGGGAGGTGCAACTCTACGATGTACTGAAGAGAAAGACCAAAATAACGGTGAGCATAATAACAACAACTACAATCTTCACTCTTCTTTGAACCTGCTTGTTCTTCATCTAAGCAATTAAATCTTTCTTAAAAGAATGTAAAACAACTTTGTGTAAATTAATATTATAATAGAAGTGCTATTTTGTGAAGGTCCTTGTCTTTTTTTTTTTTTTTTTTTTTTTTTTTTTTGCTATAGGGCACGTGTGCTCGCCAGACAGGCAGAGAGAGACAGAGAGATACAAGATAGAAAGTGAGAAATCACCCCCCAGGGGGGATGGCCACGCCGCAATCCCTTCTCCTCCATTCTCCTCTCGGGATCTTGGGCACGCATGCACACGCGCTCGGCGTGAGTTTAAGACACCGGGTCCGGGACTCGAACCATGGTTGACTACGTGGGAGTCCAGCAACATAGCCATTATGCTAACTGCTGGTCCCAGGTCCTTGTCTTTTATCTTCTTGCCTGACAATATTCTAGGGTTTATGGATTCTCACATGAAACTCACGTTAGACCATGCATTTCTAATAAATTTAAAAAATGAATTTATTTTCTGAAGTCAAAAGTGCACTGAAGATAACCTCTTCCACAATGTTCCCTCCTGGAAATAAAGCATGCATGTCCTTAAGATCATTGCTAAAATGTTGACAACCTGTTCTTAAGATTTGCTACTTTGTCCAATTCTGAGTCTACCTTTTTATTTTTCATTAAGGTTTTTTTCTCTTTGAATCACAGCACTTCACAAATGCTTTGCTACTCCTACCAGAGTTCAGTACAGGAAACAAACAATTCCAAGTATTTTGGCATTTTACCAGGAAGAGATTAAACACTGATAACTAGATGTTTGATAAATCTTTTTTGTTATTTCCTATTCATCCTTAAAGACTTAGTCTAATCTTACTGCATTAGAAACATTTACATTGATTGTCAGTATCTTATTATATATGCTTCAAAATGGCTAATATGGGCCTGCCAATGATGGACAATGCTGGACCCATTTGGGAAGATCCTGGGTTCACTCTCTTATACGTGGTGGGAACTCATATACATGCCTATGATACGGACTGGCGGAGGCTGGATTTATCATGCCATGAGGGTTCCGCTGGGGTGGCCTCTCTCTCTCTCTCTCCCTCTCCCTCTCTCGTTCTCTCTCTCTCTCTCTCTCTCTCTCTCTTTCTCTCTCATGAAAGAAATAAACAATGTTTTAAAATGCCTATGCTATGTACCTGATAATAATTATCATAGCTGGTGACATTACTTTATTCAATAATTTAATCAGTGGATATTTGTTCAGCCACTACTAATTACCAGACACTTTTCCATTCACTGCTGATATCATAGGAAGCAAGAAAACTCCCTCCCACAAGATTTTTAACTGAGCTAGGAAATCCCAGAAGAGAAAATCTGAGGTAACATGATGATTTGGTTGTAGATATGGTGAATTATATATCACTGGGACATCTGAGTAGAGATAACCAGACAAAACTTGGCTAAAAGAGTCTCCCATTCGGGTAGATTGATAGACACACTAGTGGTTACCTTAAAAAGAATATTTGAACCTAAAGTGAGTAAGACTGCAGAAAGAGTATGTATGAGAAAGGAAACAAGTCTAAAGTCAAGGTATCAACAATGTTGTAATAAACATCGATAAAGATATAAGGGATAGGTAGAGAAGCAGAAAATTGAAAGAAATAAATACAGAGATAGAATAATATACTACAATAAAAGCAAAGAAAATTACATTTTCTGAATGATCAAGCAACTTGGTCAAATACTCCTAAAAAGTTAAACAACTTAAAAATTTATAAGTAGGGACCAGCAGGTGGCATGGTGGTTAAGGCACCAGACATCCCACATGGCTTACCATGGTTCAAGTCTCAGACCTGGTGGCTTGCTTTCTCACTTCCCTTCTCTCTCTCTCTTGCTCTCTCTCTCTCTGTCAAATTAAAAAAAATGAATGAATAAATAAAATTTAATAAATAATTACTTTTTAAAAAATTTACAAGTGATCATTTATTCAGGTAAATCAAAATCACTGATGACTTCGGAAATTTTTCAGTAAGGTTGTAGAGAAGGAAGACAGATCACTATAAATCGAGGCATGAATGAGATATTGAGAAAGAGAACAAGTGTAGGCATGGAGTTTGGCCATGAAAGAGAGTATAGAGAGCATAGAAACTGAAGAGGTATATTAGATCAAACAGAGCATGCTCATTTCTTTCTTTTTATAAGATAAAGTGGTTGAGGTAACAGAGAAAGGAGACTGGAAGATAAAACAAAATTAGGTAGGAAAGGTGTACACTCTCAATTACTGTGGTAGAACACAGGGTGCACAAAATAAATGAAGAGATTCCATTTAGACCAAAGAATAAAAAACTCTGATAGTTAATGGGGAAAAATGAAGAAAATATGGAGGCATAGTCTTCTACCTTAGTGTGTGCCAGTCATTAATAACTCTCTTACCTGTGACACGTTATTGGTGATGTTGTAAAGTCAAACATGCTACATTTGCTCTGCCTCCAAAGAGTTCCTTTATTTAAGCAACCCATCCACATAACATAAATGCATAAATAAGTAAATATCAAACAGTACTTAGAGAATAAAAATAACTCTATCTCCTGCCCAAGAAACTAAGTCTCCTGAAAGAGAACCACTGTTACTATACTACATACAGAGAATATGTGCATTTACAAATATGCATATAAACATGTTTTAAACAAATGATAGCATACCAGTCACATTTTTCTGTACTTATTTCACTTTGTACTATTTTTCTGACATTGATTCTTATCAGAATATACATACCTATCCAAATTCTTATGAATGGATGAGTAGTTTCCATTCTCTGAATATGCATATCATGCATTACTAAACTGTCACTTATCAGCAGACATTTGTTTGTTTCCAGGATTGGGAATGACAAACAATGCCCAAAGGCTATTAACGTACACAGAAGTTATTTTCAAAATATTACTGAAAAATTAAAATGCTGAGTCATAGACTAAATATTTTAAATTCCAGCCTCATTTCCCTTCCAAAGAGATTTCAATACTTTCTTCATGACCACTACTTTTCTCCCTACTTTTAGCACCAATACCTCACTTTTCACTGTGCTGCCAGTCTAGTTCCTCAGATTGAATCTTTTATATGATAGCAGCAATCCTGTTTTATGGCTGCACCATAATGATATATGCCAGTGTTTATTGAGAGAACATGGATCACATCTGTAAATTTAATCCCCACTCTCCGTTCAATATGACCTGTGTTAACTTTCAAACCTATAGGCCACATCCTCAAATACAAGGCTAATGACCACACCCAATAAAGACCAGGTGGGTACACTAACTACTCACAAATCAGAGAAATACCTAGTTCTCTCTCTCTGGTCCAATATGGGCATATAATGAATACATGACCCTTCAGTACACACTAGATCTGCTGTTAACCAGATTATTACCATCTTTATATATTTAATTCATACATTAAATCACTATACATCATTTACATCTTACAAATCACACATTCTTACAAATACTTTCACATGTGTAAAACCTCAGGGAATAGCCCCTTTCAAACTCTGAGAACAAGTTTTCATTTGCTGAGGTGAAAACAGAGTCTCAATTGACCTTTAATGCTGCAAATTACCATTGGTCCTGTTCATTAGACAAGGAAATGAAGAAGAATATAGCAAAAATAACTCTTTCTGATAAATATTCATATGTAACATTATTATTGTCTAGTACCTTTTCTTGGTTTTAGGCGTAGTTTTTCTTTACAATGGGACTCAAGGGGAATTTTACATCACTCAGGTGTCTCCTACACATAACTTTCCTTAGGGCAACCTTCATCTCCTTATTCCTGAGGCTGTAGATCAAAGGATTTAAAAGTGGAGTAGCAATTGAATACAACATGGTCACAAACTTCTGCAGCCCAGGCCGGTTGGCTGCCCCTGGGCTTACATACATCACTAGGATTGAGCCATAAAATAGAGACACCACTACCAGGTGGGAGGCACATGTGAAGAAGGCTTTTTTCCTACTTGAACCTTTAGAAACCTGAACCACAGCTCGAAGGACCAGAGTGTAGGATGCAAGGATGTAAAATAAAGTGATGAGCATGATCACAGCACTGAAAGTGCTACATGTCAGAGTTGTCTTGGGGACAGGGACACATGAGATGGCCAGCATTGCCCCCAGATCACAGAGGTAGTGATCAATGATATTTGAACCACAAAATGGAACTTGGGAGACAAGGGTAGCCGGTGTCACTAACCAGAGGAAGCCACCCACCCAACAGGCAGACACAAGAATTCCACAGACTTTCTTAGTCATCATGGTGGGACAGTGTAGTGGATAGCAAATAGCGATATACCTATCAAATGCCATCAGGGCCAGGAAGAAGAGTTCTGTAGCACAAAGAGAAAGGAAGATGTAGAATTGTAGGATGCAGCCATTATAGGAGATGGTCTTGGTCTTGGAGAGAAAGTTGAACAACATATTGGGCACGTTAGAATTGATGTAGCAGATCTCCAAGAATGAGAAGTTGGCCAGTAAGGTGTACATGGGAGTGTGAAGTTGCTGGTCCCACCACACGGCACAGATGATAGCACCATTGCCCAACAAGGTCAAGATGTAGATAATGAAAAATAAAACAAAAAGGAGAATTTCTACTTCTTGGCTACACAGGAAACCCAGGAGGATGAATTCCTGAATGGTAGCAGTGACATTATTATTAATTTGTAAAATATGCATTTCTCTCTGACCTGTAACATGCACAGACATAATCAGAACTACATGTTGGGTTTCATATTTACTCTCCAAAAAACTTCAAATTCTCATTAGAACTGGTGGTATTATAGGTAAGAAATAGATGAAATATTACTATTTAGCCAATGTGGAGAATGTTTATCAAAATAGCATAGCTGGAAGTCAAATACAAAAACACCATTGAACATTTTACTTTAAATAATTACTCCAGAGCATTTCATTTCTATTTTAGTCTGTAAGAGAAAAAGAGATATGAATCATTATACACATCCTTAATTGTCCACCTTTATTTAACTTAAGTACAACTAATAAACTTGAGGAAGCCCTTGAACAAAAGAAAAAAAAAAAAACCCCGTAGATGATTCTGGTGTGAGAAAGACATCATCTAGCTTTTGAGAATTACTGTTATACTGTTTGATTGTCAGAAAAGATTGATCTCAGAGAAAGTTTTTTTCAGAAGCTTTGGAGAAACAATTATGAAAGTAAAATGTGCAAGTTATACTATTGAATTAGAAATACAAGTCTATAAAATGAAAGAAAGCTAATAAATTCTTGGACATCAATGCCACAATTCCCAGTTTACAAGCACATGTAGGATGTGCTTTGGAAACAATAATAATAATATTGAATTGTACTAATTTGATTCAAATTATCATCTGTGAAGTCTTCATTCACATTTGCTACACTGTTTCGGTTTCATCGCAAGATTTGCTAGGTTACTATTTTTTATAATGACATCACACACTTTACTTTTTAGTTAGAATAGATTCTCCACCGACCCATTTTTTCCTAAATATTTTTTTATTTTTCCTTCAATTTTCATTTTAAGCATGTAGAGTACAGTTAGAGAAAAAGAAATTAAAAGGACTTGACATCTTAATGCTTTCTAAATGAAAAGTCACTACAACTCAGTAACAAAGCAACAAAAATAACAATAATTCCTTCTGAACATGGGCAAAGGACTTGAAAAGACATTTAACCATAGAAGATATACAGGTGGCCAACAGGAATATGAAAAGATGCTCAACCTAACTAATCATCAGGGAAACGCACATCAAAACCACAGTGAGATATCACCTCTCGCCTGCTAGGATAGTTACAATTAATTTGTTTTAAGTGTTGGCAAAGCTATGGAGAAAAGAGAACACTTGAAAACTTTTGGTGGGAATGTAAAATAGTGTCACTACTAAAGAAAACTTATAAAGGTCCCTCAAAAAAATACAAATAAAACTATCATATGATCCAGCAATCATACTTCTGGGTATATAGCCAAAGAAAACAAAGTCAGTGTCTCAAAGAGATATTAGCATGTCCATAATCATTGCAGCACTGTTCACAATAGCCAGGCTATGTAAACAACTTGAATAGCCACCAACGGGTGAATGAATTTAAAAAACTGTGGCATACACATACAGTACAATATTATTTGGTCTTAAAATCAGTCAAATCCTGTTATGAATGCATCAGGAGCACATTGTAATAGATAAAATTAGCCACTCATAGAAGAGTAAGTAACAAATTATTCCATTTACATAATGGCTCTAAAATAGGTTTATAGAAGTAGAGAGTAGAATGGTGGATTGGTGGTTTCCAGAGGCTAGGGGGGAAGGGGAAATGGACAGGTGCTGTTCAAAGCACACAGTTTCAGTTACAGAAGAGTAAGTTCTAGAGATCTGCTGTATACCATTTTGCCTATAGTGAGCAATACTATATTTGCACTTTATAAATTGTTGAGATAGCACATCTCAAGTGTTCTTACCATAATTTTTTTAAAAAATAGTAATAAAAGTAATGTCCACAAAATAAAACCCATACTAGTAGAAGCTATTAGGGTAAAATTTGATTTATACAAAAGACTAATAAAACTAAGAGAAAAAAGTACTTAAGGGTCAGTATTAGCAAAATTAATTTAGAATTCACAAAGAGCTAAAATGAAATTCCAGCTATATTAAATATAAGTCTTATAGCCTGGAACAAGTGATTCTCTCTCCTATGCCCCTTACCCCACCCCACCCCCACCCCTGGAGAGCAGACTAACCCTCCAGCAATTAAAAATAAATAATTAAGTAATTAAAAATTTCTATTATTGGACCAGCAGTTGTAATGACTATGTCGCTAGACTCTCATTGGCCGATTGAGTCAGGCTGGGTGCATGTGTGTGCATGCCCAGATCCCGAGAGAATGGAGGAGAAGGGATTGCGGTGTGGCCATCCCTTCGGGGGTGTGATTTCTCACTTTTTGTCCCTCTGACTCTCTCTGGTGAGCACACGTGCCCTGTAACAAAAATCTCTCAAAAATATATATATTTCCTGGTATAGAACTCATAATGGATCTCTCAATAAAAATGTTATATTAATATATGAATTCTCAAATAGCCTACAGAAGCATAATTCAATCATTGAATTTACTTTAACTATTCCTTATTCTTTTTTTTTTTTTTTTTTTTGAGATGTTTTCGCTATAGGGCGCATGCGCTTGCCAGACAGACAGAGAGAGACATAGAGACAGAAAGTGAGAAATCACCCCCCAGGGGGGATGGTCACGCCGCAATCCCTTCTCCTCCATTCTCCTCTCGGGATCTTGGGCACGCACGCACACGCGCCTGGCGTGAGTTTTAAGCCACTGGGTCCGGGACGCGAACCGTGGTCGACTACATGGGAGTCCCGTGACATAGCCATTACGCTATCTGCTGGTTCCCACTATTCCTTATTCTTTGAAGTGATATTTTGATTTTATTCTCCCTGCTAAGATTGTGACCGAGACATGATTACAACTGAAAGCAAGGTGAATTGGGGTGCATGGGAAGAAATTTGAAGTGGCTATGGAGGAGGCATATAAATGGAAGGTTACTATATGGAAGCTCTGTTACTGAAAGGATAATTACATGATCAAGATACTAAAAGTATAAGACCTATCAATGAAGACTGAATTTTTTCATAATGCAAATGATTAAAACTCACTTAGAAACTGAGGCTAAGGCATAAAGTTTGAGACATGAAAAATGTTACCAAGATGGATTTTTTTTTAATGTCATGAATTTTTCAGAGTAATATTCCCTCTCATGGTAATTTTATCAGAGTGAAATCATGGGACCTGTCACAGGTGGAACCCCATGCAGAATGAAATGCTCAGTTAAGTGACTTCCAGAAGACATCTCTTCATCTGTTCAGTACACATAAATTAGCCATCTATGGCATGAAAGATGGACTGAAATGGGGGGACTCACTCACACTCACCCTGGTGAGATATGTGTAACCGCCAGTGGAATCCAACCGTCCTGTCTGCAGAAGAAAGCATAAATTTCTAGTTCTCAACCACTTCTGTCTCTGGAAGATTTATTATTTAAGAAAATAGGTCTTTTTTGTAATAGTTACTCCCTTCCCTTTTATGAAATTTGCCTTCTCCTGAGGACCCACACAAATGAAACACTGGGACATCCTTATTGCCCTCAAGGGGACATTGTTTTTATTTTTTTATTTTTTATTTATTTATTTATTTATTTATTTTTTGACAGTGAATGCTGAGAAGGAGGCAACTTGGATGCAAAATCTCTAGCTTCTTCTTGAGTTCTTTTTTCAGTCTTGGACTTCTTGAGGAATACTCTGACACTCTATCCATTGTGAGGCTTCTTTGAGAACTACTATTCCAGATAAAAACAGTTGTAATTTGGTCAGACCAATTTCCTTCTTAGAATCACAAAAATCAAAGTAACTGTCATTTTCATTATTATCACAAGATACAAAATGTAAAGACAAGCCCAGCTACAGTGGCTTAGACAGTGAGGTGCCACTGCTAAAACAGGAGCCACATAGAAAGGCCAGGGGCTTTGATCCTGGATTGACCTGAACAAACCAGGCATGATTACAGGTGCGCCCATCATCCTGCCTGGTTAGAAGGCTTGCTGGAGTGGTGATATTGTAGCGGTGAAATCCTGCCAAGAATGCCTATCTCTTGACAGAAAGAAAGGAGAGGGAAGAGAGGAGGAAGGGAAGGAGGAAGGAAAGACGGACCCTATAGCCTAGTGGTTAAGCCATCAGGATACCACATGGCTGACCACAGTCTAAATTCCAGCCCCAGGAGCTTGAAAAGCAGAACAGATGCGTGTACATGTGTACCCAAAATCCCAACAGGATGGAGAAATGGAGAAAAGATTGTGAAATGACCATGCCCTGCTGTGGGATTCTCTCTCTCTCTCCCTTTCTTTTTGTGTCTGTATTTTCCTGTTGCAAGTGCATGTTCCTTCTGACAAAGAAGGAAGAAAGAAAAGAGGGAAGGGAGAAATAAAAAATAATAATAAATAAATAAATAAATCAGACCCAGACCATGAAAAGGGTAGTCACTTATCCCATAACTGATGTCCCTCTCCTATCCTCCTTTTTCTGATCTTTTGGTGACCATGATCTGGTTGTTGATTATCAGGGTAGAATACACATGATGTCATGGTGGCTTTTTCTTTCCATTTTAATTAGAATAAAGATTAAAGATTTTGACCAAACCTAGAAATGAGCATTTCATCCTTGATTCCAAAAAACACAAAACAATTCAAAGAACTTTTTATTAGCCTTTCTTTTTTTTATCCTCCAAGTTTGATGATTCTTTGCTAGTTGAGAGCTCAAAGATCCCATCTCTATAGCCATAAACAACCCCAGGGAGTACAGTTCACATGGACTATGGTAGGAAAGGTATCTTCTCAGAGTTGTCCATTACTCAATCTGACCAACCATACAGTAGCCCAAGGGCAACAAATGGGGTAAGGGCTAAGAAAGACCCCTGAACATTGATGGAAAGCAAAGATCTCTAACTTCCTTAATTTTCCTGGAGTTTTTACTACTAGCACTGGGCCATTCCAAAACTAAGGGTTTTAACAACCTTGACCACTATCATAGAAGCAACTTTAATTTCCTTGCAGGTTATGGGTCTCTTCAGATCTTCTTTCTCTTTAAAGTTCATCCTTATAGGTTGACTATTTCTAAAAAAAATATTCATTTCATCTAGATTATCTATTTGGGTGCAATTGCTCTTTATTTTTTTTAATTATTTATCTCTTCCAAGAGTATAAGAGAGAGAAACAGACAGAACACCCAACAGAGTCTTAACACCACATTCCACCCCCAGCTTCAGCCAATCATAGATAACCAGCATACAAATTCAGGGAGGTCTTGGATGCAAACACAAAACCTTCCCATCCGGGTCAGTGTCAGAAAACTGCACCACCACCTGGTAAACTCACAATTTTTACTTTAAAAAAATTAGTAGTCATTGGACCAGCAGATGGCACAGTGGTTATGCCATTGAATTCCCATACGGCCAACTGCAATTGCAGTCCTGGAAGTGGTGGCTTGAAACTCCTACCAGGTTTATGTGCATGTGTGGCAAAAATCCAAGAGGAGAATGGGGGAGAAGGGAATGCAGTGTGGCCATCACCCCTGGGAAGTGATTCTTCACTTCTCTCTCTCTCTCTCTCTCTCTCTCTCTCTCTCTCTCTCCAGTAAGTACACACATCCTATAGCAAGTCTCTCTTGGGGGGAAAAAAAAGTAGCCAAGTCCCTACTTTCATCTCTAATTTTTGTTGTTTGAGGCTATTCTCCATTTTTTATTGGTCAATCTAGCTACTATTTTGTCAATTTAGTTTATCTTTTACAAGAGCCAATTGTTGGTATTGTTTATTTTTCTACTGCTTTTCTATTTTCTATTTTATTTATTCTTGCCTCAATCTTTATTATGTCCTTTCATGTGCTGGTTTGGGGTTCATTTGTTCTTCTTTTCCTATGTCCTTAAGATGTAAAGCTAGGTCTTTGATTTGAGATGTTTCTTCATTTTTAATGTAAGACTTTAGAGTTTTAAACCTCTCCTTAGCACTGCTTTCTCTGCATCTCATGCATTTTGCTTTATGTTTTCATTTTCATTTGTCTCAAGATATTTTACAATTTCTCTGATGATTCATTCTATGATCCATTACTTAGTTTAAAGTGTATTGTTGAATTTTGACATATTTGTGAATTTTCCAGTTTTCTTTCTCTTGTTGATTTCCAGTTCTACTCCACTGTGACTAGAAAAATATGTATTATTTTAATATTTTAACATACAGCTGTTTTGTGCCTAACATATTATCTATTCTTAAAATTTTAAATATTTTTTAATTTTATCATGGCATTAGGAGGTGTATGTATATGTGTATGTGTATGTCCATTCATAAAGTGAGACAAAAGGAAGGACAAGGCACAATCATTAAGAGAAAATCTAATATCTTTGAACCAAAGAGATAATATATTCAATCGCTCAATCATAAATAATTGTTGATTGTTGGCACAGTTAATCAAGGATTTGACGATGGTCTATTTGGATTACTAAAAAATAGTAACACTTCCCTACATAAAGGATAAAGGTGTCAAGGAAGAGATAATTCATTACAATGTTTTGTTTTCTTCAAGAGAGAAAAGAAGTAATGAAAGGGAACCAGTAAACTGATTAATATTTTGGAACTTGTAAAATATTCTATAAAGCTTCCCCTCCCTAACTAGAGCTAATTTTAGACTATGATATCTCCACGGCAGGGAGACTTAATAAGGCCCATAAAATTCCATAGGTGAATGCTAGTTTATGTCTTAATTTATATTACATCAAGCTTTTAATGCCTCAGCTGTAGGAATAACAGATTCTGGTCCCTGTGCCATAAACTTAAATTTTCTAAATGCCATTTCCTGTCTCACCTCCCTAATTTTAAGGACAAGTTCTAGAGAGTAAAGTTAATTTTCAGATATTAAATATTCACCTTTTGGAGGTGAACTTAACTAGACATAAAAATATCTAATACATTTTTGCATTGCTTTACACTTTTTTCACTTAGGGTAAAATATTCAGAATATGAACTTTTCTGAAGTAGCTATTTCCCCAAATCTTCTTCTTGGAATGGAGCTAGTGAATGCTGCATCCAGGAGAGGACATCGACTGCTAATGAATGGAAGGAGAGACTATAGGAGGTTGTCGCCTCACTCTAATTATTGTTTATTTTGTTGTGCAGAGACGTTTTAGCCTGATGTAGTCCCACTTGTCTATTTTTGAGATTATTGACTGTGATTAGGTCTTATTTAATAAGTTTTTACCTACTCCAATGTCTCTCAGACTTTTCTCTGTGTTCCTCCAGTAGATTATTCTTTGGCTACATGGTAGGCACACTTTGAGAGTTGATTTATTATTTCATTTCACCTGTGAGAAGTTTAAAGCATCCAAAATATACTATCTTAACTTGGATAGGAACAAACAAAATAGCAGAAATTAAGATGTGCCCCTAGGGAAATGAGTAATAAGTGCAGAGTCCTCTCGTGACACTGTTCTCCTTTTAGAAGCAATAAATGGATCCTCAGGATCAGAAAGAACAGAGTAACTGGGACCAGCAGTTAGCGTAATGGCTATGTCACTGGACTTGAACCACGACTGACTATGTGGCAGTTCAGTGACATAACCATCATGCCATCTGTTGTTCCCCAAAAAAGGTTGTTGTTAATTAACTTGGCTGCAGCAGCCTGGATACAAGCACCTTTTACCAGTCTCTTATCTAAGGTATTTCAACAGATAAAAGCTTCACGAATATTTTTTCCCAGTATGAGACTTTTCCTTTCATTCTCTTAATATTGTCTTTCCGTGATTAAGTATTTTTAATTCCTATGAAGTCTATACTATCAACTTGTTCTTTTACAGATAGTGCTTTTAGTGCTTTATCTAAGAAATATTTGCTTAAGCTATTGTCACAAGAAAGACAAATTATTTTTGTATATGGATCTTCTATCTTGAAATTTTACAAAACTCACTTCTTTTTTTATTTGTATTTACATTTTTTTAATATATTCAATTACATTATTTAGCTTACAAGGTTATCATTTAAATATATGAACATTTCTCCCTGATCAAGTTGATCAAAATATAACACTACCTCCCTGTCTCAACAATGCTGTCTTCGTATCCCTCCTCCAAATGTTCTTCCCCAGGCCCCACTCCTCCACACACACCACATCTGGCTTTCACATCCACTTCTGTTTGTACATCCTTTTGCCCATAAGTTTCAGTTATAGAGTGCGGATATTCGGTATATATTAAGTGGGGACATACAGTGTCTCTCCTTCATAACCTGGCTTGCTTCACTCAGCCGTAAATCTTCCATATTCTTCCACTTTCTGTCAAAAGCCAGGGTTTTGTTGTTCTTAATGGCTGAATAGTATTCCATAGAGTATATGTGCCACAGTTTTTCAATCCATTCAGCTGTATGGGGGCATTTGTGTTGGTTCCATGTCTTAGCAATCGTGAAAAGTGCCGCAATAAACATTGATGGGCAAGCACTTTTCCAATGAGAAATTCTTCTGTCCTTTGGGTAGATGCCAAGAAATGGGATTGCTGGATCATATGGCAGTTCTATTTGTAGATTTTTGAGGAATCTCCAAATTGTTCTCCACAGTGGTTGGACTAATTTACATTCCTACCAGCAGTGTAAGAGAGTTCCCCTTTCACCACACCCCTGCCAACACTTATCATTTTTTTAATCTTAGTCATTCTGACTGGGGTTAGGGGGTATCTCATTGTTGTTTTGATCTGCATTTCCCTTACGATGAGGGATGCTGAGCATTTTTTCATATGCCTTCTGGATATTCGTATGTCATCTTTGGTGAGTGTTCTTTTCAACTCCTTCTCCCATCTTTTAATAGGGCTCATCATCTTTTTTCCAAACAGCTTTAGTTCCTTATGTATTCTGGTTATCAATCCCTTATCTGATGCATAGTTTACAAAAAATATTTTCCCATTCTGAGGGCTGTCGATTCACACTAATTACTGTGTCTTTTGCCATGCAGAAACTTCTTAGTCTGATGTAATCCCACTTGTCTATTTTGGGGATCATTCAGTCAACTGATTTTTGGCAAAGGGTACCAGTCAATCCAGTGGGAAAAGGAAAAGCTCTTCAGCAAATGGTGCTGGAAAAACTGGATTTCCACCTGTAGAAAGATGAATCTGAACCCCTACCTCTCACCCTTTGACAAAAATCAAGTCAAGGTGAATCAAGGATCTAAATCTAAGACCCCAAACTATTAAACTGCTTCTAGAAACCACTGGGGAAACTGGGAGACATTAGGGTAGGGAAAGACTTCTTACATAATACCCCTAAAGCACAAAACTCACTTCTCAGTTCTACTAGAATAGATTACACTTGCAAAATCAACTGCTACACAATAGAAAAGTATCTTGGTATCCAAAGTCAGGGGTGATTACTTTTTCACTTGGATGAATATGCAATTAGTTTTTTTTTTAGTTGCCACAGGGTGTATGCACTAATAAGACAGAGACAGAGACACAGGGAGAGAGAGAGGGAGAGGAATAAATCACCCCTTGATGTGCTGTGGTCATTTTGCAATTCTTTCTCCTCCATTTCCCTACCTGTAGAGATTTGTGGCATGCATGTGCACTCACCTGGATAGTTTTTTCAAAATGTCAGGGCTGGGATTCCAACTATGATTAATCATATCATGCTCTCCTAATCAGGCTATGAGGCTCATCCCCAATTAGATTTTTTTAAAATAACATTATTATTTGGACCAACAGTTGGAGTAATGGCTATGTTGATGGACTCCCATGTAGTCGACCACTATTCGAGCCCCAGATCTGGTGGCTTAAACTCACATAGAGTGCGAGTGCATGCATGCCCAAGATCCCAAGAGGAGAATGGAGGAGAAGAGATTACGGCGTGGCCACCACCCTGCGGGGAGTGATTTCTTACTTTCTGTTTCTTTGTCTCTCTGTCTTTCTAGCAAGTGCACATGCCCTATAGCGAAAACCTCTCCAGAAAAAAAAAAAAAAAATATTATCATTATTTTCAAGCAATATGCAAATAGTTCAATAAAGGGAATATTTACAATAGTGTGTTTAGGGGGCTGGATATCCCAAGTGTGCCTCTGGCAAGCAACTGTATTTTATTCTTAGTATATTTGGAGTTAAACTTTGAGTTTAGGCAGATCAACTAATAACTGATATTTGGATGATAACTTATGAATCTGAAAAAAAGACTATTCCTGCTGGATTGTATTTTTATAAAATTATTTGAATTTAATTGAGGGGTGTTATAAGGATCAGATCTACTGAACTATATAGATATGAATATACATATACTCACACAACAGGTAATTTTTATTTTAATTTAGCTTTTTTTTTAAATCAGGTCCTGACCATCTTGTAACCCTCCTGTTTGAACACTCTGAGACTTCAGTCAGATGCTGACATTCTCAACTCTTTTTGTTTTTACGCAGAATCTTGCCATATTTCCCAGGCCAGCCTGAATTTTGCACTCCCTACATAGCCTTCCCAGTTGCTGAGATTACAAGCATACATCATCTCGCCTGTCCCTAGGTTAGAAAAGGCATTGAACAAAGGCTTTCCATGTGATCCTAGCCTTAAAAAAACATTGTCTTTTTGGGAGTTGGCAAGTGGCATGGTGGTTAAAGGCATTAGGTTCCCACATGGCCGATGGCAGTTTGAGTCCTGGACCTGCCAGCTTGATTTCTTGCTTTCCCTTTCTCTGTCTCTCTCTAGTCAAATTTTAAATAATAATAATAATAATAATAAATAAATATTTTAAATAAATAAATAAATATATTTTTTTAAAAGAGCAGTGTCTTTATTTTTTTGTTTGTTTTTTGTTGGGGGGGGTTGTTTGTTTGTTTTTTACTTTTGTCATAGGGCACACAAGCTCACCAAAGAGAGGCAGGGAGAGGTTGGATGATCACATCACAATCCATTCTCCTTCAGTCTCCTCTTGGGATTTTGGGCATGCATGAATACATGCACAGCATGATTTTCAAGCCCATGGGTCCAGCTCCATGCAGTTGGCCATGTGGGAATTCAGTGCCTTAACCACCATGCCACCTGCTGGTCCCAGCAGTTTCTTGATACTGTATGCTACTATGGGCTGGTATCTATTTCAAATAAGTTTTTAGTTGCACTGTTCACTATAGCTATTAGTCTCTCTAGTATGAATCACTATGAAAGAAATTATCTTAGAACTCGAGGCAAATAAGAATTTAATTTCTGAGGATCCCATTGGTTTTCTAACAAAATTATATAATGGTAATGTTTCTGCATTTCTCTCTACTTTAAGGGAGCTCATAACATCTTCTCGGTTTAACTTTAATAACATCATTAAGATTTTATCATGCATAAGTATTAATTTTTTTTCCTATAAAATTGTATCTTTACTATTTTTTTTTCTTTTTGTACATTATTCTTATTGGGTATATCAAATCTTGATTAAACAAGGTTCAATCCAGTGTAGTAAAGACATATATAAGTAAGTATTATGTTAATACATAGTTCCAATGCATAGTTTCTGGACTGTCACAATTTGCCTTTTCCTATTCTTTGAAAACCTCAAACCTATTCTCATATTTAAATAGAACTTGATTCCTTAGTATCTTCATCTGACCAAATTCCTTACTTTGAAGTATTACTCCTCATATATGCATTCTCTGACTAAATCATTCTCTATATTCCCCCAATATTATCTATATTCATACTATCCTTTATTCCTTTTCTCTGAAATTTTTTTTAATTTCAAATTGGCATATAAAATTGTATTTTATCAACATGATATTTTGAAGTATATGTACAATTGTGGAATGGCTAAATCTAGCTAATTTACAAATGCCTTATTGCCCATTGTTATCATTTTTGTGGCAAAAAGAAAATTAAAAACCTACTTCACCTGTTCACTTAGCATTATTAGAAAATACAATGTTGCATCATTAACTATAGTAACTGGGCTAAACATTAGGTCTCTTGAGCTTATTCCTCCTGTCAATCTGTATCCTTTAATCGACATCTCCCCTTTGTCCCTCTTATACTACTATGACTTCTAAAATTATAGATTTTTTATCTGTTGATAATCTGTTTTCTTCACAAGAATATAAGTTTCACAAAAGCAGAGACTTTGTTTTTAGATTGATCTCATTCTAGTGCATGTCATAGATGTAAATCAATGTCTATTGAATGATTGAGTAAAATCCATCCATCCCAGATGCCAACTGACTGGTTTATGTTTTTACCAAATAGTGGGCCAAAGCATCAGATTCCTCCACATCAGTCTTTTTCTTGGCATCTGGGAATCACCAACTTTGCATCTTTGTCAGCTTTTCCCTGTTCTGGGCTGTGTTTTAAACACAACCTCCCCTCCCTTGAAGTCAACACAAAAATGTATTGGCACTACACGCTAATCTTCTTTTAAATATAAACCAATTTTCAGATATTTTAATTATCTTTCACGGATAAGAAAAGTAAAGAAGTATATAAACTCTTTCTTACATTATAAATAAGTGACTTGAAAGTCAAGTCAGAAAAAGACAGTGCTGCTACTGCCATGAGTGTTTGAATCACCTATAAAACTCACCGAAGTGTCAGTCTCACAACCAATATATTCATTTCACTGCCTTCGTCATCCAATAAACGTAATAGCTCTCTAAGATTAGCCTGTGGACTGGTGCTGGTCTAAGTGCACCAGAATAAGGTAGGTTACATTAAAACTAAATCCCAGGATTCATTTCAAAGTTTCTGATTTAGAGGACTTAAATAAAGGCCAGAAAAATCTGTTTAAAAAGTTCTCAAATATTTATTAAACAGACATGTTTAGGAGACAATGCTTTAGACTGTTATTAATTGCTAGATGTCAATTTAATATAAATGTATGTTCAATTGTTCTTTTAATTAGGACTTCATTTCCTTCTATCTGAGCTAAAAAGATTTGAATGTTCTACTCCTCCACTGAGGTAGAGCAGAAATCATCAGTTCATAAATACAAGGTGTGACAATGAAATATACACTACTTTGAGGTCTAAAAATTATGAAGTTAGGAACCAGGTAGAAGATCATAGATAAAAGGGCAAGTAAATATTGAGGGTTAGAATAGAAGTATCTAAACTGAGACACAAGGACATTTAATTCAAATTACAATATATCAATTCTTTATTTGAAGTAAGATCTGCCTTAATTGGGATGTTCTTGTCTATAACTTAATTAGGCACAAATTACAAAATCAGGGTCTGTATCTCTAGGTGTACATAAATAAAGACCTACATTTTAACCTGATACGCTAGTGGGGAAAACATTCTGATTGTGATCCATTTGTGACCTCTCATTCACTTCGATTAACTTTTTTGCACCTCTGAAATTTTCTTAGGGCAGCCTTCATGTCCTTGTTCCGGAGACTGTAGGATCAATGGGTTTACAAGGGGGGTGACCGAGGAGTAGAACAAGGTTACAATCTTCTGTATTCCAGCTGAATTCCCAGAGGTAGGACTGATGTACATCAGCATAACAGTTCCATAGAACAGAGACACCACAGCTAGGTGGGAGCCACAGGTGGAGAAGGTCTTCCGTCTGCCAGCTGCTGAAGGCACACGCAACACTGCTCTGAGAACCAGGGTGTAGGAAGCAAGAATGAAGAAGAAGGTGAGGAAGACAATGAGGGAGCTCAGAATAGAACAGGAAAGCTCAATTCCAGGGACAGGGATGCAGGACAGGGCCAGAATAGGACCAGGGTCACAGACAAAGTGGTCAATGGTATTGGGGCCACAAAAGGGGAGTTGTGTGATAAAGTGTATAGGGACAGGATAGCAGAGGAAGGCAGCCACCCAGCAGAGGGCCACCAAGTTCATGCAGAGACGACTGCTCATGATGGTAGGATAGTGGAGAGGATGGCAGATAGCCAAGTACCGATCGAACGCCATGAGGGGCAGTAACAAGGTCTCAGTGATGCCCATTGAGAAGAAAAAGTAGAACTGGAGGAAGCAGGCAGTGAAAGAGATGGTTTTGGTCTCAGACAGGAAGTTATGTAGCATGTTGGGGACAGTGGTGTTGATGTAACATATCTCCAGGAATGAGAAGTTGGCCAGCAGGATGTACATGGGGGCGTGGAGCCTGTGATCCAGCCCCACTGCCACAACGATGGCCCCGTTCCCCATCAGTGTCAGCATGTAGGACACAGAGAAGAGCACAAAGAGGAGAAGCTGGACCTCTCTGGAGCAGGGAAAACTCAGGAGGATGAACTCAGTCACTGTGTTTGCTCCTGACACATTCAAGGCTCCCTGAGGGGTAGAGAGGAAGACAGTGACAATGACACAGTTAATCTTATTCCCTCACCCGTGGAGATATTTTCTGATTTGGAGACCCATATATTCCTCAGATTCTATTATTATATTAAATAAATGATAATCCAACCATAGTGTTGAAGACTATCAAAGTCAGAGAGTGCTTGGTATGATAGGATGGAAATCTTAGACTTTCTTTTATTGGTCTTTTAGAATTTTCCAGCAGTTTTAGATAGGATCTTACATAATAATCATCTTAGAGAAGGCTAATTGCACGACAAAAATTTTTGTAAGTGGGGCCGGCAGGTAGCTTGGTGATTAAGGGTGCTGGACTCCCACATGGCTGACTGTGGTTCAAGTCTTGGACCTGGCAGCTTTCTCTCTCTCTCTCTCTCTCTCTGTCTATCCCTCTCTGGACAAATTGAAATAACTAAGTGAATAAATAAATAAAGTTAAATAAAATAATTTTTAAAAATTTTTTGTAAGACAATATGAATATTATGCATTTGTGTCTATAGAATAAGATATAAAATTTCCTTGTGCTGGTGGGGTGGCTGTTGCAGCTGGACCTACAATGGCCTACTTCATGGTACAAGTCCTAGAGCAGTGTGTGAAAAAAAAAACACACAAAGCACATGCATGTGCATGCTCAAAATCTCAAAAGGGGGAGAAGGAATTACAGTATAGCCATCTCTCCTAGAGGTTTCTGTCTTTCTCCTTTTTACACTTGCCAACCAACCAAAGCACATGTGTCCTCTGACAGTATCACTTAAAAAAGATTCAAGATACTCTTAATACAGAACACAGAATTTCAATTATATGGATCTTTGGGTCATGGATCTAGGAGATAGAAACATTAGACATCGTAGGAGTAAGAGAGAGAGAAAGGTAATGACACAATCAAGTATTTGTGCATCTTACTTTTATCCTAGGTCAGTGCCGAGTTGTCAGTGTGAGCAACTTATCATAATCCAGACAAGAAATGTGAAACGTGCAGTCAAATCTTTCTTCAGTGTCCCTCAAACTTTGTTAACTCAATAATGCTTTGTACGTCCAAACGTCTACATGCTGGCTTTTAATTTGGTTTTATCTTTACAGTTGAAAAACACTGGTATAGAAAAAAAAATCTATGTATAAGTATGAAAATAGGCAATGGATCTGGTTTTGGTTTTCGTTTCATTTTGTTTTGTTTTAGATTTTTCTTAATTGCCAGAGGGTATGTGCTTACTAGAAAGAGACCGAGGCGAGGAAACAGGGAGAGAAAAGAAATCCCAAAGAGGCATGGCCACACCGCAATTCCTTAACCTTCATTTCTCCGTCCTGTCAGCACTTTGGACAAGCATGTACACAGGTGCCTTGTGTTTTCAAGCCCCCATGCACAACTTCAAACTGCAGTAATCCTTAAAGGGTCCAGCTCCTTTCAACTGCAGGCTGTTTGGCTGGCCCTATTTTAGGATTTTTGATACTTTTGTCTGCACTATCGGGATTTATAAAGAGGCCCCAGTTCTTCTGATTTATGAAAGGATGCAGTGGTCCACAAATATCAGATACTCCTAAATAGAGCCTTCTGGAAACCAAGAACAAATGTGGAAACCATAAACTGTACAGCAATCCCTCAATTGTTCTCCCACTCCTTCTGTTGCTTCTAACCCTTTAGCATTTTGAAAAGTTAGAATTGTTTAGGAAATGATGACAGAATCTTTGTGAATCTTCCTTCTCTGCATTAGACTTAGTTTAAAACATTGTCTGACTTTCATTTTGAGAAAGGTAAAACAACATCAATGAAATTACCATACATTCCCTTACTGTACTTTGTAACTTACTAATTTGCTTTTGGATGCTCTGTCAGTGAGAAACAGCCATCATTTGGGCCTAAATGAACCAGAGTGAAATGATGCAGTGATGACTTTATCTGGCCCACTCAGTCATGTTGGTGCTCTCCCTTCCCTCAGTGGCTGATTAGCTGCTCTATGGAAGACACAAACAGCACAAAACGCAAGATACCTGATGGTTTTCAGTCCGACTGCTCAATAGCCACTTTGTCAATCCTTTCCACATGTCACATCACTAATGTCTGTGCTTCCATAAGGAGCTGGTTCTCACTGGGCACAACTTTTGGTTAATAAAGACAGAATTTATGCACTGACAAGGCTTTTTCCTCACCTTCATGTCTCATGTCACTGAGTCTCCCAACTTTCTTACTTGTGAAGGACCATCTTTTGTCAATTCACGTCATTTGAGGTCCCTCAGTTTTCAATGCAACACAAAGAAGGCAGAGTTAAATGACATATTTCAGAGGATCCTAACACTTGTATTTCTACCGAATCCATTGTCTCATTAAAATGGCATATCTGGTAGAGAGTTTCTGTTTTCACTGAGCAAAAGGCAGGCAGGAGGGAGGGCATGATATCCTTAGCAGTCAGTCGTCACAAAGGCAGTGTAGGAGGTGTAGTGTGGAGAGAAATTGGCATGTATATTGCACAGCAGACTGATCTATATTGCTCTGAAACTCATGTCTTATTCATACTATGGTATGTAATCTCCGATGGATTCCTAAAGAGAGAGTCTACAAGGGAAGATTGTTAATGGTATTGTACAGGTTCCTATCCCTCTGGAGTGCATTAATTGGCTCATGGGACCTAGTTTCTCCAGTGGTGATCACAAAATCTTATGCGATTCTTAGAGCATATTTTTTTCTACCGATGGGTTACTGCTACGATGGCGCTCACACTATAGCAATACCAGCTTATCTGAGACAAGAGGTGTTTGTTTTTCTTTCTATTCTTTTATGCTTTCACATTTAGTTTTATTACTTTGCTTGAGTCTACATGCAAGTTTCGGACTCTCCTACTTGTCCGTATCAGAATTATGGTATTCGAGTACTCAGTGTCACTCATTTATTTATTTATTTATCTTATAATTTCTTAGTTACATTTAATTATTGTACATTTTTATAGGGTATAATATAGTAGTTTTTCAAAGCATGCATGTAGTGTGCCATTCTAAAGCATATTACCATGCTCATCATTTTGTAAAGGTTACGTCATTTCATACACCTTCAATTTTCACTCTACTAGTTTTTTTTACAGATATATTATATATAATATATAACATATATAAACTATATATTATATATACAATATATAATATATATAATAATAACATATTCTGTATTTATATATGAAATATGTATATTATATATAATATATGAAATACATTATATTACATATAATATATGGTATTTATATATAAAATCCATATATTCTATATAAGTCATTTAATATATGGATTATATATAATATGTTATTATATATAATTCATATAACATATGGATTTTATATATAAATACATGATATATTATTATATTCATATATTACATATATATATATAATATATAGTATGTACATGTTATATATTACATATATAAGAAATGACCTCCTCTTTTTTTGCTTTGTGTTTGTACAGTGTTTCATGATCTCTTTGCCCTGTTTACGTGCATTCCAGGTCTGTTACAAGTTTTTTCTTGAGTCCTACCTCCACTGCCCCCTCAGTCTCTGTTATATATAGTTTTCCTCTGTAGTTGTGTGTCTTTAAATTTTTCAATTTCAGCCATAGTGTGCAGGCATTCAGTGTGTTAAGAAGAGATATACCATGTTTTTCTTCCATAATGTGGCTTATTTCACTTAGCATTAAATCCTCTAGGTTCATCCACTTTTCTCAAATGACAGGCTCTCATTACTCTTTCTAGCTGAGGATTCTACTGTGCATACATGCCACATCTTCTTAATCTAAACTTCTCACTGACTTATTCAATGTCTTAAAAAGGGCTATTTACTTCTGTTTTTTTGTTTTTGTTTTTGTTTTTTTCTCTTCTTTTTTTTCTCAAAGACTTTCTCTCCCTGGTAGCTCTCTTCTTCTTTTACAATACTGTAAAATGCCCAGGTACAAAAACAGAAATATTAGGGGTTGCCAGAGGGTGCCTGCTAATAGACACGGGATTTCATTTGGGGTGATCAAAATTATATAAAGTTTGATAGTGGTGACTGTGCAACTATGTGGATAAATAGAAACGTTGCATTGTACACTTTAAAAAAGGTAATTTTACAATATTGTATATGAATTATAATTCAATCAAGTTGTTATAAAACAGAACAAAAAGATAATAAATTTATTTTCATCACAGGGTTGTGATATCTCTATAGGAAATCTTTATAACTTGTATCACTTCAAAAGCTAGTTTTCCATATAAACATTTTAAATGAACAAATAAAGAGGTTGCCTTATGCTCTCTTCTTCATGTTCTTAGTTCTTTTTATTATCTATTAGTTCCCATATACAACATAAAAATAATATCCAAAACACACTCATCTTCGGTATCATATTTTTGACAAGACAATAATTACTACTTGGGTAATAATTTCAGATATTACAAACTAATACTTATTCAGTTTGTTTGATTTGCTCCAAAGTGGCTTCTGGAAAAAAAAAATAAATGTAGATGTGGACATATTCTTTGTTTCTATTGAGTTTGCAAATTCCTAAACTTGAATACAGTGATTCCCAGCTCCCTCTGTGTATTACACTGTCCTAGGGGAAATTTTCAAAATACCTGTGATTTCAATATCTCTGTCCCAATGGCACTAGACAGCAATAGTAAATTCTACCTGTGACTGTGATTATTGAATCTGTTGTAGATCAATGATTTCCAAACTTCAGTGTGCATCTGATTCCACTGAAGATATTGTTCAAATGCAGATTCTGATTCAGCACGCCCGGGATCAGGTCCTATTACCTGGCCTTGTTACAAGCTCCCCAATGATGCCCAGCTGGTGATCCACAAACCACATTTTCAGCAGTACAGGTTGTATGATACATGAGGGAATTTCAAAAAGTTCTTGGAAGATGGAACTAAAGTATGAGTTGATTTTAGTTCAAAAACGTTGTATTCTATAATTAGTTTATTCATAAGATGAGTTTCCATGAACATTTGGAAGATCCCACATATTTCAAAATGTGTAGTAGTATGCCCAAGAAAGAAAGAAATTAATTTCAAAATTGTTTTAAGAGATAATAAATAAAAAGGAATGACTGACTACCAGCATTGAAAATCAAGATTATATTTGTTAAAAGAATTTCTTAGAATATTACATGTTAGGGACCAGCAGATGACATAATGGTTATGCCTCTGGACTCCCATTTATCGAATGCAGTTTGAGTCCCAGACCTGGCAACTTAAAACATGCCAGGTGCATGTGCATGAATGCCCAAAACTCTGAGAAAAGAAAGGATTGTGGCATGGCCATCCCCCCAGAAGGGAATTTCTCATTTTCTTGCTCTTGGTCTTCATCTCTGCGTTGAGCACACACTCTCTATAGCAAAAATTTCTCTCAAAAAAATTAAATTTCAATTTCTACCTCCTTTTCTAAAACAACACTGAAAAATAATGTTTCTCTTCTTAAAATAAACAACAATTACTAATAAAAATAAAATAATATACACGCATGAAAGCATGGTTAATAAGAAAATAAAATAAAGCAAGTTATGTTATTACATCGATTGATGAAGGCAGGGTAAGAAATAATTTCTTGCCTTTTTTCCAGAACTGCCATCTTCCAGTAATTAATCAAAATGATGAACACAAAGGGAAAGAGGAGAGATATCCATATATGTTCTCTAGGCCTTTTAGAAAACATGGAGTTGTTCCTTTGGCAACATATATACAAATCTACAAGAAAGGTGATATTGTAGACATTAAGTCTACATCTCAGATTTTTGTTTACATCAGCCCCTATGTCCACTTGTCTGATTTGTGGGTTTCTGAACACTTATTGTACAAGATCATCTTCTGAAAGTGAGGGAAGAAGTCAGAATGTATGGATTTTAGATATTACAGAAAAGACTGTCTATTATGGTCATGACTAAGCAGCTTTAATAGATTTGGTACTAGGCCAAAAGTTACTTCCATCAAAAATAACTATAAAATATGGAAAAAATACATAAAAACAACCATTTGAAGACACTGGCGAGCAATCAACACAGGTGAAAGGGTTATACGTCTTTCGATCACCTTAGGGATGAAAAAGGGTCAGTTCATCGTCTCTGTCATCAGGTTGATTCGTTGAATCACCGGCACTTTTGAACATTCTCCTCCTTTTGCATTCCTGAGATAGTCGGTCCTTTTTTGACTTGATTGCAGATGGTTGACCTTGTATTTCTATGTTCTTGCCTTCAGATGTAAAGATTGTTACATCCATCAACAGATAACATGAAAACTAAGGGCAAAATGTGTGACAGGCTACCACAGCCAGATATGACTTCCAAAATAACCATGAAGTAACACAAGGACCAACAAATATACTGGTTCAGGGTCACCCTAATTACTCAGCCATGACTTCCTTCCCTTAAGTACAAATAGTAGCTCCTCAACTCCACCCTTTAAAGCTGCAACTCTCCACATCTGGCTCTTTTCCTTCTTGGAAAGTGAATAAATCTTTTTTATTTGCTTTCTCTCTGAATGTGTGAATTTTTTAAATTAATTAATTAACTTTTTTCACATTATTTATTATTATTATTTTTATTATTATTTGTTTATACTGTCAATCATATTGTTTGGCTTACAATGAGACCATTTTGATATGTGAACATTTCTCCCCAGACCCATTGATCAAAATATCTTCAACATTGAATGTGTGAATTATTTTTCACAGACCACAACAAAGACTACTCTAACAACATGCAAGACTTTAGGAAACAAAACTCCAAATTGAAAGGAAGAATAAGAGGGTAAATTTCATGTTTACCATGTGCATGTGTTTCCCTCCAAGAGCATTTACCAATTCCCTGGGTAGGGGGAGTATGAGAATGCAGAGGCACGCATGAGAGAATGGGGGAATAAAAGAATAACACCCTGGCGGAAAGCAGTACTTTCACTGAATTGAAGAAACAGAGGATTGGTCTGTAACTGCAATGCAGCTGGTGTTGGAGAAACAAATTCTGGAGAGAAGGGAACCCCATTGAGGCTCAAAATATCATGCAATCTCCCTCCAGCACATATTTGGATTATTCACCTATTCGTGTACAAACTGAGTCAAAATCCATTGACTTTAGGGAACCAGCAGTTAGCGTAATGGCTATGTCGCTGGACTCCCACGTATTCAACCACGGTTCGTGTCCCGGACCCAGTGGCTTAAAACTCACGTCGGGTGCGTGTGCGTGCGTGCCCAAGATCCCGAGAGGAGAATGGAAGAGAAGGGATTGCGGCGTGACCATCCCCCTCAGGAGGTGATTTCTCGCTCTCTGTCTCTGTCTCTCTCTGTCTGTCTGGCGAGCGCACGCGCCCTATAGCGAAAACCTCTCCCCCCCAAAAAAAAGCCCATTGACTTTATAATTTTTCAAATGCTATATATAGCATTCAATTTTTTAAAAATAAGGTATGCTAAGCAACAAGATAACAATTAAGAACCAAGAGAAGAGAAAGTAGAAACTTGCTCATATGTATTCCAGTTTGGTTAAAACTTATGAACAATTATCTGAAAAACCAGTTTAAAAAAAAAAAACACAGAAAAAATTAGATAGAAGTTTAATTGCTCAAGGTTTGTATTATTATTATTATTATTATTATTATTAATGTTTTTTATATTCCCAGAACTTTCTGCAGAGCTGTTTTCATCTCCTTGTTCCTCAGACTGTATGTCACAGGATTAAGGAATGGGTCACAACAGAATAAAACAGAGTCACAATCGTCTGTGATTCAGCTTCATGCTCAGATGTTGGATTCCCATACATGACCAGTACTGAGCCGTAGAACAGTGAAACCACAGCCAGATGAGACCCACAGGTAGAGAAAGCCTTTTTTTCTCCCTGCTTCAGAAGGGACCTTCAATACAGCTCTTAACACCAAAGCATAGGACCCAATGATAAAAAGAACGGGAATAATGAGAGGTAACAAAAGTAGGGTGGAGAAGACAAGCTCTATCACAGGAGCCTTTTTGCACGTGTGTGCTAGAAGAGGACCTTGGTCACATAAAAAGTGGTCAGTGATTCTGTCTACACAGAATGACATTTGGGAGACAATGATGATGGGAATCAAGAACCAGAGGAAACCAAACACCCAGCAATTGACCACAAGATTGGTGCAGAGATGTCTTGTCATAAGAATTGGATAGTGTAGAGGATGGCCAGGTACCGGTCAAATGCCATAACCACCAGAAAATAGTTTTCTGTACAACCCAAGGAAAAGAAGAAATAGAACTGGAGAAAGCACCCAGAGAAGGAGATGACCTTGGTGTCAGACAGGAAGTTGGCCAACATGTTAGGGACTGTGGACGTGACATACCAGATTTCTAAGAAGGAGAAGTTGGCGAGCAGCATGTACATGGGTGTGTGGAGTCTCTGATCCCAGTACACAGCACAGATGATAGAAGTGTTGCCCATGAGGGTCAGGAGGTAGAGGACAGCGAAGAGCACAAACAGGAGGATCTGCCCCTCATTAGGGCAAGGCAAACCCAGGAGGATGAAGCCAGAGATGGTGCTGGAGTTGCTGAGAGTGTTGAAGATTTTCATGTGTTATGAGCTATAAAATTACCAGGAATTATTGGAGGACACTGCAATGACAAATTGGAACCTGAATATGTATTTAAAACATCCTTGGGAATATCATAAATGCTTATAAATTAATGGATACTAATTTCATCTAACCAGAAATATTATCCTTTTGGACAATGAATGTTTTGCTCTTAAAATATTAGATGTCACCGAGTACCAATGATTAGAAACAGAATTTTATTTATTGTGAAAAGTGAGAATTATACAAATTATATGTGTGTGTGTGTATACACACACACACACACACACACACACACATATATAGATGGTTTAATAGATGATTATAATGAAAACACAACAGTAACTACCATGAGATCAAGAAATAGAATATCATTTGTAACCCTAATATCTCTGCTCTTGCTCCATCCCACACACTTTACCTTCCTGTTCTTCCAACTATATCACTTTCTTTCCAAAGATCATCATCCTTGTATTTTTTATTATTTAATAACTGTGTACTTCCAAACAATAGTATTCAATTTTGCCTATTCATTTTCATAAATGAAATTGTACTATTGAGTATCAGAGGTAGACAGAAAAGTTTATTTTGAAATGTATGGAATCATGCACATCATATGTTATATATAACATAATACATGTTACACATGTGTTTATTATATAGGAAATATATTATTTATATTTTTTCCACAGTAACTACTATGAGATCAAGAAATTGAGTATCCCGTGTAAGTCTAGACTCTCTCCTCTTTCTCCATCCCACACACTACCTCTCTGCTCTTCTACTTGTTACACACCTCTTTCCTTAGAGTAGTCACATCTTTGTATTTCATAATAACTTAAAAACCAAGTAGGAACTTCTAAACACTAGTATTTAGTGTGGCTTCTACCTTAATTTTGCACAAATGTGATCACATCATTGTACTTTGGATGGTTTCTTTTGTTCAACAGTTAAGTTTGTGAAATACATTGTTGCATGTATCAGTGGTCATTTTTATTGCTCTGTATAATTACATTGTATGAATAAACCACTATTTATTTTACTATGCTAGTAGAGATGAATATTTTGGTTTATTTTTAGTTTGGGGCTATTAGGAGTAATGGTACATTTATCTGGGTTCATGTTAATGCATTTTTTTGGTCTGCTTATGGGGTGGGTGCCTTTATCTTTACCTTCATAGATTAAGATGAACCTAACCCCTATCTCTCATCATTAACAAAAATTGACTCAACGTGGATCAAAGATCTAAAGCTAAGACCCCAAACTATAAAAACAACTGGTAGAAAATACTGGGAAAACTCTGGGAGACAATAGAGTAGGCAAAGACTTCTTAAATAAGATCCTCAGAGCACAGGTAATCATTCCAAAAACTAGACCGATGGGATTACATCAGATTAAGAGGTTTCTGCATAGCAAAAGACACAATAATTAGTGTGAATCAACAATCCTCAGAATGGGAGAATATTTTTGTAAACTATGCCTTAGATAAGGGACTGATAACCAGAATACACAGGGAACTCAAGGAGCTTACCTAGGGAAAAAAAAAAAAAAAGAGAGAGAGATCAACTCAATTAAAAGTTGGGAAAATTAACTGAGCAAATAACTAAGGAAGACATGTGAACAGTCAAAAAACATATAAAAAATGTTCAACATCTCTAATCATAAGGAAGATGCAGATCAAAACCACAATGAGGACAGGCCTTTAGGGTAAGTCTGTGCTGGGGGGCCTGGGAGCCACTTTGAGACTTTTGGGCTTCATCACCCACCATCCCAGCAGCCTGGGCTCACCTGGGCCAATCACCAGGAGTTTTGAGTCCAGTCTGGGTAAGCCTTAAGTATGAGAATGTGCTCGAGGTCTAAGAGACCCTTTGGAACTTTTGGTACACCAACCTGCAAAACACAGTGCGTGACTGGACCATCTTCACCAAGTTATATCTCCTTAGCTTGCTATCACCTCATCAAGAACTAGCATTTGGTAGAGGAGCCAAGCACCTGAAGTTACCCATAACTGCTCTGACCTGGGAGACACAGCTCTCCAACAGGAACACACTTGGGAACTAAGGTGAAATTTCCTCTACCAGCACTACAGAATCTACTCCAATAAATAGAAGAAAAATGAATACTGCCTCAGATGACTAGAAACCAGCACAGATCTAGAAGAAACATGAGAAAACAAGGGGGTAACCCTTCGCCAGGTGAGGGTAGTAGAGTGTCACCAACAGTGAACAGCACCAAGAAATACACAGAATTGTCAGAAAAAGAAATCTGAATATTCACAGTCACAAAACTCAATGAAATGTGAGAGAAAACAGTCATTTAGGAAATGTGAAAATCATTTCAGGATATGAAAGAAGAATTTCATAAATAAATAGACACCCTAAAAAAGAATCAAGCAGAACTTCTGGAAATGAAAAATATAATACAAAAAATTAAAATCTCCCTAGAAAGCATTAACAGCAGATTGGATCGTGCAAGAGAAAGAATTTCTGACCTCGAAGACAAAGTCTCCAGCATAGACCAAATCACCAAAAAGAAGGAAAAAACAAAAACAAAAAAAAATGAGTAAAGCATACAGGAAATTCTAGACACCATATAACACCTGAATATCCATTTAATGGGTATTCCAGAAATTGAAGAATATACTAAAGGCATGGGAAACCTTTTTCATAAAATACTATCTAAAAATTGCCCAATTATAGAGAAACATGGAGAAATTCAGACCCCCCCAAAAAAGACGCCAAATAAAATCAACACAAAAAGATCCTCTTCCTGGCACATCATAGAAAAATTGGTAAAAATTAAAGACAATATTTTCAAAATGGCAAGGGAGAAACATCAAGTTACTTATAAAGACTACCTCATTAGTCTAATGTCAGACCTCTCAAATGAAACAATGCACACAAGGAAGGAATGGGAAGATGTATTCAAAACATTAAAAGAAAAACAATTTCAACCAAGAGTACTATAACCAGCAAGACTGTAGTTCAAATGAAAAGACCAAATAAAAGTATTCTCAGATGAACAAAAACAAAAGAATTCACTAATAATAGACTAGTTTTACAGGAGGTACTGAGGAGAGTGTTTAATCAGGATAACTAAAGAGAGACAAAAAGAAACAGGAGAACAAAAAAAAAAAAAGCAACTGAGAAAATGGCTAACAAAGTGACAGAGATAAATCCATAAATATCATGAATAACATCGAATGTTAGTGGATTAAACTCTCCCATTAAACGACACAGACTAGCTGAATGGATACAAAAGCAGAAGCCATGTATGTGCTGCTTACAAGAAACACACCTCACTGATAAGGACACACATAGACTGAAAGTGAAGGACTAGATGGGGGACCAGCAGTTAGCGTAATGGCTATGTCGCTGGACTCCCACGTAGTCGACCGCGGTTCGAGTCCCGGACCCGGTGGCTTAAACTCACGCCGGGCGCGTGTGCGTGCGTGCCCAAGATCCCGAGAGGAGAATGGAGGAGAAGGGATTGTGGCGTGGCCATCCCCCCTGGGGGGTGATTTCCTGCTTTCTATCTCTCTGTCTCTCTCTGTCTGTCTGGCGAGCGCACGCGCCCTATAGCAAAAACCTCTCCAAAAAAAGAAAAAAAAAAAGTGAAGGACTAGAAAAAAATTCCAAGCAAATAGAAACCAAAAAGTGGCTGGAGTTGCAATACTGATATCAGACAACATAGACTTTAAGATGAAAGATGTAAAAAGAGACAAAGAAGGACTTTACATAGTATTAAAAGGACTTATTTACCAAGAAAATGGAACACTTGTAAATATGCACCCAATATGACAGCACCTAAATACATCAAAAAGAGACTGTTAAATCTCAAAGGAGAGATGGACTGCAACAAAATCATAGAGGATCTCAATATTTCACTGACTCCTCTGGACAGATCATCTAAATAAAACATAAACAAAAAGATACCAGGTCTCAATGATACCATATGTGACATGGTTTTCACATACATCTATAGAGTATTTCACCCAACTACTACAAAATATATATGTTCACACCCCCATATGGAACATTGACCACATGATAGGGAACAAAATAAGTCTTTAAAAATTCAAAGGTATAGAAACTATACCTACCTAGCATCTTTTCTGACCATGATGGAATCAAACTTGAAATCAACTAGAGAGCAAGCCCTCAAAAATTCACAAACATGGACAAAGAAATGGGGCATAATCTGTTAATGATAACTTTATAGTACTATCAACTGGACTGGGGAGAAATGTACACATGTTGGAATATTTACTTTGCAAACTAAATAATGTGACTGAATGTATAATAGAATTTGAAATAAAATTTTAAAAAAGAATTGTTTAAACGATAAAAAAAATTCACAAACACATGCAAACTAAGCAACCTACTCCTAAATGACTTAACAACTATAGAAGAAATGAAGACTGAAATCAAAAGGTTGATAGAAACCAACGATAATGAATAAGAAAGTGTTTATAACTTATGGGACACAGCAAAAGCTGTCATAAGAGGGAAGCTTATAACAATAAATGCCCACAAGAAGAAAGCAAAAAGGTGGCAAATAACCTAACGACACAGCTCAGGGAACTGGAAAAACAGCAACAACAAACCCAAAACATTTCAGGAGAAAATAAACAATAAATATTCAAGCAGAAATAAATTAAAAAGAAAAGAAAATAACTACATAGAATATAAATAAAACCAAAAGCTGGTTCTTTTAGAAGATAAACAAAATTGACACAATATTAGTTAGATTAACCAAGAAGAACAGAGAAAGGTACCAGATGAATCAAATCAGCAAGGAAACAGACATTACTAAAATGAATATAACAGAAATACAAAATATCATCAGAGAGTACTATGGACAACTACATGCCAACAAATAGGAAAATCTAGATGAGATGGACAAATTTCTGAACATCTGGTATAACTTAACAAGATTGAACTAGGAAGAAATGATCTAAATAGGCCCATAACGAGCAATGAGATTGAATCAGTAATAGTCTCCCAACAAGGAAGAGCCCAGGTCCCAATGGCTTTACATGTGACTTCTACAAAACGTTTTTTTTTTTCTAACTTGGAATAAATCTCTTTTAATATGTTACAGAGTTTGGTTACTTTTAGGTTGATACCCTATATATACTATATTTTCTCCTATATGTACATATGGCAGGATACCTTGACATCAATTGGAACACATTTTCTGTTCATGTCTTCAACACATAAATTTAATATCCTTTCCACCTTAGTTAAGCAAGTATAACACACTGTGGTCATAACTTCAGCAAACTTTTAACAGAACTAACCCTAATTCTCCTTAAACTATTTCCAAAAATTTAAAAGAAAAGAATCCCCCCAATTCATTCTGTGAAGACTCCATCATCTTAATGCCAAAATCAGACAAGGGGATGATAAAAAAGAAAACTTCAGGCCCCTATCTCTGATGAATATGGATGCAAAAATTCTCAAGAAGATACTAGCAGGGACCAGCAGTTAGAGTAATGGCTATGTCGCTGGACTCCCATGTAGTCGACAGTGGTTCAAGTCCTGGACCCAAAGGCTTAAATTCATGCTGGACGGGACCAGCAGTTAGCGTAATGGCTATGTCGCTGGACTCCCACGTAGTCGACCGCGGTTAGCGTCCCAGACCCAGTGGCTTAAAAATCATGCCGGGCGCGTGTGCGTGTGTGCCCAAGATCCCAAGAGGAGAATGGAGGAGAAGGGATTGCGGCGTGGCCATCCCCCCTGGGGGTGATTTCTCGCTTTCTATCTCTCTGTCTCTCTCTGCCTGTCTGGCGAGCGCATGTGCCCTATAGCAAAAACCTCGCAAAAAAACAAAACAAAACAAAACAAAAAAAACCTCATGCTGGGAGCGTGTGCATGCATGCCCAAAATCCCGAGAGGAGAATGGAGGAGAAGGAACTGTGGCGTGGCCACACACAACCCCGGGGGTGATTTCTTGCTTTCTGTCTCTCTATCTCTCTCTGTCTTTCTGGCGAGCACATGTGCCCTATAGCAAAAACCTCTCAAAAAAAAAAAGAAGATACTAGCAAACCATATTCAACAACATGTTAAAGTATTACACACCATGAGCAAGTATGATTTAGTTCAGGGATGCAAGGATGGTTCAACATACACAAAATAATAAATGTAATATATCCCATTAACAGGAAAGATAAAAACCATATGATCATGTCAATCGATGCAAAAATAAGCATTCTATAAAATACAACATCCCTTCATGATTAATAGTGCCTGTTTCAAAATTGGCGTAGAAGGGGTATTCCTTAACACAATAAAAGCCATCTATGAAAAACCCATAGCAAACACCGTACTGAATGGGGGAAAGTTGAAAGCCATTCCACTAAAAACAGAAACAAAGCAAGGCTTCCCACTTTCTCCTCTCCTTTTTAATAAAGTACTGGAAGTTGTAGCCAATGCAATTAAACAAGAGAATCAAGTAAAAGGTATCCGAATAGGAAAGAAGTGAAATTATCTCTATTTGCAGATGATATGATGCTATACATAGAAAGTCCAAAAGAATCCATGAAAAAACTCCTGAAAGTGATAAATAAATATAGTAAAATGGCAGGATACAAAATAAATGTACAAAAATCTATAGCATTTTTATACACCAACAACAGACAAACTAAGACAGAATTGAAGAAAGAAATTCTGTTTATAATACTCACAAAACCAATTAAGATATCTAGGGATAAATCTTACCAAAGATGTCAAAGATCTCTACAAGGGAAACTATAAAGCACTAGAAAAAGAAATTAAAAATGATACAAAAAAAGTGAAGGGACCAGCAGGTGGCGCAGTGGTTAAGGCGCTGGACACTCCCACATGGTCGACCACAGTTCGAGTCCCGGACCTGGTGGCTTCCTATCTCACTTTCTCTCCCTCTCTCTCTCTCTCTGTCTCTGTCTGATAAAATTAAAATAAATGAATGAATAAATAAAATTAAAATTTTTTTAAGGTGAAAAAATATCCTATGTTCCTGAATTGGAATAATTAATATACAAGATGACAATCCTACTCAAATTAATCTACAAATTCAATATAATCTCAAACTACCAGAGAGATTCCTCAAAGAAATAGGAAAAAAAATAACAAAATTTGTCTATGAGCAATGTCTTGTTATTGCCAATATTGTGCAAGTGGAATAAAGTAGGAGGCATCTCACTTTCCAACCTCAAAACGCAGTACAATGGTGTGACAATTAAAACAGCATGGTATTGGCACAAAAACAGACAGGTATACTAATGAGACAGGTTTAGTGCCAATCAGAGAAAAGTCACTCAGTTCTCTGGAAGTCAAAAGAATTGTTACTCATTGGGAATGAACATATTTGATCAAAGTATTTCTTTGTTGTTGAAAGATTCTATTTTGAGGTAATCACTTTGTCCATCATCTCAAAATTGTTCAGCACTTTTAATGGTTTAGTTTATGCTCAAGAGCATTTTTTTCCTCATCTGGTCTATTTTAATGTTAAATTTCTTTCTTTCATCCCTTACAGAAATTCAGTAGCAAGACATACTGCTTCTGTTGCTGAAATACAACTCATATCAATGCATTTGTCTTCTCCACTGACATTATCCAAGTGCAAATTATCACTGTATTGCCCCCTGATTTCTGCAGTAGCATCCAAATTGATCTCACTACTTCTACTTTTGTCCCTCAGCACTCCATTTTCCAAACAGCAGCAGAAGACTCTAGAAACTAGTAACTGATCATGTTAGGCCTTTGAGTAAAACCATTCTGTTCAGAACACTTCTGTGTCACGACATCTTAGAAAGTTGTTTTAGAGGCTGGCAGGTGGTGTGGTGGTTAAGGGTACTAAATTCCCACATGGCCAATGGCAGTTCAAATTTCAGACCGGGTAGCTTGCTTCTCGCTTTCCCTTTCTCTCTCTTTCTCTGTCTCTCTCTGGTGGAATTGAGAAAATAATAACAACCAATGGAAATAAATAAATAAATTATAATTTTTTTTTAAAAAAAGTTGTTTTATAGAGGTTAGGTAACAGGTGGTCAGAAGGAGAGGATCAGGAGAAAGTCACACATTTAGTAGATTCAAAAATGAAAAATTATCTCCTGACGATAATATACATGATAATGTCTTTGACTTAAATACTCTGTATTCATGCTGGGAAAGCACATGTTTTACACTGTAAAGATGTACAGTGATTAAATGTAAATTTTTAATTAATTTTATAAAAAGAAAGCTGTTTTTGAGAAAAAAATGCTATAAAAATTATTCTGGTCAGCAATCATCATTTAATGTTCAACCTAATATATTTAAACATATTTAACCAGGCTGTATCATTACTCACATTTTATAACTTATCTCCTCCATGCAGAAGAATCTATGATGCTTACATGCCATAAGTCTGAGCTGGAGCAGCAAACCAAATCAAACCCAAATCTAGCTAGCTCTCCCTGCATCCATTGCAAAGGACGCTGTGAACTTAGTAAAAGATGTTTCCACCCAAGCTGCTGCAGTCAAGTTAATTACTAACAGCCTTGTTTGAGTACTTGTGAAATAAGTCAACCACAAAAAGTGGAGATAGACCTTGTCCGAGTGGGACAGATTGTGTCCTACTGAGTGTGAGAAGAAGGCATTTCACTGAAATTTTAATTTTCCCTCAAAGTTTGATTCAGTATAAATCTTAGTACTTAACTTTGTTGGCTCCCTCTTTGTAGGCACTCCAGAGGCGTGCTGTGACAACACAATTTCCTCCTCTAGCTTGTTTGTACAGGTTCAGCAAGGAGACTACCATGTCTGTAACACTGGATAATCTGTTTCTAAACAATACTTAAGAAAGAGAGGAGATATTAGTATCTCCTGTGTTTTTAGAATTGCTAACAGGTATTAAGTTGTCTGGAAAGTCAGGATGTGTTTTTCTTTGCAAAAATGTGACATGACTTTCCAGACAACACAATATTTTTCTTTTGTTACCAGGCCTTGTTCATTAAAACAAATGATAGACAGTATATAACCAAATGCAGATCATTTCTATGCAGAGTAATGATAAATTCCTTTCTAACTCTATTGTAAATTCTTATACAGATGTCATAGCTCAATTACTAAGTCTTAGCAGTTTATTCTTGTACAAATGTTGAAAAATATGGTTTTTCTGGTAACAGCTGTTAAAATGGCAGGTTATCAGTTAGGTAAGAGTGAAACAGATGGGTGCTTTGGTGGAGGAGAAAGTTATTATTACTTGTATAAGCAGATGCTAGATTGGGCCCTGATGGATGGAGTTATCAATTTATTAATGAAGCATGACTTGTGTTGAACAAGACAAGCTGAGTCAAGCATTTGAAGATACTTTTGAATGTCTGAGGCAACATTCAACTGGAGACCTCCAGTACTCACCAGATTACAAAAACTACCTGAAACATTATCCTCATGTCAGAAGAAATTCCAACTGTTACAGAATGGTGCCTCCAGAGGAGCCTTCTTATAATTGGAGAACCATAATGAACAGCGTTGCAGACTTCCATTTTGAAGGAAATATTCATCAATCTCTTCAGAACATAACTGAAAACCAGTTGGTACCACCTGCCCTTTTCTAGCAAAAGAGAGGAAAGGCAGGAAGAAGCTCTAATTGTTTGAATACATTCATGAATCCCTGTGTAATCCCAAAATGACATCTTCTATTCAGTGGGTAGACAGAACCAAAGGCATCTTCCATTTTTGTATTGAAAAACAAGGAAAAACTTGCTGAACTTTGAGGGAGAAGAAAAGGCAATTGGAAGACCATGACTTACCAGAAAATGGCCAGGGCACTGAGGAATTATGGAAGAGCTGGGGAAATCACCAAAATTCAGAGAAAACTAACTTACCAGTTCAGTGAGGCCCTTCTCCAAAGACTCTCTTCTTATTTGTTGGGGAAAGAGATTTTCTACTCTCAGTATGCACAAACTTATCAAGAATTTCTCAGTTTAAATAACTGGAATGCAAATTGTAATTACACGCAAGCCAGCTACCATGAGCTAAGTCATCCAAATCACTAAACATACACTTAGGATTTTTCTCTTAAATCAAATAATGAAGAGAGAGAAACTCAGTTAACTTCATTGCTGTTATATTTTATTAAATAACAAAATCTATACTAACTTTGTAAATTCTGTTAATGAACAACTTTATTATTTCAAATGATCCACCTCCACTGGTAAGTATAGACTAAATATTCTCGCTCTTTCCATTCTCCATTGAGCCACTTTCTTCTAGATTAACAATGCCAGTACAAATGATTTGACTTATATAGTGATTTAAACACTTTCCTGTCATATACTCAGGTGAAAATAATGTTAACATGTCTAATAACTTTACAAAAAATTATTTACAAAGACATGATTGCATATGATATTGGTGTTTATGTCAAAAGATGTTCATGACTTTAAAATATCAGTGGATGTCCTGAACCTATATTTTCTCTGTCCTTCCACTCATGATCTGTAACTCTGTAAAACTAAAGAGAGGATGACCTAAGGAGAATTTCAACTTTCTTAAGTATAATAAAATTCTGAAGCTTACACATCCCCCCAAAAAAAAAATTCATTCATATATATATATATATATATATATATATATATATATATATCTTTTCTAATTGGATATTATATTTTTTAAGTCTTCTTGAAGGCTTTTTAGCTGCTACTAAGTGATGTTGCTTCTTTGCTATAAAGAAATCAAATGACCTCTTTGAGGGTACAAGTTAACTGCACATCATCTAGAGATACTAAAAGCAGACATTCATTAAAATTTTTTTTAAAAGATAATTTTCCAGATACCTACTTTAAAGAGTTTTAATAAAAATTACTGAATGAGACAATGTCTGTGGAAGTTCCTTAATCAGTGTCTGACCAGTTCAACTTAAGAATTGATCGTATGTGTCTGGTTGCAGTAGATTCAGATAGCTGTGGGTAGAGGCTCTTAGGTTCTGTAAGCATACTTTTTTTTTCTTTTCTAAAACTACATCAGATTATTACCTGTATCTCCAAAGGAAATCTGAAACCAAAGGTTCTCAGATGTTTCCTTCTTATTTTGTTAGAGAGAAGTAGTAGTCTTTTGGGCAATGACCAGAAAGGAAGAAAAGGTAAAGATTTTTGTGACAGGATGCTTGCTTCTGTTTGCCAAAGAATGGAGGGATTCCAAGCACAGTATGAGAGGAAGTAAGATACTCTGATCTTTCTGATCCTTAAAGATCTGTCTATTGCTTCTATAAGGAGAACAATGTCAAGAGAGGACTCTGCACTTATTATATTACTCATTTCCCTAGGGACACACCTTAATTTCTGTGCTGTTTTGTTCTTTTCCTATACACGTTAAAATAGTATGTTTTGGTTGCTTCAGACCTCTCACAGGTGAAATGAAATACTAATAAACTGACTTCCCTAAGTGTGCCTACCATGTAGCCTATGAATAATCTACAGAAGGAAAGCACAGGGAAAATTCTGGGAGACACTGAAGTAGGCAAAGATCATTTTTAAATATGTTTCTTAACTGTAGTTTATAAGGGAATTATTTTATTTTATTTTCATTTAATTTCTTTTATACATTCAGTCACATATGTCACTTAGCTTGTAAATTTAGCTTGAAATGTTCCAACTTAAATACATTGCTCACCAGTCCAGTTGGGGATACTATACATGTTATCATCAACAGATAAGATCCCATTTTTTGTCCCATAAATATCTTTCCTCTCTATTTTTCTCCTTAATGTCCTTCCTCAGACTATCCTCCTTCTCCCACCATCTTCCCACACTGTATCTGGTATGTATAACCGTTTTCTATTCTTCTGTATCCTCTAGTCATTCAGTTTCAGCCATAGAGTATGGACATACAATGTCTCTCCTTCATAGTCTGGCTAGCTTCATTCAGCAGTAAATATTCCATATTCATCCACTTTCTGTCAAAAGCAAGGGTCTTGTTGTTTTTTATGACTAAGTAGTATTTCATAGAGTATATATGCCATACCTTTTTAATCCATTCTTCTATTTGTGGACATTTATGTTGGTCCCATATTTTAGCAATTGTGAATGATGCCACAATATACATAGTTGTGCAAGTACTTGTCTGACTAAGCATTCTTCTGTCCCTTTGGTAGATACCTAGGAGTGGGATTACTGGATCAATGGTAGTTCTATTTGTAGATCTTCGAGGAATCTCCATATTGTTCTCCACAGCGGCTGGACCAATTTACATTCCCACCAGCAATGTAGGAGAGTTCCCCTTTCATCACATCTCTGCCAGCACTTATCATTTTTTGTTTTTTAAATTTAGTCATTCTGACTAGGGTTAGGTGGTATCTCATTGTGGTTTTGATCTGCATCTCCCTTATAATGAGGGATGTTGAGTAATTTTTCATATGCCGTTTGACTGTTCCTATGTCTTCCTTAGAGAGTTGTTTTGTCAGATCATTCCTCCATCTTTAAATTGGATTGATCATCTTTTTTTAGGGTAAGCCTCTTGAATTCCCTGAATATTCTGGTTATCAGTCCCTTATCTAAAGCATAGTTTACAAAAATATTTTCCCATTTTGAGGGCTGTTGATTCACACTAATTACTGTGTCTTTTGCCATGCAGAAACTTCTTAATCTCATGTAATCCCATTTGTCTATTTTTTATATTATTTACTGTCCTTTGGAGGTCTTATTTAAAAGTCTTTGCCTACCCCAACATCTCCCAGAGTTTCCATAGTGGAAACCACTTCCAGGAGTGGTTTTAAGGTTTGATGTCTTAGGTTTAGATCTTTGATCCACTTTGAGTTGATTTTTGTCAATGGTGAGAGGTAGGGGTTCAGATTGATCTTTCCCAGGTGGATATCCAGTTTTTCCAGTACCATTTGCTAAAGAGGTTTTCCTTTTCCCACTGGATTGACTGGTACCCTTTGTCAAAAATCAGTTGGCTGTGTGTTTGGGAGTTTATTTCTGGGGTCTCTATTCCATTCCATTGGTCCACCTATCTGTTTCTGTGCCAATATCATGCTCTTTTGATTATCACAGCTTCGTAGTATATTTTCGGGTCAGGGAGTGAGATGTCACCCACTCCACTCTTGTGTAGGATTGCTTTGGCAATACAAAGTCTTTTATGATTCTAGACAAAATGTATGATTGGCTTTTATAGATCTGTGAAGAATGTCTCTGGCTCTTTGATTGGGATTGCTTTAACTATGTAGATTAATTTGGGTAGAATTGCCATTTTGATTATATTAATTCTTCCAAGTTGATGTACTTTCATGTTTTTGTGTCATTTTCAATTCCTATATATATATATATATATATATATATATATATATATATATACACATACACATATATATATATGATCAAATTTATGACTTTATTTATACCACAGATATGTATTACAAAATACGTAGGTCAAGAAATACATCAAGAATAAAAATATCATTACAATAGTTTCTATTTTACATGTAGACTTCAAAAATACAGTCCTACAAATTTACTCAAGATACTTCTTTCACTTTCCTAAGACAAATGTCTACCTAGACAAGGAGTCTCTGGTAGTTCAACTCCTTTTTTTTTTTTTTTTTTTAGCTTCTCATAGTTTTCCTTGTGGCGGTCTTTAACTTCTTTGTATAACTTTCTTCCTATGTATCTTATATTTTTTGTGGCTATGGTAAATGAAATTACTTTTCACTTCTATCTTAGCCTGCCTGCTGTTCAAACATAGAAATGCTATAGATTTCTATATGTTGATATTGTATCCTTTAAATTACTGTACTCATTTATTAATTCCAGGAATTTTTTGTGGATACCATTGGATCTTCTATGTATACAATCATGTCATCTGTAAAAGCTATAATTTCATCTCTTTTTTCTATTTGAATACCTTCTATTTTATTCTCTTTTCTGATTTCATTGACAAAGACTTTCAGTACTATGTTGAAAAGGAGTGAATAAAGTGGGCATCCTTTTCTTTTACCAGTTTTTAGTGGAAAAATTTTTGGCTTTCCCTCATTCAGGATGATGTTAGTTATGGAATTTTCATAGATAGCTTTTACTGTGTTGAGGAATGACCCTTCTATGCCAGTTTTGCTGAGAGTCTTAATCATGAAGAGATGTTGTACTTTATCAAATGCTTTTTTCTGCATCAATTCATATGTTCATATGGTTCTTACCTTTCTTCCTATTAATATGGTGCATTACATTTATGATTTTGCGTATGTTGAACCATCCATGCATCCCTAGAATAAAACCTACCTGGTCGTGATTTATAATCTTTCTATATGTTGTTGATGCAATTTGCTAGTATCCTGTTGAGAACTTTTGCATCTATATTCATCAAAGATATTGACCTGTAGTTTTCCTTCCTTATCATGCCCTTGTCTGTTTTAAGGATAAAGGTGGTGGCAGCTTTGTGAATCGTTTTATTTCAGTCTTTTTTACTTCGGTAGTTGTGAAGTCACTCAGGAGTAGGTTTTTTAGTTTCCTCATATTTGTGTATTTTTGAGGATTTTCCTGAAATAAATATCAAGTTTAATTACATCATGTTTGGAGAAGATGTGGGATATAGTTTCTACGCCTTTGAGTCTGTAGAGGCTTGCTTTGTGCTCTATCATGTGGTCAAAGATTCCATGTAGGAAGAAGAAAAAAATATGTCATGGTTTTTGTATAGTAGGTACTACAGATGTCTGTTAAGTCCATTTGATTTATGGTATCATTTAGATCCTGTATCTCTTTGCTTAATTTTTATCTAGATGATCTGTCCAAAGGAAATAATGGGGTGGTGAGGTCCCCAACAATTAGCGTGCTGCACTCTGTCTCTCTTTTTAGATTCTTCAGTCTTTCCTTCACATATTTGGGTGCTCCTGAGTTAGGTGCATAGATATATATAAGCAATATACCTACATAACTGCAACTTTGTACCTTTTGTCCTACATCTCCCTATTGCTCCTGCCCCTCTCTGCCTCTGTTACCACATTCTACCCTGTTTCTATGTATTTCATCATTTTCAGATGCCACATGTTAAAGATCATGTATTTTTTTGTATGTGATTTATTTCACTTAGCATACATAATACCCCCATCATCTATGTTGTTGTAAATGGCAAGATCACCTTTTGTAATGGTTGAATTACTCCACAATTTATTTTCTCTTTTTTTTTACTTCTTTTTTCAGCTTTTGCTATAGGGCACGTGTGCTCCCCAGAAAGATACCAAGAGAGAAAGAGAGAGCAAAAGTGAGAAATCAGCCCCCAGAGTGGATAGTCATACTGCAGTCTCTTCTACTTCATTCTTCTCACCGTATTTTGGGCACGTACACAACACACAAACACAGCATGTTTTTCAAGCCACTAAGTCTGGGACTTGAACCACAAGACCCATCCATGTGATAACTAGCCAACTTAACTTTCAGTTTACTTACTAACCCCATTATTTTACAATTTTTTCACTTAGTCCTATGTCAATAGATACTTAGAATTTTTCCCATATCTTGGTTATTATGAATACCACCACACTGGACATCAGAGTGCTATGAGGCACTGTTTTCTTATTATTGATTAATGAATGACTTCTGGGTATTCTCGAAGCAAATCTTTAATTATTTATTAATTTTAATTATTATTTATAAAGTTAATCACTATACATCATTTAGATTGAAAGAGACCTTACCCAGCATGATATACACCTTAGTACAGCCCAGTTGAGAATACTATGCATGTCTTCATGAACAAATAATAAACCATATCTGTGACCCACAAATGCCTTACCTCTGTTTTTTTTCCCCCAAATTTCCCTTCATATGCTCTTTCCCCTCCCACACTCTTTCCAGTTTGGCTCTAGTGTCCATAACAATTTTTTTTTTTGAGAGGTTTTTGCTATAGGGTGCATGAGCTTGCCAGACAGACAGAGAGAGACAGAGAGACAGAAAGTGAGAAATCACCTTCCAGGGGGGATGGCCACACTGCAATCCCTTCTCCTCCATTCTCTTCTTGGGATCTTGGGCATGCACACACATGAGTTTAAGCCACCGGGTCCAGGACTCAAACTGCGTCAACTACGTAGGGGTCCAGTGACACAGCCATTATGCTAACTGCTGGTCCCCATAAGAATTTTTTTTTTAAATTTTTACATTTAATCATTGCCCTCTTTGCCGGGCCTGCGCGTGGCCCTCGGGCCTGTGCATGGCCCCCGGGCCTATGCGTGGCCCCGGGGCCTGCCCATAACAATTTTTAATGCTTGTATGTCCTCCAGTCTTTCAGTCTCTGCCATACAGTGCGGACAGTCAGTAGATGTTAAGGGGAGACATATGATGTCTCTCTTTCATAGCCTGACTTGCTTTGCCCAGCAACAGATCTTCAATATTCGTGCACTTTTTTTTCAAGTCACAGTCCTGTTCTTTATTTTCTATGTGCCCTTGAGTCTGTTACTTTCGTCCACTGGGTCATAATACCTTTATCTATAAAATGAGGAAAATATTTATATAATTGCTGTAAGAATAAAATGGGATAATGTACATGAAGCCTAGCACTTAGTAGGTGCTTAGTAAATGTTAAGTCTTTTGTTGTCATTGCCAGTTCAAGACTTAGAGTTCATCCATTGCCAGTTTCTCTAAACTGCTGGCCAAGATATGTTGGTAATTTCCTGTAGTTGCCATTCTTTGATTATCGCCCTCTATCCATAGCCTCTTCTGAATGACTATTTTTTTTAGCTTTATTTATTTATTTATTTATTTATATATATATATATTTTTTTTTTCAATTTATTTATTTGCATTCATTCTCTGAACATCATTACAGCATACAAAATGAGATTTTCCATCCAAATTACACTATATATTGTCTCAATCAAGCACATCAACAAACATGTTATTGTCAGCAAATGATCTTCCATTTCTTGTCTTCTGTATGTTTTGCTTTTTTCCCCCCATCCTAGATTCTCTATCTCTTACCCTCTGCCATCTCCCACTCTCCTCCCACAGTCTCTGGTATCTATGTTTGCTTTCTATACTGTTTTCTCCTCACATTTTGTTGTAACGCCAAAGACCCTAATCAATCCAAATACCCTCATAGCAAACACAGGTGATACCCACATTTCCATGAACACAAGTCTTACTTTACGCATCCTATAAAGTAGCACCTAGCTGTAGCTACATATCCTACTGCAGTCATTGAATAGATATATTTTTTTTTTCTGAAACTTTTTTTTTGTAACTCAATTTACATTCCTTCCCTAAGCTTCATCACAGCATACAAAATGCAATCTCCCATCCAGTACACACTGCATAGTGATACAATCATGCACATTACAAAAAATTTTCCATTACTAGTTCCTAGAATTACTTCCACCCCTCTTTCTGACCCTCTGTCCCTTCCCACCCTCCTCTCACACCACCTCCGGTGTCTACAATTGTCCTTCATTCCCTTCCCACCCACGTTGCATTGATCACACAATTTCCTACATAATCTGACTACTTTCAATGGTGAGTTCACTCATTACTACTAAGAAAACCAGTTTTAACTTAACTCAAAGAAATGCCAAGGAACTTTGCTTAAAGCCAGGAAACAAGTTAGGATTCTGTTCAAATGGAAGGTGCATGAACCTATCAGTCTCATGTACTTTTATCTTCTGTTCTGGTTCAATTTTCCTGATTAAATTCTGGGATATAGTATTCAACTCCAGACTTGTCCCTCTGATTAAGTTGGCCACTTTCATAGTTTTTTTAATCTTATTTCCGTGTGTCTGTGTTTAATTTTCTTGATACAGCACACCCTTGAGAACTTCTTGGAGATCTGGTCTGGTGCTGGTAAATTCTTTCAGGTTTTGTTTATCTGAGAATGTTCTGTCTTTTCTTCCCACCTGACAGATAATCTTGCCGGGTACAGTATTCTTGGCTGAAATTGCTTCTCTCGTAACACTTTGAATATATTTTCCCATTCTCTCCTTGTTCGCATTGTTTCTGATGAGAGATCTGCTATTAGCCTGATGGGATGTCCTTTGTAGGTAACTTGATGTTTCTCTCTTGCCAATCTTAGTATCTTGTCTTTGTCTGCGGTTTTGGTCAACCTGGCTATAATGTGTCTTGGAGAAGATCTCCTTGGGTTGATTCTATTTGGGGTTCTTTGTATTTCCTGGGACTGGATCTTCGAATGCCTCTCTAGGTTTGGAAAGTTTTCTTGCAGGATTTCATGGAATAGATTATCAATGCCCTTATGGGTCTCTTCACCTTCTGGAATGCCAATTATCTGGATATTTGGACGTTTGATGGTATCCAGTACTTCTCGCATATCATTCTCAAATTTTTGAGCCATTTTCTCAGTCTTCATGGTGGACTTTTCTAAGCCAGCCATTTTCTCTTCTACATCTGAGATTCTATTTTCTGAATGATCTAGTCTGCTTTTAATACTTTCAAGGGAGATTTTGACTTCCTGTATTATAGACTTCATCTCTAGCAGTTCCGTTTGAGTCTTTTGTAAAGTGTGTAATTCCTCTTTTAGATCTTGCAAGAATTTCCTCATCTCCTGGAACTCGGCAACTTCTTTCTCCTTTCTCTTTAGCAGTTCATTATCTCTCTTTTCTTCCATCTCTGTTAGCTTCGACATTACGAATGTTCTAAATTCCTTATCAGACATTTCCATGACTTTCACCGAACTGCTTGTGGATGAAGGAGAGTTACTCTTTTCCATTGGAGGAGAGGTATTTTCTCGTTTTCCCATATTTCTCGTGATCCGACGGTGATTTATTGTCATCCGATGGATGGTGTGTTTCTTTCAAATTCTTGAAGTTAAGCCTCAATGTTCAGGAGCAAGCAGACAGAGGTGTTCTAGAATCTGATTGCCATTCTGTTGTGATCGCACACTAGCTTTGCTTGCTGGAGGCTGAATTATGAGTAGAAAATCTTCATTTCTCCTGTGCCCTGAAATATCTAGTTCCCAGTTTCCATGAGGAATCTTCTCAGAGAATGGCTCCACTCTCCTGCCACACTAGCTTTGCTTGCTGGAGGCTGAATTATGAGTAGAAAATCTTCATTTCTCCTGTGCCCTGAAATATCTAGTTCCCAGTTTCCATGAGTAATCTTCTCAGAGAATCCTGAATGACTATTCATCCATCAATCCTAGGCCAAGCCAGTCTCATTCTACGACAGTCATCCTTGCAAAAGAAACTTTTGTTATATAAGCAGAGTGCCACAGGGAGTGCTGAGTTTTATTCTTTGACATTCTTTAGGTGGAGCCCAGCACAAGGACAGAGCTTCCCAGTCACTGCTCTTTTGCCTCCAACCAGACTAGTGGTCCCAACTTCAAGTTAGGTTCTTAATCTGTATCCTAGGCAACACACAGTAATCCCATGGTCACATTCCTGGAACACATTTTCTACTGGGATCACAGTGGCTTTCTCTGAATCTCAATAATTATCCAGTATTTGTAATGGTGATTGTGGCATTTTTTCTCCCAAATAAAAAAAAAGAAAAGGAAAGAGCCAAATCATGACTCTACTATCTTCAAATATACTGAGGCCCCATTGGCTACTGCTTTTGTGGAGAATATCTACACATCTGCTTGTTTTAGTTAGTCATATAAGGGAACTAGGCAGGAAAGCAACAGCTCTGAAGCCAAGGCTCAACAAGCAGTTCCTGGGTGAGAGTCTACATCTGGGGATGAGCAGCAGGTGGAATGATGGCTACTTGGCTCTCTTGTTCCTGGTTTCTTAGCAACCTGGCCTTTGAAACTACTTAGAGTACAGGCAGTTCAATGTGGCCACCTGGGCATGTCTTGATTTAGAATGGCAATGAGTTTCTACTCAATTATTTACATAAGGCTCTGGTTGTGTTTGGCCTGCATTTTCCTAACTTACTAAAAATCAAAATAAAGAAATCATGTTTGGAGTTCATCTTGAAAGTGATTACTGCCTTTCAGTAACATTGTTCCCAAAGCATCTTAGAGTTGGTTTGGGCATACATGTGTGAGCACTCTCTATACATGTTTCTCTGTCAGTATGACAATCAGTGAGCTAGCATTGCCTTATAAGAAGAGTACAGTAAGAAAGCCCTTTCTCTTACACCAGGCCACATTGTAACTACTCAGACTGCAAACACAGGTTACAACCCAGGTCTCTGGATGGGAACACAAGCACTTGACCCTCTCTCAAGTAGTTTTCCTTTGATAAACAAGAATCAGTCACTTTACTTGCTAGGTAAGTATAGTGGGGGAAATAAAAAACTAACAAAAAGCAAACAAATGAACAAAACAAACAAAACTAAAACAAAACAGCATAGGAGCCTGAAGACCTGCAATCTCGTCCTGACATGGTCACTAATTGATCTGCCTCGGTCTCCTCAACTATAAATGATTTTTAAAGGCCCTTTAACCAAATACTTCATCTCTGTAAAGAGTCTTTTATCTCGAGGCTGATGCAAGTCTTAGAATAGATAGAAACTTTGTGAATATTTTTCCCAGTATGAGGCTTATCCTTTCATTCTCTTAACAGTATCTCCCAAGATCAGGTGTTTTTAATTATGATGACTTCCAATTTATTAATTTGTTTTTCTATAGATAGTGCTTTTAATGCTATATCTAAGAAATCTTTGCTTTTCACAAGAAAGACAAACTATTTTTGTATATGGATCATCTATCTTGAAATTTTGCAAAACTCACTTATTGGTTCTACTGGAAAAGATTTCTCACCCAAAGTCAACTTCTACATAATGGAAAATAACCTTGGTATCCAAAGAAAGGAATTATTAATCTTTTACTTGGATGAATACACAATTAGCACTTTTTTCTTTTTTTAAATTTCAATTTATTTATTTGCATTCATTCACTGTACATCATTACAGCATACAAAATGAGATTTTCCATCCAGAGTACACTGTATATTGTCTCAATCAAGCACATCAACAAACATGTAATTGTCAGCAAATACATTTCCATTTCTTGTTTTCTGTATGTTTTGCTTTTTTTCCCCCATCCTTGATTCCTTATCTCTTACCCTCTGCCATCTCCCACTCTTTTCCTATACTGTCTCTGATATCTATGTTTGCTTTCTATACTGTTTTCCCCCACATTTTATTGAATTACTAAAGACCTTAATTAATCTAAATATTTTCATAGCAAACACAGGTTATATATACATTTCCATGAACACAAGTCTAACTTTACACATCCTATAAAGTAGCACCTAGCTGAGGCTATATATCTTACTGCAGTCATTGAATAGATATTTTTTTTTCTTGAAACTTTTCTTTGTAACTTAATTTACATTCTTTCCCTAAGCATCATAACAGCATACAAAATGTGATTTGCCGTCCAGTATATACTGCATAGTGACTTAATCATGCATATTATAAAAAATTTTCCATTTCTAGTTCCTAGAATTATTTTTACCCCTCTTTCTGACCCTCTGTCCTTTCCCACCCTCTTCTCACACTATCTCTGGTGTCTACAATTGTCTTCCATTCCTTTCCCACCCACATTGTATTGATCACACAATTTCTTACATAATCTAACTACTTTCAATGGTGAGTTCACTTGTTACTATTAAGAAAGCCAGTTATAACTTAAATCAAAGAAATGCCAAGGAACTTTGCTTAAAGCCAGGAAACAGGTTAGGATTCTGTTCAAATGGTAGGTACATGAACCTATCAGTCTCAGGGACTTTTATCTTTTGTTCTGGTTCAATTTTCCTGATTAAATTCTGGGATATAATATTCAACTCCAGACTTGTCGCTACGATTAAGTTGGCCACTTTCTTAGCTTTTGAACTCTTATTTCCGTGTGTCTGTATTTAATTTTCCTGACAAGGCACACCCTTGAGAACTTCTTGAAGATCTGGTCTGGTGCTGGTAAATTCTTTCAGGTTTTGTTTATCTGAGAATGTTCTTGTCTTTTCTTCCCACCTAAAAGATAATCTTGCCAGGTACAGTATTCTTGGCTGAAATTGCTTCTCTCGTAACACTTTGAATCCCATTCTTTCCTCGCTCACATTGTTTCTGATGAGAGATCTGCTGTTAGCCTGATGGGATGTCCTTTGTAGGTAACTTGATGTTTTTCTCTTGCCAATCTTAGTATCTTGTCTTTGTCTGCGGTTTTGGTCAACCTGGCTATAATGTGTCTTGGAGAAGATCTTCTTGAGTTGATTCTATTTGGGGTCCTTTGTATTTCTTGGGACTGGATCTTCGAATGCCTCTCTAGGTTTGGAAAATTTTCTTGTAGGATTTCATGGAATAGATTATCAATGCCCTTATGGGTCTCTTCACCTTCTGGAATGCCAATTATCTGGATGTTTGGATGTTTGATGGTATCTAGTACTTCTCGTATATTATTCTCATATTTTGTGGACATTTTCTCAGTCTTCATGGTGGATTTTTCTAGGCCAACCATTTTCTCTTCTACATCTGAGATTCTATTTTCTGAATGATCTAGTCTGCTTTTAATACTTTCAAGGGAGATTTTGACTTCCTGTATTATAGACTTCATCTCTAGCAGTTCCGTTTGAGTCTTTCGTAAAGTGTGTAATTCCTCTTTTAGATCTTGCAAGAATTTCCTCATCTCCTGCAACTCGGCAACTTCTTTCTCCTTTCTCTTTAGCAGTTCACTATCTCTCTTCTCTTCCATCTCTGTTAGCTTTGACATTATGAATGTTCTAAATTCCTTATGAGACATTTCCATGATTTTCACCGAACTGCATGTGGATAAAGAAGAGTTACTCTTTTCTCTTGGAGGAGAGGTATTTTCTTGCTTTCCCATATTTCTCGTGATCCGACGGTGATTTATTGTCATCTGATGGATGGTGTGTTTCTTTCAAATTCTTGAATTTCAGTCTGAATGTTCAGGAGCAAGCAGACAGAGGTGATCTAGAATCTCTTTGCCATTCTGTTGTGATCGCTGGTGCAGCAGATTCAGTAGATATTGAGGAATATTTTAACCCTATTAGTACTTGGATGTTTAGCTACAGTGCTCTTAGATCCATCTAAAAACACATAAATGGATATTGGAGAGTGGAGAGACAAGAAAAAGGAAAATGAAAAAGAGAGAGAGAAACAACAACAAAAAGAGAAAAAAAAAGACAGGAAAAAATTGTAATTACTGTTTTTCTTTTTAAAAAATAAAATCACAAAACAGAAAACCGTGGCGCACAAGCACCATGTGAAATACCTGGTTTGTAGGAGCCATGTGGAACTTTCTTCTGAAGGCCTGGCCTCTTCTGCCGCTAGCTCATTTGCTGGAGGCTGAATTATCAGTAGAAAAATCCCACAATTAGCATTTTTTAAGTTGCTATAGGATGTATACACTCGTCAAAGAGACAGAGACACAAGGAGAGAGAGAGGGAGAGAGGGGGAAATTCATCTTGATGGGCTGTGGCCATGTTGCAATCCTTTCTCCTCCATTTCTCCACCAGTAGGTAGCAGATTTGGGACATGCATGTGCACTCACCTGCAGAGTTTCTCAAGGTGTCAGGGCTGGATTCCAACTGCGGTTGACCATATAGGATCAGGCTCCCCTAATCAGTAGGCTATGGGGCTCATCCATAATTAGATTTTTAAAATAACATCATAATTATTTTCAGACAATTTGCAAATACTTAATAAAAAGGATATTTATAATGGTATCGTTAGGGGATAGCAATTACAAGTGTGCCTCTGGCAAGCAACAGTATTTTATTCTTAGTATAGGTGAAGCTAAAATTTACATTTAGGCAGAAAAATTAATAACTGATATTTGGTCCATAACTTCTGAATCTGAAAAAAGTTGCTCCTACCGGACTATACTTTTATATAATTATTTGAATTTAATTGAGGAATGTTATAGGAATCAGCTCTACTGAACCATATAGATATGAATATACACATATTTACACAACAGGTAATTTTTTATGTTTTTACATTTATTTAATTTCATTTTCTTTTACATTCCACCCAAATGCCCACAAACAGATGAATAGATTAAAAAAACCTGTGGCACTAATACTCTATGGAATACTATTCAGCCGTAAAAAAAAAAAAAAAAACTTGGCTTTTGACAAAAAGTGGAAGTATGTGGAAGATTTACTGCTGAGTGAAGCAAGCCAGGCTATGAAGGAGAGACATTGTGTGTCCCCATGTAATATATACCAAGTGTCTGCACTCTCTGACTGAAACTGATTGACTAAAGGATATAAAAACACGGTAATTTTTATTTTAATTTAGTTATTTTTTTGAAGTCAAGTCCTGTTAATCTTGCAATCCTTCTGTCTCATCTTTCTAGTTGGGACTACTGTCAGAAGCTGACATTCTCAACATTTTTTCTCTTTAGACAGAATCTTGCTATATTTTCCAGGCCAGTCTAAAGCTTGCAATCCTCCTACCTAAGCCTACCCAGTTGCTGGGATTACAGGAACACACCATCGCATCTGTCCTTAGGGTAGACAAGGCATTGAACAAAGGCTTTCCGTGTGATTCTACCTAGCCTTCATAGAACAGCATTTTTTTTTATCTTTGCCATAGGGCACATGAGCTCACCAGAGAGAGGCAGAGAGAGAGAGAGAGAGAGAGAGAGAGAGAGAGAAAGCAAGAAATCACCCCAGGGCATGTGGTCATATTGCAATCCCTTCTCCTCCAGTCTCTTCTTAGGTTTTGGGCATGCACACACACATACCCAGCATGATTTTCAAGCCCTTGGGTTCCTGCTTCAAATTGCAGCTGGCCATCAGGAACCAGCAGTTAGCATAATGGCTATGTCACTGGACTCCCACGTAGTTGACCGTGGTTCACGTCCCGGACCCAGTGGCTTAAAACTCACGCCGGGCGCATGTGCGTGCATGCCCAAGATCCCGAGAGGAGAATGGAGGAGAAGGGATTGTGGCGTAACCATCCCCCCTGGGGGGTGATTTCTCACTTTCTGTCTCTATGTCTCTCTCTGTCTGTCTGGCGAGCACACGAACTCTATAGTGAAAACCTCTCAAAAAAAATAAAAATTGCAGTTTGCCATGTGAGAATCCAGCACCTTAACCACCAAGCCAACCTACTGGCCCCAGCAATGCCTTTATTATTATTATTATTATTCTCTTTAAAAAAAATTTGATCACTATATATCATTTGGCTTGTATAAAGAATTTACACAACATGAAATACTTCTCAGACCAGTCCAGTTGAGAATACTATACATGTTAACATCAACAGGTAATAAACCATTTCTGTATCCCACTAATGTCATGTCTATTTGTTCTCTTGCTATTCTTCTCTATATTGTCCCCTTCTCTCACCCCATTCCACACTGTCTTCAGCATCCATAACTACTTTCACTGCTTTTATGCCCTTCAATATTTCAATCTCTACCATAAAGTACAGATAGTCAGTATATATTAAGTGGATACATGCAATATCTTTAACAGTCTCTTAATGCTATATACCACCATGGGTTGTTATCTATTTTAAACAACTTTTTAATTCCACTGTTCACTATAGCTCTTAGTCTCTATAGTATGAATTGCTATGAAAGAAATTTTCTTAGAATTAGAAGTCAATAAGAATTTAGCTTCCTGAGGACCCCATTAGTTTTCTACTTACAGATAATGAAAATCATAAAATATGATTTTTCTGCATTGCTCTCTTTGCTTTAGGAAGCTCATAACATCTTCTGGGCTTAACTTTTATAATAGCATAAAATTTTGTGATTCATAAATATTAACATATTTTTTTATTTTTTAAATATTATTTCTTTTTAATAATTTAAGTAATTTTCTTTCTTTAATGTATTGTTGTTGTTTTGGGTGTGCCAAATCTTGGTTAAACATAGTGCAATCTAATATAGTAAAGGCATATATAAATAGATATGCATGTACATACATAGTTCCAAGTGAAGAGGCACTTATGAAAGAACTTTTGTATGCCTTGACCCTGGTATATAGTATCGAGTAGGCTTCTCTAGGAGTTCAGATAAAGCGGTCTTCAGAAAGCTCTAGATGATCTGAACTTGACCACCTCTCCAGCCCCATGATACTATATACTTTCATTCTGGATTGCCACGATATTCTTTTTTCTGTTCTTTGAAAACCCTAAGCCTATTATCATATTTACATAGAACTTGATTCCTCTAGATCATTGCCTGGCCTAATCCCCTACTTTGAAGTATTCTCTCCTCATAAATGCATTCTCTGACCAGTCTGTCTAAGTCATCCTCTATATTTCCCCAAATTATTTATATTCATACTAGTCATTATTCCTTTTTTCTTAAATTTATTTATTTATTTTAAATTGGCATATGAAATTACACTTTATGAACATGATGTTTTGATGTCTATGTACAGTTGTTAAATGGCTAAATCTAGCTAATTTACAAATACCTTACCTAACATAGTTATCATTTGAGTAGCAAAAAAAAAAAACACTTTGTATCTACTCTTTTAGCATATTTAGAAAATACAATGTTGCCTCATTAACTACAGTCACCATGCTAAACAATAGGTCTCTTGAACTTATTCCTCTGTCCTTTAATCAACATCTCCCCCTCCTCCTACTTATACTATTATGACTTCTAAAATTATAAATTTCTTTGTATATCTGTTGATGTTCTGTCTTATGCACAAGAATGTAAGTTTCATAAAGGTAGAGATTTTATTTCTAGATTCATCTAATTTTAGTGCATGTAACAGATACAAATCAACATTTATTGAATGAATGAATAAAATCCATCAATCCCAGATGCCAAACGACTGATTTAATTTCAACCAAATAGTTGGGCCAAATCATCAAATTCCTCTGCATCTGTCTTCATTTTGACATCTGGCCAACAATACCTCTCTGCTTTTTCCTATTCTGGGCTGTGTGTTCGACTCAACCTATACTTCCTTGAAGTTAACACAAAAGTATATCAATACTACACTCTAATCTTCTTTTAAATGTAAGCCAATATCCAGGTATCTTAATTATATTGCACAGAGTTGGAAAGTAAAGAAGTATGTAAACTCTTTCTATGTTATAAATTACTTGAAAGTCAAGTCAGAAAGAGGAAGTTCTGCTACTATCAGGAATATTGGACTCACCTATAAAACTCTCTGTAGTGTCAGTCTCACAACTAATATATTCATTTCACTGCCTGTATCATACATTAAAATAATAGCTCTCTAAGATTAGTCAGTGAACTGGTGCTGATCTAGGTGAAGCAGAAAAACATAGGTTACATTAAAACTAGATGCTTCAAAGATTCTCATTTCGGAGATTTAAAAAAAAGACCAGAAAAATCTATCTTTTGAAAAAAACCTCCAAATAACTATAAACAACATTGTTTAGAAAACAGTGCTTTAGATTTTTATTAGTTTCTGGATGTCAATTTAATATAAAAGTTTGTTCAATTATTATTTTATATGAGGCTTCATTTGAATGTTCTACTCCTCCACTGAGGTAGAGCAGAAATCATCAGTTCATAAATACAAGGTGTGACAATGATACATACACGACCTAGAGGTCTAAAAACTATGAATTAGGGACCAGGTAGAAGATCACAGATAAAAGGGCAAGGAAATATTGAGGGTTAGAATACAGGAGTTTAAACTGAGACCACCAAGCCATTTAATTCAAATTACCATCTATCAATTCTTTATTTGAAGTCAGAATCTGCCTATATTGGGATGTTCTTGTCTATAACTTAATTAGGCACAAATTATAAAATCAGGGTCTGTTATCTCTAGGTGAAAATGAACAAAGTCCTATATTTAAAATGAGATAGAAGTGGGGAAAACATTCTGATTGTTGTCCACTTATGATCTCTCATTCACTTCGATTAACTTTTGTGCACATCAGAAATTTTCTCAGGGCAGCCTTCATGTCCTTGTTCCGGAGACTGTAGATCAATGGGTATACAAGAGGGGTGACCAAAGAGTAGAATAAAGTTATAATCTTCTGTATTCCAGCAGACCTTCCTTAGGTAGGGCTGATGTACATCGCCATGACAGTTCCATAGAACAGAGACACCACAGCTAGGTGGGAGCCACAGGTGGAGAAGGCCTTCCGTCTGCCAGCTGCTGAAGGCACACACAACACTGCTCTGAGAACCAGGGTGTAGGAAGCAAGAATGAAGAAGAAGGTGATGAAGACAATGAGGGAGCTCAGGACAGAACAGGAAAGCTCAATTCCAGGGGCAGGGATGCAGGACAGGGCCAGAATAGGACCAGGGTCACAGACAAAGTGGTCAATGGTATTGGGGCCACAAAAGGGGAGTTGTGTGATAAAGTATATAGGGACAGGATAGCAGAGGAAGGCAGCCACCCAGCAGAGGGCCACCAAGTTCATGCAGAGACGACTGCTCATGATGGTAGGATAGTGGAGAGGATGGCAGATAGCCAAGTACCGATCGAACGCCATGAGGGGCAGTAACAAGGTCTCAGTGATGCCCATTGAGAAGAAGAAGTAGAACTGGAGAAGCAGGCAGTGAAAGAGACGGTTTTGGTCTCAGACAGGAAGTTATGTAGCATGTTGGGGACAGTGGTGTTGATGTAACATATCTCCAGGAATGAGAAGTTGGCCAGCAGGATGTACATGGGGGTGTGGAGCCTGTGATCCAGCCCCACTGCCACAACGATGGCCCCGTTCCCCATCAGTGTCAGCATGTAGGACACAGAGAAGAGCACAAAGAGGAGAAGCTGGACCTCTCTGGAGCAGGGAAAACTCAGGAGGATGAACTCAGTCACTGTGTTTGCTCCTGACACATTCAAGGCTCCCTGAGGGGTAGAGAGGAAGACAGTGACAATGACACAGTTAATCTTATTCCCTCATCCATGGAGATAGTTTCTGATTTGGAGACCCATATATTCCTCAGATTCTATTATATTAAATAAATGATAATCCAAACATAGTGCTGTAGACTAGCAAAGTTTGAGAGTGCTTGATATGATAGGATTGAAATCTTAGACTTTCTTTTATTTATTTGCCTTTCAGAATTTTTCCACAGTTTTAGATAGGATCTTACACAATAATCACCTGTTTTAATATACACATATATTCTTTAGCATACAACAAAGTTTAAGTTGTGAAATGAGCAGACGTATGCAGGATTGTACATCTTCTGCAGTGTTTTCATCATCACTAGACAGTAATTGAAATCAGACATACAAACATGACACAACTGTTAACTTTTCTCATACATGAACATGACAACAAATACTCTAAATGATAATATAGAAACATAAAAGATTGCTTAACTTCTTTAATAGCACGACATAAAGTTCCTAGACTTGATATAATTCTTATGCAAAATACATCTCTACTTCATAGCCTGGCTTGCTTCACTCAGCAGCAGTAAATCTTCCATATTCTTTCACTTCCTATCAAAAGCCAAGGTTTTGTTGTTTTTTATGGCTGAATAGTATTCCATAGAGTATATGTGCCACAGTTTTTCAATTCATTCATCTGTTCGTAGGCATTTGGGTTGGTTCCATGTCTTAGCAATTGTGAATAATGCTACAATAAACATCAATGTGCAAGCACTTTTCCGATTAAGAGTTCTTCTGTCCATGGGACCAGCAGTTAGTGGAATGGCTATGTCACTGGACTCCCATGTAGTTGACCACAGTTCGCGTCCCGGACCCGGTGGCTTAAAACTCACGCCAGGTGCACGTGCCTGCGTGCCTAAGATTCTGAGAGGAGAATGGAGGAGAAGGGACTGCGGCGTGACCATCCCCCCTGGGGGCTGATTTCTCGCTTTCTGTCTCTCTGTCTCTCTCTATCTGTCTGGTGAGCCCACACGCCCTATAGCAAAAAACCTCTCCAAAAAAAAAAAAAAAAAAAAAAAAAAGAATTCTTCTGTCCTTTGGGTAGATACCAAGCAGTGGGATTGGTTGATCATATGGTAGTTCTATTTGTAGATTTTTAAGGAATCTCCAAATTGTTCTCCACAGTGGCTGGACCAATTTACATTCCCACCAGCAGTGTAAGAAAGTTCCCCTTTCACCACACCCCCACCAGCACTTATCATTTTTTCTTTTTTCAATTTTAGTCATTCAAACTGGGGTAAAGTGGTATCTCATTGTTGTTTTTTATTTTTATTTTTTATTTTTTTGGAGAGGTTTTTCGCTTTAGGGCGCGTGCGCTCGCCAGACAGACAGAGAGAGACATAGAGACAGAAAGCGAGAAATCACCCCCCAGGGGGGATGGTCACGCCGCAATCCCTTCTCCTCCATTCTCCTCTCGGGATCTTGGGCACGCACGCACACGCGCCCGGCGTGGGTTGTAAGCCACCAGGTCTGAGACGCGAACCGCGGTTGACTACGTGGGAGTCCAGCGACATAGCCATTACGCTAACTGCTGGTTCCCTCTCATTGTTGTTTTGATATACATTTCCCTTACACACAGTAATTAGTGTGAATCGACAGCCCTCAGAATGGGAAAATATTTTCGTAAATTATTCATCAGATAAGGGACTGATAAACAGAATACGCAAGGAACTCTAGCAGCTGTTCTTAAAAAAAGGATGATCAACCCTTTTAAAAGATGGGAGAATGAGTGGAAAAAAACACTCTCTAAAGATGACACATGAATAACCAAAAGGCACAATAATCATTTTAAGGAAGGCTAATGACAGGACTTAAAAATTTCTATAAGAAAATATGAATATTATGTATTTGTGTCTATACAATAAGATATAAAACTCCCTTGTGCCACCTGCTGGTGGGGTGGTTATGGCAGCTGGACTTCCCATGGCCTACTTCATGGTACAAGTCCTGGAACAGTCTGTTAAAAAAACACACAAAGCACATAAATGTGCATGCTCAAAATTCCGAAAGGAGGAAAAGGGATTGCAATACAGCCATCATCCCTAGAGGGTTCTGTCTCTCCCCTCCTTACACTTGCCACCCACTCAAAGCACATGTGTCCTCTGGCAGAATCACTAAAAGAGATTAAAAAGACTCTTAATATAAAACACAGAATTTCAGTTACATGGATCTTTGGATCATAGATCTAAGAGATATAAACATTAGACATCATAGGAGTAAGAAAGAGAGAAAGAAAATGACACAATCAAATCTTTGTGCATCTTACTTTTATCCTAGGTCAGTGCCACGTTGTCAGCATGAGCAACTTATCATAATCCAGACAAGAAATGTGAAACATGCAGTCAGTGCTTTCTTCAGTGTCCCTCAAACTTTGTTAACTCAATAAAGCTTTGTATGTCCAAACATCTACATAATGGCTTTCAATTTGGTTTCATCTTTACCAGTCGTAAAACCTTAGTATAGAAAAAAAATCTACTTATAAGTATAAAAGTAGACAATGGATCTGGTTTTTGTTTTTGTTTTGTTTTGTTTCGTTTTGTTTTTGATATTTTTCTTAATTGTCAGAGGGCATGTGCTTATGAGAAAGAGACAGAGGCAAGGAGACAGGGAGAGAACAGAAACCCCAAAAAGGGCATGGCCACACCAAAATTCCTTAACCTTCATTTCTCCGTCCTGTCAGCATTTTGGACAAGCATGTACAAATGTGCCTTGTGTTTTTCAAGCCCCCATGCACAATCTCAAACTGCAGTAAACCTTGAAGGATCCAGCTCCCCTCAACTGCAGGTTATGTGGCTGGCCCTATTTTAGGATTTTTGAGACTTTTGTCTGCACTATCAGGATTTATAAAGAGGCCCCAGTTCTTCTGATTTATGAAAGGATGCAGAGGTCCACGAATATCATCTAACCTTTTAGAGTTTTGAAAAGTTAGAATTGTTTAGGAAATGATGACAGAATCTTTGCGATTCTTCCTTTTCTGCATTAGACTTAGTTTAAAACATTGCCTGACTTCCATTTTGAGAGAGATAAAAACAATGAAATTATCAAACATTCCCTTACTGTACTTTGATTATAACTTACTAATTTGCTTTTGGATGCTCTGTCAGTGAGAAACAGCCATCATTTGGGCCTAAATGAACCAGAGTGAAACGATGCAGTGATGACTTTATCTGGTGCACTCAGTCATGTTGGTGCTCTCCCTCCCCTCAATGGCTGATTACCTGCTCTATGGAAACACAAACAGCACAAAACACAAGGTATGTGATGGTTTTCAGCCTGACTGCTCAATAGCTACTTTGTCAATCCTTTTCACATGTCACATCACTAATGTCTGTGCTCCCATAAGGAGCTGGTTCTCACTGGGCACAACTTCTGGTTAATAAAGACAGAATTTATGCACTGACAAGGCTCTTTCCTCACCTTCATGTCTCTCATGTCACTGAGTCTCCCAACTTTCTTACTTGTGAAGGACCATCTTCTGTCAATTCACTTCACTTGAGGTCCCTCGGTTTTCATTGCAACACAAAGAAGGCAGAGTTAAATGACATATTTCAGAGGGTCCTAGCACGTATTTCTACTGAATCCATTGTCTCATAAAAATGGCATCTGGTAGAGTTTCTGTTTTCACTGAGCAAAAGGCAGACAGGATGGAGGGCATGATATCCTTAGCAGTCAGTCATCACGAAGGTGGTCTAGGAGGTGTAGTGTGGAGAGAAACTGGCATGTATATTGCACAGCAGACTGACCTATGTTGCTCTGAAACTCACGTCTTACTCATCCTAAGGGATGTAATCTCCGATGGATTCCTAAAGAGGGAATCTACAAGGGAAGATTGTTAATGGTATTGTACAGATTCCTGTCCCTCTAGAGTGCATTAACTGGCTCTTGGGACCTAGTTTCTCCAGTGGTGATCACAAAATCTTATGTTATTCTTAGAGCACATTACTGCTCTGATGGTGCACACACTAAAGCAATGCCAGCTTAGCTGAGACAATAGGTGTGTGCTTTTCTTTTTTTTTTTTTATTCTTTCACATTTAATTTTATTAGTTTGCTTGAGTCTACTTGCAAGTTTTGGACCCTCCTAATTGTCAGTATCAGAATTATGGCATTGGAGTACTCAGTGTCTCTCATTTATTTATTTATTTACTTGTAATTTCTTAGTTACATTTAATTATTGTACATCTTTATAGGGCACAATATAGTAGTTTTTCAAAGCACGCATGTAGTGTGCAGTTCTAAATCAAGGATATTACCATGCTCATAATTTTGTAAAGGTTATATTACTTTGTTCACCTTCAATTTTCACTCTACTAGTTTTATTTTCATATTATACATAGTATATATATATATATATATATATATATATATATATATATAACATATAACACATACATACTATATGTGTATATATAGTATATATAATATATTTTGTGTTTATATATAATATCCATATAATATATATATGAAATATATATTACATTATATATTATATCATAATATATTGTATTTATATATTAAATCATATATAATATATGGATTTTATATATAAATACATATATATTTATATATACATATATATGTATTTATAACATATAGTGTGTATATGCTATGTATTACATATATACATGAAGTGACCTCCTCTTTTTTTGCTTTGTGTTTGTACAGTATTTCATGATCTGTTTGCCTTGTTTACGTGCATTCCGAGTCTGTTACAAGTTTTTTCTTGAGTCCCACCTTCACCACCTCCTCAGTCTCTGGTATCTATAGTTTCCCTCTGTAGGTCTGTGTCTTTGACTCTTTCAATTTCAGCCATTGTGTGCAGGCCTTCAATGCTTTAAGAAGAGATATGTCATGTTTTTTTTTTTTTTTTTTTTTTTTTTTTTTTTTTCCATAATGTGATTTATTTCATGTAGCATTAAATCCTCTAGGTTCATCCACTTTTCTCAAATGACAGGATCTCATTGCTCTTTATAGCTGAGGATTCTGCTACGCATATTTGCCACATATTCTTAATCTAATCTTCTTCTCATTGACTCAATGTCTCGTAAAGGGCTATTTCCTTCTTGTTTTCTTTCCTCCTTCTTTCCCAAAGACTTTCTCTCCCTGGTCAGCTATCGTCTTCTTTCATAATACTGTAAAATGCCCAGGTTAGTCAAATCCATAAAAACAGAAGTATTAGGGGTTGCCAGGGAGTGACTGCTAATCGACATGGGATTTCATTTTGGGAGATCAAAATTATATAAAGTTTGTTAGTAGTAATTATGCAACTATGGATAAATAGAAGCATCACATTGCACACTTTAAAAATGTAATTTTACAATATTGTATATGAACTATAATTCAATCAAGTTTTTACAAAACAGAAAAAAAAGATAATAAATTTATTTTTATCATGGGTGATCTCGCAATAGGAAATCTTGATAACTTTTACCACTTCAAAAGCTAGTTTTCCATAGAAATGTTTTAAATTAACAAATGAATAGGTTTCCCATATGCTCTCTTCTTCATATTCTTAGTTCTTTTTATTATGTATTAGTTCCTATACACAGCAAATAAATAATATAGAAAACACACTCATCTTGGGTGTCATATTTTTGGCAAGACTATTACTTACATGGGTTATAATTTCAGCTATTGCAATCTAATATCTATTCAGTTTGTTTGATTTGCTCCAAAACAGCTTCTGGAAAAAAAATAAATGTAGATGTGGACATATTCTTTGTTTTTATTGAGTTTGCAAATTCCTAAACTTGAATACAGTGATTCCCAGCTCCCTCTATGTATTACACAGTCCTGGGGAAATTTTCAAGATACCTGTGATTTCATTATCTCTGTCCCAATGGCACTAGACATCAATAGTAAATTCTATCTGTGACTGTGATTATTGAATCTGTTGTAGATCAATGATTTCCAAACTTCAGTGTGCATCTGATTCCACTGAAGATATTGTTCAAATGCAGATTCTGATTCAGCACGCCTGGGATCAGGTTACAAGCTCCCAAGTGATGCCCAGTTGATGATCCACAAACCACATTTTCAGCAGTACAGGTTGTATAATACATGAGGGAATTTCAAAAAGTTCTTGGAAGATGGAACTAAAGTATGAGTTGATTTTAGTTCAAAAACATTGTATTCTATAATTAGTTTATTCATAAGATGAGTTTCCATGAACATTTGGAGGATCCTATATATTTCAAAATGTGGAGTGGTATACCCAAGAAAAAAAGAAATTAATCTCAAATTGTTTTAAGAGATAATAAATAAAAAAGAATGACAGACTACCAGCATTGAAAATCAAGATTACATTTGTTAAAATAATTTTTTAGAATATTAAATGTTATGGACCAGCAGATGGCATAATGGTTATGCCTCTAGACTCCCGAATTTATCAATAGCAGTTTGAGTACCAGACCTGGCAACTTGAAACACGCCAGGTGCATGTGCATAGATGCCCAAAACTCTGAGAGGGGAAGGGATTGCTGCATGGCCATCCCTCCTGGAAGGGGATTACTCACTTTCTGGCTCTCAGTCTCTCTCTATCTCTCTGGTGAACACACATGCTATATACCAAAATTCTCTCTTAAAAAAAAAAGGAATAAAAGAAATTTCAATTTCTACCTTCTTTACTTTTTTTTTTTTTTTTTTTTTTTTTTTTTTTTTTTTTTTTGGTGGGGCGAGGTTTCTGCCATAGGGTGCATGCACTCACCAGAAAGAGACAAAACGCGAGACATCGCCCCCCCAGGAGGGATGGCCATGCCGCAATCCCTTCTCTCAGGATCATGAACACACACACAGACACACCTGGCATGAGTTTAAGCCACCGGGTCCAGGATTCGAATCACGGTCAACTACATGGGAGTCCAGAGACAAAGTTACTATGCCAACTTCTAGTCCCCCTACCTTCTTTTCTAAAACAACATTGAAAAAATAATGTTTCTCTTTTTAAAATAAACAATGGTTACTAATAAAAAATAATAAAATATTCAGTAGCGAAAGCATGGTTAATAAGAAAATAAAATAAAGCAAATTGCATTACTACATAGATCGATGAAGGCAGGCTAGAGGATAATTTCTTAGACATCAACATTCCAATGGGGAAAATTTTCCATTTTTTTAATCATTTAATGGTTGATCCATTAAATGTGGAGTCAATTCAGGCTGACCTCACATTATTCTTGGAAAGTGTTTTTCATTTCAACTAGAGATGTATAAACTAGATTGTTACAGTGTTTTATAGTTTCTTCAGATATTATCTGGACCATCTAGAACAGTTAAATCTAGCAGGGAAATATGAATAAGTACATTTGTTTTATTTTAACTGATATTACTGGCATCTGTGTGTTAAGTACTGTTTTGGGTTCTGGACATACAGAAGTAAGTAAAGCATAGTTTTTTTTCCCTGAAGGAATTCATAGTCAAATAAGGATGGAAAGGCATGTACACACAAATGTGTAAACTATTAGATACAATTCATTAAAAGCATGAAAGACATGTTGCGTAAGAGTGCACATAATGTGCCACAGCAAAGGCAGTTAATCCTGCCTGTGACAGACTTCATTGATGATACAGCATTTAGGGTTTTGAACCACCTCTCTCAAAACTTCACAAATACTTGCCATTTTTGAACACAGACAGGGGACTCAGTCTGAACCCATTTGTGAATTAACCCACTAACATTACATGCTAATTTTAGGAACCTCCTAGAACTTTCTTCAAAGCATCCTTCATTTCTTTATTCCAGAGGCTGTAGATCATAGGATTGAAAAGAGGGGTCAAAACTGAGTAGAACAAAGTTGTGAACTTCTGCATGCCCTCTGCTTGTCCTGACCCTGGGCTCACATAAGTCATCATGACTGAACCATAAAACAGAAACACGACAGCCAGGTGTGAAGAGCAGGTAGAAAAGGTCTTCTTCTGGCCAGCAGCAGAGGGCACCTGCAGCACAGTCCACAGCACCAGGGTATAGGAGCCAGTAATGTAGAAAAAGGTGGCAAAGATGAGGAGGGAGCTCATGGTGCCACAGATGAGAACAGTCCCTGGGATCGGGACACAGGCTGATGCCAAGGCCAGCAGGGGACCGAGGTCACACAGAAAGTCATCGATCACATTTGGGCCACAGAATGGCAGCTGAGTAACGAGGATCACGGGGATCAGAAACCAGAGAAAACCATAGACCCAGCAGAAGATGACCAGGCTGCTACAGAACTTAGTGGTCATGATGGTGGGATAGTGCAGGGGGGCGGCAGATTGGCAGGAACTGATCGTAGGCCATGATGGAGAGAAATAAGCATTCGGTTGTGCCCAGTGAGAAGTACAAACTGCAAGAGGTATCACGCAAAGGAGATGGTTTTGGTCTTGGAGAGGAAGTTGGCCAGCATGTTGGGCACATCAGAGTTGACATAGCAGATCTCCAGGAAGGAGAAGTTAGCCCGCAGAATGTACATGGGGGTGTGAAGCCGGTGGTCTCAGCCCACTGCACACACAATGGCCATGTTTCCGAGGATAGTCAGGATGTATGTCACAAAGAAAAAGGAAAAGAGGAAGACCTGTATTTCCCAGCGGGAAGCCCAGGAGGATAAAGTCACTCACAGAGTGGGAGAGATTTCTAGCCTCTGTGGTCATTTCCTACCATCCTGTGAGGATTGCAGCACAAATTGCATAACCACATACATGCCTCCTGATTCCTCCCCAGAAAAATGAGCACACTTTTCTGGCCACAGGAGAGGAGGTCTAGACAGTGGTCCAATATATTTTTTGATTGGGCACCCCTACAGTACAATAGCTGACTATACTCCTTTAGAATCATATAAAGACTTTAGGAACCACTGTCCACCAACATAGTAAATATTAGTGAAATTTTTTAAAAGATTTTTTGCAGTTAAAATAAAAATAAAAATTCAAATATTTTATTTCTGTATTGCTCATTGGGTTGCCTGTTACATCCAAATTTGGAAAATACCCACCTACTGAAACACAGGATGGCTGACAATCACTAAAGTAACATATCAACTTTGTTATTTACCAAAATTTAGAATTGAGAATGGTAATATGTGGGAGGCTGCGCACTAGCGAGTCTGTCGAGCTTTCTCAGAGAGCAAACAATTGCCATGATTGGCCACTAGAATCCCTCAGATTTGCATATCCAGCACCTCATGATTGTCCCAAAAACAACCAATCGTAACCCACCGCTTACAACCAATCATAACCCACTTTTTATGATCCACCAACGTGTATATAACCACCATGCCTGGCCCACAATAGCCAGATAACCAGGAAGACAATGAAGATGACACAGAAGACCAGGAAGACGACGACCCTGGAGAGCCTGGAGAGCTGAAACACCGCACAGTCTCCAGACGACCTTGAAGAGTTGTAACACTACATCGTCTCCAGACGACCCTGAAGAGTTGTGACACTGCATCGTCTCCATGCTGCTCACTACAGATGACGCGACCCTAAAGAGTTGTAACACTGCGTCGTCTCCGTGCTGTACCGTGCTGCCCACAATAAACAGACGATACTGTGTTGTCTCCGTGCTGTGACACTGTGCCCCTTGTTCCGGCTCTCACTCCTTCCCTCAGGAAACCTGTTCGACTATCCCCCCGGGTCGGGACACGTGGCACCCAAACCAGGTCGGGACAAGTGGCACCCGAACAGGGACCTGAGTACAAAGGATCCAGTGAAGAGCACCCGAGGAGGGGACAGCAGAGAATCGTCCCGAAATAGGACGGCAGAGAATCATCCCGAGATAGGATGGCAGAGAATCGTCTGCGGAGGGGACGGCAGAGAATCGTCCCAAGAAAGGACAGCAGAGAATCGTCCTGGTGAGTAACAAAGATTGCTTACTTATAAGTAATAAGGGTAATAATGGGACAAGAGCTTAGCCAGCACGAACAAGAGCTTAGCCAGCACGAACAAGAGCTTAGTCAGCTCAAACTATTCATTCAGGACTTAAAAGAAGCCCTTGCCACTATGGTCGCTAATTCTAAAATTGAAAAGGAACAGGGAGAGGATCTTATTTCCCTAGATAGTGAAGGAGAAGTCAAAAGCCCTAAAGGCGAAACAAAGCCCCAAAAATAAAAAAAATAAAATAAAATAAAAAATAAAAACAACTTTAAGGCTCTACAAGAGCCGAAGAAAAACAAGTCATCAACTAGTTCAGAGGAGGAAATCCTAGAGGCCGAGGCTGATAAATATAATAAGCCCAAATGGTTGTCTTTCAAAAAATGGCCGCCACCCTATAACACTACTGCTTCAGCACCACCTCTTATTGACCCAAAACAAAAAATAATTAATGAAATAAAACAATTAAAAGAACAAATTCAATTAGAAAAAGAACACCAGGAATTAATATCACAATTAGAGAAATAAAAACCAATACAGACAAAGAAACAAAACTAGTTCAGGGATCACACATGACAGACTTTGAGACATTCCCTGTTACGGAATCTACAGATCCCCAAGGACAGGTTTGGTGCAGTCACAGTGGGTTTGACTTTAAAATGGTAAAAGAAATTAAGGCAGCAGTCACCCAGTATGGAGCTACTGCTCCGTATACCTTAGCTATAGTTGAAGCTATCACAGAGGGCTGGCTCACACCGTCTGATTGGCAAACATTTGCCTGAGCTACACTTTCAGGAGCAGACTACCTGCTTTGGAAATCAGAATATGTAGAGGCTTGTAGGGAAACTGCCCACCACAATTCCCAAGCCAATAATGGCTGGATGGCCGAGATGTTAATAGGAGAAGGAAACTATGCGCACAATGAAAATCAAATGCAGTATGACCCAGAGCTCTTTGCACAAATTCATACGGCAGGCATAAAGGCCTGGAAAAAACTCCCTGCCAAAGGAGATTTGAGCATCTCCCTTACTAACATTAGACAAGGGCCTGATGAACCTTTTTCTGACTTTGTACATCGATTAATTACCATGTCAGAAAAAATATTCGGTAATGCTGATGCAAGAACAGACTTTGTAAAACAACTGGCATATGAAAATGCTAATGCCTCTTGTCAGGCAGCCATTAGACCACACAGAAAAAAGACAGACCTGACAGGGTACATACGTCTGTGTTCAGAGATCGGATCAGCATACCAACAGGGATTGGCCATGGCTGCTGCCCTTCAAGGGTACACCGTCTGCCAATTCCCTGACCACAATAATTGAGGTAATTGCTTTAAATGCGGTCGCCCAGGACACATGGCAAGACAATGTAAAACAAGAAGTATTAAAAGTCAGAGACAGAATCAACCCCTTGAGTTATGCAATAAGTGCCAGAGGGGATGTCATCCTGCCAATGAGTGCAGGTCCAAAACAGATATCCATGGCAGACCACTCATTTACTCTCAGGGAAGTGGGTACAGGGGCCATCCCCAGGCCCCCAGACCCAAACAAGTTTTTGGGGCGATGCAAACTGTTCCAACAAACAATCCATTTCGGACCTCTCTAGAGCGACTTCAGGAAGCACAGGACTGGACCTCTGTTCTACCACCCACACAGTATTAACTCCCAAAATGGGGGTACAGGCCTTGCCTACTGGAGTCTTTGGCCCTATACCTCCAAACACCTTTGCAATACTCATATATCGTAGTAGTACCACTATGGAGGGACTTCAAATCTTTCCAGGAGTAATAGATAATGACTATGAGGGAGAAATAAAAATTATGGCTTCCTCTCCAAATTTAATCACAACTATTACAGCTGGAAAGCACATAGCTCAACTTTTACTCCTTCTACTGCTTTCTACTCAAAATAACATCCAAACCTCCTCACGAGGTGAAAAAGGGTTTGGTTCCTCAGATGCTTATTGGGTCCAACAAATTTCCCCAAAGAAACCAATGCTTACTTTATGGTTAGATGGTAAACAGTTTTCTGGACTTGTTGACACTGGAGCCAATGTCACCATTCTCAGAAAAGACAACTGGCCCCAAACTTGGCCCCTAACACCAACCCTTACCCACTTAAAAGGCATTGGTCAAAGCCAGAATTCAGAAAGGAGCGCTGAAGTATTACAGTGGACAGATTGAGAGGGAAACCAAGGAACCATCCAATCCTTTATTATAGAAGGTCTCCCCATAAACCTTTGGGATAGAGATTTGTTATCACAAATGAGCCTCATTATGTTTAGCCCTTCTGATACAGTTACTGTGCAAATGTTAACACAGGGTTATATACCAGGAAAAGGCTTAGGGAAAAATGAGTCAGGTATCATCCATTCCTTGATACCAAAACCTAAATTTAGGACAGGACTGGGAAATTTATCCTAGCAGCCATTGACATTCCTGTAGCCCACGCTGATAAAATCTCCCAGAAAGATGATATGCCCGTGTGGATTGATCAATGGCCTCTTACTTCTGAAAAACTTCAAGCTGCCCAAATGTTAGTACAGGAACAATTTGAGGCAGGACACATTGTCGACAGCACTTCACCATGGTACACCCTTATTTTTGTAATTAAGAAAAAAATCAGGTAAATGGCGTCTACTCCAAGACTTAAAAGCAATCAATAAAACTATGGTTCCCATGGGAGCCTTACAGCCTGGCTTGCCATCCCCGGTAGCCATTCCTTTAGACTTCTTCAAGGTAATCATTGATCTCCAAGATTGTTTCTATACCATTCCTTTACACCCTTCAGATCAACAAAGATTTGCCTTTAGCATCCCATCAACTAATTTTAAAGAACCCATGAAGCATTACGAGTGGAAAGTCCTCCCCCAGGGCATGGCCAACAGCCCTACGTTGTACCAAAAATATGTTGCCGCTGCATTGCAGCCAGTTAGAAACAAATGGAATCAAATATACATCATCCATTACATGGATGACATTTTAATAGCAGGCAAGGATGGTCAGCTAGTTCTCCAATGTTTTCATGACCTTAAAAAACAACTTTCCATTCGAGGACTAAAGATTGCCCCTGAAAAGGTACAACTTAAAGACCCATATACTTACCTAGGATACCATCTTTCTGGCCAAAAAATCACCACTCCAAAGATACAATTTAGACTTGACAAGTTAAAAACCTTAAATGATTTTCAAAAACTCTTGGGTGATATCAACTGGATCCACCCATACCTCAAATTAACCACAGGCCAGCTTAAAACTTTGTTTAATATCTTACAAGGAGACGTCAATCCTAAATCTCCTCGCATACTTACAGAGGAGGGCCGTCAAGCTCTCTCTATAGTAGAAAAGGCCATTGCCTCTCAATTCATCACAGCCATCGATTATAGACTGCCATTTCTCCTCATTATTTGTTGCACTTCAGTCACACCAACGGCTGTGTTCTGGCAATCCACTCTAATCATGTGGGTTCACTTACCATCTTCTCCTTCAAAGGTCATATACCCTTATTATCAAGCTGCAGCTGATATTATTGGTATGGCTCACAATTTAAGCATTACTTATTTTTTTGGCAAAGACCCTGGTACAATTATCCAGCCATATACTAAAGACCAAGTTAATTGGCTATTCCAACAAACAGATTTCTGGCCTATTGCATGTGCTTCCTTTACTGGAATTATTGATAACCATCTTCCTCCAGATAAATTTTTATATTTTTTATCTACCCATGATTTTGTTTTCCCTGTACAAACTTCACTTCATCCTGTTTTAAATCCTTTATTGGTTTTTACTGATGGTTCCTCCAACGGAACTGCTTTCTATTTCTTCTCTGATCAGACAGTTACATTTACCACTTCCTCAACATCAGCTCAGCTGGTTGAGCTGCAGGCAGTCATTGCAGTCTTTTCTGCTTTTCCCGATGTGCCTTTGAATTTATATACAGATAGTGCTTATATTGTTATGTCTGTTCCACTTCTAGAAACCGCAACACAAGTTAAACAAGTTTCTCAGGCTGCACAGTTTTTCCGCCAACTACAGCCTCTCATTAGAAATTGAGACCTATCCTTTTATATTGGCCATTTACGTGCACATACCAACTTGACTGGTCCCCCGACTGAGGGCAACCGCCGCGCTGATCTTGCCACTAAACATTCCTTTCTTGCTTTTACACAAGCTGATAAAAACCTTTCAGACGCCGTTGTTGCTCATCAGCTACATCATTTAAATTCTCACACACTTTGCCTCATGTTTAAAATTACTCGAGAACAGGCCCGACAAATTGTAAAACAATGTCCAGCTTGTCTTACCCTTTTACCTACACCACATCTAGGTGTCAACCCTAGAGGCCTTATGCCTAACACATTATGGCAGATGGATGTCACTCATATCGCTGAATTTGGTACTACCAAATATGTTCATGTTACTGTTGACACCTTCAGCGGTTTCATTTTTGCCACGGCACAAACTGGAGAAGCTGGAAAACGTTATTTCCCATGTACTCGCTGCACTCTCTGTTATGGGTAAACCTTAACAAATTAAGACAGATAATGGCCCAGGTTACACAGGAAACAATTTCGCCTCTTTTTGTAAACAACTTCACATTAAACATGTTACGGGAATCCCATACAATCCCCAGGGACAAGGCATTGTCGAACGTGCTCATCTTTCCTTAAAAAATATTCTCCAAAAGCTAAAAAAGGGAGAGCTTTTACAAACTAAGGGCTCGCCAAAAAACCTTCTGGCACATACTCTTTTTGTCCTAAATTTCCTGTCTCTTGATAAAGATGGAGACTCAGTTGCTGAGCGCTTCTGGCATTCAACTACCAAAACAAAATTTGCCTCAGTTTTGTGGAAAGATCCTCTGGACAATATATGGCATGGTCCAGACCCTGTCCTCATTTGGGGCAGAGGGTCTGTCTGCATCTATTCTCAAAAAATGGATGTTGCTCGTTGGTTACCAGAAAGACTAATCAAACAGATTGATTCTAACAAGCCATCCAGGGATGATGAAAACCCTGAGATGTCTCTCTCTCCTTCCACAGATCAATGAAATGAAGATGCCTCAACTCCAACAATCTCTCCAACAACATAGAATGGTCTGCCTGGACCGGTCACCTCCCTTTCCTGCTCCCCCTCCTTGGCCCATTCATTGGCCTTTTAATTGTTTGCTCACTGGGACCTGTTATGTTTTATAGGTACATGTCATTCCTCAAACAACAAATTGACTCACTTATGGAAGACCAATACCCCTATACTGGTCTCGCCTGAGGTGCTGAATCGGTTAGCCAAAAACGGGAAAGAGAGTCTGATGAACCCAATAACTGTTCAGTCCTTCCACCTAAGACAGGAGGCCCATCATAGCTATGAGACTCTCCAGTGACAGGTAAGAATGGACTTATGGTTCCATAAATGACTCCAACCTAAGACAGGCACGATTCCCCTTTACCTCATCTCTCAAAACAGAGAAGGGGGATATGTGGGAGGCTGCGCACCAGCGAGTCTGCTGAGGTTTCTCAGAGAGCAAACAATTGCCATGATTGGCCACTAGAATCCCTCAGATTTGCATATCCAGCACCTCATGATTGGTCCAAAAGCAACCAATTGTAACCCACCGTTTACAACCAATCATAACCCACCTTTTACAATCCACCAACGTGTATATAACCACCATGCCTGGTCCACAATAGCCAGATGACCAGGAAGACAATGAAGATGACACAGAAGACCAGGAAGACGACGACCCTGGAGAGCCTGGAGAGCTGAAACACCGCACAGTCTCCAGACAACCTTGAAGAGCTGTAACACTACATTGTCTCCAGATGACCCTGAAGAGCTGTGACACTGCGTCATCTCCGTGCTGCTCACAACAGATGACGCAACCCTAAAGAGTTGTAACACTGCGTCATCTCGGTGCTGTACCATGCTGCCCACAATAAACAGATGACACTGTGTTGTCTCCATGCTGTGACACTGTGCTGCTTGTTCCGGCTCTAACTTCTTCCCGCAGGAAACCTGTTTGACTGTCCCCCCGGGTCGGGACACATGGCGCCCGAACTGGGTCAGGGCAGTAATATCACTTAAGCAACATAGAGAGCACAAGGCTAAAAAAGTTAGAGCTTTAATTCTCTAATATATCACTATCACTATCTAGTCTCCATTTGCAGGATGATACATGGCTTCAGTAGTACATGGGCTCCAGACTGTGGTGTTATCAGAACAATATGGGAGGCCTTTGAAAAGTGTAGGTTTTGAGATTTCACCCTGAGTTTGAGATCCATAGGCGCAGCAGAGCATGGACTTTGGAGAGATCTGAGCATGAGTTCTAGCTCTGTCACTTCGTAAGCAGAGGTGGTAAAGACTTTACCACTGAGACCACATTCATTAGTCTGTAAGATATAAACAGGATGACACGAGAATTGCAAAATATATATATGTATATATATATATATATATATATATATATATATATATATATATGTATATATATATATATATATATATATATATAAAATAAATTGCAAAATACTACAGAAATATAAGCACTTATAAACTTTTCAGAAATTATTATGGTAGATGTTATACTCCCTGATTAATTTTATTAGTTGAGCTGAATTCAAAAAGGAAAGTTTTTCCACTGCAGAATTTTAGCAGTATGTCAAATTACGTGTGTGCGTGTGCGTGTGCGTGTGTGTGTGTGCGTATTCCTATATGTATGTATATGTGCTTCTACACTTCTATGAGTAGAAAAATGCTCTCAGGTCACTCAGATCACACCATTATGGACTCCCTAATAAACTGCTTTTTAAGCTGTTCTTTTGGAGGAATTGTGATCTAAAGTCAAAGGATTCAAAGTACTCAATATGGGAGCCCAGTTCCATCTGCAGCCCCTGGCCAGTCAGGGAAATTAAGGCAGGGCCTTTCACTGGCCAAGGCCCCAGCTCCAGCTGCTGGAATCCAGCCCATCTCTCCCAAGTGCAGAGCTCCCCCCTCCTCCATGCCCCACCAGTAAAGAAGGTATGCTGTCTTTTTTTTCTTCTTTCTTTTGTTAATTTCCTACTTTACCTCACCCCTTAGGGCAGCCACCAGCTTTCCAGCAGAGCCTAGTTCCATCTGCAGTCCCTCCCCACCAACTGGGTGCTTGACTTTTCCTTTCTTTCTTTTATACTCTTATTCTTCCCTCTTATATTGTTATCTTCTCTTCATCCTCCTCTAATCCAGAGGGACTAGACAAGTCTAAAATCATAGTTTTCAATACCCTTGTATTGGGAGGCCCCCTGGGACCCTTGTTTTTATGATCCACCAGTGAAAAAAGAGAAACTGCTCTCAGACACCTGAATAAAAAACTCCCCTGTGTGGACCACATTGCATCACAGCAGAAGAGAGAGCTCGGCACACATCAATTCACAACAAAAGGGAAGCAAACTTGTTCCCAGTGCCAGAAACATTCTCCAAAAAGGTATTCAAAAGTGAATACATCACCCAATGGCTAGAAGTAGAAGAAGATCCTCAGGTTTGAAGAAACCAGGAAGTATATCTCCATCAAAAAATAATAATAATAATAACTCCTCTGCATCTCTTGAAAAAACAGAAGTTACTGAAATGTCAAAGAATTCAGAACATTCATAGTGACAAAGCTCTATGAGTTGGAACAGGAAAGAGACAACAAAGTCCAGAAGATGAGGAAGTCCTTCCATGATTTTAAAGAAGGATGAATAAAAGAAATAATAAATAAATAAATAAAAGAAACAATCAGATGGAACTACTACAGATGAAGTCTGCAATACAGGGAATCAAAAACTCTCTCTTAAGTATTAACAGTCCATTAGACCATGCTAAAGATCAAATCTCTGTCATAGAAGATAAAACCTCTGACCTAGAAAATCCACCAAAAACATAGAGAAAAATAACAAAACAATGAGGATAATACACAAGAAATACTATATCTCATTAAACATACAAACATCTGAATGATTGTTATCCCAGAAGGTGAAGAAACTAGTAAGGGCATGAAAAATCTATTATATGAAATCCTGGAAGAAAATTTTCTAAGTCTAGAGAAGAACTCAAACATCCAAACCCAAGAAATACCAAGGACCCCAAATAGAATCAACCCAAAAAGATCCTCCCAAAGGCACATCTTAGCCAGGCTGGACAAAACCACAAAGATGAGATACTAAAATTGGCAAGAAAGAAGAGACAGGTAACTTACAAAAGTCACCCCAACAGGCTAACACCGGACCTTTCAATGGAAATAATGTGAGCAAGAAAAGAAAAGGAAAATATATTGAAAATATTAAGAGAAAAATAATTTCAACCAAGATTATTATATCCAGCAAGATTGTCCATCATATGGGAAAAAAATATTAAAATCTTCTCAGACAAACAAAACCTGAAAGAATTTGCCAACACCAGACCAGATCTTCAAGAAACTCTGAAGGGAACCAGCAGTTAGTGTAATGGCTATGTCGCTGGACTCCCACGTAGTTGACCGCGGTTCGCGTCCCGGACCCGTGGCTTAAAACTCACGCCGGGTGCGTGTGCGTGCATGCCCAAGATCCCAAGAGGAGAATGGAGGAGAAGGGATTGCGGCGTGACCATCCCCCCTGGGGGAGTGATTTCTCGCTTTCTGTCTCTACGTCTCTCTCTGTCTGTCTGGCGAGCACACGCACCCTATAGTGAAAACCTCTCCAAAAAAAAAAAGAAACTCTGAAGAGAGTCCTGTACCTGGAGAACTAAAGAATGAACAGCCAGAAATAAGGGAATAGGAGACAACCAAGACAATGGTCAACTTAAAGGTACAAACAAACACGTCCAGAAATATTGATAATAACATATAATGTTAATGAATTAAATTCTCAAATCAAGAGATACAGAGTGGCTGAATGGATTAAAAAAAAAAAAAGAAAAAAACACCAGAAACCCTCTATCTGTTGGCTACCAGAAATGCATCTAATGGATAAATACCTACATAGTCTAAAAGTGAAGGCTGGAAAAAGGTATCCCATGCAAATAGGAACCAAAAAAAGAGCTGAAGTTGCAATAGTAATCTCTGACAAAATAGGCTTTAAAATAAAAAAAATTTTCAAAGAGACAAAGAAGGGCTCTATATAGTAGTAAAAGGGTTAATCCATCAAGAAAATACAATGCTTGTAAATATCTACGCACCTATCTCAGGAACACCCAAATATATGAAAGAAAGACTGTTAGATCTAAAAAAAGAGATAGCCTGCAACACACTAAGTGTTGGGGACTTCAACACCCCACTATCTCCCCTGGACAGATTATCTAGACAAAAAATAAATAAAGAGATGAAAGACCTAAATGATACCATAAATAAAATGGACTTAACAGAGATCTATAGAATCTTTCACCCCAATACCACAAGATATACTTTTTTCTCACCCCTCCCCAACATGGAATCTTTTCAAAGATTGACCACATGATCGTGTACATAGCAAGTCTTTAGAGATTCAAGGGCATAGAAACTATATTCAGCATCTTCTCCAACCATGATGGAATTAAACTTCATATTAATTTCAAGAGAAATCATCAAAAATACACAAATACAACTAAAAAAATACACAAATACATGGAAACTAAATAAGCTATTCCTGAATGACTTCACAATTAACAAAAGATTCATGGAAGCCAAAAACAATGAGGACACAAATTTCCATAATCTTTGGGACACTGAAAAGCAGTCATAAGAGGGAAGTTCATAGCATTTAGTGCTCATAAGAAGAAGATGGAAAGAAGGCAAATGAACCATCTAACATCATGCCTCAAAGAATTGGAAAGCAACAGCAAAAAAAATATTCAAAAAACTCTTGGAGAAGTGAAATAAATATCTGGGCAGAGATAAATGAAATAGAAAATAAATTAACTATACAGAAAATAAATGAAAGTAAAAGTTGGTCCTTTGAAAAGATAAACAAAATAACACCCCCAAAGCACAGGCAATATCCCGAAAATAGACAAATGGGATTATATCAGATTAAGAAGTTTCTGTACTGTCAAGGACAAAATAATCAGTGTGGGAAAAGGTTTATGTAAACATTGCATCAGACTAGGGGCTGATAACCAGAATACACAGGAAACTCAATCAGTTGTTTCAAATAAAGGTGATCAACCCTATTAAAAGATGAGAGAAAAAGTTGGAAAAAATGACCATCTAAGGAAGATATACAAATAGCAAAAGGCATATGAAAAAATGCTCAACATCCCTCATTATAATGGAGATGCAGATCAAAACCACAATGAGATACTACCTAACCCCAGGCAGAATGACTAAAATTAAATAAATAAATAAATAAATAAATAAATAATGATAAATTCTGGCGGGGGTGTTGTGAAAGGGGAACTCTCCTACACTGCTAGTGGGAATGTAAATTGGTCCAGTGGCTGTGGAGAGCAATATGGAAATTCCTCAAATATCTACAAATAGAACTACCATATGATTCAGCAATCACACTCCTTTGTATCTACTCAAAGGACAGAAGAATTCTTAGTTAAAAAACTGTATGCACATCGATGTTTATAGTGTCATTATTCACAATTGCTAAGACATAGAACCAATCCAAATGCCTACAAACAGAATAATGGATTAAAAAAGTGTGGCACATATACGCTACGCAATATTACTCAGCCATAAAAATCAACAAGACCCTGGCTTTTGACAGAAAGTGAATGAATATGGAAAATTTACAGCTAAGTGAAGCAAGCCAGGCTATGAATGAGAAACATTGTATGTCCCCACTTAATATATGCCAAATATCCGCATTCTATAGCCAAAACTGAATGACTAGAGGATATAGAAACATAGAAAATGGTTATAAATACCACATACTGTGTGGGAATAGGGTGAGTGAAGGAGAGAGACTGAAGAAGGACAGTGGGGAAAAAAATGGTGGGGTGGGGCATTTGTGAAAAAGAGAGATGAGTTATTGTCTGTTGAGGATGATGTGTATAGTATTCCCAACTAGATTGATGAGAAATGTATACATGTTGAAATATTCTCTTTGCAAGCTAAGTGACATATGTAATTGAATGCATAAAAGAAATTGTAATAAAAAATGTATATATAAGAAAATAACATGTAGATTAAACCACTGTATGTTGTATTCTGGATGGGAAATCACATTTTGTATGCTGTGATGATGCTCAATGAAAAAAAGTAAAATAAATAAATTTAATTTAAAAAAGAGACTGAAAACTATGAACAAGGGGTTGCAAGTCAATATATAAAGCATATATCTAAGAAAGTACTATGTTCTTGATATAAGGAACACCACTAGGTCAACAGTAAGGAAACAATCCAATAAAAATGAGCACTAAATGTAAATAAATACCATAGAACTATGGTTGATAAAAAACACAATTAAAAAAGTACCCAATTTATGGAATAAACAAGTCTAAAAAGATCTAAAGTAAAACACAGGACCATAGTTAGTAAAAGTATATTATGCTTAGAATCTTTCTGAAGTAGTGAATTGTAGCTATTCTACCTATGAGGGGAAAATGGTTATATGAAATCATGGCTATTTCCTTTGTTCCACTACAGTAACTCTTTTACAACATATACACATACCTTAGAACATCAAGCTGTATGCACAATAAAATTCATTGAATAAGAAAGAAGAACCATTTTCCCCCCACAAATACCCCAGAGCTCATATTTTCTTCCCGATAGACTCTCTTTCCTGTCAGGAATACACTTAACAGTCTTAATAGGTAGGACCATTGCCTGATGGTTATCCTGTGATTTCCATTAGGGCCACCTAGATCTCAATCTGTAGCAATTCCTAGGACTTACTTTCCCATATTGTCCCCTCTTCCTAGTCTTCCTCTGTGGGACATTCTGTAGAACTGCAGTTGTACTCAAAGGATTTTAATTAGGAAACACCAAAAAATGCCATTTCAAACAGGCGACCTTGTGGAAGTGAGGTTTTTGCTATAGGGCACATGCGCTCGCCAGACAGACAGAGAGAGACAGAGAGACAGATATCGCGAAATCACCACCCAGGGGGGATGGCCACGCCACAATCCCTTCTCCTCCATTCTCCTCTCGGGATCTTGGGCATGCACTCACATGCACCCAGCATGAGTTTAAGCCACTGAGATGGGATGCGAACCACGGTCAACTACATGGGAGTCCAGCGACATAACCATTATGCTAACTGCTGGTCCCAAAAGTGAGGTTTTGATGCAACCTTTTCTCGCTAGTGTTCTTTGTTTTTCAAGTGGTTTATTTGGCTTTGGTAAAACCTGTTTTTGTGTGTGTTTGTTTGCTTTTTACAATAGGGAAATAAAAAGCAGTTTATCTAAAGTTTAAGCATTGGCATAAGCCAAAAGTTAAGCCAAAAGTTTGGAATATGAACTTTATTCTGCTTTCTCATCTTAGAGTTCAAATGTTCTGTTCACCAGTTAACACTATCAGTTCTCTAGGAAAACACCCAAAAACATACACAGAAGTTGAAACTTCAATGTCTGTGATGAATTTAGCAGTTTCCATTTGTCATGATACTGTGCACACATTAGCACATGACCGCATGGCACACACGGCAGTCTTACTGGAACCACATTTATGGAGGGAAACTCATGGACCTTGGGTCAGTCAGAGGCATGTAAGTTTTCTTCTTCTTGTGATCCAAGTAGCACACACAAGTCTACCACATTATGTTCCAAAGTTCAAACTTTGGGTGTAGATTTTTTAGCTTCATGTTTCTCTCCTAATGTGTTTAGGTCCAGATATAATGACAAAATGAAGAAAATCTGACTCCTGTTCTATTTCCAGACTCAGAATTTATAGTTGAGAGAAAGGGAATATCAGCCCTTATTCCACTGTGATGGCTAGAAAAAAAGGATTATCAGTCCTTATTCTACTCTGATCAAGCTTTGTATTTGTAGCTGTGGGAAATGACAAGCTAAGAGAAGGATTTCTTACCTCAGCCAGGTAATGGAGAAACAGGTTGCCTTAAGTCTGGGCAATAAATAGCTTCCTTCATCTCCAGGGAGCTTTGCAGGAAGCAACTTCCTCTATGGAAGGGCAGCCTGACAGGCATCACTGTTGGACCCATTAGTTCTTGGGACCAGCAGATGGCATAATGATTGTGTCGCTGGACTTCCATGTAGTCTACCATGGTTCGAGTCCCAGACCTGGTGGCTTAAACTCACACTGGGTGCATGTGCGTGCATGCCCAAGATCCCAAGAGGAAAATGGAGGAGAAGGGATTGTGGCATGGCCATCCCTCCTGGGGAATGACTTCTTGCTTTCTGTCTCTCTGTCTCTGTCTTTCTGGCGAGCACATGCACCCTATAAGAAAAACTTCTCCAAAATAAAAAGTTCTTAATGTGTCTTACCTCTTTATTTTTCCCCTTTTCTTTTAATTACCATTAGATGCATGCACTCTCTACTGAGAGAAGAAACAGAGAGAAAATGACAGAGGGAGAAAGCAACTCTAATAAGCATGGTTATCCTGAAATCTTCTCCCTTCCATTTATCCATCATATCTGGATTTTGTCCACATACATACACGTGCTGTGCATGTTTTTCAAGTTATCAGGCTACAATCCAAACTCCGAAAGATCGTATTATCTCGCTCCCTTAATCACTAGGCATGGGGCTAAAACCTTTTGACTTTCTTAATTACTCAATAGGGCAGCCATAACAAGGACTTTTACCTCCATTTTATATATGAAGAGATAAAACCTGAAAGAGGTCAAATGACTGAGACCCCAAATCAGTAAGTAACAGAGTCAGGACAAGAACTCATGCTTTTTAGCTCCTATTTTACCATTTTCTCACTATTTTAAAAAATGTTTTATGTAAATGTTTCTGAAACAGCAACATCCTAGGAAAAAAAATGCATGGGACTATTATAATAAAATAAATCATATTTGGTGCTATAGCTATCACCATATCACCTGAGAGGAAGAAAGTGGGGTTTTCCATGTACCCCTCACATCATATTCATTAGGTACAATTATAGTTTTTTCACTCTTAAGTTTTACATGGTCATTTTAGTTTTGAAATAAGAAGAGTTTGGAATATGTACCTTTATTCTGCTTTCTCAGCAAGTGGTGTAGTGGTTAAGTCGCTGGACTCCCAAGTGGTCGACCACAATTCAAGTGCCAGTCCCGGCATCTTGAAACTCATGCAGGGTACATGTGGATGCATACCCCAAATCCTGAGAAGAGAATAGAGGAGAAGGGATTATGGCATGGTCATACCCCCTGGGGAATGATTTCTCGCTTTCTGTCTCTCCGTCTCTCTCTATCTTTCTGGCTAGCACACATGCCGTATAGCAAAAATCCCTCAAACAAAAAAATTGCTAAAAAGCATACAAATACTACACAGTATGATTCAAAAACTGAATTTAATTCATCTAGAAATATGGTGATAAAGTGCCATCAACCAGCCACTGAAAATGAGACCTGTTATTTCATCACAGTAGCTCAAAAAAGAGGTGATCTCTACCAAACCGACTAAATTGAGAGAGACAGAACAGGGGGTTATTTTTAGAGTTAGTTTACTCTCTGCTTGCTTTTGTGATACATGACAGCTTCTTTTTAGTAATCCATAATCTAAAGCAAATCACCCCTTATCCTTTCATTCAACATCAAGATAAAAGAATAGTAAAGAAACAAAATGCAGGAGAAAGAAAATAAATAGAGATACAGGCAATTGTTTGCAAGTTTGAATGTTACAATTCTATCTGTTGGAGCATTTGATTTAGTATTACTTTTGCCATTTTAATTTTTCTTAGAACATAAATATTTCGTAAAAAAATACTTAACTAAAAGAGAGTAGAGCAGAACTCAGTAGGACAGTGGTGGGAGAGTCAGTACCTGCATTAGTCCGGCCCTCTGTGCTTCTCAACCTCTCAAGGACATGGATTGGACAGTGAACACTGAGGGCAGCCTCTTTATCAGAATGAATTTTAACAGACTTACACACTTGTTAGGTTTATTGTTTTAATTGCCAGAAGGAATATGCACTGGAAAGAGAGAAAGACAAAAGAAATCTCCAAATGGGGTGTGGTCACGCTGCAATCCCTTCTCCTTCATTTCTCCATCCTGTCAGGATTTTGGACATGAACACAGGAGTGAAGGCATTTTTCAATCCACCTGTGCCTGAACTGAAACCGTGAGAGATCTAGCTTCCCTTAACCACTAGGCTATCTTAGTGCCACATGTTATTCCATGAGAGGTGCTGTTAGAGGTGAAATCTCCCTTATCAACTCATTTTTGTAAGTAAAAATTCATCACGAAAAGATACACATGTGCTTTAAAAGTCAATTCTACACATTTTTCTTGGATGAAACTCCGTTAAACTTGCTAGATGCACTTTCTTAGCTGAGGACAAAATGATACATTGAAAGGGATTGTTTCAGCCTGCCAGATTTGAGGAAGGTTTTTGATTGACAACGTAATTAGCCATTCTATGGGCGGGATCAAAACATAAGGTGGTCTGGAGGAATAACATAAGGCACTGTAATAAACAGTAGGGGTACTTAGATAATGACAGTGCAATGTATATTTCATAGTTAGAAACGAGGATTTTTGAATGGTCTCATGATAAAGAAATGATAAATGTTTAAGGGGGTAGATATGCTAATTAGCATGACCTGGTTATTATTCAATATATATGTGTATCAAAAACATCACATTATACCCTGTAAGCATGTGCCATTATTGGGACCAGCAGATGGTGTAATGATTATGTGGCTGGACTCCCATGTAGCTGACCAAGATTTGAGTCCCAGACCTGACAGCATAAAACTCATGCTGGTGCACGTGCACGCATGCCCAAAACCTCAAGAGAAGAATGGAGGAGAGGGGATTGCAGCATGGCCATCCCCCCACCCCCCAGGGGTGATTTCTCGCTTTCTCTCTTTCTCTGTCTCTCCAGTGAGTGCACATGCCCTATAGCAAAAAATCTCTCTCTTTAACAAAAAAAATAAATTAAAAAAATACAGAATAAAGCATTATGTACCAAGAAAGTATGATCATCAGATCATTTATCCATCTATCTCAGTGCTGGTTAACATTTCTTGAACACTTTCAATGGGCTGAAATGTGTGAATAGGATACTATCTCTGTCCTTAGGGAACTAATAGACCTAGTAGGAGTGACAGATAGAATAGTCAGATGTCAATCTGCTATAAGCATTATGTTGGATGTTTGTACAGAATGATCTGAGAGCACAAAGGAATAGGTGTAACACAGGCTGTGATGAAGAAGGAAGCTGTCCTTGAGATTGTGCATAAATTGTAATTGTAGAAGGAAGCAGTCAACAAAACCAAAAGCACGCACCCAACAGTTCAAGCAAAACAGCTAGCAAACAAGCAAAAAGAGGTTTATCCACAGAATTCAAGAAAATTGGAGAGTATTTTGTGGGAGTACGGCAGGATCAAGATGTGAGGCCAGGAAAATAGGGGGCAGGTTGCCTACACGATGGTGTCTAAATTTTGTGAAATGTAAGAATAACTGAAGGAGTTTCAATAGGATTTTAACCAATCAGAGCACTCTCACAGAACCTGCATTCTCTCCTTTAATTTCTCGATTCCCTTTATGACTCTTTACTTATTGTTTTATTCTTCCTCTGTCACTGCCCTCTTGTTTTACTACATCCCTAGTCAATCAAGGAAATATTAGTCAACATATGTATCAAGAAAATGATCTATTAAAATTGAAAAATTGCACTTCAGAACAGACTACTTGCTGAGAAATTTTGTTATACTAATAGTTTTGATTTTTGGTGAGAAAATAATTGTTCATGTACTAATGTTTTGTTTCTTTTCCTTCAATGTTTGTGTTGTATTCTTTTTTTAATCTACTGTGCATCTTGAATATACTTTTTGTGTTTTGACAAATCCGTATTCTTCATTAACAAAAGTTAACACATTGTAAATGACATCTAAAACGCAGAAGAAATTTACAGTGACATATAACTATGTTTGCTAGAATAGTAATTCTGAAACTTAGGCATTTGTTCTTGAAGATGTTTTATGCAACTCTTTAGGGTGTTTCTATGTAAACGGAACACTGAATCATATTGATTCTGTCTTGTGAAATTTTCCTCCTTTTAGCACATGTGTATTCACACAGATGAACACACACACACACAGGGAGAGAGAGTGAGAGAGAAGCTTCCTTGTTAGGGTCTCAACACATCGCGATGTCCTTACCCTAACCCTTTTGCTCATCAGGATTTTGGGCACACTTGCATTCCTGGTATGTCAACTGGGGATCTGACCCTGTGGTTAACCATGTGACTTTTAGCATTGCAGTTCAATATGTTCCTGAGGCTGGCCAAAATTTGTTTTTAATTTTTAGAACTCTTATATAACTCTATACCAGTATTTTAAATAACTGTACAGTATTCATTATGTCAAAGTATTATTAGATTTAAAAATCCAATTTATGATTTTGCTTTTTGAAGTTCTTTGTTACTGCTATTGAAAGATGAGTGCAATGAACATATTTGCTTATATATCAGCAAGTAAGATGTGGTGTTTCTTTTTGGTTAGTATATTTTCTCCATGAATTTAACTCTTGCTCAGGATTGAAACCCTTAGAGGGCTTTGTTATTGTCTGGATTCAAAGATTTCAAATTCTAAGTATTATTACTTCTCTCACCAATCATGCAGAAGAATTTCTATTATATGGATTCCTTGGAATTAATCTTTGCTCTTTTTAAATTATTTTTGTCTTTGCCAATACGTTAGGAAAAAATAATAAAAATAAAACAAAGCTGTTTCGAGCAACTGCATTTTCTTAATGATTGATGAGTTTAATATTGCAAAATGAGTTTGTCATTTGTATTTCTAAAATTGTGGGTTACTTCTTTGTGTATATTTTTTTCTTTTTCTATTTAATTAGAATTCCCGCATAGAACACTAACTTTTGCATAAATCATCTACATTTCTATTTGATAAAAGTATTACTCATTTTTCTTCATTGAGTTGCAACAATTAGTATTAATTCATATTAAAGTAAGAAATTTGAAATTTAATAAATAAGAGAAAGAGGGGAGCAGCAAAATCATGATTTTCCCATCATTCAGAGAAAGTGATGATTTTTAAAACTGTATTATTGCTAAGTCTTTAAGACAATACTTCATAAAAACACACTATTTTTAAAAGAGCAATGTTAGGTTTACAGCAAAACTGAGAAGATTCTGAGGTGGTCCTCATTTCCTATCTCCTCTGTCCCAACACAGGTATAACCCCAACCATTATTGATATCCCTTACCTGAGTAGTATAATTGTTATGATTGATGAACCTACTTGGACACATCCTTATCATCCCAAGTTCACAGTTTACATTAGGGTTATCTTGTTGTGTTGTACTTTCATGGATTTGGACAAATGCATAATGATATTAATGATATCCGCCATTGCAATGCCATAAAAAGTTGTTTCAGTGCCCTAAAAAGTCTCTGTGCTCTGTCATCTCATCCTCTCTACCTCTGAATGCCAGAAACTACTAATAGTTTATTGTTTTCATGATTTTGCCTTTTCTAGATTATCCTGCAGTTAGAATAACAGACTATATTGCCTTTTCATATTGGCCTTTTCTCCTTAGCAATAGGTATTTGATATTTCTCCATGTCTTTTCATGGCTTGGTAGCTCATTTCTTTTTATTGCTAATTCATATACCATTGTCTGGATGTACCATAGTTTGTTTAACCACTCTCCTACTGCCAGACATCTTAGTTGCTTCCAAATTTAGGCAATTTTTTAAAAATTTGCTATGAACAACCATATGCAGACTATTGTGTGAATGGAAGTTTTCAGTACATCTGGATAAATAACAAGAAACATGACTGCCAGATTATGTGTTAAGAGTGCATTTAGTTTTGTAGAAATCCTACCAAACTGTCTTCCAAAGTAGCTATAATATTTTGCATTCCCACCAGCAATGAACAGGAGTTCTGTTGCCCTGCATTCTCATCGGTAATTGCCGTTGTCAATTCTAGAGTCTGGTCATTTTAATAGATGAATAGTTGAATCTTATTGCTGTTTTAATTTGCATTTCTCTGATGACATATTGTGTGGAGCTTCTTTCTGTAGGCATATTTGCCATTCATATATCTTTTTTGGTGAGGTGTCTATTAAGGTCTTTGGCTTATTTGTTAATCAGGTTGCTTATAAAACTGTTCTCTCTTTATCCTCTTTGTAATCCTACTGAATTTTCATTGTGCTTCTCAGAGTAGATATTTTTTTTTAAGAGAGATTTTTGCTATAGGGTGCCTGTGCTTATCAGAGAGACAATGAGAGGGAAAGTGAGATATCACCTACCGGGGGAATGGTCATGCCGCAATCCCTTCTCTTCCATTTTCCTCTTGGGATTTTGGACATGCATGCACATGTACCTGGTGTGATTTTCAAGCTGTGTGTCTGAGATTCAAACCATGGTTGGCCATATAGGACTCCAATGGCATAACTGTTATACCATCTGCTGGTCCCTGAGAGTACGTATCTTTTAAAGTCCACACATTCCACAGTCAACATATAAAAACCATTGGCAGCTCCTTGCAAGTCACATCCGTTGCCACTCACTCATTCGTTGTTCCATTCTCTGTTGTTCAATTCTGCTCTATCTTTCTCCTCAGCTATTGATACAAAACTATATACTGTGCTGTTGTAGCAGGACCTTCTAGCACCACCTCTGTGATGTTTCCTTCTGGCTGTTCTACCTGCTCCATGTGCATAACCCACAGTATGCCTAGTCCTGAGCGGCCTGATGGCCCTGCAGTGTGCTCTCGACTCTGATATGTTCCAGTGCTCTACCGGCTGATGCTGCTCTGCTCTGTGCTGTGATGCAGGGATATGTGATGATGTGTGGGACAGGGCTGGGTGTATGTTGCCACAGAGATGAGTGAAAACACAAAAATCTAGGGTATGGGCCTGTACTAGTGGGGAATCCTGGTATTCAATTCAAGTGTGGAACAAAGGTTAACAATGTTTGGTTTCTAAAAGCAAAAGTAGCTTAGTGATCGCATTAGGAAAACTTACAAGCAAAACTCATAAAGGAAAAAAGGAATGTGTTAGATATAACCCTGTGAAATAGCTATTTGACCATATGTGACCTAAGGAAACCTCATGTGGTTCAAACTAATACACACACATACACACACCTGGAGATCAATAACACTTTATTTCTAAGTGTTTGCTATGCATTTTCTTTTGTAAGTTGTTCTTATTAATTTAATATACGTTATGAACTTTTCCCCATGATTTTATTTTTCTACATATAAGGTTGAATGCACTTCCCAGTTTGCTGTACCATAAATAATGTATTTCCCCATTTTTTAATAGAGAGGTTTTTGCTATCGGGCATGTGTGTTTGCTGGAGAGACAGAAAGAGAAAGAGAGAGAGAAACAGAAAATGAGAAATCATTCTCCCATGGGTTTGGCCACTTGGCAATCCCTTCTTCTTCATTCCCTCAGGATTTGGGGCACACACACAAACACACATACACATGCCCCATGTGACTTTTAAACTGCCGAGTCAGGACTCGAACTGCTGTTGTGGTCAACTACATGGAAGTCCAGTGATATAACCATTATGCCATCTGCTGTCCTTATTTCCCATTTCTTGATTTATGTTATTTTCAACGTCTAGCTCTCTCTCTCTTTTTTTGGAGAGGTTTTTGCTATAGAGTGCATGCACTTGCCAGAAAAGACAGAGAGAGACAGAGAGACAGAAGGTGAGAAATCACCCTCCAGGGGGGATGGCCACACCACAATCCCTTTTCCTCCATTCTCCCCTCGGGATCTTGGGCATGCATGCACACGTGCCCGGTGTGAGTTTAAGCCACTGAATCTGGGACTCGACCCACGGTCGACCAAATGGGAGTCCAGCACATAGCCATTATGTCATCTGCTGGTCCACAGCTTTTCTCTTTTTATAGATAATTTTCCCACTAGCCAGATATTTTAGTTTAGCTGTTATTTCCTTAAGAAAATTTCTTGTAGCCAGATATAGAGGTAGAGCATTGACGGGATGGGGAGGTGTGGTGTTATCTGTTGAAGATATTTCGATCAACGGGTCTGGGGAGAAATGTTCACATATCGAAATGGTCTCATTGTAAGCCAAACAATATGATTGAAAGTGTATACAAAAATAAATAAAGTAATTAATAAAAAAAAAAAAAATTTAAAAATATTTGCTATGAGGAATTCTTCCAAATGTTCCTAAAAACATGTATTATGAACAACTATGCATGGATTTCAAAAATATTTGCATCAAAATAAGCTTACAGTTTAATTCCATTTTCCCATGAAGTAAATTGTGCTCTGGAGAAGTATGGATTTATACTCTGAATTGCAGAGTAAAAGAGTAGTGCCTGTTTACTCACAGCCTCATTTGTGACATATTAGTCACTTATTTTGAACCTCTATATTTTTCTGCAAACATAATGGCAACTCTACTTTTTAAATTCACACATTAAAAAATTTAAAAAAAAATTAAGCACATGTAAATAATCTTCCTGTACTTATTATTTGGATTTAATAGGCTTTAATGTGTTTATTTTAAATTTTATTTCTCATTATATTAAATAAATATTTTTCCATATATGTTATTCTAAAAAATATGTAAGAGATTAAAATTTTTAAATATAGAAGTGCCAATTTTTTATGCATATTTTGCATCTGAGGATATGCTTAGATTGATTTTCTCACACAAAGGGTTATCTGAAAATAATCTAGTTTATTCTATTTTTCTGTGTTTTAAAAAATACTTAAATATCTTTTGAAACTAATTTTAGTTACTGTTTTAAGGCAATTCATTTACTTTTGTCACTTTGGGGAAATTATATCAACACCATTTACTGACAAATCCACCCTTTCTAGACCTATTTAATGATCTTTTGATAGACTCCTAAATGATCTTTATCCCCCTATTATGTTTTCACATTGTAGCTTCTGTAGCCTTTTTAAGGCATGGATATGATTATTCCACTGTTAGCTTTCTTTACCTCTAAATTCTTAACATAGCTGCAGGAATCTACCTTGATCAGACGCTTACTAATCTTTTATTAATGCCAGATTATTCTGTTTCTTAGTCCTTCAGGGTATTTCCATGTCATTCCTCTGAATAGATCCCTCTTCCTACTCTTCCTCACTTATTTAACTCTATTCATTCTTTTTTTTAAATTTTTTTATTATCATCATAATCTTGTCTATATTACATTGAATTGCATATAACTTTACAGTGTATTACATTGCTTTTTTAAAAGGGAATGCCATGCATGTCAGTCATACAGAGATATTAATCTCCCCACTTCATCATTCAATATCTTTTCATTGTTTTTCCCAATCATTATTATTATTATTCCAATTATTTTTTAAACAGTCAAACACTATTTCTCACTTTGCTTGTAAAAAGACTTTACCCATCATGAAATACTTCTCAGACCAATCCAGTTGAGAATACTATACACATCATCATCAACAGGTAATAAGCCATTTCTATTTCCCACTAACGTCCTGCCTCTCTATTTGTTCTCTTGGTATCTTCGGCAATGTCTCTTTTTTTTTATTTTTCTTTCACAGATTACATACACATATACAGTTTTCAACAGAGAACTCCATATTTCTCTGGTGCTAAATGTTTCCTCCCCCCACTCCCCACGCCCACTCTCCTCCACCCACTCCCCTCCCTTACAGCCTCTGGCATCCACATTCAACCTTTCCACTATCATATCTTCAGATCTTTCTCCCTTTGCCAGAGTGCTGATATTATTTTTTATCATTGCACATCTTTACAGTGTACAACATGGTTTTTCCCAGCATGAGTACAGTGTACATTAGTCAAGACAATGACATTACCATATACATTATCATTAACAGACAACTTTTCATTTCTTGTGTCTATTAAGTGTGTTGTTTGTTCCCTGAATCCCTCCCTTACGCCCTCTATTACTCATTCCCATTACCTCTCTCATACTGTCTCCAGCATCTGCAGTTGCCATCCCTGCTATCATACCCTCCAGTTCTTTCAGTTTTTTTTTTTTTTCAATTATCAGCTCATAAAGTTTTCAACAATAGGGAACACAGATTCTATTCAGGGTTGGATTAAGGGTGGGTCTCGTGCAGTTCCGCAATTGTAGGTGAGTCTCCATGGAACACAGTTTCTGGAAAGCGGTTCTGGTGAGCAGAGATGGTTATCAGTTGATGTGGCACAGCATCCATCTTGTGATTACCGGGAATGGTGTTGTGGGGATCTGCAACGTGAGTCATCCTAAGGTATCTGGCTTCCTTAAGTATGGTAGAGTAGTTTTTGTTTTTCCCTGAGGTAATGCAGGGCTGGTAACCATCATCTTCTCACTGTCCAAAGGCAGAGAAAATCCTCCTATACAACATATTTCTCAACTGGCCCAAGATAGCTAAAGTTTCTTTCTGTTGCTTATAGTTGCAAGTTCTTAATCCTTGTTTTCGGCTTCAGTTTGCTGCCCACGGCCGGCGGCCACGCGCAGGTGCAGGCCCGGCTGCCATGCGCAGGCCCGGAAGCCACGCGCAGGCCCAGCGGCTATGCGCAGGCCCGGTGGCCACACACAGGCACAGGACTGGTGGCCACACGTAGGCCCAGTGGCCACGCGCAGGCCCAGCGGCCATGCGCAGACCTGGCGGCCACGCTCAGGTCTAGCGGCAACTCACAGGCTCGGGGACCACGCGCAGGCCCAGCGGCCATGCACAGGCACAGGCCCACCAACTACATGCAGGCCCGGCGGCTACGCGAAGGCGCAGGCCCGGTGGCCACGCGCAGGCCCGGCGGCCACGCGCAGGTGCAGGCCCGCGGCCACACACAAGCCCGGCAGCCAAGCGCAGGTGCAGGCCCGGCGGCCACACGCATGCGCAGGCCCGGGGGCCACACACCAGCCCCTAGCGCGCCGATGCGCACGGGTCCCAGTGCCACCTCCCACCCACCTGCCCGGTCAAAGAAAGGAAGGGCGGTGACCTCGGCCAATCCGCGTCCCTGGCCCACGTCGGCGCCGAGCGCGGGACACACCCGACGCCGGAGAGGCAGCGGGGGCCGGGCGGTCCCGGCCGCAGCACACAGAGCAGAGCCCTGGCTGGGCTGGCCCTCTGGCCACGGCACGCGGAGCAGAGCCAGCGTAGGCGCCCCTAACTCTATTCATTCTTCAGTTCTTAGTAAAAATATCATCTTCTAGACCAGGGTGGATGGTATTGCTATGGGCTGTTATTATTTGCATAGCATTTAAGTCTTTTCTTTATACAATTAATCACCATTATGCTCATCTAGTTATGTGATTAACTATGTAATGCCTAACTTTACAATTACACTGCAAACATAAAAAGAAAGTCTGTGCTTTATTTCAGCACCTGATGCAGTGTCTGGCATTTAGGAGGTATTCATTGAGGCTACTGAATGAATATTTATTAAATGAATATGTTGTATAACATTTTAAAAAGACTTTCTGATTAAAGTAAAGAGTTTTCTTTAATGTCAGATTTTGAAGCCAAATGATATCTGCTTCATCCAATACCTCACCTGTATTTCTTTTTAATCATTTTTCTTTATTCCTTCTAGGTAAAACAGACAAAATCAGTGAACAAAACCAATTATTCATCAGTGTCTGAATTTGTCTTCCTGGGACTTTCTACCTACAAATCAGTGCAATATTTTCTCCTTGCCTTCTCCATAATGTTTTATGTAACAATTATTCTAGGGAAACTTCTCATTGTGCTTTCAGTAACTTTTGACCCTCATTTACATTCTCCCATGTACTTTCTTTTAGCTAAACTTTCATTTATTGATTTTTGCTTTTCTTTTTTTTTATATTTTTTATTTTATTTTTTTTCTTTCATTTATTTATTTTTACATTTTTCCACAAACATTTACTTTACATAGCAACAAATTTTAGCTCATACTCCATAATTCTTGACAGTTTACAAACAACTTTCAAAATTTCAAAATATTGAATTTTAAAGATAATGTTCAAAATATGTCTTATAATTTTGTATAATTTTATTTTTGCTTTTCTACTTTAACGATTCCTAAGATAATTTATAGCCTGTACTCGGGGCACAATACCATATCCTTCCAGGGCTGTGTCATACAGATATTCGTCCTTCATGTTCTGGGTGGATCTGAGATGCTGCTGCTCATAGCCATGGCCCTGGACTGATACGTGGCCATATGCAAGCTCCTTCACTACCTGACCATCATGAGTCCACAGATGTGCATTTTGCTTTCGTCTGGTGCTTGGGTTATTGGCTCATTCACTCTGTGGCCCAGTAAGCTTTTGTGGTTCATTTGCCCGTTTGTGGTCCTAATGAGATAGATAGCTTTTACTGTGATCTTCCTTGGTTTATCAAACTAGCCTGCACAGACACCTACAGACTGGAGTTTATCGTTACTGCCAACAGTGGGTTCCTTTCCACAGGCACCTTCCTCTTATTGGTCGCCTCCTATGTCTTCATCCTGGTTACTGTATGGAAGCGCTCTTCAGGTGGGCTGTCCAAGGACATTTCTACTCTTTCGGCTCACATCACTGTGGTGGTTTTGTGCTTTGGGCCGTGCATCTTTGTTTATATGTGGCCATTTCCCACAGCATCACTGGATAAATTTTTTGCCCTTTTGGACTTTCTTATCACACCTATCCTGAGTCCTGCCACTTACACATTGAGGAATAAAGACATGAAGTTGGCAATAAAGAAACTGAGTCATCAACTCCTGAGCTTGAGAAAGATCTCCTGAATAGCTCATGAGAGAACAAGTTCCTGAGTGCATTTCAAACAATTCTACTAACACAAATACTTACCTCACTGTAACTTCAGGATTATCTGACATAATTGTTCTTGGTATAGGAGGAGATCCAGATGATGTTGCAGCATTCTGTGATGTCCTAGATTCACAATCTTAGGCCTTCCTGTGCACACTGGGCCCAAATGTATATGAATATGAATTCCCGTGATCAGGACTGAGTTTTGAGGATGGATTATGGCATGAAGACCCTGTTGAGAAATACCTTTTTCTCTTATGGGAGAAATAAAATTTAAATAAAGAAATAAATATAGGAGGTCAGAACTTCTTTGAAAATATTATCCAAAATTAATACTAACTTTTGGATTACATAACTGATTTCTCATTTGTGGATTATTTTTATGTACCTTAAGATTTTCTATTATGCAGCTTGCATTTATGTGTGTGTGTGCAGCCTTTATTATTTTTTTTTTAGTCTATTGATGATCTTGCAATGTTTATGGAATCCTGATTATAATTACCTAGTTGCAGAACCCCTGGCAAATATTTGTATTTCCCTCTATTTATGGTTTGGAGGACTTCCTTTCTCATAAAGAGATAAATTAGTTCCTGCTGGGACCAGCAGATTACGTAGCAGTTAAGTTGCTGGACTCCCACGGAGTCAATTGCAGTCCGAGTACTGGACTTGGTGACTTAAAACTCATGTAAGGCACATGTGTGTGCATGCCCCAAATCATCGGAGGACAATGGGGGAGAAGGTATTGCAGAATGACCATCCCCCGAGGTGTGATTTCTTTCTTTCTTTTAGTCTGTCTGGTGAGCATATGCATCCTATAACAAAAATCTCTCAAAAAAATTAGCTCCCACTGTATTTCTTTGGATCATAGTAGACACATAAATTCATACTCAATAATTTTGTATGTTCATTTTCTTATAACATATACATGAAAGAGATTTGAATTACTCATTGTAAAAAACATTCTTCTTTAGGTTTAGTATTTTTCTGAACTCAGCATTTCATAATATTTAAAATAAATGATTTATTATTAAGCTGTATTGAATTATTACATTAAGGTTCTATTTAACAAATTATTTGACAGCCCAATATAGCCCTAGGAAGTTTTTATAGGAAGTTGATGAAAAAGCAGAGATAACTGCCTTAAAATATGCTGAAATTATGGCCTCAGATATCAGAACACTTACAGTTAAATTAATTTACTTAGAAATAATACACTGAAATTTCTGAAGGAACTATGAAATATATACTTCTCACTCTCTCTCCATAGTTTTTATTTTTAAAGGTTTTACCATAGAGTGCATGCACTGGTTGGAGAGAGACAGACAGAGGGAAAGTGAGAAATCACCTCCCTCCCCCCATGGGATGGTCCTGCCGCAACCCCTCCTCCTCCAGTGTTTTTTGGATTTTCTACGTGCACACACATGTGCCCAGCATGAGTTTCAAATCACCATGTCCTGGACTCAAACTGCAATTGGCCATGCGGAAGTCCAGAGCTTTAACCTCTATGCCACCTGCTGGCCCCAATTTTCCTTATATTCAAACTCAGTATATGAATAATTAAATTTATATCTTGCCTTAAAGTTAAAAAGTGTATGAGAGAGAAGGATTTAAAACCTGGAGGAGGAAAGGATATAGTAGACGAGATAAACAAAGTGGATGGGAAGGGTAATAAGGAAGGATTGGTACATAGTAGGAAGAGGGATACGAGGGAAAGCCTCAGACATGGGATGTATCATAGATTAGTCCTGTAGCTCCACATGCAGTTCTGTTTGTCTGAATTCCAACTGACTTAGGCCCTCTTCAGTTTGTGTAGGACAGGGAAATTAATATATGTTGTTTATATCACAATTTTTGAAATTGTGGCTTAATATCTATAAGCCAGTCAATGAGTATGCTTTAAACATTAAATGGATGTTGATCTGATAATTTACCATCAGGGATGATTTTAAGTTAGATAATGTGATGGCTTGATATGCATATATTTTATAAAATGATTACTAAAATTAAATTAATTTTCACATGCATCAGCTCACCATACTGTACATTAGATCCCAACTTATTCATTTACATGTTGGCCGCCGCCGTTGGCCGCCGAGCCAAGATGGCGCCACTGGCTGCATAGGGAGGCGTGTCTCCAGTACTACAAACAACTCCTTCTATGGACATGTTTTAGAGACAGCCAATCAGGTCTTGCCTCTTACAGGCAAGAGGACTTGAGGGTGGGACCGCCGGGAGGATCCTATATATATGGGGGAAAAGGGAAGTAGGAGGAAGAAGAAGAAGGAAACCTGTGAATAAAGACTGTGTGAGGAAGAACCGGGTGTCGTGTCGTCTCTGCAGAAGTGACGCTGACAAGTGGTGGCCCATACGGGGAAGCACACCATTGAGCACAGAAGGTTCAGAAACTCCGAGTCTACAGGGCAGCTAGCTGGTAAGTACTGGGCAGGGGTCCCGGAAGGAAGACCTCGGTAAAGAGGCGGATAAAAGACCTCGGCAAAGAGGCGGATTGAAGACGTTGGTAAAGAGGCGGATAGAAGACCTCAGTAGAGAGGAGGATAAAAGACCTTGGATAAGAGGCAGACTGAAGCCATTGGCTGAAGGTAAGGAAAAAAAGAGAACAATGATAATGGGGGCTGGGCCATCTCAGCTGATCGTCAAGACGCTCAGAGAGCTCCTAAAGTCGAAAGGGCTTAAATTGAGGGACAAAACACTTCAGTAATTTATAGATCAGGTGGATGATGCAGCCCCCTGGTTCCTCCATTCGGGGCGGCTCATGTCCACATGCTGGGATAAACTAGGCAGGGACCTAGACCTGGCTGTGGAGGACGATAGGCTTTCTGGAGGGGTTAGGCCACTCTGGAGGCTTGTCCGAGCATGCCTTGAGGATCAAAGATGTGTACGGACGGTGAGGGAGGGCCAGGAGGCGTTGGAGTCCCTCCGGAAGCAGCGCTCTCAGGAAGAGAACGGGGCTGCCAAGATGGCGGAAGCCTGCGGGGAAGATGACGATCACGAAGTAAGACAATTAGTTGAGGAAGTTAAAGGTTGGGAGGTTGCCGAGGGGGAAGAGGAAGACCGGCCTCTACCCACGGCACCTCCCCCTTATAATCCCTCTGCCCCACAAAAGGAGAACCCAGAGGGTGGAGCTTCTTTCTGCCCCAGGGCTTGGCGGGAGGCCAGACAGCTTGGGCCTGTTTGGGCATTTCCCGTTTTTGCAGATAATGCTGGGAATAGATATCATGAGCCCCTAGATTATCAGACCATCAAGGCTTTAGGAGAGGCCGTAAAGATATACGGGAATGGTGCAGCTTTTACTGTCGGCCTCGTTGAGATTCTACAGTGGTACTGTATGACACCCAGTGATTGGGGAATGCTCACGAGGACTTGCCTGTCCCCGGGTCAGTATCTTGATTGGAAGGCCATTTACCATGAGGGAGTGCAAGCCCAAGATGCCCGAAACAGGGCCGCCGGACAGGTGGCATGGCATGTGGATATGTATATGGGATAGGGCAGATTCGCCAATCAGCAAACAGGCTACCCACAGGCAGTTTATGATCACATCAATACTATAGCTATCAAAGCCTGGAAAATGCTGCCTAATAAGGGAGAACCACAGGCCAATCTCACCAAAATTATCCAGGGGCTGATGGAGCCTTTTTCGATTTTGTGGCCTGGATAATGGACACGGCCGGCAGGATGTTTGGGGATGCCGATGCAGCCATGCCACTGGTTAAACAGCTACTTTTCGAGCAGCCCTCCGAGTTGTGGAGGAGAGCCTCGGTTCCGCTTGTCTACAACGTATCGATCCTCACTTACCAATCATTTGTTGCATTTTTCCTACTCTGGGCCAGCCGTCTGCCGCCCTGTGGCAGATGGGCCCGCTTCTGTGGGTCTATCCCAAATCATCGCCAGGAAAAACATTAGAATACTACCCCACTGCAGTTGCAAGTCTGGAACACTAGGCCATTACTAAGTGCCTTCAACATTTCGACTGTCAGCCAGACAAATTGATAGTCGCCTACACTGCCCAACAGATCATGATCTTGGTCGCCACAGTTGATGAGTGGACCGTCCTCCAGTGCTCATTCACTGGAACTCTGGATAACCATCTCCCAAAACATCCACTCCTGACTTTCTTTAAAGAACATCCCATTGTCTTTCCTAAGGTCACCCACACTCAAGCCATTTCTGGGGCCCCGAATGTATTCACTGATGGGTCAAAAACCGGGATTGGGGCCTTTCTGGCAGAGGGACAGGCACCCCGTACTTTCTACTTCCAGCCTGGAACGCCCCAGCAAGTGGAGCTCCAGATAGTTGTTAAAGTGTTTGAGCTTACCCCCGGACCGTTCAACCTCATTTCTGACTCCCATTACGTAGTCTCCATCTTAAAATACTTAGAGACAGCAGGAGGACTTAGCCGCTCCAGTCCCATTCACAGCCATCTTATTCACCTTCAGCAGCTTATCTGGGCCCGGTGCGAACCATTTTATGTCACACATATCTGAGCACATACCGGACTTCCCGGGCCCCTTAGTGAGGGCAATAACATCGTCGATCGCCTCACCCATAACGCTCAGACTTACCTTGTGTTGCCCACTGAGCAGGCACGGGTTTTCCACCAGAAATATCATGTCAATTCTAAAACACTTATGGCCCGCTTTGGCATCCCATGCAACCAGGCTCGAGAAATAGTCAAAGCATGTCCCCAGTGCGTTATTCATTTCCATCCACCGACGTGGGGGGTAAATCCCAAGGGCCTCAAACCACTCCACCTCTGGCAAATGGATGTCACACATGTCCCAGAATTTGGGACACTTAAGTATGTCCATGTTTCGGTGGATACCTGTTCAGGCGTCATTCATGCTACTGCCCATACAGGGGAAAAAGTAAAAGATGTCATAAATCACTGTCTCAATGCCTGGGCAGCCTGGGGGCAGCCTCAACAGCTTAAAACGGATAATGGCCCCAGTTATACAGCCCGGTCATTTTCACAATTCTGCAACCACATGGGAATCATGCTCACACATGGCCTACCATATAACCCTCAAGGTCAAGGTGTAGTAGAGAGGGCTCATCGCACCCTCAAGGAGCTCCTACAAAAACAAAAAGGGGGAGTCAGCAAAGGTCACTCCCCAAAAGACCGCATCACAATAGCACTCTTAACACTCAATTTTTTTCAGCTCGATTCCCAAGGGCGCTCAGCTGCCGACAGCCACCATGCACCGGGGCCGAGCAAGCAGGGAAAAGTAAAATGGAAGGACGTCCTCACGGGGTCCTGGAGGGGACCAGACCCTGTGTTGGTTTGGTCGAGAGGATCTGTTTGTGTTTTCCCACAGGATGAACCAGACCCGGTGTGGGTCCCAGAGAGGTTGGTACAGCGCCTTCCATCCCAGGAGAACGTGCCTGCTGATACACCGAGCCCTGATGGTGGCCTGGGGATGCCTTCTCCTCCTGGGGACACTGACGCTCCCCCAGGGGGCTCAGTCTGAACAACGATGGACTTTCCCAGTATCTTACAGATTTAGGGCCCAACGCAATCGTGACCGCGCCCTCCTCATACAAGCATTTGCCACTATGGAAGAAGGATACTCCCCCGCGGCTTGGCTGGCCCAGATGCAGTAAACCCCCATCAGCTCAGCATGTGAGGCAAAATACTGCACTCCGGGGACCCTTGATAGGACCTGGAGGAAGGCAAGTCCGGGTGTATATGGGTTGATGCCGACAACACACCCATCCCCATAAAAAGGCATTGGACAGGCTGACCTGGGGGATGCCCCTGGGCCCTTCCACAGGTCAGTAAGCAAGTCCACCACATCTGGGGCCCGTGACCTCTACCTTCTCCTGACAAAAACAAAAGGGGGGAACTGTTGACCGCAGCCGTTGGCCACCGAGCCAAGATGGCGCCGCTGGCTGCATAGGGAGGCGTCTCTCCAGTACTACAAACAACTCCTTCTATGGACATGTTTTAGAGACAGCCAATCAGGACTTGCTTCTTACAGGCAAGAGGACTTGCAGGTGGGGCCGCCAGGAGGATCCTATATATACGGGGGAAAAGGGAAGTAGGAGGAAGAAGAAGAAGGAAACCTGTGAATAAAGACTGCGTGAGGAAGAACCGGGTGTTGTGTCATCTCTTCAGAAGTGACGCTGACATTTACACCTAAAAATTTGTATTCTTGGACCAACACCTCCCATCCTCCATCATAACTACTATCTTCTTTCTGTTTCTGTGAGTTCAATTTATTTCATTTTAGATTCCACATATAAGTAAGATGCAGTATTCTTTTTTTGACTTATTTAACTTAGCATGATGCCCTCAATATTTCATATATGTTGTTGCAAATAATAGAATTTTCTTCTTTTTATGACCCTATTTGTTATATATATATATATATATATATATATATATATATATAGAGAGAGAGAGAGAGAGAGAGAGAGAGAGAGATGGAGAGACTTTAAAAAGCTCCTAGAAAATGAACCAATTTCAAAATTTTCTTGTGCCAAAATAAACTAATACTAATACTTTAATATTACTTTTCCACAAACTTTTTCATGCTCCTTTTCATAAGTACCATAATTTCATTATACATTAATTTATTGAGGAGTATTCAGGTTGTTTCACACCTTAGCTATTGTAAATAATTGTGTTATGAACATGAGAGTGCAGATGTCTTGTGTTTTGCTTATTTTATTTCCTTTGAGTATATACTAAGAAGAGGAATTTCTGTCTTGCTTGATAGTTTTTGAACAACTTCATGCTTTTTCCCTTAGTGGCTGTACCAATTTACATTTCCATTCACTAAACACAAGGGTCCCTATTTCTTCCACAATTTCAACAGGACTTTTGATCTCTTGACCTTTTTATAATAGCCATCCTCTCTGCTTTGCAGTGATTTTTCATTTTGGTTTTGATTTGCATTTCTCTGATGATTTCATGTTGAGCACAATTTCACATTATTTTGGCTTTATTTCTTCTTTTAAAAAATGTGTATTTGGGTCTTTTGCCTTTCAAAATTTGAGTTATGTATGTGTTTCTTTGCGTGTGTCTGTATGCTATTTAGTTTTATGAATTCTTTATATTACTTTGATATTAACTCCTTATTAGATAAATGATGTGAGAATATTTTGTCCATTTCATAAATTGCCTTTCATTTTGTTGATTGTTGTTTTTGCCAGGCAGAAGCTTTTTTTTTGGTGGGGGAGGGCGAGGTTTGTTTTCTATAGGGTGCGTGCATTCACCAGAAAGAGACAGAGACAGTGAGAAATTACCCTCAATGGTGGATGGTCACACTGCAATCAGTTCTCCTCCATTATCCTCTTGGGATCTTGGGCACGCATGCACGCACACAACCCCAGCGTGAGTTTAAGCCACTGGGTCTGGGGCTTGAACTGCAGTCAACTACATGGGGATTCAGTGACATAGCCATTAAGCCAACTGCTGGTCCCACTGAGCAGAAGCTTTATAGTTTGATATAGTTCTGCTTATTTATTTATGCTTCTGCTGCTTGTTTTGGTGTCACATATATGTAAAAAAAAAAAAAAAAAGAAAAAAAAAGACAAAACCCCAAAACAAAAACCAAGAAACAAGAAACTTGCTCAGACCAACATAAAAAAATATTTCTTCTTGTTTTATTTCAGGTTTCTGGATACAAAATAATCTACAAAAATCAGTTGGATTTCTATAAAGTGACAATGATCTATCTAAAAAACAAATCAAGAAAAAAATCCCATCTAAAGTAGCATCAAAAAAGAAAAAAAGTACTTGAGAATAAATTTAGTCAACAAAGTGAAAGTACACGATAGACTGTAAAACATGGATGGATGAAAATTGAAGAAGGCACAATGAAATAGAAATATAGTATTTTTTTTGAGAGATTTTTACTGATAGGATGTGTGTACAGGCTGGAGACATGAAGAAAGACAAAGAAAGAAAGCAAAAAGTCACTCCTCCAGGGGGCATGACCAGTTCCTTCTCCATTCTCCTGTCAGAACTTTGGACACTCATGGACATGCACCCGGTGTGAGTTTTAAGCCTCTGAGTCTGTCCATTTCCTTATGATTTATACAGATAATAGCTTTAAATGATTTATTGTAAAAAACATACATTTTTGGGAGAGGTTTTTGTTATAGGGTGCATGAGCTCACCAGACAGAGAGAGACAGGGAGACAGAAAGCGAGAAATCACCCCCAGAGGGGATGGCCATGCTGCAATCCCTTCTCCTCCTTTCTCCTCTCTGGGTCTTGGGCATGCACGCACATGCGCCTAGCATGTGCCACCAGGTCCAGGACTCGAATTACAGTCGACTACATGGTAGTCCAGTGACATAGCCATTACACCATCCTCTGGTCCCTAAAAAGCGTACTTCTTTAGCCTTAGATATTTTTCTGAACTCACCATTCCTCTTCTGAGTATATGCTCATTCCCTTAATCCTGGAAAACTCAAATCTGATGACAGTGAGCTGTAAGAACAGCCCTCCCTTGACCAGAAAATCTAGTAAGTTGTGAGTTATAGGTAAGGCATTCATTTTGATGCTCTATGGAGCCCACAAATCCCAAAACATAGCTGGAAAAAGAAGTCCTTGACATTTCTGAAGAATGTGCTGCACTTTGAACCATCTCAATAAGTGTGCGTGGCAATTGATATTAAAACATTGTGAAATTGTCTTAAATGTGATAGAGGAAAAAACAAATAGAACTAGCTAAGAAATGAATAGCATATAGATTATATATTAGCAGACAGACATTGTATCTGCCAATATTTTTCCCCCTTGGATAAGCATTATCCATATTCTAACTAGAGTATGTAATAAATCATATTGCAATAAAACAAATAATTTTCTGCGCTGATCACAGTCACTGAGAGTATGACGCATATATTTACTTCAGAGAGTAACCTCTGAGGCAGAAAACATTCAAGATACCTTTATCATGTTCCTTTTGGATCTCGTAGTATCTGAGTTAAGAGAATCACTTGATAAGAGATCTGATGAATATAATTAAAAGTTTATAATGATGAAAATTAAACATGACTTAAATTTCATTTTTGTTTCACAATTTTTAAAAGGAAAAGATTACTTTATTTCAGAACTAATCTGCCATTTCAAATCCTTGCAAAAGCCAGGTGGCTTGTGTGAATGGGAGCGGATGACCAGTACTGGAAGATGAGTTAGTCACTGGTGCCAACTGTGGCTATAACAAGACACCAGCCCAGAACTTCTATTTTTGTGAAGATTGATTAGAGAGTTAAGAAATATTTTAGGGTCTGAAAAATTTTGGTACTACTTGAACAATGTTGATGGTTTAACATATTAAGTAAAAAAAAAAGGAAAAAAAAAATAAAGAGAGAGTGCCAGTAAATAAAAAAGTAATAATGGAAGCCTATATTTTATTTTATTTTCATTTACAAAGAATTTTATAAATTCAATTTCACTGTCCAGAATTTCAATACTACTGAATTTGGGATTCTTTGATAGTCTTTATTTCATTTTTCTGTTTTTATTTTTTTTACACCAGAAATAGCATTTGTACAAATTTGGTGGATATATTTCCAGTTTCTTTCCCATATAGTTACATAATTATATATGTATATGTGAATATGTATATTTAGAGGAGTTTTGTTTGTTATTGATATACAGTATATGGAATGTATCCAATTTATTAAAAAGAAATTTATGCTTATATGTTCTTTATTCTTTGTAATTACTACTTTTAGAGAAATTAGAACAAAGTTGTCAGTCTCTATATAAGTGTGCAAGTAGATAAGTGAAATGAGTTATGTTCTTTTTTTAAGATTTTTCTTATATTTAATCACATTTATTTTTACAGTGTACAACATTGCTTTTTCCAGCATGAAAACCATACATATTAGTTAAGATAAAAACATTGCTATATACATTATCAACAGCAAATAGGCTTTAATATTTCTGTAAATTAATCATACTTTTTTTATTCCCATTCTCTTCCCTCCCTGTATTACCGCACCTACATATTACCTCTATCCTTACTTTCTATAGTATCTTCTGTTGCCCCTCCTTGCTTCTATACCTTTCAAACTTTCAGTTTATGCTGTATAGCACAGACAGTCAGTATAAGTTGAGTGGGGACACACAAAATCTGTCTTTCATAGTCTGACTTGATTCACTTAGCATTAAGTCTTCCATGTTCTTCCATTTCATATAAAAAGTCAGGGTCTCATTTGTTTTTTGTGGTTGAGTAGTATTCCATTGAATACATTTGCAACATTATTTCAATACAATCATCTACTTTTAGACAACTGGATTGATTCCATGTTCCAAATATTGTAAATAACGCTGCAATAAACATGGATCTTAAAGTGTTTTTTTTTTTCTTTTTTTTTTCCTAACTGAGGGTTTTCTATCCTTTAGGTAAATACCTAAAAGTGAAATTACTGGATTGTAAGGTAATTCTAGCCATAGGTTTCTGAGAAATCTCTGCATCATTCTCCAAAGTGGTTGAGCTGATTTAGGAAAGGCTCAAATCCAAACCAGGCACATTCTGAGATGGATACTGAACTTGAGCTGTGAAATATTGCTTTCCTTGATGAAAAATGAAGACTTTCTGCTGAGACATCTTCCTCCAGATTAGTTTCTATTTGCGTCTATGCACTAAGTGTCTAGACAGGTCCAAGTGAACAGGATACAACCATCTGAATTCGATTAGGGTCTGAATATTCCTCTATTCACACTGAATCAGAGTGAAAACAGAATGCAAGAGAGATTGCAGATCACCTGCAATGCATCTGAAAACTCAGATTGAACTTCAAGAATTAGGAAGAAACAGACCATCTATCAGATCATTATAAATAGCTGCAGGGTCTCAAGAAATATGGGAAAGCAAGAAAATACTTCTCCTCCAAGGGAAAAGAATAACTCCTCCTCATCCTCAGACAGTAAAATAAAACTCATGGAAATGTCTGATAAAGAATTTAGAATAATCATAGAGACAAAGCTAACAGAGAATGAAGATAAGAGAGACAATGAACTGCAGAAGAGGCAGGAGAGGGACCAGCAGTTAGCATAATGGCTATGTCGCTGAATTCCCATGTAGTCGACCGTGGTTTGAGTCCTGGACCCGATGGCTTAAACTCACGACTGGTTCGTGTGCATGCATGCCCAAGATACCAAGAGGTGAATGGAGAAGAAGGGATTGCGGCATGGCCATCCCCCCTGGGGGGAGATTTCTTGCTTTCTATCTCTCTCTCTGTCTGTCTGGAGAGTGCAAGTGCCCTATAGCAAAAACCTCCCCCCTCCCCCCAAAAAACAAAACAAAACAAAACAGCAGGAGAAAGGAGCTGACAAGTTCCAGGAGGTGAGGAAACTTTTGCAAGATCTAAGAGAGGAAATACACACTTAAAAAAGAATCAAATGGACCTGTTAGAGATGTAGGCTATAATACAGGAAGTCAATTCTCCCTTGAAAGTATTAAAAGCAGACTAGATCATACAAAAACCTGAATCTCAGATGTAGAAGATAGAATCATTGGCCTAGAAAAATCCACCATGAAGACTAAGAAAATTGCCCAAGAAAATGAGAATAATATACGAGAAATACTAGATACCATCAAAAGTCCAAACATCAGGATAATGGTTTTCCCAGAAAGTGAAGGGACTCATAAGGGCATTGATAATCTGTTCCATGAAATCCTGCAAGAAAACTTTCCAAATCTAGAGAGGCATTCAAAGATCCAGTTCCAAGAAATGCAAAGGGCCCCAAATAGAATCAACACAAGAAGATCTTCTCTGAGACACATTATAGCCAGATTGACCAAAAACACAGACAAAGACAAGATACTAAAATTGGCAAGAGAGAAACAAGTTACTTACAAAGGATATCCCATCAGGCTAATAGCAGACCTCTCATCAGAAACAATGTGAGCGAGGAAAGAATAGGAAAATATATTCAAAGTGTTAAGGGAAAAACAATTTCAACCAAGAATACTGTACCCTGCAAGATTATCCTTCATATCAGAAGAAAAAACAAGAACATTCTCAAATAAACAAAACCTGGAAGAATTTACCAACACCAGAGCCGATCTCCAAGAAGTTCTCAAGGGAGTGCTATACCAGGAAAATTAAATAAAGACACACAAAAATAAGAGTTCAAAAACTAAGAAAAGGGCCAAGTTAATTGTAGGGACAAGTCTGGACTTGCATATTATGTTCCCAGAATTTAATTGGGGAGATTGGACCACAACAGAAGATAGATTATGTACATGAGACTGAACTGGGAAATAGAATCTTAAGACTTTTGACTAAAACATTGCTGATTTTCTTCTAGGCTTTGTTTTCCAGTTTTAAGGATTTTTGTCCTGTCTTGAGCTGCTGGTAGGTTCATGTACCTACTATTTGAACAGAATCCTAACCTGTTTTCTGGCTTTAAGTTTTAGGCAAAGTTCCTTACATTTCTTTGATTTATTAAAGCTAAAACTGCTTTTCTCAAAATTAAAGAATATATTAAAAATACCAATTTAATGTCCATATTAAGCTATATAGCATTAGCTATAGTATATTCCTTCTACTCAGAATTTCATACCTAAAGAGTTTCAGACATGTATTCACAGATATGTGTATACCAGCTGAACTTGCTATTGAAAGTAGTTAGATAATTAAATAAATTTTGTGAATCAATAAAATGTGGGGGGGGGAAGGAATGGTAAACAACTGTAGACACCTGAGGTAGTGTGAGAGGAGGGTGGGAAATGGCAGAGAGTGATAAATAGGGGTAAAATATATATTTACATATATCCATATGTGAAACTAGAAATGGAAAATTATTGATAACATGTATGAATAAGCCACCATGCAGTATATTCTAAATGGGAAATCACATTTTGTATGCTGTGATGATGCTTAGGGAATTAATGTAAATTAATTAATAGAAAAATGTTTCAGAAGAAAATTACAGTGCACTTTTAACTAGATTCCAGCTTTGTCCATATTTTTAGTTTAAGGTGTTTTGTGAAGCAATAAAATAGGGAAAAAAGTTTAGTATGGAAGGGGGAGAGGGGAAAGGAGAAGGAAAAAGCAATTAAAGGTATGCTTAATTGACAAAAAAAAGGAGAAACTATTTGCTGATACGTTATAGAGTAATATCTTTGGCTTTACTGACATGCATAGTATTTGTGCATTTTTTTATTTATTTATTCATTTATTTTTTTGTGCCAAAGGTGCTTGAGTTCTCTGTATATTCTGGTTACCAGACTCTCATCTGAAGTATAGTTTGTAAATATGTTCTCGCACTCTGAGGCTTATCTTCTTATTCTATGTATTGCTTCTTTGCCATGCAGAAGCTTCTCAGCCTAATATAGTCCCATTTATCTATTATTGAGACTATTGCTTGTGCTTTGGAGTTTTTCTTTAAGAAGCCTTTGCCTATTCCAAGGTCTCCAAGTGCTTTTCCAGTGTTTTACACCAGTATTTTTATAGTTTGAGGTGTTATGTTTAGATCTTCAATACTTTTTTAGTTAATTTTTGTAAGTGATGAGAGATAAGAATTCAGTTCTTCTGCAGGTAGATATCTAGTTCTCCCAGCACCATTTACTGAAGAGATTTTCTTTTTCCCACTGGATTGGCTTGTGCCCTTTGTCAAGGATTATTTGGTTGTATGTTTTGGGGTTCAATTGGAGGTTCTCGATTCTGTTCCATTTGTCTACCTGTCCGTTTTTGTGCAAATACCATGGTGTTTTAATTATCATAGCTTTGTAATATGTTTTAAGGCCAGGAAGTAAGATGTCCCCTACTTATTCCCCTTGCACAGCATTGTTTTGGTGATAAGTGGCCTTTTATGTTTCCAGACAAATGTTGTGATTTCTTTTTTTCTATTTCTGTAAGGATTATCTCTGGTAGTTTGATTGAGATCACATTAAATTTGTAGATTAATTTGGGTAGGAGTTACATCTTGATTATATTAATTTTTCCAATCTAAGAACATGGGATATTTTCCTGCTTTTTTGTATCATTTTATATTTCTTTTTCAGGTGTTTCATATTTTTCTTATAGAGATCTTTAACATCTTTGGTGAGGTTATTTCTAGATATCTTATTGGTTTTGTGACTCTTGTAAATGGGATCTTTCTTCAATTCAGTCTTAGTTTGTCCATTGTTTGTGTATAAAAATGCTATAGATTTTTGTATGTTGATTTGTATCCTGTTGCTTTACTATTTTCATTTATCACTTCCAGTTTTTTGTGCATTCTTTTGGATTTTCTATGTATAGTATCACATCTTATGCAAATAGAGATAATTTCACTTCTTCTTTTCCTATTTGGATGTCTTTTATTTGACTCTCTTGTCTAATTATATTGGCTAAAACTTCCAGTACTTTGTTAACACTTTCCAGTGGAGAAAGTGGCAGCCTTGTCTTAATTCAGGTTAACATCGTTCAGTATGATGTTAACTATGGGTTATTCATTGATTTTTTTTGTTTGTTGAGGAATGTTCCTTTTATGCTGATTTTTCTGAGAGTCATAATCATAAAGGGATATCGTATTTTTTAATGGTTTTTCTGCAACAACTGTTATGATCATATGTTTTTATCTTTCCTTTTGATAATGTAATGTATTACATTTATTATTTTGTGTATTTTGAATCTTCTTGCATCCATGAAATAAATCCCATTTGGTCATGATGTATACTTTTAAATATGTGTTGTTGAATACAATTTGCTAGTATCTAGTTGAGAATTTTTTCATCCATATTCATGAAGGATGAATGAGCCTGAAGTTTTCTTTTCTTTTCTCTTTTCTTTTCTTTTCTTTTCTTTTCTTTTCTTTTCTTTTCTTTTCTTTACTTTTCTTTCTTTTCTTTCTTTTCTTTTCTTCTTTTTTTTCTTTTTTCTTTTCTTTTTTTTTCTTTTCTCTTCTCTTCTCTTCTCTTCTTTTCTCTTTTCTTTTCTTTCTTTTCTTTTTTTTTTTTGGTCATATCCTTGTTTGGGTTTGAATTAAGATGATGGAGACTTATAGAATGAATTCAGGAGGGTTCCTTCCTTTCAAAATTTTAGAAATAGTTTAAGGAGAATTGGGGTTAGTTCTTTAAAGGTTTTGTAGATTACAGAAGTAAAGCCATCAGGACTTGGGCTCTTTCTTGTTAAGAGATGATTATTCATTACTGATTCAATCTCATTGCTTGTTATGGGTTTACTTGTTATTTCTTCCTGGTTCAATCTTGGTAAGTTATACTTGTCTGGAAATTTGTTAATCTCATCTTGGTTTTTTAGTTGGCATATAGTTAGTTGTTCGTAATATCAACTGATGATAATTTGCATTGCTGTTATGTCTATTGTAATAACACCTATTTCCTTGCTGATTTGATTTATCTGGTTCTTTTCTATTCTTCTTGATTATTCTAGCTAAAGGTGTGTCACGTTTGTTTATCTTCTCAAAGAACCAGTTTTTGGGGAACCAGCAGTTAGCGTAATGGCTATGTCGCTGGACTCCCACGTAGTCGACCATGGTTCGCGTCACGGACCCGGTGGCTTACAACTCACGCCGGGCGCGTGTGCGTGCGTGCCCAGGATCCCAAGAGGAGAATGGAGGAGAAGGGATTGCGGCGTGACCATCCCCCCGGGGGGTGATTTCTCGCTTTCTATCTCTCTGTCTCTCTGTCTGTCTGGCGAGCGCACGCTCCCTATAGCGAAAACCTCTCAAAAAAAAAAAAAAAAAAAAAAAAAAACCAGCTTTTGGTTTCTTTTTAAAAAAATTTTTTATAGTTCTTTTATTCTCTAATTTTTTTATCTTTAATATTTTTTTCTCATGGAATTCATTTTTTGTTGTTGTTGTCTTTCTAGTTTCCTGAGTTATGTCTTTAGGTTGTTTATTTACCATCTTTCTGCTTTTTCTGATGAGCACTAATTGCTATGAACTTCCCTCTTCAGACTGCTTTTGCTGTGTCCCATAGGTTATAAACACGTCTTAGTTCATTATCATTGATTTCTATGAACTTTTTGATCAATCTTAATTTCTTTTATAGTTGTAAAGTCATTCAGGAGTAGGTTTAGTTTCCCTGTGTTTGTGAATTTTTGAGGGTTCTTTCTGTAGTTGATTTCAATTGATTCCATCATGGTCAAAAAAGATGCTATAGTTTCTATTTCCCTGAATTTGTAAAGGCTTATTTTGTGCCCTATCATGTGGTCAGTCTTTGAAAATGTTCCATGATGGATGCGAAAAATATATATTTTATGGTAGTTTTGTGAAATACTCTGTTGATGTCTTTCAAATCCATTTCATATATGATATATAGATCTTATATCTCTCTGTTTACTTTTTGTCTAGATGATCTCTCCAGAGGAGTCAGTAGGGTGTTCAGATCCCCTACAATTACTGTGTAAGTCTATCTCTGCCCTGAGATCTAACAATATCTCTTTGATGTATTTAGGTGCTCCAGTGTTGGATGCATAGATATTTTCCAGTGCTACATTTTCTTGGAGAAGAAGTCCTCTTAGTACAATATAATGTCCTTCTTTGTCTCTTAAATTTTTCATCTTAAGGTTTATTTTGTCTGATACTGAAATCGCTTCTCCAACCCTTTTCTGGTTTCCATTTGCATGTAATATCTTTTGTCAGTCCTTCACTTTCATTCTATGTATGTGCTTATCAGTGAGGTGTGTTTCTTGTAAGAAGCATATAGATGGCTACTGTTTTTCTATGCATTCAGCAAGTCTGTGTCTTTTAATAGGAGAACTTAATCCATCAACATTCTGCGTTATTACTGATATATGTGGATTTATCCCTGTCATTTTATTAGTCATTTTCTCAGTTTTGTTTTGTTTTGTTTTCCTGTTCCTGTTTATCTCTCTTTAGTATCCTGTTACAATACTCCTCTCAGTGCTTCCTGTAGAACTTGTCTATTATTGGTGAATTCTTTAAGTTTTTGTCTATCTGAGAATACTGTTATTTGTTCTTTCCATTTGAAGGATAATCTTGCTGGATATAGTATTCTTGGTTGACATTGTTTTTCTTTTAATGTTTTTTAATGAATACATCTTTCCATTATATCCTTGCCTGCATTGTTTCAGTCGAGAGGTCTGATGTTAGCCTAATGGGATAACTTTTATAAGTAACTTGACATTTCTCCCTTGCCATTTTTAGAATATCTTTGTGTTTAATTTTTACCAATCTTGCTATGATGTGCTGGGGAGAGGATTTTTTTTAAAAGAATTATCTTATTTAACTTTATTCATTTTATTTATTTTAATTTGACAAGAAAGGGACAGAGCCGAAGAGAAAGAGAGAGAAAGTGAGAAGGCAAGGATAGGCTAGGGACTGGATTAGCCCAGTACACTAAGGTTAGTGCCGTTTAGTCTGTGATATATATATATATATATATATATATATATATATATATATATATATAATTTTTTTTTGAGAGGCTTTTGCTATAGGGCGCGTGCGCTCACCAGACAGACAGAGAGAGACAGAGAGACAGAAAGCGAGAAATCACCCCCAGGGGGGATGGTCACGCAGCAATCCCTTCTCCTCCATTCTCCTCTCGAGATCTTGGGCATGCACGCACACACGCCCGGTGTGAGTTTTAAGCCACCGGATCCGGGACGCGAACCACGGTCGACTATGTGGGAGTCCAGCGACACAGCCATTACGCTAACTGCTGGTTCCCTACATATATATATTTTTTTTTTAAGAGAGATTTTTGTTATAGGGCACATATACATACCAATGAAACAGAAACCTCCCCAGGGGAGATGGCCAAGTTGCAATCCCTTCTCCTCCATTCTTCTCTTGGGATTTTGGGGACACATGCACATGCACCTGGCATGTGTTTCAAGCCATCAGGTCCAGGATTAAAACTACGATCAGCCCTGAGGGAGTCCAGTGGCATAACCATTACATCATCAGATGGTCCCTGGGTTAAATACTTAAAGTATTTTATTATACTCAAGTTTATCTTAGAATAAAACAAAACAGAAAAAGAATAAAGTTGGAGAAATTCTGCCTAATTTTAAAATTTATTACACAACTTCAGTCATATGGTACTGGTATCAGGGCAGACATGTCAACTATATAGAATTAAGGCTCAAGAAATAGCCCTACATATGTATACAATAGATTCTTGACAAAGGTGCCAAGACTGTTCAATGGAGGGAAGAATAGTCTCTTCAACTAATAGTGCTGAAAAATCTAGAATCCATAGGTAAATTAGATTTCATGAGTATGCTCCCAATGGAATTTTAAATGATGTTTAATGTATTTGTTAATAGCTATTCATTTTTCACTAGTATTGATCTAAATGATATTTAGTTCATACATACACATTAAAATGTTAGAGTTTGATATTTCTTGATAATATTTCACTGTTATATTTATTAGACGTAGTTTGCGTTCCACTTACTTTTTTTAAAAAAAGTTTATCTATTTCTTTCATAAGAGTGGGAGACAGAGAGTGAGGCAAAGACAGGCATGTTCAGCAGAGTCTTATGTCATGATTACTCTTTCCCCCAGACTTTTCAGCCAGGTGACAATGCCCAGAGTGTGCATGACTGGGGAACCAAACCCATGGTCTTCCTAGTGGATTCAGCTTTGCTTTAATAGCAGGTTACTGCTGCCTCACTGATTCAGCTAACATTTACTTTCTTTACAATACTTCTAATAATTTTTTCCCTTTAAGGCTTTGGAAAATCAAAGGTAGGATTTCTATGATAAATGGCCAGAGGACTCAGATTATAAATGATCAAGTGGTCACCAAAGCTGTGGTTAGATTGGGTTAGAACTGGAGCAGTTTTGAAAATTCCCAATGGCATTACATTTAGGGGCAAATTTCCTGAAAGATTCTGTAATTGGGAAAATACTTCTTTCCGGCATTTTTTTGGGGGGCAGTTAAGTGAGGATGGTACAATTAACCAATTGTCTACTAAGTTTACCTATAATTTTTCTTACATGGGTACTGCATAGTACTTATGCTACACATTGAAACTCTCTCATCTTTATTTTTATTTTTCAACTCAACAACCACTTATTGAATATCTAGTCTCAAGCCAGTCTTTCCAAACGGAAGTTAGAATTTTTATTGTTCCATAAGTTTAGATTGTGTCTTGATTTACCAGCACATTTCTAGGTATAGAATATTATATTTTAGTAGAGACTGGCAAACCTTGGGACTTGGTTTTAGAGTGAATTGTCTCAGATTCTCCATATATGTGTGATAATTTCAAGAATAATATATTTTTAAAATAATTCTACTGGCATCAGTTTTCAATAAGGTTAAGGTTTCAATAAGGTTAATCTTTTTTTTATTTACCAAGAAACCGTTATCATCAATTATCCACCTATTTATACATGCATGCATGCCTACATCCATCAAAACACCTGCCTTTCTCTGAAAACCACATTATTACTTTGGACCAGGATTTATGAGTAAGATTTAGTCCCTGCTCCCAAGAAGCTCATTGATCTAGCAAGGGAAACAGCGAGAGTAATCATTTGTAGGTTATGTTATAAAGTAGGCAATATAAGAAGTTTGCAAGAATGATGTGTGAGTAGAGAGGAGACATATTTATCCAGATTAGAGAGGAAGACGGAGAGAGAGAGAGAAAGCAAGAGAGAGAGAGCGAGAGAGATATCTTTGCTAAATTGAGTGCTGAGTTGAAATTTTTAGAGTGAGAAGTAATTAGCAACGTGAAAAAGGTGGTTGGGGATCTATTTAATGCAAAATAAGTAAATAAATAGCATGGGAAAACCTGAGCAATCAGAACAGGGAGTGTTTTTAGAGTTCATCAAGTTTGTGAGGTAGAGAGGCCAGATAAGAGGCTGGGAACCCTGGGAATATCAGATCCCAAGAAGTCGGTTGCCATGCTGAGATGTTCTGAGGCCAGAAGACACAGGGATTTGGAGTAGTAAGCAGGCAAGGGAAGACTTAGGAAATACTCATAGGTGTGCTCTTTTTACTGCTTCCCTTTTAGATTTTATGATACTCTTTCTTACTTGTTTCTATTCTTCTCTCGTTTCTTTCCTCTCCTGCTCTATCCTTGCTTCTTCTTTTGCCTTTGATTTCCTTCATTTCTACAATAGTATCAATCAACTAATTAACAGATACATTTAAAAAATTAGCGATAAACTGCTGTTGAACACAATCATGAACTGAATAACTACGTTTGTTCGAGGAGATACTGTATGTATTCCCATGGCCCTTGAACGTATACCGTATAGCCCAGATGTGTAGTGGGATACACTGTTTAGGTGAGTGTAAGTTTACTCTGTGATGTTTGCACAGGGATGAAATCACGCAGTGACATGTTTCTATGTCTCTGACTGAAAGAGGTTTTAAAGTGGTGATGAATCTCTTACCGAAAGCATTTTATGTTCAGTGACTGTGAATTTTAAAGAGAAAACTGTTGATCTTACACCTGTAAAACTCTATTTCAATTTTTTAACTTCTACTTGAGTGGTGCTGGCATCACTACATTCTGAATCTGCAAACAGCATCTCAAGACTCTTCTTTCGTAGTTTAAAAATAAGTTTATTAAGAGCCTACTATGTACTTCATATTATACCAAAATAAATAATATATGTTATCTCAAAAAATAACAATTTATTTTAGTCAAAAGTAGCATGATGTTGTGATATGCTTAAAATGAATTTTTCAACTTAATGTTTGTCTAAATACTCCTACTTTCTTTTTGTTTATTTTTTTACTATTTCAGCATCTATTTAGAACGTCATTGAATTTATATTGAGAGGAAAAGCTCTACATTTTTTTCAAGTTTTGTTGGTTTTATAAACATCATTGGTTGAATAATTCACCATTTCCTCACGGATCAGTTAAATTTATTCAGTAGTCTCTTGATGGATAAATTCAGCTCATTCTAGCCTTTTATATATAATCTTTTCATTGAGGCTTTGTGATCATGTGAAAATAGAAATATGAGCAAGTTACTGATTAACATTCTCAATGGTTTCCTACTATTCTTACAATAAAAATTGATGCTCTTAGGGATACTAGATTCTATCATTTCTAGCAAGTGACTCTAGCCTCATTTCAGTCATTCATCCCCTTGCACCTTACCTTCCTGTCTCAGGCTCTTTGAATGTGGCTTTTCCAGTCTTGCCTACTCTGCTTACACTTATGTAATAATTCCATATTTAGTAGAGACTTTGCAGGCACCATTTTGTCAGCTGTTTTCATAGTGCTTTGATCTTTTCCTTCAAATCTGTTACCAGATGCTTGTATTAATTTATAGCGATTTAATGTTTAGGTCTACCGATAGCCTGTAAACCTCTCAAAGCCAGAATCAGTGTTTAATCTCAGAGCTTGGTATAGTACCTGGCACATAGTAGACATTCATCATGATAATTATTAAATGGATAAGTAAATGTATGAAATTTGCTAAACATCTTATAGCTATTAATAAAGATTTCTTTTTTAAAATGCCAGCTTTAGGGAACCAGCAGATACTGTAATGGTTATGTCATTGGACTCCTCCGTAATCCACCGTGGTTCGAGTCCTGGACCTGATGGCTTAAACCATGTTGAGTACATGTGCATGCATGCCCAAAATCCCAAGAAGAGAATGAATAAGGGATTGCGGCATGGCCATTTCCCCTGTGGGGTGATTTCTTTTTCTCTGTTTGTCTTTCTGGCAAGCGCACACACCATATAACAAACATCTCTCTAAAAAAATAAGTAAAATAAAATAAAATACCAGCTTCAAAAATGATTTGTTTATTTTAATAATTATTTCTGGTAAATTCTTTCTTATTGTTTTATTTATGATCTTTTAGAAAACACCAGACAAAAATCAATGTACAAAGCAAATTACTCTTTAGTGTCTGAATTTGTATTGCTTGGCTTTTCTACCTACAGACCAGTGCAGTCTTTTCTCTTTGCCTTCTCCACAGTGTTTTATGTAACAATTGTTCTAGGGAACTTCTTCGTTGTGTTTATGGTGACCTCTGATCCTCATTTGCATTCTCCCATGTATTTCTTTTTAGCCAATCTTTCATTAATTGATTTGTGCATTTCTACTTTAACAATTCCTAAGATGATTTATAGCCTGTACTCAGGGCACAATACCATATCATTCCGTGATTGTGTCATACAGATATTTGTCCTTCATGTTCTGGGTGGATCCGAGATGCTGCTGCTCATAGCCATGGCCCTGGACCGATACGTGGCCATATGCAAACCCCTTCACTACCTGACCATCATGAATCCACAGATGTGCATTTTGCTTTAGTCTGACACTTGGGTTATTGAGTGGCCCAGTTAGCTTTTGTGGTTCATTTGCCCTTTTGTGGTCCTAATGAGATAGATAGCTTTTACTGTGATCTTCCTTGGTTTATCAAACTAGCCTGCACAGACACCTACAGACTGGAGTTTATGGTTACTGCCAACAGTGGGTTCCTTTCCACAGGCACCTTCCTCTTATAGATTGCCTCCTATATCTTCATCCTGGTTACTGTATGGAAGCGCTCTTCAGGTGGGCTGTCCAAGGCCCTTTCTACTCTTTCGGCTCACATCACTGTGGTGGTTTTGTTCTTTGGGCCGTGCATCTTTGTTTATATGTGGCCATTTTCCACAGCATCACTGGATAAATTTTTTGCCCTTTTGGACTTTCTTATCACACCTATCCTGAATCCTGCCATTTACACATTGAAGAATAAAGACATGAAGTTGGCAATAAAGAGACTGAGTCATCAACTCCTGAGCTTTTGAAAGATATCCTGAATAACTCACGAGAGTACAAGTTCCTGAGTGCATTTCAAACCACTGTACTAACACAAATATTTCCCTCATCATAATTTGGGGATTATCTGACATAATTGTTCTTGGTATAGGAGGAGAACCAGAGGATGTTGCAGCATTCTGTGATGCTGGATTCACACGAAAATTCCTAGATTCACATCCTTAGGCCTCCCTATGCACACTGGGCCCAAATGTGTATGAATGTATATATCTGTGATGATCACGGCTGGCTGAGGCTTGAAGATGGATTGTGGCATGAAGACCCTGTTGAGAGATGCCTCTCTCTCTCTCATGGGAGAAATAAAGTTCAAATAAATAAATAAATAAATAAATAAATAAATAAATAAAGGAGGTAATAAATTCTTGGGTAATATTATGCAAAACTAATAACAATTTTTGGCCTATATGTTTGATATTTCATTTGTATGTTATTCTTGTGTACCTTAAGATTTTTAAGTACTGGAATCTTGCGTTCGTGTGTGTGTGAGCAATCTTTATTTTTGCTAGTACATTCATGACCTTGAGCTATTTATGGAGCCCTGATCATAATTCTCTAGTCACACAACCATTGATAGATGTTTATCTTTTCTTCTAATTATGGATGAAAGACTTTCTCATAAAGAGGTAAATTAGCTCCCACTATATTTATTCCTTTGGAACACAGTAGCCAATAATTCCATATTTAATTTATTTTTATGTCCATTTTCTTATGATTTATACAAAAAATAGCTTTGAATTACTTATTGTAAAAAGCATACTTCTTTAGGATTAAATATTTTCTGAACTCAACATTTTGTAATATTTAAAATAAATGATTTATTATTAATTTCATTTTATTATCACTTTTCTATTTAAGAAATTATTTGGCAGCTGAATTATAGTCTTACGAAGATTTTATACAAAGATGATGAAAAAGCATAGATAATAACCTTAGAATCTACTGAAATGGCTTTAGATATCAGACCACCTATAGTCAAATTAATTAATGCACTGAAATTTCTGAAGGAACTATGAAATATATAAATCTCTCTCTCTCACTCTCTCTCTCTATAAGATTTTTGCCATCGAGTGTATGCACTGGTTAGAGAGAGACAGAGAGAGGGAAGGAAAGTCAGAAATCACTCCCACTCCCATGGGGCCTGGCCATGCCTCAATTCCTTCTCTTCCAGTCTTTTTTTTTATTTTCTGCACACACACACACACACACACACACACACACACATGTGCTCAGTGTTATTTCCATATCACCAGATCCAGGACTCAAACTGTAGTCCGCCATACGGAAGTCCAGAGCTTTAACCACTATGCCACTTGCTGGCCCCAATTTTCCTTATATTTAAACTCAGTATATGAAACATTAAATTTATATCTTGTCTTAAAGTTAAAAAGTTCATGAGAGAGAAGGATTTAAAGCCCAGAGAAAGAAAGAATAGAGTAGACAAGATAAATAAACATGATGGATGGGAAGGATAATAAGGGAGGGTTGGTACATGGTAGGAAGAGAAATGAGATGGAGAGACTCAGAGATGGGATATTTCATCGATTAGGCCTGTAGTTCTACATTCACTCCGGTTTGTCTCAATTCCAATTAACTTAAGTCCTCTTCAGTTGTGTAGTGACAGGAAAATTAATATGCGTTGTTTATATCATAATTTTTGAAATTGTAACCTAATGTCTAACATCTAGTCAATGAGTATGTTTTAAACATCAAGTGGATGTTGATCTGATAATATAATGTAAGGGATGATTTTTAAGGTTTACAGTGTGATGGTTATATGCATATATTTTATAAAATGATTACTAAGATGAAATTCATTTTCACATATATCAGCTCACCAAACTGTACTTTAAATCCCCTGAACTTATTCATTTTATTCCTAAAAGTTTGTACTCTTTGACAGACACTTCCCATCCCCCCATCATAACTGCCATTCTGCTCTCTGTTTCTGTGAGTTCAATTTTTTTTAGATTCCACATATAAGTAAGATACAGTATTCATTTTTTCTATGACTTAACTTAACTTAGCGTAATACCCTCAAGATACATCTATGCTGTTGCAAATGATAGGATTTTCTTACTTTGAAACTACCTTTATCATGTTCCTTTGGGACCTTATAGATTCTGAGTTAAGAGAATCACTTGAAAGAGATCTGATGAATATAATTAAAAGTTTCTAATGATGAAAGTTAAACATGGTTTAAAAATTTTAACTAATTTTAAAGAATTTTATTTGCTTAATTTAAAAAATATATTTTATTTCAATTTCTTTGATACATTCAATCATGTATGTCAGTTAGTTCACAGTGACTATTTCAACATGTATACATTTCTCATCAATCCAGTTAGAAATACTATACACATCATCCTCAACAGACAATTTATTTATTTATTTTAAAAATTTGACAAGAGAGAGACAGACAGAGGGAAAGTGAGAAAGCAAGGTGCTAGGACTACGATTTAAACCATGGTTGGTCATGTGGGAGTTCAGCACCTTAACCACCATGCCACCTGCTGGCCCTATTTAACTATTTTTAAAAGGAAAAGATTACTTCATTTGAGAACTTATCTGCCATTTCTTATCCTGGCAGAATTCAGATGGCTTGTATGAGTGATACTGGATGACCAGCATTGGAAGATGAGTTAGTCACAGATACCAACTGTGGCTATAACAGGACACCAGCCCAGAACTACTACTTTTGTGAGGTTTTAATGTAGAGTGGAGAAACATTTTAAGGTCTGAAGAATTTTGGTGCTACTTGAACAATGTTGAAGTTTTAATATAGTAAATATAATAAGTAAAAAAGAAAGCATTATTAATATTTTTTGTAAACAAAAAGCAATACTGGAAGCTTATATTTAATTTTATTTTCATTTAGAAAGAATTATATAAATTCAATTTCACTGTCAAAAATTCTAATACTTCAAAATTTGAGATATATGATAATCTTTATTATCTCTTTCTAATATTTTTTTTCATCAGAAATAGCATTTGCCAGGGAACCAGCAGTTAGCGTAATGGCTATGTTGCTGGACTCCCACGTAGTTGACCGCGATTCGAGTCCTGGACCTGGAGGCTTAAAATTCACGCCGGGCGCGTGTGCATGCGTGCCCAAGATCCCGAGAGGAGAATGGAGGAGAAGAGATTGCGGCATGACCATCCCCCCTGGGGGGTGATTTCTCGCTTTCTGTCTCTATGTCTCTGTCTGTCTGGTGAGCACACGCGCCCTATAGCGAAAAACCTCTCAAAAAAAAAAAAAAAAAAAAAAAAAAAAAAAAAAGAAAGAAATAGCATTTGCCCAAATTTGGTGGGTATTGTTCTAGTTTCTTTCCAATATAACCACATAATTATATGTGCATAATTCAAAATGTATGTTTAGAGGAGTTATGTTTGTTATTTATATACAGTATATGGAATGGTATCCAATTTTTTTAAAAATAAATATATGCTTAAGTATAATTTATTTAATGCAATTACTGTTTTTAGAGAAATAAAAGTCTGTCTCTATGTAAGAGTGCAAGTAGGTAAGTAAAATGAGTTTATATTTTTCCTGTTCTAAATTTTATTTTAATTTACATTTGATCATATTTATCTTTACAGTGTACATCATTGCCTTTTCCAGCATGAATACCATGCATATCAGTCAAGATAAAGACATTACTATATACATTATTATCAGCAAATAGCTTCTCATTTTTTTGTTAATTAAACATACTTTTATTTCTTTTCTGGTTCCCCTCCCTCCCCCTCTATTTCCCACCCCTCATATTACCCCTATCCTTACTTTCTTTAGTATTTACCATTGCCCTCACCATTTTGATGCCTTCTAAGCTTTCAGTTTCTGCTATATAGCACAGACAATAGGTACATATTGAGTGGGGACACCTAAGTCTGTCTTTCATAGTGTGATTTGCTTTGATAGCATTAAGTCTTCCATATTCGTCTACTTTGTATCAAATGTCAGGGTCTTATTTTTTTATGGCTAAGTAGTATTCCATAGGGTACATATGCCACATTTTTCCAATACAATCTATTTTTGGACATCTGAATTGATTCCATGTTCTAATGATTGTAAATAACGCTTCAATAAACCTAGATGTGCAAGTGTTTTTTTGACTGAGGGTTTTTCTATCCTTTGAGTAAATATCTAAGAGTGGGATTACTGGGTCATATGGTAGTTCTAGTTGTAGGTTTCTGAGGAATCTCCAGATTGTTCTCAAAAGTGGTTGTACTAATTTGCATTCCCACCAACAGTGTAGGAAAATTCCCTTTTCACTACAGACTTGCCAGCACTTACCATGATTTATTTTTAAAATTTTAGCCATTCTGACTGGGGTTAAGTGGTATGTCATTGTGGTTTTGATTAGCATTTCCCTCCCCTATGATAAGAGATGTTGAGCATATTTTCATATGCTTTTGGGTCATTCTTCTGTCTTCAGAGAATTATCTGCTCAGTTCAATTTTTCCATCTTTTAATTGGATTGATTTGTGTGTGTGTGTGTGTGTGTGTGTGTGTGTGTGTGTATGTGCCTGCTGTTTGAGTTCCTTGTTTTTCTGGTTATCAGTCCCTTATGTGAAGTATAGTTTGCAAATATGTTCTCTACTCTGAGGGTTGTATTCTCACTCTACTTATTGTTTCTTTTACTGTGTAGAAGCTACTTAGTCTAATATAATTCCATTTGTCTATTTGTGGGACTATTGCCTGTGGTTTGTGAGGTCTTCTTTAAGAAGTCTTTGCCTACTCCAAGGGCTCCAAGAGTTTTTCTGGTGTTTTCCAACAGTATTTTTATACTTTGAAGTTTTATGTTTAGATCTTCAATCCATTTTGAGTTAATTTTTCTTAGTGGTGAGAGATAAGGATCTAGTTTCATTTTTATGCAGGTGGATATCCAGTTTTCCCAGCACCATTTGCTGAAGAGATTTTCTTTTTCCCACTGGATTGTCCTGTGCCCTTTGTCAAGGATCATTTGGTTGTATGTTTTGGGGTTCAATTGTGAGTTCTCAATTCTGTTCCATTTGTCTACCCATCTGTTTCTGTGTCAGTACCCTGCTGTTTTAATTACACAGCTTTGTAGTATATTTTGAGGTCAGGAAGTGAGATGACTCCTATTTTATTCCCCTTGCACAGTATTGCTTTGGCAATTCAAGGCCTTTTATTCTTCCAGAAAAATACTGTGATTATTTTTTCTATTTCTGTTAGAAATATCTCTGGTAGTTTGGTTGGGAATGCATTAAATTTTTAGATTAATTTGGGTCGAATTGACATCTTGATTACATTAATTTTCCAATCTAGAATCATGGGATGTTTTTACACTCTTTTGTATCATTTTAAATTTCTTTTTTGGGTGTTTCATAGTTCTCCCTGTAGAGATCTTTGGCATCTTTGGTGAGGTTTATACCTAGATATCTTTCTGGTTTTGTGGCTCTTGTAAATGGGATTTCTTTCTCCAATTCTGTCTCAATTTGTCCATTGTTGGTGTATAAAATGCTATAGATTTTAGTATGTTATTTTTTTTTATTCTGCCACCTTACTATATTTATTTATCCCTTCCAGGAGTTTTTTTTTTTGTGTGTGTGTGGATTCTTTTGGATTTTATATGTATAGCATCATATCTTCTGCACATAGAGATAATTTCACTTCCTCTTTTCCAATTTGATGCCTTTTATTTCACTCTCTTGTCTAATTGCCACTGGCTAAATCTTCCAATACTATGTTAAAAAGGAGTGGAGAAAGTGGACAGCCTTGTCTTGTTCCAAGTTTTAGTGGAAAAACTTTCAGCTTTTCCCCATTCAGAATGATGTTAGGTATGGGTTTTTCTTTTGTTTATGGCTTTTATTATGTTGAGGAATGTCCCTACTATACTGATTTTGCTGAAAGTCGTAATCATGAAGGGATGTTGTATTTTAGCAAATGATTTTTCTGCATCAATTCATATGATCACATATTTTTTAATCTTTTCATTTGTTAATGTGGTATATTACATTTATTGTTTTGTATATGTTGAATCATCCTTGCATCCATGGACTAAAAGACTAAAGTCTACTTGGTCATGATGAATAATCTTTATATGTTGTTAAATATGATTTGCTAGTATCTTGTTGAGAATTTTTGCATACATATTCATCAGGAATGAATGGGCCTGAAGTTTCCTTTTTTTGTCATGTTCTTGTCTGGGTTTGGAGTTAAGATGATGGAGGCTTAATAGAATAAACTCAGGAGGGGTTCCTTCCTTTTGAAATTTTAGAATAGTTTAAGGAGAATTGAGGTTAGTTTTTGCTTGAAAGAATTAAATTTTGTAGAATTCATAAGTAAAACCATCGAGACCTGGACTGTTCTTTGTTGGAAGACTATTTATTACTGCTTCAATCTTACTCTTTGTTATGGGTACATTCAGACTTGCTATTTCTTGCTGTTTCAATTTTGGTAAATTATAGATGTCCAAAAATTGTCCATCTTATCTAGTTTTTTTAGTTGGCATATAGTCGCTCATATTCTCTGATGATAATTTGTATTTCTATTATATTCTTTGTAAGAATGCTGTTTCCTTGCTGATTTGATTTATTTGGTTCTTTTCTTATCTCTTGATTAAACTAGCTAATGGTGTGTCAATTTTGTTTATCTTCTCAAGGAACCATCTTTTAGTTTTGTTTATTTTCTGTATAGTTTTTTATTCTCTATTTCATTTATTTCTGCTCAAGAAATAATATTTCTTTTCTCTTGGTATTTTTGTTGTTGTAGTTGTTTTTCCTGTTCCCTGACTTGTGTTGTTAGATTGTTTATTTGCCACCTTTTCTGCCTTTTTCTTGTGTGCACTAATTGCTATGAACCTCCCTCTTCAGACTGCTTTAGCTGTGTTGCATAGGTTATAGACAATTTTTTGTTCATTATCATTGGCTTTGAATCTTTGATTTTAGTGTTAATTTCTTCTATAATTGTAAAGTCATTCAGGTGTAGGTATCTAGCTTGCATGGGTTTGTGAATTTTGAGGGCTCTTTTTGTAGTTGATTTCAAGTATGAGTCCATCATTGTTGGAAAAGATACTATAGTTCTATTTCATTGAATTTATAAAGGCTTGTTTTGTGCCTTATTATGTGGTCATTTGAAAATGTTCCATGTTGGATGAGAAAAATGTTCTGACATCTTTCATCTTTAAGTTTATTGTTTCTGATGCCAGTATTGCTACTCCAGTCTTTTGTTTTTTGTTTCCATTTGAATGGAACATTATTTTCCAGCCCTTCACCTTCAGTCTATGTATGTACTTTACAGTGAGGTGTGTTTCTTGTAAGCAGAATATAAATGGCTTCTGTTTATGTATTCATTCAGCCAGTCTGTGTCTTTTAATGAGCTAATTTAACCTGTTAACATTTAATGTTAATATTGATTTTGCAGATTTATTCGTGTCATTTTGCTAAGTATTTTCTCAGTATTTTTTTGTTGTTGTTCTACTGTGTTTATTTTTCTTTCTTTAGTTATCTTGATACTACACTCCCCTTTGTACTTCCTGTAGAGCTGGTGAATTTCTTCAGGTTTTGTTTATCTGAGAATACTTTTATTTGTTCTTCCATTTGAAAGATAATCTTGCTGGATATAGTATTCTTGGATTAAATTGTTTTATCTTTTAATGTTTTGAATACCTCTTTTCATTCTTTCCTTGCCTGCATTGTTTCAGTTGAGAAATCTTATGTTACCCTAATGGTATAACCATTATAAGTAATTTGACATTTCTCCTTTGCCATTTTTACAATATTGTCTTTGATTTTTACTAATCTGGCTATAATTTGCAGGATGGAGGATCTTATTATGTTGATTCTATTTGGTGTCTTTCTTATTCCTTGTGTCTGAATTTCTTCATGTTTCTTTATATTTAGAAAATTTCCATAGCATTTTATGAAAGAGGTTTTCTGTCTTTAGCAAATTCTTCACCTTCTGTAATGCACGTTATACAGATGTTGGGCTGTTTCATGGTGTCTAGAATTTCCCATATATTGTCCTCATGTATTTTTTTTTTGGTTGCTGTTTCTTTCTTTATGGTGATTTGCTCTATGTTGGAGACTTTGTCTTCCAGGTCAGAATTTCTTTCTTCTGCATGGCCCAATCTATTGTTAATGCTTTCTATGGAGACTTTAATTTCTTGTATCCTATTCTTCATTTACAGAAATTCTGTCTGATTCTTTTTTAGGGTATCTATATGGAATTCCTCTTTCATGTCCTGAAGTTATTTCTCATTTCCTGGAACTGATTATCTGTTTTCTCTTGCATCTCATTGAGTTTTTTTTTTTTTTTTTTTTTTTTTCCTTTTTCTTTTTTTTTTTTTTTTTTTTTTGGAGAGGTTTTTGCTATAGGGCACATGCACTTGCCAGAAAGACAGAGAGAGACAGAGAGACAGAAAGCGAGAAATCAGCCCCCCAGGGGGCCGGCCACACCGCAATCTCTTCTCATCCATTCTCCTCTCGGGATGTTGGGCATGTACGCACATGCGCCTGGTGTGAGTTTAAATGACAGGTCCGATACTTGAACGTGGTCGACTACATGGGAATTCAGCAACATAGCCATTATGCTAACTGCTGGTCCCATCACTGAGCTTTGTCACTATGAATTTTGGAATTCTTTTTCTGACTTTCCTGTTTATTTCTCTGTGCTATCCACTGTTTGTGAGGGGCTAATACGCTCACCCTGGGGAGAGTTTCCACCTTGTTTTCTCATGTTTCTTTTATATCTGTTCTGGTTTGTAGTTACCTGATAAAGTATTCACTTTTTTTCTGTTTATTGGAGTAGATTCTGTAGTACTGATAGAGGAAATTTCACTCTTGGTTCCTAAGTGTGCTCCTATTGGAGGGAATCTGTCTCCTACATCCAAGCAGGTAGGGGTAACTTCAGGTGCTTGGCTCCTCTTTCAAATGTTCAGTTCTTGGTCAGGTAGTAGCAAGGTAAGGGAATATAACTTAGTGAAGAGGTTCAAGTTGAGCACTGCACAAAGTGCAGTGTGTGGGTTGTTGTACCAAAAGTCCCAACAAACCTCCCAGGCTCTGAACATGAACATACCCATGTAGGTCTGTCCAGACCAAGCTTATGCATTATGGCAGGTGGTGGGCAGTAAAGCACAGGCCACTGTGTGGTGGGTGAAGATGTGTGGAAAGTCCCAAAGTTACTCCTAAGTCCACAGCACACACTCACACAAGGAGGCCTGCCCAGACCAGGCTTAAGTATCCCAGTGGGTGACAGACAGGGGCAAGCCCATACCACCAAAGTGGTGGGTCATAGTGTATGGAAAGTCCAAAAGTTGCTCCAAGTTCAAGAGTGGGCCCACCAAAGGAGGCCTGTTCAGACTAGGCTTGAGTATCCTGGTGGTAAGGGGGTAGTGCAAGCCCAGGTTGCCAGAGTGGTGGGCTATGGTGTGCTGTGAAATGAGTTCTAGAGTACTACAATACACTTAAGAAACTATAGTTGATGGCACTTCAATGCATATTTGAAAATAGCTAGAAGATAAGATTTCTTTTCAAAGAATTATTTTTTATTTATTTTTAATTTTGAAGATTTTACTTAAAATTGATGCTGAGTAACCAAAGCAATAGAAATTAAGGAGAAAAATAGAGAGGCAAATTATTTGTGGGACAAAGAAATGGGTTATTATCTGTTGAAGATAACTTTATAGTATTGTCAACTGGACTGGTGAGAAATGTACACATGTTGGAATATTCATTTTGCAAGCTAAATAACATGACTGAATGTATAAAAGAAATTGAAATAAAAAATAATTATTTATTATTTATTTAATTCCACTTTTTGTTATTATTTTTTTTAATTAACCAGACAGAGAAATAGAGAGAGAGAAAGGGAAAGCGAGAAAGCAAGCCGCCAGGTCCAGGACTTGAACCATGGTAGGCCATGTGGGAATCCAGTGCCTTTAGGCACCCCGCCACCTACCAGCCCCAGAAAATAAGTTTTCTAATGTTCACAACATGAGGGAATGATAAATGTTTGAAACAATACATGTTTACTGACCTAACTTGATCATTACACATTGTATTCAAGTATTAAAAAACCCCAAATATCACCAATAAATATGTGTAATTATTATATGTCAGTAAGAAAGAAAGAAAGAATTAAGAACACACTTAGAATGGTGTTCATAAGATTATTAAATAGGAAGCCTTAGGCCTCACTTCTTTCCACAGAAAGATCAACTAATAAATATCCAAGGAAGTGAACAATCTCTGTACTGAAACTAAAAAGCAAGGATGAAAGGAATCAAATGAATTGGAGGAATTAATAGTCATACTACTCAAAGGTATCTACAAATTCAATACAATTCCTATCAAAGTACCAGTTGTATTCTTCACAGATTATAAAAACAATACTGAAATTAATATGGAATCACAAAATATCCTGAATTGGTAAAGCAATATCGAACAAAATAAAGCTGGAAGTATCATACAACCAGACTTCAAAATATACTACAAATCTGTAGACAGCAATAAAAACTGCATGCCATTGGCATAAAACTTTACATGCAGACCAATAAAACAGAATAGTGAGGCCGGAAGTATATCCGCACAGTGATGGCCAGCTGATATTTGATAAAGATGGCAAAAATCCACTGAGAAAAAAGGACAATAAATGGTGCTAGGGAAATTGGATATATACATGCAGATAAATGAAATTACACTCTTCTCTAAACCTATACAACTTGAATTAAACACTTAAATGTTAAGACTCAAAACTATGAAGCTACTAGGAGAAAATATAAATGGATACCTGAAATTTGGGAAGAGAATGGGCTACACAGATGGAATTACTTGGCTTGATCAGAACCGTGTGACTAATGAGTCCTCTGGTTAACTGAGATGAAGAGAGAAAGTCAGGTCCTGAGTTTTAACACATAATCTGAAATTATTTCTACATAAAAATATAGTTGTTTATATTTAAGGAATGGAAACCAAAGATAAAAAGCAGTAAATAAATTATCTAAGATATGGCGGCAAATACAAACATATTTAGATATAGAAACTACACTAAAATAACTTTAAATATTGTGGGAACAGAGTCAGATAGCTTCTTCTCATTCCTACATTAATTCCTCCTGAAAGACTGGATGTGAATGTGCTATATTTTCAGAATGGCTTTCAGTTGTTCATTTCTTTCTCTTGTAATTGGTAGAGAACTATTGCTTGGTTAAAGCTAAAATGGTGAGACGTCTCAGAGACCCTGACCTAGGAAAATGAACATCCATGTAGCAAAGGCCACTGGATGTTTAGTCCACTTAATGTGGACCCAAGCATGTATTTAAAGTGATTTCAGAAATCTGGGCAATGTGGAAATATATTAGAGGATGAAGTAATACCTCTTATGTGATATTGATAAACTCACTTAACAGGAAGTTTAATCTCTCAGCTACCACCAGAAGTTTCCTCAGAAAACTCACTTCTACTGTAACTGAAAAATCATCCTGCTCACCTTGGACATGAGTATGTTTCTCCTGGGAAGGTAATGTAATTATACATCATCAACCCAAGACACTTGTCATCATCTACAGATAACTAGGGAGGTTATTGGAATACTTCCTGGCCAGTGGATCAGCTACATTGTGTGAAGGTGATGATGAAAACTTAAATAACTGCTTGACAGGGACAAACAAAGTGACCATGGCAATATAAACTGAGGCATGAGAGTTAAATCACATGTATACACTCCACTAACCTTGAGACTTTAAAAATTTATCTTAGAATTTGTATTATTCATTAGATCATTAGAGCAGAAAAATGAGATGAATTATAAATAATCATGTATGCAAATGAATTGTTGCCAACTTAAAAAGCTGTTTGTTAGAAAGGTTGACGTTCTTATTGGATTGTTGGGCCTGTTCAAAGAAATTGACTCAGTGTGGAGAACAATATGGAGGTTCCTTAAAAATCTACAAATAGAGGGGAACCAGCAGTAAGCGTAATGACTATGTCCCTGGACTCCCACGTAGTCGACCACGGTTCGCGTCCCGGACCCGGTGCCTTAAAACTCATGCCGGGCCCATGTGTGTGCATGCCCAAGATCCCAAGAGGAGAATGGAGGAGAAGGGATTGCGGCGTGACCATCTCCCCTGGGGGGTGATTTCTCGTTTTTTGTCTCTATGTCTCTTTCTGTCTGTCTGATGAGCGCACGCTCCCTATAGTGAAAACCTCTCCAAAAAAATTTTTAAAAAAATCTACAAATAGAACTGCCACATGATCCAGCAATTCTACTCCTGGGTATCTACCCAAAGGATAGGAGAATGCTCAGTCAGAAAAGTACTTGCTTTGTTTACAGTAGTGTTATTCACAATTGCTAAGACATGGAACCAACCCGAATGTCCATGAACAGAAAAATGAATTGAAAAAGTGTGACACATATGCTCCATGGAATATTATTCAGCCATAAAAAACAACATGACTCTTGCATTTGATAGAAAGTGGATTAATATGGAAGATTTACTGCTGAGTGAAGCAAACCAGGCTATGAAAGAGAGATATTGCATGTCTCCACTTACTTTATACCAACTGTCCATACTCTATGGCAGAAAACTGAAAGATTAGAGGATATAGAAGCATGGAAAACAGTTACAAATACTGGAGACAGTGTGGGAAGAGTGTGGGAAAGGAAGACTGAGTAGAAACGAATCAAGGAGGAAAAAGAGAGGCAAGATATTTATGAGACACAGAAATGGATGATTCTGTTGATAACACGTATGGTATCTTCAACTGCTCTGGTGTGAAGTGTATTCATGTTGGGTAAATTCGCTTTAAAGGCTGTAGTTATGTATAGTAATTGAACGTATAAAGTAAAATAAAATGAAGAAGAAAAAAGGAAATTGATTCAGACTAAATGAGAATTTAGTATTAAGTAACTATTATATACAAAGGAATTTCTTTATTTGGTAACACATAGACCTCTTCAGTGCCATTCTTAATTCTCTCCAGACTAATGTAAATGGCAATTAAAACAAATTCCCAGTGGGGCCGGTTGTAGTATACTGAACTACAGCTCTGGAAGCCACATATCCAATCATAGGTTTGGATTTCTAATTAACCTGAAAGATTCTTGGCAAGCATGCCCAAAATCCTGACTAGTTGGAGGGTTAGAAGAATGTAGTAGCATAACAAGTCCCTTTCAAGGGTTACTCTCTCTCTTTTTTTTCTCCTTCTCTCCCATACATAAAATAAAATAAATGAACTTAAGAAAGAAAATTAAATGCAAATAAGCTAGCAGCAATGATCTTCCCTACAGGTTAGATTGTTCATGATTATCACTTTTGATTTACTACCTGAAGTACATGAATATTCATAAAGTAATAGAAAGGCAATTAAAAAAGTGTTTAGGAGCCAGCAGGTGGTATGGTTGTTAAGGTGCTAGATTCCCACATGACCAAGAGTGGCTCAAAAATAGACCCAGTACCTTGAAAATCACACAGTATATGTGTGTGTGTGTGTGCATGCTCAAAATCCTGAGAGGAGAATGAAGAAGGAATTGCACCATGGCTATCCTCGGGGGGGGGGGGATTTCTTGCTTTTCCTCTTTCTCTCTGTCTCTCTCCAGCAAGCATATATGCCCAAGCCAAAAAAAAAGTTTCTTTTTAAGATATTGTTTGTTTGAATAAAACTAAAAATTATAAAGCCAACTTAAAATAAGTCTACGTTATTTTTCCCCCACCAGTATCTGAAACTATACCATATATTTTATTGTTTTGGTTTGGTTTTTGGTCAATTATAGATTAAATATTTCAATGGCTTCAAAATTGCACTTATTACACCCTCCAGCTTCTAGGCAATGACGTTCCTACACAATTATAATAAGAATGAACTAGAAATCCCCAAGATAAGTAACATAATTCTAAATAAGGTCAAGACATTTGTGAGCTATATTTATCCAATGATAATGAGACTGGTTAGGTTAAGTGATGGAGTATTAGATGGGCTTCCCTTCATCCAGTTTTGGCAATATGTAATAATTTCATCTTGGGCCCAGGAGATGATATTTTCTTTGTAGGTAAGAAATTGTTCTCACTTCAACTTCTTTCCCACCCATGTATGGAAAGAAACTTTTCTCACTTCAACTTCTTTCTGATCCTTGTATGGAAAGACAGGATTTATAAGGTTATGATATCTTCAACTTTCTGTTTTCAACGAGTTTTTTTTAAGAGGGAAATCAGCTTCTTGGAGCACACCACCTTTCTTCTGGTTGTGTGCCCAGAGAAGAGACTGATTTGAAACTGTCAGAGGAACTGCTAAACCTAAATCAATATTAATAAACAAAACGTCACATTGTAGAAGTTAGTACACAGTAAAGGCTATAAAATCCATAGGATTAAAGTATTGACTGAAGCAGGACTGATTGCTGAAAGTGCTATGAACCTTATTCGATTTGATTGGTCTTAAAGCACAGTGTCTTACCAACATGTGCTTCTGTGACTGTGATTATCATTTTGTGTAATATATTTCTTGTACATATAACATATTATTATATATTGTTTATAATTTATTTATGTATTATAATTTATATATTAGAATATTTTGTATACATAATATGTAAAATATAAATGTAATATATTTAATTCATAATAGCATGTACACACATGAGAAAAGGAGGAAGAGAGAAGTACCCTTGACAGGGTTTGGTTATTTCATGATCTTCCTCCAGCTCTCCAGCTTGTCAAGCTCTTTGGCAGTGTGTTTCTGGTTAATTGGATAGGCTAGGGACCTTATCTGGGCATTGGCCATGTGGTTGCAGTCCAGTACACTGAGCATGGTGCCACTTAAGCTGGGCAATATGTTTTTGTTTTTTAGAGAGATTTTTGCTATAGGGTGTGCGCATTTGCTGTAGAGACAGAGACACAGAAAGTGAGAAATCATCCCCCGGTGGGGATAGCCACATCAGAATCCCTTCTCCTTCATTCCTCTTTTGGGATTTTGGGCACACACGCACACAAACACCTGGTGTGAGTTTCAAGTTGCTGGGTCTGGGACTTGAACCATGATCAGCTGTGTGAGAATCCAGCAAGTGACCATTATACCATCTGCTGGTCCCTGGGCAATATGTTTTTAAAAGTGTTTTATTATAAAGAAATTTACCTTAGAATAAAACAAAGCAAAAAAAGAATAAAGTTGGAGAAATCACATCTCCTAATTTTAAAATTTATCACACATCTTTAGTAACATGAACAGTGTGGTACAGGCATCAGGGCAGACGTATCAACTACTGGTATAGAATTAAGGCTCAAGAAATAACCCTATATACAATAATATACAAATAACCCTGTGTACGATAATAAATTCTTGACAAAGGTGTTGAGACTGTACAATGGAGGAAAGAATGGTCTTTTCAACTAATTGAGTTGAGAAGCTGGAATCCATAGATAAATGAAATTTCATGAATATGCTTCCAGTAGAATTTTAAATGATGTTTATTTAATGTATTTGTTGAGTTATTAACTTTCACTAGTATTGGTCTGAAGATTTTTAGTTTATAAATACAGATTAAAATGTCAGGTTTTAATATTTCTTGTTAATATTTTGCTATTATCTTCCCTAGATATAGTTTACTTTTTCCATTTACTTTTTTTAAGTTTATTTATTTATTTATTTATTTATTTAGTTTTATAAGAGTGGGAGAAAGAGAGTGAGACAAAGACAAGCACCCTCAACAGGGTCACATACCATAATTAATCCCTTTCCAACTAGGTGCCTATGCCTAGAGTGCACATGACTGGGAACCAAACCCATGGTCTTCCATGTGGATTCAGCTTTGCTTAAACAGCAGGTTACTGCTTCCTCACTGAGTCAGCCAACATTTATTTTCTTAGCAATACTTCTAATATGTTTTTCCTTTTAAGGCCATGGGAAATCAAAGGTAGAATTCCCATGATAAATGCCCAAGGGACTCAGATTATAAATTATCAAGTGGTCACTAAAAACTGAGGTTAGATTGTGGTTAAAACTAGAGCAGTTATGAAAAGTCCTAATGACCTCATATTAAGAGAAAAATTTCCTAAAAGATCCCGTAATAGGGAAAATGCTGCTTTCTGGCATTTTGGGGAGGCCAGGTAAGTGAGGATGGTACAATTAGTCAATTGTCAACTAAATTTACCAGTTATTTTTCTTATATAGTTACCACATAGTACTTATGCTACTCATTGAAACTCTCCTCTCCATTTCCATTTTCAATTCAACAACTGCTTATTGAAGATCTATTCAACCAGTTTTCCAAGGGAAGTTAAAATTTTTGTTGCTCCATCAGCCTGCATCATGTCTTGACTTACCAGGACATTTCTGGGTATAGAATACTATATTTTAGTAGAGACTGGCAAACCTCGGAACGTGGTTTTAGAGTGAATTATCTCAGATTCTCCATACATATATGATAATCTCTAGAGTAACAATTATTTTTTTAATAATTCTATTGGCGTCAATTTTCAATAAGGGTAAGATGTAGGGGTGAATGTTCTTTACTCAGAAACTGTTATCATCAATTATCTATCTATTTATATGCATATTCACACCCTCATCCATCTAAACAGCTGCCTTTTTCTCCAAATCACAATATTACTTTGGGTCAGGATTTATGAGTAAGATTTAGTCCCTGCTCCCAAGAAGCTCATTGATCTAGCAAAGGAGTCAGTGAGAGTAACCATTTGTGAATTATATTATGAGGCAGGCAATATAAGGTTACAAGAACGAGGTGTGAGTAGAGAGGAGAAAATCTAAACCAGACTGGAGGAGGAGACAGATGGAGAGAGAGAGAGAGAGAAAGAAAGAGAGAGAGAGAGGTCTTTGATGAATTGAGTGGCGAGTTGAAATTTTCAGAGTGAGAAGTGATTAGCAAAGTGAAAAAGGAGGTTGGGGATCCATTTACTGCAAAATAAATAAATAGCATGGGTGAACCTAAGTGGTCATGAAAGAACTGGGAGTGTTTGTGGAGCTCATCAGGTATGTGTATGTAAAATTATTAAATGTTACTTATGTGATATTTATTCTTATGCTATGCCTAGTAATAGGTTTGTAGATATATATATATATTTTTTTTTGGAGAGGTTTTTGCTATAGGTTGTGTGTGCTCACCAGACAGACAGAGAGAGACAGAGAGGCAGAAAGCGAGAAATCAACCCCCAGGGGAGATGGCCACGCCGCAATCCCTTCTCCTCCATTCTCCTCTCAGGATCTTGGGTATGCACGCACACGCGCCCGGCGTGAGTTTTAAGTCACCGGGTCTGAGACGCAAACCGCAGTCGACTACGTGGGAGTCCAGAGACATAGCCATTACGCTAACTGCTGGTCCCAGGTTTGTAGATTTTAAATTCTAATACATATGATCAACTTGGTCTAATGATAATGTTTTCCCCATCCTATTAGATTGCAACAAATAAATATAGTTTATATTAAAGAAGAATTTTGACTATTTGAAGGATAGTATTGAAAAAATAAAAAAAAAAATAAATCACTCAATTTTCTTACTATTCAGAAAAAAAGTTTATAAATATTAGTTTTTTAAATCAACTCATTTGGTCTTTGAAACATGTTTTCCCTCATCATTTTATTTCCACCTGGGAACATGCTGCATGTGCAGTTTCTGTGTTTCTGATATGTGTATTTAAAATTTCTCACATTGCATGATCAAAACCTATAGGTAGCTATTTGATTATAAGCGCTGTGAAACATCACATCTACTCTCTTTCACTCCAGTAATTGTCCTTTTCTCTCGCTAAAATTCTGCTTTATTTTTCCCACTGCCTGTCCATCAAATTCTCCATCCAGTGTCCTTGTGGTGTGTTTCATAGCATGACTCCTATAGCGTTTCCTTTTGGTTACAATACCTACTCTGCTGCCCCCAAGTCTATTCCTGACTATCCCAAGTTGTTGGCATCCACCCTGGGGCTTGGGCGGATCATAATCAGGGTGCTGCTGGTGAGGAAGAGAAAGAGGAAGAGAAAGAGAAAGCCCTTCATCTCGAGAGGACCGGGGAATTGGAAAGAATGAGGAAGAGAGACAGCGTAACAGCGGACACAGGCAGCCTGAGCCTAGGTAGCCCAAGGTAGCCCAAGTAGCCCAAGAAACTTGTGCCACAGCTTGAGTCGCCCCAACAAACTGGGCATCTTTATTTATAGTACAAGGAGACACTACATATGTATATTTTATGACATTTCATAGATTCGTTGCCAGGTTATAGACAATAAGAAGCAGGTAACAAATCTAAAAGAGCTTAGACATACTGGGGCAGGTGTATCCCTTGGCAATAATCCTATCAAGAGAAAATCCCATTATCTTCTTTTCTTTTCTTTTTTTTTTAACATTTTCCAGGACTCGAACCGCAGTCCTTAGCAATGTGGGAATCCAGCACCTTAACTTTCACGCCACCTGCCGGCGCTCTTCTTTTCTAATGGAGAGAAACCCAGCTTCAGGTGTGGGGAAGTTACATGAGGCTAGAGTCTCTCCATAAGGCATGTACCACCACACCCAGAGAAGACTAAAGAATCTTTCAGATGCAGAGCAGGGATTGGACTTTGCTAATTGAGGTCAAGATGATTCTTGAACTCCATCAGATGTGTCTGTTGGAACACCCCTAGCAATTGCCACCCTTTGCTCTGTCTGCAGTGAGGGTCAAGGAAAGGATAAGTTGCAAGGTTTTGCCAAAGCCCAAAGGGACAGGTAGTGTTAGCTCAGAGCATGTCCCCACACCTCAGGGTCTCTCTCTGAGCATGTCCCTACACCAGGTCCCAAATGTTCCTACCAATTTATTCTACATTTTGCCAAGACTATGTGGAGTTGTTCCCAAACAAGACCCTGGGCTCAATGTGGAATTTTCCAGGGAGGACATGAGAAAGAATGATTACTAGGGAAGTGGTCCTTGGGAAAGCTCTGTAGTGGCTGTAAAAGTGGAGAGCTGTGACATTCAATTTGGGTGTGGAATAAGCATCAATAATTTGGTCTGAGTGCTTAAAAAAGTTGACAAATAAGAAAAAACTCGGTTAACATATTAGAATAGATTCTGAAATTGATATTTTACCATCTTGACCTATTGAAAGAACATTATATGAGTCAAACAAATAAATGTGTGTATGTGTGTGCTCGCCAGAAAGACAGAGACAGAGAGACAGAAAGTGAGAAATCACACCCCAGAGGGGGTGGCCATGCCACAATCCCTTCTCCTCCATTTTTCTCTAGGGATCTTGGGCATTCAGACACACGTGCCCAGTATGAGTTTATGTTGCTGGGTCTGGGACTTGAACCGTGGTCGACTACGTGGGAGTCCAGTGATGTAACCATTATGCCATCTGCTGTTCCCATAGAGACATAGATAAGTTCTTGATATGCATGAAAGAATATCATCTTTTTATTTCTTCTTAAATGCACATTTTAAAAATGGGCTTCCTGTATATTTTATCTTGTTACTTTTTATTTTTACTCAAATATATATTATCTATATATTTCTGTAATATTAATTTTTATTTCTATATATGTATTTGAAGTTTTGATAACTATTTTAAATATGCCTTTTAGATAAGTTTATCAATTTACACTATAATTATCAATATATAAAAGCTCTAGTTCTTCACAGCATCATTCATGATAAATTTCCAAAAATCTTTGACAGTTTCTACAGTACAAAATAGTATTCTAATGTGATCATGTAAATGTTTCTTTGATTATTAGTGATAGGTTTACTTTTTATATGATTATTGACTATTGAGATTTCTTTTTTGTCACTGATTTTTATATTTTCTTCATTTTTAAATTGGTATAACACACCTTTTCTGTTTTCATTTATTTGAAAGACTAATTTTATATTGATAAATGTTAATAATAAGCTATATGTAGTTAACAAGTATTTTAAGTTTGTTTTAACTTTTATCTTTATAGAGCTTATATTTCCATATAAAAATCTCTTTCAGTATGTCCATATGTACTATCATTATATCAGCATATATTGGGCTCTAAGTAAAGTCATGACATATTTTTGCATAGAAACACATAGGAAGATATGTCATGACTTTCCCAAAGAACTAATATATGTACATTTATAAAATAGCACACATTTTGATATTTTGGGTAGTACTTCAGCCTTTTGTATCTGACCTTCCTGTCTCAGGCTCTTTGTATGTGGCTTTATCTGTCTGGCCTACTCTGCTTTCACGTATGTAGTAATTCTGTATTTAGCAGAGTCTTTGCAGGCACCATTGTGATGTGTCAGCTATTCTCATAGTGCTCTGTTCTTTTCCTTCAAATCAATGACCAGCGTCTTATATTAATTTAATGCTATCTAATGTCTAGGTCCACCGGTAGCCTGTGAACTTCTTGAAGCCAGAATCGATGTTTAACCTCAGAACTTGATATAGTACTGGCATATAGTAGGTACTAATTATGATATTAGTTGAATGGATAAGTGAATGCATAAAATTTTCAAAACATCTTATGGCTATTAATAAAGACTTCTCTTTTAAACAACAGCTTTAGGGGACCAGCTGGTGATGTAATTGTAACGTTACTGGACTCCCATGTAGTCAACTGCAGTTTGAGTCCTGGATCTGATGGCTTAGCACTCATGCTGTGCATGTGTGTGTGTGTACATGCATTACCAAAATCCTGTGAAGGTAATGGAGGAGAAGAGATTGTGGCATGGCCATCCCACCTGGCAGGAGGAGGGGGTGATTTCTCACTTTCTGTCTCTCTGTCTTTCTGGTAAGTGCACATGCCTTATAACAAAAATCTCTCTTAAAAAAATAAATAAAATAAAATACCAGCTTGAAAAATGATTTATTCCAATATTTATTTCTAATAAATTCTTTCTTATTGTTTTATTTCTGATCTTTTAGGAAACACCAGACAAAAATCAATGTATGAAGCAAATTATTCTGTAGTGTCTGAATATGTATTGCTTGGCTTTTCTACCTACAGACCAGTGCAGTCTTTTCTCTTTGCCTTCTCCACAGTGTTTTATGTAACAATTGTTCTAGGGAACTTCTTCGTTGTGTTTATGGTGACCTCTGATCCTCATTTGCATTCTCCCATGTACTTCCTTTTAGCCAATCAATCTTTAATTGATTTTTTGCTTTTCTACTTTAACAATTCCTAAGATGATTTATGGTCTGTACTCAGGGCGCAATACCGTATCATTCCATGACTGTGTCATACAGATATTCGTCCTTCATGTTCTGGGTGGATCTGAGATGCTGCTGCTCATAGCCATGGCCCTGGACTGATACGTGGCCATATGCAAGCCCCTTCACTACCTGGCCACCATGAGTCCACGAATGTGCATTTTGCTTTCATCTGGTGCTTGGATTATTGGCCTCATTCACTCAGTGGCCCAGTTAGCTTTTGTGGTTCATTTGCCCTTTTGTGGTCCTAATGAGATAGATAGCTTTTACTGTGATCTTCCTTGGTTTATCAAACTAGCCTGCACAGATACCTACAGACTGGAGTTTATGGTTACTGCCAACAGTGGGTTCCTTTCCACAGGCACCTTACTCTTATTGGTTGCCTCCTATGTCTTCATCCTGGTTACTGTATGGAAGCACTCTTCAGGTGGGCTGTCCAAGGCCATTTCTACTCTTTCGGCTCACATCACTGTGGTGGTTTTGTTCTTTGGGCCGTGCATCTTTGTTTATATGTGGCCATTTCCCACAGCATCAGCAGATAAGTTTCTTGCCATTTTGAACTTTCTTATTACACCCATCCTGAATCCTGCCATTTACACATTGAGGAATAAAGACATAAAATTGGCAGTGAAGAGACTGAGTCATCAACTCTTGAGTCTGAGGAAGATCCTCTAAATAACTCAAAAGAGCACAGATGGTTACCATCTGTGAGCAATACCATATGCACTAACTGTTAAGGAGTTATGCTATCTTGGGCCAACCTCATGGCCTACTGGTTAAGGATGCAGGATCCCACATAAGGAAACATATGGTTTAAGTCTAAGACCCAGAAGTTTGAAAACACATACACAGGGGCATGTGTGTTTATACCCAGGATCCCAACAGGATGGAGGAATGTAGATGAGATTTAGGCATGACAGTGCCCCACTGGGGGCATATTTTATTCTTCTTCCTCCCTCTCCTTTCCTGTTTGTTAAGCATATGTGCCCTCTGGCAAAATTTAAAAAATAAAAGAATTATTGAGACAATTTATTCTAATACCTCAAAGCTATGGATACTTTATTTCAGGTTAATAAAGAATTAGTTACATATTTAATTGCTTTTTCTTCTCATGTTTTAAGATATTATCCAACAACTTTTTCCCATACCAAAGTCCTGAAGCATTTCTCCTATGTTTTTTTCTTCCTGATAGCTTCATAGATTTTGGTTTTATGCTAAAGTCTTCAATCTATTTTAAATTGATTATTGTACATGGTAAGAGACAAGAGGCTAGATTCATTTACTCAGCTTTCCAAACACCATTTATTAAAGAGACTGAATTTATGCTGTGTATTCTATTGCCATCTTTATCAAAACTAAGTTGATATATATATAATATATATATATATATTTATGCACCTATATATCTATGTATATAAATGTGTGTGTGTGTGTGTGTGTGTGTGTGTGTGTGTGTGTGTCTGTATATATAAAATCTGGATCCAAAATTTGGATCTTTTATTCTATTCTATTGGCTATGCTCCTGTTTTTATGCCAATACCATGTTGCTTTGAGTACTATAGCTTTGTAGTATATTGTGAAGTCAGCTAGTGTGATGCTTTAACCTTTGTTCTTTTTAATCAGGATTAGCTATTTAGGATATTTAAGATTTCTTTCTTTCTCTCTTCCTTCCTTTCTCTCTCTCTCTCTTTCTCTCTCTCTCTCTCTCTCTCTCTCTCTCTCTTTCGCCTTCCTTGCTTCTTTCCTTCCTCCATTCCTTCCTTCCTTCCTTTCTCTTTTCTTTCCTTCTCTTTCTTTTTATTCATTCTTTCTTTCTTTCTTCTTTCTTCATTTCTTCTTTCTTGCTATAGGGTGCATTTGTTTGCCAGAGAGGGACTAGAGAGAAAGTGAAACTACTCCCCAGTGGAGATGGTCATGCCACAGATCCTTCTACTGGATTCTTCTTCTTGAATTCTGAACATACACCCACACACACCTGGCTTGATTTGCAAACCACTCAGTCTGGGACTTGAACCATGGAGTTGACATGTGAGGTCCAGTGCCTTAATCTTGACACCACCTGCTGGTCTTATTCAGGTTCTTTTTTAGGATCTATACAAATTTTAAGATTTTCTTTTTCTAGTTCTATGAGATATGTCATTGGTAATTTGATAAGATTGCATTGAATCTGTAGATCACTTTAGGTCAGTGTGGATATTTTAATAATAATAGTACTCTTGCTCCATCAATGTAAGATGTCTTTTTTTCTTAAATTTTTTTCATCAGTTTTTATAGTAGAAATTGTTCACATCTTTGGTTAATGTATTATCAGGTAATTAATTTAATTTAATTTTTTAACTTTAATTTTTTGAGAGGTTTTTGCTATAGGGTGCGTGCGTTCACCAGAGAGACAGAGACAGAGAGACAGAAAGCGAGAAATCACCCCCTAGGGGGTATGGCCACGACACAATCCCTTCTCCTCCATTCTCCTCTCAAGATCTTGGGCATGCACGCACACGCGCCGGGCGTGAGTTTAAGCCACCGGGTCCGGGACTTTAACCGTGGTCGACCACATGGGAGTCCAGAGACATAGACATTACACTAACTTCTGGTCCCAATATTATTTTATTTTTGTACCTATTGTAAATTGAATTGCTTTTTTGAATTCAGCTCATACTTGTATTCTGATCTTCAAGGGACACATCTCTTATTTGTATAGTTAATAGACTTGAAACGCTAAAAAGAGTTTATATTTATATATATACTTATACAAATATGCTTATGTATGAATAAATAATACATATGTATATAGACACACACACATATTTGTATGTAATGTTTCTTAACATACAATTAATATGTGGCCAGATTGTGGTACTGCGGTGAACCTGTGAGCTTGAATCATATAGAAAAGTTCCAGAGACATCCTTGAGTATGCCAGGCATGTGCATACCCATGGTCTGAGGCCAGATGAAGCACAATTGGAGGATTATACTAAAAGAATTTAAGATAAGATGTATAACATAACGACATACATTTGATGATCAAGAATGATAACTGCATTTTTCTTTTTTTAACTTGCCAGAAGGCACATGCATTCACTGGAGAGAGACAGAGACAGAGAAAAAGAAAGTGAGAGAGAAAAAGCAAGAGGCATTATACCTTCTCCACCCCCTTGAAGCATAGTCATGTGACAATCCCTTCTCCTTCAGTTCTCTCTCCTTTTGGAGATTTTGGGCATGAAGGCACGTCCATCCAACATGTTTATCAAGCTGCCACGTCTAGAACTGTAACCGTGTGGTTGGCCATGTCAGATCCAGCTGCCTTAGCAACTTGCCTTAATCACCAGGCTGACCAATATTGTTAATTATTACCACTGAATTTCAATCCACTTAAGTCAAAATTCTGGAGGAAAGAAAAGAAATAATATTTGTGATTTGAAGCTTTTTTTTTTTTTTTGAGAGATTTTTGCTATATGGAGTGTGCGCTTGCCAGAAAGTCAGGGAGAGACAGAGAGACAGAAAGTGAGAAATCACCCCCCGGGGGGATGGCCACACTGCAATCCCTTCTCCTCCATTCTCCTCTTGGGATCTTGGGCACACATGCATATGTGCCCAGCGTGAGTTTAAGCCATCAGGTCCAGGACTCGAACTGTGGTTGACTACGTGGGAGTCCAGCGACATAGCCATTACACTAACTGTTGGTCCTGTGATTTGAAGCTTTTAGAATAATTTTTTAGATGCTAAAAAACTTTACTTGTATATTTGAAAGATTTCATAAACATTTTGACGAAAAAGATTTGCTCCTATTGATTAATAAAATATTTTGGTGAGTGAATTAGTCATTAACCGCTGAACTATATACTATAGTTTCAAGAAATAACCAAGTAGAGCATGGTCCTGGCCTCAAAGAGATTATATTTTAACTTTTTAGAAAAATAGCTAATAATTTAAAGCATGAATAATTCTTGTATCTGTATTTAATTTTCCTGGTATAGCACTCCCTTGAGAACTTCTTGGAGATCTGGTCTGGTGTTGGTAAATTCTTTCAGATTTTGTTTATCTGAGAATATTCTTGTCTTTTCTTCCCATATGAAGGTTGAGTTAACTAAGGGAAGTATCTTTTGGACTTTTTTGAATTAATAGAAACCAAACAAGAAGTAACTTCCACTGTTATACCTTACAAAGTTTTCCACTATTATTTCCTCTTTATTTTATCCCACTAGAATTAAGATATGCATCTAGGCTAATTAAAAACTAGTAATTCGGTTACCTTTTAATGTAAGGTAAATAAAGATTAAAGCGGGAACCAGCAGTTAGCGTAATGACTATGTCACTGGACTCCCACGTAGTCGACCGTGGTTCACGTCCCAGACCTGGTGGCTTAAAACTCACGCCGGGTGCGTGTGCGTGCGTGCCCAAGATCCCGAGAGGAGAATGGAGGAGAAGGGATTGCAGCGTGACCATCCCCCCTGGGGGTGATTTCTTGCTTTCTGTCTCTATGTCTCTCTCTGTCTGTCTGGTGAGCGCACGCGCCCTATAGCGAAAACCTCTCAAAAATAAATAAATAAATAAATAAAGATTAAAGGGAAGATGTCAATATTATATCAACACTTTTCACCATAATGGGGCTGAGCATTGAACATTCAAGAGAAGTTCATTAAGATGCTACCCATTAGAATGGTTGTATATCCTGGTTGTATGAGTAATAGAATTTTGCTTAATGTAGTTAAATGCGTAAGAAGATTTATTGGATAGTTCCGCCAAAGAAAAGAGTTATTAGTTATTGGATTTTAAGGAAATATTTCATGGTGTTCTGTTGATTTATTGAAATATGTTAAAACACTTTGAATGATATTAATCCTACCTCTTTATTTGGAGCCAACAATGACATGTAGAAATAAACTAAATGACCTGAATTCTCAACATATTTTGCAAAGACAATATATTCTCAATTTGAAGTACTATGTTGAGGCATCTTGACATTAAATACTAACCTCAGAAGCCATGCAACAGTTTCTGAGTCTCTTCATTGCATTTTTCATCTCTCTATTTCTCAGGCTATAGATGGCGGGATTCAGGAGAGGTGTAATAACAGAGTAGAACACAGCAAGAAACTTGTCCACCCAAGTAACGCTCAGTGGCCACACGTAGATGAAGATGCAGGGCCCAAAGAAGAGCACCACTACAGTGATGTGGGCAGTGCAGGTGGAGAGAGCCTTAGACACATCAGTTTTAGAGTGTTGGCGGACAGTGAAAAGAATGTATGTGTAGGATATCAGTAACAGAATAAAGGAGGTCATGGTCAGAACCCCACTGTCACCATTCATTAATACTCCCAAGGCAGAGGAATCCATGCAGGCAAGCTCTATGACCAGAGGAATATCACAGAAGAAGCTGTCTATTTCTTTTGTACCACAGAATGGCAGCTGTATGATCACAACTATTTGACTCAAAGCATGCACAAAGCCAGTGATCCAGTAACTCACCACCAGTGCAATGCACTTTTTCAGACTCATAATTGTAGAGTACTGGAGTGGTTTGCAGATGGCCACATACCGGTCATAGGCCATTACCAGAAGTAGCACCATCTCACCACCTCCAAAAAAAATGCACAAAGAAGACTTGGCACATGCAGCCTCCAAAGGAAATAGTCTTATTCTCTCTGAGAAAGTCTGTGATCATCTTAGGAGTTGTAACTGAGGAAATCCACATGTCCACAAAGGACAGGTTGGCCAAGAAGAAGTACATGGGGGAATGGAGATGGTGATCAATGATGATTAAGGTCACAATGAGAGCATTTCCAAATACAATAATCAGGTAAAGCATAGAAAATATGAGGAAGAGTAAGAGCTGTATATTCCAAGAGTGGCAGAGACCCAGAAGCACGAATTCTTTCACTACAGACTGATTTCCTGCATCCATTTTACCTCATGTGTCTGCTAAAATAACCTAGAGAGAAGTATAGATTTTCAGATAGTAGACTGAAAAAGGAAAATTAACATTTAGAATTTGGTGTTCATCTTGACATCTAGAATATACATTTGAGTTGCAAAATTGGCCAAACACACATGGTGCTATGCCCCAAAGAGTCTAAGATTGGCTGTTCAAAAAGCAGAGCCTGAGACGAGGGTCGCTATGTAAACGATTTGTTGAGCAGGTTCCCTAAAAAAACAAAAAAAGCAGAACTGTAAGGGGAACGGTTAAAAACTGATTATATTGCCATTTGGAAACTAGCTTTGGTCTACTAGTCCAGTGAAGAGGATCTGACTGGGATACCACAACTGTTACACTAAATAGCTAAAATGTAACTCATATACTTAGGAAGATGATGGTGAAGTGATAGTGATATACAGTACCAGTAACATGATACAAAATTACAGAATCTCTGTATCTCTTCTACAGAAGATCATTAACCTATATTTTTTTTAGTTTAGTACTCGATCTGTTAGGAAATGCTCATAGAGATATATTTCATTGAAGTTTGTCTAAGAAATGGGAGTACATGGGAGTCCACTGACTATGCTATCTGCTGGTCCCTCCCTTCTCCCTTTATTATTTATTTCTAAGCAAATTAAAGTTTCACTTTAATCTTTTGTCTTCTTTTTTTCTTTGAAATCCCCAGGGAGGTACCAGGACAGCAAGTGGACACTGAAAATAATGACTACATCTTGAGCCCGAGTTGCTCCTGCCTTTATTATGAGAACTCAGAGCATGGGTTACTAATGAAAAGAAATTTTCCTAGAGAAATTAGATAAAGTACATGTTTCTTGTGGGAAAGGAGACATGATAATTTCTCAAATTACCAATAAACATTTTCCATAATAGATTTACCTAATATCTAAAGATAATATCCTGATATATTTATATCCCCTAAGAAACAATCTAGCATGCATTGGAAACTTAATTTTTTATCCTGAGAAAACTTTCTAGGAGAAGTTTTCAATAACTGGTTTTGGTGCTTGTTGGCATAAGTTACAGAGGAGAAAAGCAATAGAAATAGCAGAAGCTCAACCCCATGTGAGAAGGAATATTGTTAAAGATGAACATGGATTTGCCTGAGGAACAATTTACCAATAAAAATTTATACTGCTTCATAAATTACTTTAAAATTATTAATATTTCATAATTTATGTGGAGTAATTGTTACTTTATGAACATTAGTCCCATAATTAGGAGAATGGATATAGGCTTTTTTTCAATTTGCCAGAGGTCACATACACTCACCAGAGAGAGATACAGAGACAAAGCACCCTCCAATGATGTGTGATCACACCACAATTCCCTCTCCTCCATGTATCCATCTTGTCAGGATTCTATCATGCACACGTGTGCGAACACATAACATGTTTTTCAAGACATCAGATTAAGATTCAAATTACACCATTGATGGACTAAAGCGCCTTCAACCTGTAAACCATAGGAATTTATAATTAGTCAGACCCGATCTGAAATTTCACTGTTTTACTTTAAGATCTTGTGACCTTGAACTGTTTACATCTTCTCCTAAGTGTATAAAAAAGGACACAATCTAATATAGGTGTTGTTGTGAACATGAATCAGAAAATAGATGAAAAGTTCTCAAACTAAAAAATGTTACCTATTTCACCACTCTAATCCTTGTGATTAGTGTTAGTGGAGTACACTTTCCAAAGCTGATTGTAAAAAGATTGTAAAAATTTCAATGTACATCTCAGAATTTTCTGTAACAAAAGTATGTATAGTTATCTTTATTTAAAATACCTACTACTTATTTTTTTTTTTATTACCAACGCTTAGTAACCCTATAGGATGTACAAATAAGACAGGCCTTGTGCTTTTTAGGAATGGAACAACTTTATATCCTTCTCTTTTGCACGTGCACAGAAAGGATTATTTATGTTTCAGAGGACCTCCAAGAGCAGTAGAAGCCAGGCACAGAAATTTGATAGTGCACAATCTCACTCCTAGGTGGAATCGGAAGTGGTGAACTCACAGAGGCGGGAAGTAGAATGGAACTTAGCAGGAACTAGAGTGAGGGTGGGAGATGGGAAAATGGTTAAAGGACACAAAGTTTTATTTACATGGGGAAAATTATTTGATTTCTTGCACAAGAGATTATGTTAATAAAAACATTATATTGTAAAATCAGAGTATAAATTTCAGAAGTGTAGCCAGAAATATTAAGTAAATGTATTGAACATATTAATTGGCTTTATTTAATTATTTCACATATCTGTACTCCATAAATAAATATGATTATTGTCAATTAAAAATAAACTATAGCAACATATTTTCTCACTTTTAATTTCTTCCATAGACTCTTTTCTATAATAATAATCTTAAGACTTCGTGAGTTTCTTGATATTCACATTTTTTAGAGGGAGAATCCTATTCTTAGAGAGTAGAATGGATTGTCCGAGGCTTAGTCTTGCTGAGGTACACAGCGAGAATTCCCAAGTTTTTCTGAGTAGCTCTTTCTGCCTTCCTTTTTCCCTGAGCTTCTGAGTTGTAGTCCTATTTCTGTAGTAATCTCACTTCTCACAGGGTACGTACCCCTTTTTGTTTCTCTTTGCTAAAAGTTATCTTAGTATATGGTACTTTCTCTGTTATGAAAAAAATGCAGTTTTATTGAATGGATTGGATCATTGGAGAAGGATAGCTGGAGGCTGCTTATTTCTACTAAACATCAAAGAACTGTGATCTCCCAAGATCTGAGAGCAACTCTGAGGTGACACATTAGGGTGCTATGTGCACTATTGTTACAGAAACCATAGCAATTCCAGTAGGCATGGAGAGGAGAAACCTGTTTTCTCTCTAATAAAAATGTTACAAACTGAACAAGCCTTTCTCAGCTCCAAGCATAGTAAGCATACATGAAACAAACGCAGAGAAATATTTTAAGAAATATCTTGAAAAGGAGAGTCCGAGATAAGGGATGACTTACTAAACACAAATTTTCTAAAGGATCAGACTCTCTTTTAGTCTTCTCTTCTGATGTGTGCTTGAAATGACACCATTTGGTGGAGACTGTATCATGGAAAGTGCTTTCCCTTCATTTGACATATATTGACTATCTGAAATAGTCCCTTGGGTAAAATTCCCCTACTGTATGTTCTGGGCAGAATAAGGATTATGTTCATTAATTTTTTTACCTTGGAGACCTACTAGAGACTTTTATGCTACGGGTAATGTCAACTTTTGCATATAATGGAAACAGAACAGAGAAAGAAATTTTCTACAAGAGAAGCATTAAAAATTAGTGAATTAAAATTATTTCTATTCTGCAAGTTTGATTTGTAACTTGATTTATTATAATTAGACTCATTTAAAGTTTTAATTTCCATTTCAAGAGAAATCATATACTGAACAGTGACATACATGACTGACAACTCAAAATCCTTATATGTATGGAGTGCCCTATACTTGTCAAGGTTGTTGAAACAGGTGAATAACTTCAGTGAATTGACTGATCTGTTTTCATATGATCTGTGATTAACTGAGGTTCTGACAGGTATGTACTAGGTATCCTATTATTATTTTTTTATTTTTTGGAGAGGTTTTTGCTATAGGGTGCGTGTGCTCGCCAGAAAGACAGAGAGAGACAGAGAGATAGAAATTGTGAAATCACCCCCCAGAGGGGATGGCCACACCGCAATCTCTTCTCCTCCATTCTCCTGTCAGGATTGTGGACACGCACGACACATGCCCAGTGTGAGTTTAAGCCACTGAGTCCGGGACTCAAACTGCGGTTGGCTATGTGGGAGTTCAGCAACATAGCCATTATGCTAACTGCTGGTCCCGGTATCCAATTACCAAGATATTTTCAGATTAAAAAAAAAGACATTGATGCTAGTTTACCACACATTCATTTTGACCTCTGAAATTTTACAATTTTATTGTGGTAGGATAAATATATAATAAACTGCCCATATTTAAAGTACACTATTTGATCAGTGTGGACACACGTATATGATCATGAAATATCATGATCAAGAAGTGAACATATGCCCCGAAAGTTCCCTTATCCCTTAATTATCACTGTATTCAGTCCCTCCGCAGACAGCCACTAATTTATGTTCCATTAAAATTCAATAGTTTACTTTTCTAGGATTTTCTATAAATGGAATCATGGGTTAGGTACTTTCGGGGGTGGAGAAGAGAAGGTTGGTTTCTTTGACTCATTATACTTATTTTGATATTTATTATATTGATTTGTGTAGCAGTAGAACATTGTTCTATTGCTAAGTATTGTTCCATTATAAGTACATCTCAGAATTTGGTTATTGATTCATCAGCTGAGACTTGTGTTGTTTCCAGCTTTTGTATGACAAATAAAGCTGCTATGCACATTTGTGCACACATTTCCATGTGACTTGAATACATAAATAATTAATTGAAACTTGTTTTATGGCTGCAAATATGGCTGAACTTAAATACTCTGTGCACTTCCTAATGAAGGGGAATTCTGATATGTTTGGTCAAAGTGTTCTGAAAATGTTGATTTGAGTCTACTATACTCTGAAGAATGTTTGTCTACTATCAATTATTGATGAGGGATAATAAAGCCTTTCATTACAATTTTTGTGTGTGTTGAATTCTCATTGTTCTATCAGTTTTTATTTTGTTTCACACATTTTAAAGTTCTATTGGGTTGTTGGGAATGTCATGATATATATTGCACAGGAAAACAGAAGCACATGTTATGGCTTTCTGGACAGCCTAATACTTCAGGTACACCCATAATTAAAATAGTTATCCAAAATATTGGCCTTTCTTTATAGAATATATATTCTCTATCTCTGGTAATAATAGTCTTTGCTCTTAAACATACTTTGCAGGTTATTAAAATAGTCACTGAGGTTTTCTTTTGACATATATACATTTATATACACACATACCCATACATGTGTATGTAAATATATATATATATGTGTACACACACACATATATATATTTCTCTCTCCCTCTCACACACACACATTTACATCCTTTTTGTTTGTTTTTATTAGAGAGATCACCGTTATCCCATTGTGTGCCTTTGACACTTTGCTAAAAGTAAATTTACCACAAACGCATGGAAATATTTCTTGGCTCCATGTTCTGTTCCACTGGTTTATGTGCTTGTTCATATACTATTGCCATGCTGCTTTGATTACTATTGCTTCATAGCAGATTTTGAGGTCAGGTAGTGCGGTACCTTCGATTTTGTTCTATTTGTTCAAAATTACTTTGGCTTTTCAGCATCTTCTGTGGTTTCACATAAGTTTTAAGATTTTAAATAGTTCCTGTGAAAAATGTCATTGGAATTGTGATCAAGATTGCATTGACTCTGTTGATATCTTTGGATAATAGAGATACATTAGAGATTTTTCTTTCAAGGTTTTTGCCACAGGGCATGTGCATGTGCCAGAAAGACAGAAAGACAGTGAAAGGAAAGGTGAGAAATCATCTCCCCTGGAGAGATGGCCACAACACAACCCTTCATTTTTCTCTAGGGATTTTGGGCATGCCTCCCATAGGCATAGTGTGAGTTTCAAGCTGCTGGATTTGGAACTTGAACATGACTGACCATATGACAGTCCGATGACTTAACCACTACGCCACTCACTGTCCCCTTTAGTAATATTCTTACAGTTCATGAACATAAGATATATTTTCATTTATTTGTGTCTTGCTTAACTTTTGTAGTTTTTTTTTTTTTTTTTTTTTTTTTTTTTTTTTTGAGAAGTTTTCGCTATAGGGCGTGTGCGCTCGCCAGACAGACAGAGAGACATAGAGACAGAAAGCGAGAAATCACCCCCCAGAGGGGATGGTCACGCCGCAATCCCTTCTCCTCCATTCTCCTCTCGGGATCTTGGGCACGCACGCACACGCGCCCGGCGTGAGTTTTAAGCCACCGGGTCCGGGACGTGAACCGCGGTCGACTACGTGGGAGTCCAGCGACATAGCCATTACGCTAACTGTTGGTTCCCAACTTTTGTAGTTTTCATTGTAAAGATCTTTCACCTCATTGTTTAAATTTATTTATAAATATTTTATTATATCTATAAAATATCACATTATTATTTATATTATTAATACTAAAGTTTATTTATTTTCCAGATGGGGGTTACCCTCCACAGAGTGTTAACACTGTGATCTTCCCTGAATGACATTAACCAGTCAGGAACACAGGCATATGCGTGAGCACACCTGGCATATTCAGAAAGACCCAGGATGTAAACCTAGAGTTTTCCATATGGCTCCAGTATGCTGCTTATGCCACCATGGTTTGCCAGCATTTTAATTTTTGTAGGTATAATAATATTTTTAAAAGTTCTCTTTTGTTTTGATTACTATTAGAGTATAGAAATGCTATTGATTTTATATCTTACAACTTTACTGAATTTGTTTTTTTTTTTTTTTTTTTTTTTTTTTTTTTTTGTTCTTTTTTTTTTGAGAGTTTTTTTTGCTATAGGGCACGTGTGCTTGCCAGAAAGACAGAGAGAGACAGAAAGTGAGAAATCACCCCACCCCCCCACCCCCAGAGGGGATGACAACGCTGCAATCCCTTCTCCTCCATTCTCCTCTGTGGATCTTGGTAACACATGCACATGTGCCCGGCATGAGTTTAAGCCACAGGGTCTGGGACTCAATCGCGGTCAACTACATGGGAGCGAACGATGTAGCCATTACGCCATCTGCTGGTTCTCTATTCAATTTGTTTATTAGTGTTACCAATTTTCTGATGGAGTTTTTAAGGTTTTTTATATACCTAAGATCATGTCTTCTGAAAATAGAAACAAGTCGACTTCTTTCTTTCCATTATGGGGGCCTTTTATTCCTTTTTTCCTCTCTCACTATCTATCTAGAAATTCCAGTCCTATGTTGAACAGACGTGGCTAGACTGGGCATCCTAGTTTTAGTCTCAATCTGAGAGGAAAAGCTTTCAATTTATCACCATTGACTGCATTGTTAGTTGTGGACTTGTCACATACAATATGTGACCTTATTTTATTGGGCTACTTTCTCTCTTTCACTAATTTGTGAGATTTTTGAATGTGTTTTTCTGCATCTATTGAGATGATTATATGACCTTTGTACTTTATTCTATTAATGTGATGTTTTCCATTAGTAGATTTGGATATGTTGAACCATCCTTGCATGCCTGAAATAAATACTATTTGATCATGGTGAATTATCTTTTTTTTTTGGGGGGGGAGGAGTTTTTGATATTGGGTGCGTGTGCTTGCCAGCCAGACAGAGAGAAACAGAGAGACAGAAAGCGAGAAATCACCCCCTGGGGGGATGGCCATGCTGCAATCCCTTCTCCTCCCTTCTCCTCTTGGGACCTTGGGCACACACGCACATGCGCCCGGCATGAGTTTTAAACCACCGGGTCTGGGACTCAAACCACAGTTGACTACAAGGGAGTCCAACGACATAGCCATTACACTAACTACTGGTCCCAGTGAGTAATTATCTTAATGTGTTTGTTATTAAATTAGGACTTTTTCTCTAGTGGTACACTTAAATTCCTTTTCATCTTTTGTATATATATAAGGGGACTTCAATCGTTTTTCACAAATGGCATTAACATGTGAGTTTATTTTGGTGCGAAATTTTGAAATCTATGGCTAAAATTTTCAAAACATGTATTTTTCCATCAACTTTTTGAAGACCCCTTGTACTATAGTTTTTTTCTTTGTAGTTATTATGAGGCTTACATAGTACATTTTATAAAAGAAAATAACCAATATCCTCAATATGATTACCCACATACTGCATGCATGCTGTGAATATCAAATTGTACAAAGATGTATAGCAACTAAATGTGAATAAAAAATTATAAAAAATAAAAACAAAATAAAATATGACAAAAATGAACTTTTTAACAAATAAATATTTAAAGTTGATGCAGTAAAGAAAAAAAAATTACATTTCTTCCCTTTAGTTTATATTTTTGATGGCATAATTTACATCTTTTTATATCATTTCTCTCCTAAGTCATTCCTGGGTCATTTTTATGATTTCAACTTCTATGTTAAATTTTTCATTTTGTTTGTTCATTTTTTCCCTGATTTCGTTGTAATCTTTCTCTATATGTTCTTGGAGTTTACTGAGCTTACTTAAAACAATTATTGTAAATTTTTTGGCTGGAAGTTGTAGATCTCCATTTCTTTGGGTCAGCTACTTGGAAATTAGGCTTTTTCAGTGGTAATATATCTCTCTGGTTTTTCATATTTCTTGTCTCACATAGATATTTCACATTTGTTGAAGCAGTCACTTCTTCCAGAATTTGCAGGCTGATTTCTATCAGCAAAAACCTCCCCTCATACGGGGATGTGAGGGTGCTGTCTGGTTGTGCAGCTGTTCTGACTCTCTTGAAGGTATGGCAATGCAATCTCTGAAACTCTTTTAGTTGAGATTTACATTGATTGCAGGGGCCCTCAGAGGCCACTAGTGTGGATTTCTAAAGTGATTACTAGGTTGTTGGGATATTTGGTCGTGATAGCTGCTAAACTCCTCCAATAACATTTTTTCCACATCAGATATAGAAGTTGAGGGGATCCCTTTTGGCACTGGGTCTGGCTTGAGGGACTGCTAATGCTAATGATGGTCTGAGTGTCTGATGAGTCGAGTTGTGTTCTTGGGGAAACCATGGAGTGATTCGGGCATGTTTGGAGATCCAAGAGATATGTGGTCTAGGGTAGTAAAAGCAATGGTGACCAAAGCACAAACACTCTATTTCTTTTTCTTTTTCTTTTTCTTTTCTTTTTTTTTTTTGGAGAATTTTTTTGCTATAGGGCACATGCGCTTGCCAGAAAGACAGAGAGACAGAAAGTGAGAAATCACCCCCCAGTGGTGATGGCCATGCTGCAATCCTTTCTCCTCCTTTCTCCTCTCAGGATCTTTGGCACGCATGCACATGCGCCTGGCATGAGTTTAAGCCACTGGGTCCAGGACTCGAACAGTGGACGACTACAAGGGAGTCCAGTGACATAGCCATTACACTAACTGCTGGTCCCAGCACAGGCACTCTTGAAGTTCAATTAGTGATGGTATGCAAAGTACAGGTGCTTTAGAACTAGCCAGGGTAACAGGAACAGGAAAAATTTGAGTATGTGAGAGCCACAGTAGTTCTGAAATAGAGGCAGGGACTAGCTCTCTATGTTGTCTGAGTTGATGCCCAGTCTACGTGCACACTGAGAAAGATCTTGATGATTTTTTGTATGTGGTGAGAGATAAGGGGCTAATTTTATTTATTCAATTTTACAAGCACCCTTATTATAAAGACTGAATTTACTCTGTTTATGCAATTGATATTGTTGTCAAAAATCAGCTGGAGATACAGATTTATTTATAATTTCTGGATCCTCTCTCCCATTGCATTGCACTATGGACCTGTTTGTATGCCAGTATGGTGCTGTTTGGGGTACTATAGCTTTGTAGCATAGTGTGAAGTCAGCTAGTGTGATGCTTGCACCTTTTTTCCTTCATTTCATGATTGGTTTGGCTACTCAGAATCTTTTTTTTTCTTCCTTCGCTTTCTTCTTTTTTTCCTTTCTTTCTTTCTTTCTTTCTTTCTTTCTTTCTTTCTTTCTTTCTTTCTTTCTTCTTTCTTTCTTTCTCTCTCTCTCTCTCTCTCTCTCTCTCTTTCTTTTTCTTCTCTCTTTCTTTCTTTCTTTCTTTCTTTCTTTCTTTCTTTCTTTCTTTCTTTCTTTCTTTGTCTTCTTTCTTTCTTTCTCTTTCTTTCTCTCTATCTCTTCCTTTCTTCTTTCTTTCTTTCTTCTTTCTTTCTTTCTTTCTTTCTTTCTTTCTTTCTTTCTTTTCTTTCTTCTTCCTTTCTCTTTCTTTCTTTCTCTCTTTCGTTTCTTTTTCTTTTAGTATAGGGCATGTGTGCTTGCCAGACAGAGACAGAGAAGAGAGAGAAATTAAAAAATAAACCTCCCTCCCAAGGGGATGATCATGCCATAATCCTTTCTCTTTGACTCTCCACTTGGGATTTTGGGCATCTACACACACATGTGCCTGACATGATTTTCAAGCTGCCAGGTCAGGGACTAGAGTTCTGAAGTGGAAATGTGAGATCCAGTGTTCCAGGCCATCTGTTGGCCCTGTTCAAAGTCATCTGAGGTTCTATATACATTTTAAGATTTTTTTTTAATTTTGTGAAATATATCATTGGTAATTTAATAAGATTGCATTGAGTCTATAGATCACTTTAGGTAAGTGTGGATATTTTAATAATATTAGTTCTTTTGATCCATCAGTATAGGATGCCTTTTTTGTTTGCTTTGTAAATTACTTTCATTAGTACTTAATAATTCTTATAGTAGGAATTTTTAACATCTTTGGTTAAATGTATTTTCAGGCAATTTATTTCATTTTATTTTTGTAACTATTGTAAATTGGACTGCTTTCTTGATTTCTTCTTCAGCTTATACTTATATTCTGAACTTGAAGGAACATTTCTTATTTGTAAAATTAGCAGAATTAAATACTAAAAAGTAGTTTGCATTAATATATGTGAATACAAATGCTCATAGTATGTTTATGCATAAATAAATTGCATATGTGTAATTATACACACATATACATGTGTATAATGTTTCTTAAGATACAATTTACATGCAGTCAGATTGTGGTGTAGTGGTGAAATATGATGCTCTGAGAGCCTTCCTATGTAGAAAGATTTCAGGTTTGTGTCTAGGGACATCTCTGAGTATTTCTGGCATGTGTATGCCAATATCCAAGGCCAGATGAAGCACAATTTGGGGACTATTATAAAAGAATTTAAGATAATACTCATAACAAAATAGCATATTTTAGATGGTCAAGAATAATAACTGCATTTTTCTTTCTTTAATTAGCCAGAAGGCATATGCACTCACTAGAGAGAGACAGAGACATAGAAAGAGAGAGTGAGAGAAAAGCAAGAATGGGTATACCCTCCTTACTTCCTTCTCCTTTATTTCTCTCTCTTTTTGGGATTTCGGAAATGCACACACGTACATCCAGCACGTTTATCAAGGTGCCAAGTCTAGAACTGCAACAATGCACTTGGTCATGTGGGATCCAACTGCTTTAGCCACCTGCCTTAACCATGAGACTGGCTGGGAGTTGGATTTTTATAACTGGTCATTTATTGCATGTGTTCCCATATGAAAAGAAATAAAACTATGTGCCATGTTTTGTTTTAAGATTTTTATTGTTGATCCTTATAACACAATTTCAGTCCACTTAATTCACAATTCTGGAAGAAAGAAAAAAGCAATTACTTGTGATTTGAAGTTTTTAGGACAATTTTTTAGATTCTAAAATGATTTACTTATTTTGGTACCACCCAGGTGATTAAGGTGCTGGACTCCAATATGACCGACTGTGGTTCAAGTCCTGGACCTGGTGGCTTGCTTTCTCACTTTCCTTCTCTCTCTCTGTCTTTCTGGTGAACACATATGCCCTATAGTAAAACTAAATAAATCCAAAAAACAGAAAAAAACCCAAAACACCTAATAATAAATAAAATTAAATAATTAAAAATAGAATTTTCTTAAATATACTATGACAAATAACTGTTATAGGCATTTTGATTAGAAATTTTGCTTTCTTTAATGTTTTTTCTTTTCTTTTCTTTTCTCTTCTTTTCTTTTCTTTTCTTTTCTTTTTTCAGTGAGGTTTTTGCTATAGGGAGCATGTCCTTGCTAGAGACACAGAGAGAGAAACAGAGAGACATAAAGCAAGAAATCACCCCCACTAGGGAAGATAGCCACACTCCAATCCTTTCTCCTTCATTCTTCTCTCAGGATTTGGGGTATGCGCACACCCTGGCCCAGAATGAATTTCAAGCCATGGGGTCTGGAACTCTAACTGCGGTAGAAATGTAGGAGTCCAGTGCCTAACCACTGTGCGGCCTGCTGATCCATGCTTCTATTGACTTAGGAAGTATTTTAGTGAGTGAATTAGTCATTAACAACTGTATTATATAATGTAGTTTCAAGAAAAACCAGATGGGGCATGTTCCCTGCCTCAAAAACATTATTTTTTGAATTTTTTTACAAAAATGGCTAATAATTAAAAGCATAAATAATACTTGAGGCTGAGGTAACTAAGCAAAGTATCAATCAGATTTCTTACTTTTTACTTAGAGAAACAAATAAAGAATAACTTCCACTATTGTACCTTATGTAGTTTATCACTTTTATTTTCTCCACTTCATTTTTTCCCTATATTTATCCCACTAGTATTAAAGTATGAGTCTAGGTAAATTAAAAATAGTAATTCAGTTGCCTTTTGATGTAAGGTAAGTGAAGGTCAGAGGGTACTTGTAAATATTAAAGAAACACTTCTTTTTCCCAATGTGGTTGAGCATTGAACATCCCAAAGAAGTTCATTAATATGCACCCATCAGAATGATGTACACCATTCTTGAATGGGTAACATAATATTTTAATGTAATTAAATACATAAGAAGATTTATTGGATAATTCCTTCACAGAGAAGAACTATTAATTTTTGGATTATTGGGAAACATTTCTGGATTCTCTGCTGGTTTATTAAGATATGTTAAAACTCTTGAATGATATAAATCCTATTTCTATATCTAGAGTCAGCAATAACATGTAGATATAAACTTTATGACCTGAATTCTCAAACTATTTTATATGGACAATAGATTTGCAATCTGAAACACTCATATTGAGGTTTCCTGCTGTTAAAATCTAACCTTGGGATACAAGGTAGTTTCTAAATCTCTTCAATGAATTTTTCATCTCTTTATTTCTTAGGCTATAGATGGTTGGATTCAAGAGAGGTGTAATAACAGAGTAGAACACAGCAAGAAACTTGTCCACGCAAGTAATGCTCAGTGGCCACACGTAGATGAATATGCAGGGCCCAAAGAAGAGCACCACTACAGTGATGTGGGCAGTGCAGGTGGAGAGAGCCTTAGATGCAGCAGTGTTAGAGTGTTGGCAGACAGTGAGAAGAATGTATGTGTAGGATATCAACAACAGAATGAAGCAAGTCATGGCTAGAACCCACTGTCACCATTCATTAATATTCCCAAGGCAGAGGAATCCATGCAGGCAAGTTGTATTACCAGAGGTATATCACAGAAGAAGCTATCTATTTCCCTGGGACCACAGAAAGGCAGCTGTATAATCACAACCATTTGACTCAAGGCATGCACAAAGCCAATGATCCAATAAGTCACCACCAGTGCAATGCACCTTTTCAGGCTCATAATGGTAGAGTAGTGAAGTGGTTTGCAGATGGCCATGTACTGGTCATAGGCCATTACCACAAGTAGAACCATCTCACCACCTCCAACAAAATGCACAAACAGGATTTGGCACATGCAGCCTCCAAAGGAAATAGTCTTGTTCTCTCTGAGAAAGTCTGTGATCATCTTAGGAGTGGTGACTGAGGAAAGCCACAGGTCCACAAAGGACAGGTTGGCTAAGAGGAAGTACATGGGGGAATGGAGATGGTGATCAATGATGATTAAGGTCACAATGAGAGCATTTCCAAATACAATGATCAGGTAAAGCATTAAAAATACCAGGAAGAGAAAGTGCTGTATATTCCAAGAGTGGCAAAGTCCCAGAAGCACAAATTCTTTCACTACAGACTGATTTCCTTTATCCATTTTATCTCATATGTCCGCTAAAATAACCTAGAAAGAAGTGTAGATTTTCAGTTAGTGGAATGAGAAAGGGCACTTAATGTTTAGAGTTTGTGTTCACCTTGACATCTAGCATCTAATCTATATTTGATACTGAAAAATATAATTGCAATGAGAAATCTTGGCCAAAGATATATCATGTTATGCTCCAAAGAGAAGTTAAATGCCTATGACTGGCAGCCTGAGATGGGGATCATTATTCAAATGATTATTGAGAGAGTACCCTCCCAAAATGAGGAATGCGGAACTGTTATGTGAAAGGTTAAAAAAATGACTGTTGTCCATTTGCCTTCCTTCCATCTTCTTATCTTCACTAATTGATATGAACTTCCCTCTTATGACTGCTTTTGCAGTGTCTCAAAGATTAGGGAAATCCATGTCCTCATTGCCAGTGACTTCCATGAATCTTTTGATTATATTCTTTATTTTTTCGGTAGCTGTGAAGTCATTCAGAAGTAGGTAATTTAGTTTCCATCTATTTGTGTACTTTTGAGGATTTTTTCCTGAAATTCATTTCAAATTTAATTACATCATGGTTGGAGAATATGCTGGATATAGTTTCTATGCCATTGAATCTGTAAAGGCTTGCTTTGTGCCCTATCATGTGGTCAGTTTCTGAAAAGGTTCTATGCAGGGGTGAGAAAAAGTATATCTCATGGTTTTGGGGTGGAAGGATTTACAGATGTCTGCTAAGTCTATTTGATCTATGGTATCATTAAGATCCTGTATCTCTTTGCTTATTTTTTGTCTAAATGATCTGTCCAAAGGAGACAGGTGTTGAGGTCCCCAACAATTAGTGTGTTGCAGTCTATCTCTCCTTTTAGATCTAATAGTCTTTCCTTCACATATTTGGGTGCTCCTGAGTTAGGTGCATAATTTATAAGCATTACATCTTCTTGATGGATTAGCCTTTTCACTACTATATAATGCCCTTTGTCTTTTCATACAGTTTTGGTTTTCAAGTCCATTTGTTGGAAATTAGTATCATAATTTCAGTTCTTTTTGGCTCCCATTTGCATGGAATACCCTTTTCCAGCCCTTTACATTTAGTCTATGTAGATCTTTATCCATGAGATGTGTTTCTTGTAGGCAATAGATAGAAGGTTTCTTTTTTGCTTTGTTTGTTTTCCCATTCAGCCCGTCTGTGTCTCTCAATTGGAGAATTTAATCCATTAACATTCAATGTTATTATTGACATTTCTGAATTTGTCCCTACCTTTAAGTTGGCCATTGTCTTGGTTGTCTTTTATTCTTTTATTTCTAGCCATTCATCCTTTAGTTTTCTTTCTGAACAGGACTCTTCAGAATTTCTTGAAGAGCTGCTCTGATGTTGGCAAATTCTTTCAGGTTTTGTTTGTCAGACGGTTTTAATCTTTTACTCCCATATGAAGGATAATCTTGCTGGATATAATAATCTTGCTTGAAATTGTTTCTCTCTTAACACTTTCAATATGCCTTCCCATTCTTTCTTGCTTGCATTGTTTCTGTTGAAAGGTTCAGTGTTAGTCTGATGAGATAACCTTTGTAAGTCACTTGATGTTTCTCTCTTGCCAGTTTTAGTATCTTTTCTTAATCTGTGGTTTTGGCCAGCCTGGTTTAGATATGCCTTGAAGAGCATCTTCTTGGGCTGATTCTATATAGGGTCCTTTGTATTTATTTGGTCTGGATGTTTGAGTGACTTAGAAAGTTTTCTTCCAGGATTTCATGGAACAGATGTTCGATACCCTTATTAGTTTATTTACCTTTAGAGATACCAACTATCAGATGTTTGTATGTTTAATGGAATCTAGCATTTCTCATATATTATCCTCATTATGTTTTGTTATTATTTCTATCTTTTTCGTGTGTGTGTGTTTTCCCCCACTAGGTCTGAGGTTTTGTGGTCTACATATGAGATTCAATCTTCAGCATGGTCTAATCCACTTAAAAATATTTTATTTAACTTTATTTATTTATTTACTTATTTTAATTTGATGAGAGAGAGGAGAGAGAGAGAGAAAAAGAGAGAGAGAGAGAGAGAGAGAGAGAGAGAGAGAGAGAGAGAGAGAGAGAAAGTGAGAAAGCAAACTGCCAAACTGACTGCCAGGTCTGAAACTTGAACCACATTTGAACACATGGGAGTCCAGTGCCATTAAGCACCATGCCACCTGCTGGCCCTCTAATCCACTTTTAATACTTTCAAGAGAGTTTTTGGTTTTCTGTATTATAGACTTCATCTCTAATAGTTCCATTTGATTCTTTTTTATGGTGTCCATTTTTTCTTTCAAATCATGATAGAACTTTCTCATCTCCTGGAGTTAATTGTCTCTTTTCTGTTCCAAATCATGGAGTTTTGTAACTATGATTGTTCTGAATTCTTTCTCTGATATTTCGGTAATGTCTTCTGTTTGTTCAAGAGATGGAGAAGATTTCCCGTGTTCTTTTGATAGAGAAATATTTCCTAGAAGCCTCCATTACCCTTATCCTTAAAACAGAAAAGGACATAAAAAGGAAGGAAAACTATAGACCAATATCTCTGATGAATATAGATGTAAAAATTGTCAACAAGGTACTCAAATCGTATTCAACAACATACGAAAAAAGATTATGCATCATAACCATGTAGACTTTATTCCAGGGATGCAAGACTGGTTCAACATATGCAAAACCATAAATGTAATACACCATATGAACAGAAAGAAAGATATGATCAATTCATTTGCTGCAGAAAAAGCATTTGATCAGATACAACATTCCTTCATGATCAAGAATCTCAGAAAAATTGGCATAGAAAGGTCATTCCTCAACACAATAAAAACTACCTATGAAAACACCATAACTAATAGCATCCTGAATGAGAAAAATGCTAAAAAATCCGGTAAAAGACAAGGATGCCCACTTTCTCCACTCCTTTCAATATAGTGCTAGAAGTCTTTGCCAATGCAATCACAAAAGAGACTAAAATAAAAGATATTCAAATAGAAAAAGAAGAGGTGAAATTATCTGTATTTGCAGATGAGATGATTGTATATATAGAAGACCCAATGGTATCCATGAAAAGATCCTGGAAGTAATAAATGAATACAGGGACCAGCAGTTAGCATAATGGCTATGTCTCTGGACTCCCACGTAGTTGACTGCAGTTCGCATCCCAGACCCGGTGGCTTAAAACTCACACCGGGCGCATGTGCGTGAGTGCCCAAGATCCCGAGGGGAGAATGGAGGAGAAGGGATTGCGGCGTGGCCATCCTCCCTGGGGGATGATTTCTCACTTTCTGTCTCTCTGTCTCTCTCTGTCTGTCTGGTGAGCGCATGCGTCCTATAGCAAAAACCTCTCCAAAAAAAAAAAAAAATGAATGCAGTAAAGTTTCATGGTACAGAATAAACATACAGAAATCTGTAGCAATTCTACATATGAACAGCAGGAATAGTACTGAAGATAGTATTGAAGAAAGTAATTCCATTTATCATAGCCCCAAAAAGTATAAGATTCCTAGGAATAAATCTAACCAAAGAAGTTAAAGACCTCACAAGGAAAACTATGAGAAGCTTAAGAAAGAAACTGAAAATGACACAAAGAAGAGGAAGGACACTCCATGTTCCTGGATTGGAAGAATTGATATAATCAAAATGACAATTTTACCCAAATTAATCTACAATACCAGAGACATTCTTCACACATCTAGAAAAGACAATCATAAAATTTGTCTGGAATCATAAAAGACCTTGTATTGCCAAAGAAATCCTGCTCAAAACAAGTGGAGTGGGCAGTATCTCACTCCCTGACCTGAAAATATAATATAAAGCTGTGATAATCAAAACATCATGGTATTGGCACAAAAATAGACACATGAACCAATGGAACAGAATGGAGACCCCAGAAATAAATGTACAAACATACAACCAACTGATTTTTGACAAAGAGTATCAATCAATTCAATGGGAAAAAAAGAAAACCTCTTCAGCAAATGGTCCTAGAAAAACTGGATATCCACCTGCAGAAATGTGAATCTAAAGCCCTACTCTCACCAATGACAAAAATAAATGCAATCACATTATTTGGCTTACAAAATAATGTGATTGAATGTATAAAAGAAAATGAAATTAAAAAAGAAAAAAAAAGAATAAGCTAAAGATTAACATTTAATGGTATCTAGTTTTTACTAAATAAACATTTTACAGAGTTGAAGTTATCAAGTTAGGAAAAAAGAAATCAACTCAAAGTGGATCAAAGATCTAAACCTAAGACCTCACACTATAAAACTACTGCTGAAAAACACTGGGAAAACTCTGGGAGAAATTGGGGTAGGCAAAAACTTCTTGAATAAAACCTCCAAAGCACAGACAGTAATCTCCAAAACAGCCAAGTGGGATTACATTAGATTAAGAAGTTTCTACATGCAGAAGAAATAGTAATTAGTGTGAATCGACATCCCTTGGAATAGAATACTATTTTTGTGAACTATGCTTCAGATAAGGGACTGATAACCAGAATACACAGGGAACTCAAGTGGCTTACCCCCCAAAAAGATGATCAACCCAATTGAAAGATGGGAGAAGGAGCTGAAAAAACAACTCTCTAAGGAAAACATATGAATAGCCAAAAGGCATATGAAAAAATGCTCAACATCCCTCATCACAAGGGAGATGTGGATCAAAACCAATGTGAGATACCACCTAACCTCAGTGAGAATGACTAAAATTAAAAAAAACAAAAAATGGTAAGTGCTGGCAAGGATGTAATGAATGGGGAACTCTCCCACACTGCTGTTGGGGGTGGAAATTGGTCCAGCTACTTCGGAGAACAAAGTAGAGATTACTCAAAGATCTAGAAATAGAACTACCATATGATCCATCAATCCCATTCCTTAGTATCTACCCAAAGGACAGAAGAATGCTTAGTAGGAAAAGTGCTTGCACATTGATGTTTATTGCAGCATTATTCACACTGGCTAAGACATAGAACCGACCCAAATGTCCATGAATGGAATGTATTGAAGAAAAGTGGGACATATACTCTATGGAGGAACCAGCAGTTGTCATAATGGAATACTGTTTAGTCATTAAAAAAAAAAAAAGAAAAGAAAAAGACCCTGGCTTGAATGTGAAATATTTACTGCTGAGTGAAGCCAGCCAGGCTATGAAGGAGAGACATTGTATGTCTCCACTTAATATATACAGACTTTCCATGTTCTATGGCTAAAACTGAATGACTAGAGCATATGGGAACATAGAAAATGGTTGTAGATACCAGATATAGTGTGGAAACGTAGTGGGAGAAGGAGAGTCTGAGGAAGGACATTAAGAAGAAAAATAAATAGACAAGACTTTTTTTTTTTTTTGAGAGGTTTTCGCTATAGGGCGCGTGCTCTCACCAGACAAATAGAGAGAGACATAGAGACAGAAAGCGAGAAATCACCCCCCAGGGGGTATGGTCATGCTGCAATCCCTTCTCCTCCATTCTCCTCTAGGGATCTTGGGCATGTACGCACACGTGCCCAGTGTGAGTTTTAAGCCACCGGGTCCGGGACGCAAACCGCGGTCGACTACGTGGGAGTCCAGGGACATAGCCATTACGCTAACTGCTAGTTCCCAATAGACAAGACTTTTATGGGACAAAGAAATGGGTTATTATTTGTTGATAATAATGTGTATAGTATCATGAGACATGTATTCATTTTGGAGCATTCACTTTACACACTAGGTGACATATGTGATTAAATGTATAAAATAAATTAAAATTAAATTGTAAAAAATCAGACTTTTATTAAAAAAAAGATTGCTTTGTTACTGAGTAACTAGCTTTGGCTACTTGTACAGTAAAAAATATCTGGATTAGTGGACCACTGGAACTGTTACACTAAATAATTAACATTTAGTTCATATACTTACAAAGATGGTTGGGAAAGTGATGTTGAAATCTAACGCAAATGACAAAATATAAAATCGCAGCATCTCTGTACTTTTCTTCAGAATCTCATAATCTTAATGATTTTAGTTTAGTATTTTAAAATATGTTGGGAAAAATCTTATAGCGAGAAACTACATAGACGTATATATAGCATGATGATTTAGAAACAAAGCCAAGAACATAACTTATCAATTAAAATCTGCAATTCAATAGACTTCATTCAGTAAACTAAATGAATTAGAAAAAAAAATCTGCGAAAAGTCATATTAGCTTAAAATCAATCAAAGTGAACCACCACTGAGGCTCAGATTCTCACTTCATGAACTCTAAATGAAGTCAATTTTATCAACAAAAATTATGAATGTATGATTAGAAATCTCTAGACTTTAAAATATTACCATCTCCTGACCATAAAACTTAAGGCTATCTATCTTTTCAAAGATAATAAACTACAGACACATGTAGGAATATGCACTTTTGACCGTAGGTGATGAATGTATGCTAGGTTAAACTTTCAGTGATCACCGATTATTTACCTCTAAATATAGCAATGATATTGCTTACATTGATCACTAAGTAAGTTAGAAATTCTTCTGAAGTTAGATTGACAAAGGTAATTACCGATTTTCCTTTCCTCTTTATTAGGTCTTTCTTGGAATTGTTTCACTTTAATTTCTTATCTGGTTTTTATTCTTTAAAAATCTCCAAGGTGGTACCAAGACAACTGGTGAACCCTGAAAACCAGTATTCCATCTTAAGCATGAGTTTTCACTGCCCTTATTGTGGGAACTAAGAAGCCTGTATTAAGAATAAAAAGAAAATTTCCCAAAGAAATTAGATAAAGCATATTTAATTTTTTGAATAAAAGGAGACATGATAATGTTCTCAAATTACAAATGAACATATCTTCCACAATAGGGGAGTTTACCTAATTTCTAAAGCTAACTCCTTGATATTTCACCTGATAGATTTATGACCCCTACAAAACAAATAACCTGAAATTTATTCTGAAACAATTTCTTATCAAGACAAACATTTCCTATTGAATTTTTCAATATCTGGTTTTGTACTTGTTGGCAAAAATTACAGACAAAGAAGTTAAGTAATAACAGCATCAGGATTTCAATCACAGTTGAAAGAGAATTTTGCTAAAAGAACACAATGTATATTCCTGAAGAGTAAATTACTAATAACAATTTATATTGCTTGTAAAATTTGTTAATATTTTATTATATTTGCAGAGTAGTTAGTCCCATAATTAGGATAATTAGAAGACTAGCCATAGGCTTAATTTTTTTTTTAATTTGACAGAGAGTACATGTGCCACTGGAAAGAGAATTGGGAACAGAGGCAGAGGAGAGGCAGAAAGCATTTGCTAATGAGATGTGATCACACCACAAACTCCTCTTCTCCAATAATCTATCCTGTCAAGATACTGAACAGACATGTACACTTACCCAGCATGTTTCGCAAGCCACCAGGCTGGGAGATTCAAATCACACCATTGACAATGTGGACTCTGATTCCATCAGAGACTAGGTTATGGCATTGCCCTTCCATAGAATTTTAATTTGTCAGACCTGTTCTGAAATCTCACTGTATTACTTTTTAATTTTTTTTTATTTTTTTATTTTTTTAAATTTTGGAGAGGTTTTTGCTATAGGGCACGTGTGCTAGCCAGGGGGGATGGCCATTATGCTAACTGCTGGTCCTTCACTATATTACTTTTTAACCCTGTGATCTTGATCTATTTCCATCTCCTCATAAGTGAAAAAAGGACACAATCTAATAGATGTGTTGTGAAGATGAATCAGAAAATATACAGAAAATGTGTTTTGAGATGCCTCCTACTTTATTCTTTTTGCACAATATTGTCTTGATGGTACAGGTGGGAGCTTATGGTTCCAGATATATTTTATGATGACTTTTTTATTTCTGTTAAGAATGTAACCAGTAGGACCAGCAGTTGGCGTAATGGCTATGTCGCTGGACTCCCTTGTAGTTGACCGCGGTTCAAATCCTGCACCCTGTGGCTTAAACTCACGCTGGGTGCATGTGCGTGTGTGCCCAAGATCCCAAGAGGAGAAATCCCTGGGGGGTTATTTCTCACTTTCTGTCTCTCTGGCTAGTGCACACACCCTATAGAAAAAACCTTCAAAAAAATAATAAAAAAGAATTTCACCATCAATTGAATCAAAATCACATTGAATATGTTAATTATTTTGCCTAGAGTTCTGTTTTACCAATATCTCTACTTTAAAATATGGTGGTAATAATCAAACATAAACCAATGGAACAAAAGAAAAAAATCACAAATACCCCCCCCCCAAAAAAAATAATAAAGCTAACTAATCTTTGACAAAGGATGCAAGACAATGCAGTGGAGCTGTAAAGCCAACTGGTCTTTGACAAAGGATGCAAGACAGTGAGCGCAGTGTGGAAAGAACATATTTTTGGCAAACAGTGCTGGAAGAACTGGAGATCCACCTGTAGAAAAATAAAATTGGACGCCATCTCTCAAATTAACAAGAATAAGATGAATCAAAGACTTACATGTAAGGTCTCAAAATATAATACTAATAGAAAACTTAGTGGAAACTTTTAAAGTCATTGGAGTAGGCAAAGATTTCTAAACTAAGACCCTATAAAGCACAGGTGAGAATCCCCCAAATATACAAGTGGGATTATTCCAAGCTAAAAACTTCCTCACAGCAAAGGAAACAATAATTAAAGTTTAAAGACCACCCTTGGAATGGGAGAAAATATTTGTAAATTATTCCTTGGACAAGAGATTGATAACCAGAATATATAGGGAACTCAAGCAGCTCACACATAAAAACAAACAAACAAAAAATCAAAACCATAAACAACTAAATTGAAAAAGGGACAATGTATTGAATAGACAACTCTACAAGGAAGACTTACAAACGGCCAAAAGACAAAAGAAAAAAATGACATCTCCTATCATAAGGGAAATGCAAACTAAAACCTCTATGGGATACCATTTAACCTCACTTAGAATGGCTAGGATCAAAAAAATAAAGAATAACAGATTTTGCCAACGTTGTGGTTGGAATGCAAATTAATACCATCTTTGTGGAAGATAATATGGTGGTTTCTCAAAAACCTACAAATCGAATACCATGTGACCAAATAATCCTACTCCTTGGTATTTATCCAAAGCATAGGAAAGCACTTAGTTGGAAAGCACTTGCATGTATATGTTTATTGCAGCATTACTCACAATCACTAAGATATGGATTCAACCTAGGTGTCCAAAAACTGATTACTGAGTGGCAAAACTGTGGCTCATATATTACTGAGCCATAAAAAACAATGAGCCCCTACTCTTTGATTCAAAGTGGGTGAATAGGGAAAGCTCAGTGTTCAGTGAAGTGAGCCTGATTTTGGAAAAGTACACACTGCATATTCCTACTTAATTTGTACTGAATATCTGCAGTCTATGGCAGATGGAAAGATCTGAAGATATGATAGTTGATAGAATAAATGTCAATATCAGAGACTGCAAGGAATGGGAGTGGATGGTAGAGAGTGAGTGGTAGAGGGTGGGTAGTATGAGGTGCAAAGGGAAGGAACACTTAACAGGCAAAAAGAAGTTATCTATTAAAATTGATATTGTGTACATAATTGTGGAAATGTTTCTGCACAGCAAAGGACACCGTAATTAGTGTGAATCAACAACCTTGGGAATGAGAGAGAATTTTTGTTAACTGTGCCTCAGATAAGGGACTGATAAACAGAACACACAGGTAAGCAGCTTACCCAGAAGACAATGATTAACCCAATTAAAAGATCAGAAAATGAGCTGAATAAACAACCCTCTAAGAAAGACATATGAACAGCAAAAAAAGCATATGAAAAAATGTTCAACATTCCTCAATGTAAGGGAGATGGAGATCAAAATCACAGTACATTGGAAAAATGAAAAAAAATACCTAAAAATATGCATAAAACAAAATATGCCCAAAGCTCTCAAACTTTAAAAAAAATTACTTATTTTGCTACCTTAGTCTATGAGTTCACTGTATGTAGAGTACAAATTTCAAGGCTGATTGGAAAAATTTTAATGTACATCTAAGCGTTACTTGTAAGAATGATATATACGGTCACCTTTCTTTAAAATATCTACTAATTAAATTTCCTTTAAATTAGCATACAATATTCAGAAATCCTATAGGTTGTACAATACAAAGGTCATATAAGACAGGTCTCTTGCTTTTCAGCACTGGAAAAACTTTTTCATCCTTCTCTTTCACACTCATGCAGAAAGGATTATTAATATTTTTAGAGGACCTGTTAGAGGCAGTAGCACATCCTTATAAAAGCACCTTTGAAATTCTTACTTTTAACTCAGAATTCTCACAATGTTCAGTAATAATTCTGGGGTGGAGAAATGAAAAACTTCGGTAATGTAGAAAAACTGAACTGCTCTTCTAGGAGGCATAAAATACAGCAGCATAATGTGTTTCAGGTTCATAAGTCAGGCACAGAAATTTGATAGTGCACAATCTCACTCCCAGGTGAAATTCAAAGTGGTGAACTCAAGAAGTGAAAAGTAGAATGGATCTTAGAAGGAACTAGAGTGGGGATAGGGGATGGAGAAATGGTTAAGTTACAAAGCTTTATTTAGATGGGGGGGGGCAATTATTTGATTTCACAAACAGCATGGCACTATGCTAATAAAATCATTATATGTATTTTAAAATCAGAGTGTAATTTTGAAAGAGTCACCAGATATTCCAGTGAAAGCTTTGGAAATAGCCAGTATTTCAAATTTCTGCTGCAAGGCAACAGATATTATTGAACTTATACAAATAACGATTGCGCCACAAAATAAGAATACCCACAAATATTTGCCAATTCCAAGGGGGTAAGGAGGGATATGGCCAGAAAGCTATAGTAGATCTCAAGAAATCCAACAGAAGCTCTTGGAAAGATTGCCTGGTATGATAAACAGTTCTGCCGGGCAGATGAGTAAAAAATGTCACTTCCTGACAGGCTCCCAAAATTTTCAAAAATCGGTACTTAAAGGAACAGTCGGATGGTGAGTCCCAGACTTGACTCAGTAGCATTGGGGGCTTTTTAGAAGTTTCTTATAAAAGATTCGAGCAAAGCCCACTAAATCGATTAGTATTCATAAAAAATGCCTATATAATAAGTAAGTTATATGACCTCAGCCAGGTGCTACTTTATAGTATGGTCCTCCTACTCACTGAGTTTTATGCAGAAAGACAGAAGTGTTCATAGATATGTTTATGTCCACTGTACTTGCTATTGAAAGTATTGAGATTAGTAAAGATCTTTTGTGAATCAATAAAATGTAGGAAAAAAATCAAGCTATAAATCGCTATTAGTCAAGGATATTATTGGTAGTTGACTAATATTAAGGAATATTGACCAATATTGACTTCCATGTATCCATCTTGTCAGGATTCTATGTATAAACACACACAACACACAAACACACACACACACACACACACACACAAACACACACACACAAACACACGCAGGATGTTCACACAGTCTAATGGTGAGCCCAAGACTTGACTCAGTAGCATTGGGCGCTTTTTAAAGTCTAATCTGAAGTTTCTTATAAAAGGGTCCAGCAAAGCCAATTAAATCAATTAGCATTCTTAAGGGGCTTTGTGCAAATAATAGACCAAACTGAGTCTAAATTTATTATGATTTTTGCAAATAAATTAGTTTATACCTCTTTGGTAAAAGGGAAATGGAGAGAGAAAAAAAATGTTTCAGAAGAAAATTACAGTGCACTTATTATTAGATTTTACCTTTCTCTGTATCTTTGTTTTGAGCTTTTAGTATCAACCTATTGTTTGAACAGAATCCTAACCTTTTTCTTGACTTTAAGTCTTAAGCAAATTTACCTGAAAACTGTTGGATTTTGACTTATGAAAGCTAAAACTGTTGTTCTTGAAATAAAAAAAATAAAACATATGTATATAATGAACTCAGTGAGGTATATAATCTCAGCCAGGTGCTACTTTGTAGTATGGTCCTCCTACTCACTGAGTTTTTTGCGTAAAGACAGAAGTGTTCATAAATATGTTTATATCCACTATACTTGCTATTGAAAATATTTAGATTAGTTCAGATCTTTTGTGAATCAATGAAATATAGAAAAAAATCAAGCTATAAATTGCTATTAGTCAAGGATATTATTGATAGTTGACTAATATTAATGAATATTGACCAATATTGACTTGTAAATATTGTTGATCAGTACTGTGGTATATTCATACAATCAAATTTATATAGCCATTAAAATAAATGTATGATCTCTATGTATAAAAATGATGATGATAATAAAAATATCTATAACTGGAAAAAACTAAAAGCTAAAAAAAAGGAAACCAAAAAATCTATTAAAAAATAAAAATAAAAGTGTCACCAAAAATAATAATAAGTAAATGAAGCAAACATGTTAATTGGCTTGATTTAATTATTTCCTGTTATTTACAAATATCAAAATAGTCCATAAATAAATATAATATATACTTCATAAATAAATTATACTCCATACATAAATATAATTATTGTCAATTAAAAATAAAGTATAGCAACACATTTTCCACTTCTAATCGCTCCATAAAAATTGTTTTCTCTAATAACCTTAAAATTCCATTTTTCAATATTAACATTTTTAGTAGGTAAATCCTATTCTTAGAAAATTGAATGGATTGCTTAAGGCTTAGCCTGGCTGAGGTACCCAGCAAGAACTCCAAGTTTTTCTGAGTAGCTCATTCTGCCTTCCATTTTCCCTGAGTTTCTGAGTTGTAGTCCTATTTCTGTAGTAATCTCATTACTCACAGGGTATGCAGCCCTTTTTCTTTCTTCTTGCTAAAAGTTATCCTAGCATGCAATATTTCTCTGATATAAAAAACGATGTTATTTTATTGTATGGACTGGATCATTGGACGAGGATAGCTGGAAGCTGCTCATCTCGACTAAATATCACAGAACTGTGATCTCCCAAGCAGATCTGAGATCAACCAGAAGGCAGTGGATTAGGGTGGTACGTGTACTGTTGGAGATATCATAAAAATACCAGTAGGAATAAGACGGTAGGAGCAACCAGTTTTCTCTCCTATGAAAATGTTACTAACTAAAACTCTTCTCAACACCAAACATTGTAAGCATACCTAAAATAAATGCATACAAATATTTTTAAAATTATTTTAAAAAGGAGAATAAAAGACATGGAATGACTTACTGAACACAAATTATCTAAAAGATCAGACTCTCTTTTAGTCTTCTGATGTGTGCTTGAGATGACCCTACTATTTGGTGGCGACTGTATCTTGGAGAGTGCTTTTCCTGCGTCTGACATATATTTACCATCTGGAGGAATCCCTTGGGTGAAATTTGCCTATTGTATGTTCTTGATAGAATAAAAATTTTATTTATTTCTTTATTTGTTTACCTTGGACATCTATTAGAGAATTTTATATTATGAGAGATGTCAACTTTTGTATACAATAGAAAGCAGCACAAGGAAATTAAAGAAATTCTTATAAGTAAGCTAAGTGTTAAAAATTAGTGCATTTAAAAGAGATTATTACTTTTCTGTGTGTTTGATCTATAACATGATGTATTGTAATTAGGCTCAATGAAAGTATTAATTACATTTGTAAATCATATACTGAACAGTGGTATATATGATTGACAACCAAAAATTCATATATGTATGGAGAAGTCTAAACATGCAAGGTTGTTCAAACAGGTAAATAATCTCAGTGAGTTGACTGATCTGTTTACATAGAATCTGTGATTCACCAAGGTCCTAACAGTTATGTACTGGGTATGCAAGTATAAGGATATTTTCTGATTAAATTACAAAAGACATTGATATTAGTTTATCACACATTTATTTAGAACATTAAGATTATACAACTTTATTGTGGTAGGATGAATATATAATAAGCTGTCCATATTTTAAGTGTACAATTTGATAAGTTTTGACTTATGTATACAATCATGAAAGATCATAACAATCAGAATAGTCAACATATACCTCATAACAACCAGATAGTCAACGTATGCCTCAGATCTTAAAGTTCCTTTGTCCCTTGATAATCACTCTATTCAGTCCCTCCACAGACACCACTAATTTGTGTTTTATTACTATGCAGTAGTTAGTTTTTTTTCTAACATTCTCTATAAATGAAATCAAGGAGTTGGTACTTTTTGGGGAGGAGAGGCATTTTTTTTTCTCATTACATTTATTGTGATGTTTACTATATTGACTTGTGTAGCAGTGGAGCATTTTTTGTTGCTGAGTATTGTTCCACAATAAATATATCAAAGATTTCGACTACTGATTCATCAACTGAGATGTTTGTGTTTGTTTCCAGCATTTGCATGACAAATAAGCTGCTATGAACATCTGTGCACAAATTTTCACGTGACTTGAGGACTTATAAAATTAGTGGAGACCTAGCATGTTTATGAAGATGCCAAGTCCAGAACTGCAGCTGTGCAGCTAGCCAAGTGGAATACATTGTCTTAGCCACCTGCTTTAACCTTGAATCTGGCTTAGAACTAACTTTTTATATCTGGTCATTTATTGTATATGTTCTCAAAATAAATAAAACTGTATATGTGCCATTATTTTGTTTTAAGATTTTTATTGTTGACTCTTAAAGCCAAATTTTAACCCACTAATTTCTAGAAGGAAGAAAAGGACCATTATTTGTGAATTGAAACTTTTAGAACAAATTTTTAGATGCTACAAAATTTAGTAATATATACTTTTTTTTTAATTACTTTATTTATTTTTGTATATACTTTCAATCATATTGTTTGGCTTACAATGAGACCATTTCGATATGTGAACATTTCTCCCCAGACCCGTTGATCGAAATATCTTCAACAGATAACACCACACCTCCCCATCCCGTCAATGCTCTACCTCTGTATCCCTTCTCCAAATGTCTTTCGTTGGGCCCCACTCCTCCACACACACCCCATCTGACACTCACACCCATCTCTTGTGTTTGTTCAACTGTTAGTCAATCAGTTTCAGACATAGAATGCAGACAAACGGTATATGTTAAGTGGGGACATACAATGTCTCTCCTTCATAGCCTGGCTTGCCTCACTCAGCAGTACCTCTTCCATATTCTTCCACTTTCTGTCAAAAGCCAGGGCTCTGTTGGTTTTTATGGCTGAGTAGTATTCCATAGAGTATATGTGCCACAGATTTTCAATCCATTCCTCCATACGGGGGCATCTGGGTTGGTTCCATGACTTAGCAATTGTGAATAGTGCCGCAATAAACATCGATGTGCAAGCACTTTTCCAATGAAGGATTCTTCTGTCCTTTGGGTAGATACCGAGGAGTGGGATCTCTGGATCATATGGCAGATCTATCTGTAGATTTTTGAGGAATCTCCAAATTATTCTCCACAGTGGTTGGACCAATCTACATTCCCACCAGCAGTGTAAAAGAGTTCCCCTTTCACCACACCCCCGCCAACACTTATCATTTTTTGTTTTTTTAATATTAGACAATCTAACTGGGGTTAGGTGGTATCTCATTGTTGTTTTTATCTGCATTTCCCTTACGATGAGGGAGGTTGAACATTTTTTCATATGCCTTTTGGCCATTCGTATGTCATCTTTAGAGAGTGTTTTTTTCATCTCCTTCTCCCATCTTTTAATAGGGTTGCTCATCTTTCTTCCAAACACCTTTTTTAGTTCCTTGTGTATTCTGGTTTTCAGTCCTTTATCTGATGCAACATTTACAAAAATATTTTCCCATTCTGAGGGCTGTCGATTCACACTAACTACTGTGTCTTTGGCCATGCAGAAACTTCTTAGTCTGATGTAATCCCACTTGTCTATTTTGTGGATGATGGACTCTGCTTTGAGGGTCTTCTTTAGGAAGTCTTTCCCTACACCAATGTCTCCCAGAGTTTCCCCAGCATTCTCCAGGAGCAGCTTTATAGTTTGAGGTCTTAGATTTAGATCCTTGATCCACCTTGACTTGATTCTTGTCAAAGGAGAGAGGTAGGGGTTCAGATTCATCTTTCTGCAAGTGGAAGTCCAGTTTCTCCAGCACCACTTGCTGAAGAGGCTTTCATTTTCCCACTGGATTGACTGGTACCCCTTGTCAAAGATCAGTTGACTGTATGTTTGGGCACTTATTTCTGGGGACTCTATTCTGTTCCATTGGTCCACATGTCTGTTTCTGTGCCAATACCATGCTGTCTTTATTACCACAGCTTTGTAATATATTTTTGGATCAGGGATGGAGATGCCACCCACTCCATTCTTCTTGTGTAGAAGTGCTTTGGCAATACGGGGTCTTTTATGATTCCAGACAAATTTTAAGATTGTCTTTTCTAGATCTGTGAAGAATGTGTCTGGTACTTTGATTGGCATTGCATTAAATAGGTAGAGTAATTTGGGTAGAATTGCCATTTTGATTATATTAACTCTTCCAATCCATGAACATGGGATGTCCTTCCATTTTTTTGTGTCATTTTCAATTTCTTCTTTTACCTTCTCGTAGTTTTCCTTGTGGAGGTCTTTAACTTCTTTGGTTAGATTTATTCCTAAATATCTTATATTTTTAGTGGCTATGGTAAACGTAATAAGTTTTTTCAGTTCTATCTCAGTCTGCCTGTTATTTGTATATAGAAATGCTATCGATTTCTGTATATTGATTTTATATCCTGCAACTTTACTGAATTCATGTATTACTTCCAGTAGTTTTTCCATGGAGACCATTGGGTCTTCTACGTATACAATCATGTCATCTGCAAATAGAGAGAGTTTCACCTCTTCTTTTCCTATTCGAATGCCCTTTATTTTTTCCTCTTTTCTGATTGCGTTGGCAAGGACTTCCAGTACTATATTGAAAAGGAGAGGAGAAAGTGGGCATCCTTGTCTTGTTCCTGTGTTTAGTGGGAAAGCTTTCAGCTTTTCTCCATTCAGGATGATGTTCGCTATGGGTTTTTCATAGATGGCTTTTATTGTATTGAGAAATGGCCCTTCTATGCCGATTTTGCTAAGAGTCTTGATCATGAAGGGATGTTGTATCTTATCAAATGCTTTTTCTGCGTCAATCGATATGACCATATGGTTTTTGTCTTTCTTCCTATTAATATGGTGTATTACATTTATGGTTTTGCGTATGTTGAACCAACCTTGCATTCCTGGAATAAAGCCTACCTGATCATGGTGTATGATCTTCTGTATAAGTTGTTGAATACGATTTGCTAGTATCTTGTTGAGAATCTTTGAGTCTATGTTCATCATAGATATTGGTTTATAGTTTTCCTTCCTTGTCCTGTCCTTATCTGTTTTGAGGATGAGGGTGACAGAAGCTTCATAGAATGAATTAGGGAGAGATTCACCCTTTTGGATCTTTAGAAATAATTTGAGCAGAATGGGAGTTAACTCTTCTTTGAAAGTTTTGTAGAATTCAGAGGTGAATCCATCGGGGCCAGGGCTTTTCTTTGTTGGGAGGTTACTTATTACTGATTCAATCTCCTGGCTTGTTATGGGCCTATTCAGACTTTCTATTTCTTCCTGGCTCATTCTTGGTATATTATATTTGTCCAGGAATTTGTCCATCTCATCCAGATTATCTTGTTTCTTAGCGTATAGATGTTCAAAGTATCCTCTAATGATGTTTTGAATTTCTACTATGTCTGTTGTTATGTTACCAGCCTCATTGCAGATTTGATTCAACTGGTTCCTTTCTCTCTTCTTCTTAATAAGTCTCGCTAGTGGGGTATCAATTTTGTTTATCCTTTCAAAGAACCAGCTTTTGCTTTCACTTACTTTCTGTATAGTACGTTTATTTTCTATTTCATTTATTTCTGCTCGGATCTTTATTATTTCCTTTCTCCTGTAATTTTTTGGATTTTTTTGCTGTTTCTTTTCCAATTCTCTAAGGCTTGATGTTAGGTGATCCATTAGCCTTTTCTCTGTCTTCCTCTTATGTGCACTAATTGCTATGAACTTCCCTCTTATGACTGCTTTGGCAGTGTCCCAAAGATTATGGAAACTTGTATCTTCATTGTCATTGGCTTCCATGAATCTTTTGATTTCGGACTTTATTTCTTCGATAATGGAGTCATTCAGGAGTAGGTTATTTAGTTTCCATGTTTTTAGGTATTTTTGAGGATTTCTCTTGAAATTAAACTCGAGTTTAATTCCATCATGGTCAGAGAAGATGCTGGAAATAGTTTCTATGCCTCTGAATCTGCAGAGGCTTGCTTTGTGTCCTATGATGTGGTCAATCTTCGAGAAAGTTCCATGTCGGGGTGAGAAAAAACTATATCTTGTGGTTTTTGGGTGGAAAGTTCTATAGATGTCTGTTAAGTCCAATTGATTTATGGTATCATTTAGGTCCTTGATCTCTCTACCTATTTTTTGCCTAGATGATCTGTCCAGAGGGGATAATGCGGTGTTGAGATCTCCAACAATTAGTGTGTTGCAGTCTATCTCCCCTTTCAGATCTAACAATCTTTCCTTCACATATTTGGGTGCTCCTGTGTTAGGAGCATAGATATTAATAAGCGTTATATCTTCTCGATCTATAGAGCCTTTTACTATGATATAGTGCCCTTCTTTGTCTCTTCGGACACTTTTTGTTTTAAAGCCTATTTTGTCAGAAATTAGTATCGCAACTCCAGCTCTTTTTTGGTTCCCAACTGCATGGAAAACCTTTTTCCAACCCTTCACTTTCAGTCTATGTATGTCTTTTTCCATGAGGTGGGTTTCTTGTAGGCAACAGATAGAGGGTTTCTGTTTTTTTATCCATTCAGCCAGTCTGTGTCTCTTGATTGGAGAATTTAACCCATTAACATTCAATGTTATTATCGATGTTATAGGGTCTGTACCGACATTTAAGTTAGCCATTGTCTTAGTTGCCTGTTATTTCTTTGTTTCTGGCTGTTGCGTCTTTAGTTTTCCTGGAACAGTACTTTCTTCAGGATTTCTTGAAGAGCTGGTCTGGTGTTGGCAAATTCATTCAGGTTTTGTTTGTCTGAGAAGATTTTAATCTTTTTTTCCCAAATGAAGGATAATCTTGCAGGGTATAATAGTCTTGGCTGAAATTGTTTCTCTCTTAACACTTTCAGTATGTCTTCCCATTCTTTTCTTGCTTGCATTGTTTCTGATGAGAGGTCTGGTGTTAGTCTTATGGGATGGCCTTTGTAAGTTATTTCTCGTTTCTCTCTTGCCAGTTTTAGTATCATGTCTTTTTCTGTGACGTTAGACAGCCTGGCTAAGATGTGCCTTGGGGAAGATCTTCTGGGGTTGATTCTATTTGGGGTCTTTTGTATTTCTTGGGTCCGGATGGTTCGGTGCCTCTCTAGGCTTGGGAAATTTTCTTCCAGGATGTCATGGAATAGATTTTCCATTCCACTATTAGTTTCTTCACCTTCTGGGATGCCAATTATTCTGATGTTTGGGCGTCTAATAGAGTCTAGTATTCCTCGTATATTATCCTCATGTTTTTTAGTTATTTTCTCGATCTTTTTGTAGTTTTTTTCTAGATCAGAGGTTTTATCTTCTACATCAGAGATTCGATCTTCAGCATGGTCTAATCGGCTCTTAATACTTTCCAGAGAGTTTTTGATTTCTTGTATTATAGACTTTATCTCTAATAGTTCCACCTGATTCTTTCTCAGAGTATCCATTTCTTCTTTCATATCCTGGAAGGACTTCCTAATTTCCTGTAGTTCGTTGTCTCTTTTTTTTTTCCAATTCACAGAATTTGGTCACCATGAATGTTCGGAATTCTGTGTCTGTCATTTTGGTAACGTCCTCCATATTTACGAGATATGGAGGGGCATTTTCGTTTGTTGGAGACATATTTTCTTGTTTATTCAGACCTGAGGCTCTTTTTCTACCTTTAGCCATTGGAGGATTACTTCCCTTTTACAGACTTCTTGGGAGAACTTTTGTCCCACGAGAAGTAAGAGTCTTTCCTTTTTGATGGGAATAGCTGTTTGTTGAAGTCTCTCTTCTGTTGTTTTTACCAATGTGTTTTCAGGCAGGGAACTCTACAGAAGTGTCTAACAAGCAGAATCTCCTTTTTCAAAGGGGATCAGTACTAGGGAGGATCCCAAAGACACTTACCTTCCTAGGAAATTTCAGATATATGATTCTAGACCTGTCTAGTCTGTCTGGCATGGTAAAAAATAAGGAGGAGAGGACAATATGCAACGAAAGGAAAGACAACACAGAAAAATAAAGAAAAAGTTGTGCGCTGCGCAAGGAGATCCTGGCTACTTACCTAAAAGGTGGAGTCTGGGGCCTGGGGGTCTGGAAGTGGGGTGGGGGTCAGAGGTGACCCTCCCTCAGTATCCCTTGCTGGCCAGAGGCTTGCAGGACACGCTATTGCCTGCTGGCAGTCCAGGAAAGTCTGGGGGGAGAAGGAGGGCTAGGTGTTAAAAAGGGAATGCAGGGGGGTCAAGAGAAAAGAGAAAAAAAAAAAAAAAAAAAAAAAACCGCCTCAAGGAGATGCTGGCTACCTACCTAGAAGGTGGAGTCTGGGGCCTGGGGGTCTGGAAGTGGGGTGGGGGTCAGAGGTGACCCTCGCTCAGTATCCCTTGCTGGCCAGAGGCTTGCAGGACACGCTATTGCCTGCTGGCAGTCCAGGAAAGTCTAGAAGGTGGAGTCTGGGGCCTGGGGGTCTGGAAGTGGGGTGGGGGTCAGAGGTGACCCTCCCTCAGTATCCCTTGCTGGCCAGAGGCTTGCAGGACACGCTATTGCTTGCTGGCAGTCCAGGAAAGTCTAGAAGGTGGAGTCTGGGGCCTGGGAGTCTGGAAGTGGGGTGGGGGTCAGAGGTGACCCTCCCTCAGTATCCCTTGCTGGCCAGAGGCTTGCAGGACACGCTATTGCCTGCTGGCAGTCCAGGAAAGTCTAGAAGGTGGAGTCTGGGGCCTGGGGGTCTGGAAGTCGTAATATATACTTTGACAGATAACTGTTATAAGCACTTTGGTGGGAAAAAGTTAGCTTCTACTGTTTTTATAGAATATTTTGGTGAGCAAATTAGTCAATAAACAGTGTATTATATCCTGTAGTTTCAAGAAATAACTGGGTAGCACAGGGTCCTTGCCTTAAAGAGGTTACATGTGACTTTTTAGAAAAATGATGTATAATTTAAATCCTAAACAATTTTGAGGTTTAACTAACTAAGGAAAGTATATTTGGACTTTTTATTTTCTTCTTTAATTGAGTTAATGAAAAACAAACAAAAAGTTACCTCCAGTATTATACCTTATGCAGTTTATCACTTTTATTCTTCCTCTTCATTTTTCTCCTCTATTTTTCGTAAAGGCATTAAGGTATGAGTCTAAGTTATTTAAAAATAGTAATTCAGTTGCTTTTTGATGTACAGTAAGTGAGAGTTAGATGGAACTTGTCAATATTGCAGAAATATATTTTTTCCCCATTGGGTTGAGTGAAAAATGAAAAGAAGTTCATTAAGATACTACTCATCACAATGGATGTACATCCTTGTTGAGTGAATAACAGAATTTTTTCTTTTATCTGATTTTCTTGAACTAAAAAATTGTTTTATACATTTAATCACTTTACATCACCATAGCTTGTAAAATAAATTTTTCAAGCATGAATACACTGCACACCAGTATAGTTAAATATATTATCATGTATGTTATGAATAGATAATCCTCCATTGGTCAGTCCCTTTAATGTCCCTTTAATTGCCTCTCTTTTTTTCCCCTTGACTCTCTATCACACTCCCACACCTCCCACCCTCCTCCCACACTGTTTCCAGTTTCTACAACCATTCTCCAAGCTTCTGTTTCTCCAAAACTTCAGTTTCTGAGGTAGAGTACAGAAATTTGGCATATAGTAAGTGGGGAAATACAATATCTCTCTTTTATAGTCTGACTTGATTCAATCAGTGATCAATCTTCCATATTCCTCCACTTTGGATCAAATGTCATGGTCTCATTGTTTTTTTGACGTAGTAGTATTCCATAGCGTTTATGTGCCACATTTTTTCTTTTATTTATTTTAGAGGGATTTTTGCTATAGAGTGTGTGCACTTTCCAGAGAGACAGAAAGACAGAAAGTGAGAAAATGCCCCATGGGGGGATGGCCACACTGCAAACTCTTTCCCTCCATTCTCCTCTTGGGATCTTGGGCTCACATGCACACATGCCTATCATGAGTTTTAAGTCCCTGGAGGTCTCGAACACGAACTGCAGTTGACTATATAGGAGTCCAGTGACATAACTATTATCCCATCTGCTGATCTGATGAGCCAAAGGGGTCTTTTTTAATACCTTCATCCGTTCTTGGACATTTGGGATCATCAGAATATCTTTTTTTTTTTTTTTTGGAGAGGTTCTTTGCTGTAGGGTACGTGCACTCGCCAGAATGACAGAGACATAGAGACAGAAAGCAAGAGATCACCACCCAGGGGAAATTTCCACGCCACAATCCCTTCTCCTCCATTCTCCTCTCGAGATCTTGGGCACGCACACACACGCCCGCCCCTGGTGTGAGTTTAAGCCAGTGGGTTTGGGACTTGAACTGCAGTCAACTACATGGTTAACCATCCAGCGATGTAGACATTATGCCATCTGCTGGTCCCCAGTATCTTTTTTAATGTAGCTAAACACATAAGAAGATTTATTAAATAATTTATTCCCAGAAAAGAGTAACTTGCTTTGGAGTTTACAAAAATATTTCATGGTATTCTGCTGACTGATTAGGAAATGCTGAAATACTTCTTACTTCTATAACTGGTGCAAGCAATAGCATGTAGACATAAACTAAATTACTTGAATTCTCAACCTATTTTAGAAGAGTAATATAATGTTATTTTAAAGTACTCATGTTGAGCCTTCTTGGTTCTAAATATTAACCTCAGATTTTATGTAATAGTTTCTGAGTCTCTTCATTGCATTTTTCATCTCTTCATTTCTCAGGCTATAGATGGCGGGATTCAGGAGAGGTGTAAAAACAGAGTAGAACACAGCAAGAAACTTGTCCACCCATGTAATGCTCAGTGGCCACACATAGATGAAGATGCAGGGCCCAAAGAAGAGCACCACTACAGTGATGTGGGCAGTGCAGGTGGAGAGAGCCTTAGACGCAGCAGTTTTAGAGTGTTGGCGGACAATGAGAAGAATGTATGTGTAGGATATCAGTAACAGTACAAAGGTGATCATGCTTAGAATCCCACTGCCACCATTCAAGAATATTCCCAAGGCAGAGGAATTCATGCAGGCAAGCTCTATGACCAGAGGAATATCACAGAAAAAGCTGTCTATTTCTCTTGGACCACAGAACGGCAGCTGCATAATTAAAACCATTTGACTCAAAGCATGCAGAAAGCCAGTGATCCAGAAACTCACCACCAGCCCAATGCACCTTCGTAGGCTCATAATGGTAGAGTAGTGGAGTGGTTTGCAGATGGCCATGTACCAGTCATAGCCCATTACCAGAAGTAGCACCATCTCACCACCTCCAAAAAAATGCACAAAGAAGACTTGACACATGCAGCCTCCAAAGGAAATAGTCTTGTTCTCTCTGAGAAAGTCTGTGATCATCTTAGGAGTTGTAACTGAGGAAATCCACAGGTCTACAAAGGACAGGTTGGTCAAGAAGTACATGGGAGAATGGAGATGAGAGTCAGTGATTATTAAAGTCACAATGATAGTATTTCCAAATAGAATGAATAGGTAAAGTATAAAAAACACCAGGAAGAGTAAGAACTGTATATTCCAAGAGTGGCAAAGTCCCAGAAGCACAAATTCTGACTCTACAGACTGATTTCCTTCATCCATATTATCTCGCAGGTCCACTAAAGTCACCTAGAGAGAATGATAGATTTTCAGGTAGTGGAATAAGGCAGGGTACTTAATGTTTAGTTTTGGGTGTTCACGTTGACATTTAACATCTACATTTGACATGGCAATATGTAATTGTAATGAAAAATCTGGTCCAACACTTATGGTTTATGCCCCAATCAGAAACCGAATGGCTAAAATTGACTGTTTAAAAAACAGCCTGATGGGGTTTGTTACTCAAATGTTTATTGAGTGGGTAGAATAAGGAAAGCAGAACTGTAAGAGGAAAGATAAAAAAAAATTATCTTGTCACCAGCAAACTAGATTTGGTTTTCTAATTAAGTAAAAGGGACTTGAGTGGGGCCCCACTACTGTTACACCAGATAAGTAGAATGTAACTCATACACTTAGGAAGATTATTGAGGATGTGGTCTTGAAATCCAGTGCAAATGCCATGATACATAATACAAAGTCTCTACTTCTTCTACAGAATGTCACAAACCTAATGTTTTTAGTTTAGTAATCTAAATATATGTTGGGAAACTCAGAGAGAAACTACATAGAAACTCATATAAAAATTGTCTGCCATGATGATTTGGTTAAGAACCAAGAACATAATCATTTATCATTAATTAAAATGTGCAATAAAATGTTATTCATCCAGTTAAGTAAATGTATTAGAAAACAGTCTCTGAAGAGCCACATTAAATAAAAATCAATCAAAGTGTACCACCACTCAGACTTAAATTCTGACTTTATGAACTCTAAATGGAGCCATGGTTATCAACAGAAAATATTTACTTTCAGCCATAGGAATGTATGATTAGAAATCTCTAAACTTTAAAAAATTGCCATCTTCTGACCATCGAAGGTACATTAGTTATCTTTTTAAAGATAAGAATAAATTATAGACATGTGTAGGAAAGTGCAAGTTTGACTGTAGGTGCTGAATTTACATGGGGTTAAAATTTCAGTGATCATAGTTCCTTACCTCTGAATATAATAATGACATCGCTTGCATTGATCCCTAACTGGAAATTTTTCTGAAGCACGATATTGCAAAGATAATTGTCCATTTTTCTTCCCCCTTTATTAAAGCTTTCTTGACACTGTTTCACTTCAATTTCTCGTCTCCTTCTATGCTTTGAAATCTCCCAGGTGGTACTAGGATAGTATGTTTATGCAGCAAGCTATTACCACATCTTGAATCTGAGTTGCGCTGGTCCTTATTGTGAGAACTCAGAGCATGGGTTCGGATTGAAAAGAAAATTTCCTAAAGAAATTAGATGAAGCATGAATGGGGTCCCACAACTGTTACAAATAAACATATCAAATTATAAATAAGCATATCCTCCATAAAAGAGATTTAACTAATATCTAGAGAAAATATCCTGATAGTACACCTGATATATTTATGCCCCATAAAAAATAAATAATATGACATCATTTTCAAACTTATTTTTTTATCAACAAACCTTTCCACGTGAAAATTTCAATAACTAGTTTTCGTGGACACTATAATTTATTAAGCATAAGTTACAGAGAAGATAAAAGCAACAACTGGTTTTCAACCACATTTGGGAGACAATTTTGTTAAAGGATGAACATGTATTGCTCCTGAGGAGCAATTTTACAATACAACTTAAGATTGCTTTTTAAGTTAATTTTAAAAATTGTTAATATTTTGTAATTTTTGTGGAGCAGTTATATTGCTTTTTTAATATTAATCACATAATTAGGAGAATAGCTGTAGACTTCTTTTTATTACCAGGGAGCAGATGCACTCGCTGGAGAGAGACATAGAGACTGAGATAGAGAAGAGGGAGAAAGGATCCTCCAACCATGTAATCACACCACAATCTCCTCTCCTCCATCTATTTATCTTATTAGGATTCTGTGTATAAACACTTATACACACACACAAATGCATGGCATGTTGACATGTTTTCAAGTCAACAGGCTGGGATTAAAATCACACCATCTTGAGACCAGCAGTTGGCATAATGTCGCTGGACTCCCATGTAGTCAACTGCAGTTTGAATCCTAGACCCGGTGGTTTAAACTCATGCCTGGCGCATGTGCGTGTGTGCCCAAGATCCCTAGAAGAGAATGGAGGAGAAGGGATTGCTGCTTGGCCATCTCCACTGAGGGCTGAGTTCTCGCTTTCTGTCTCTCTGTCTCTCTCTGTCTTTCAGGCGAGCACATGTGCCCTATAAAAAATAAAAACTAATCACGCCATCCTTGGAATCTAATACTTAACTGCAACACTAGGCCATGGTGATGACCTGGCTCAGATTTTAATTAGACCTCTTCTGAAACCTCAATATATTACCTTTTGATCTTGTGTCCTCGATCTGTTTCCATCTCTTCAGATGTTAAACAACAAAAGGAGACAATGTAATACATGTGTTGTTGTGAAGATGAATCATAAAGTACATGGAAAACTCTCAAATTAAAAAAGTTACTTATTTCATCACTATATTTTTAGAAATTAGTGTAAATGGAGTATGATTTCAAAAGCTGACTGCAAAAATGGTAATCTATATCTAAGAATTTTAAGAATTATATATACAGTCACCTTAAAAAATACTAACTAACTTATATTTTCTCCAAATTAACATACAACACTCAGCAACACTTCAGGAAGTACAGATGCAAAAGATATACCAGCCAGACATTTTTTTCCCCAGGAATGGAAAAACTTTTTCATCCTTCACTTTGGCACTTACACAGAAAGGATTATTAATATTTTGAGAGGACCTATAAGAGTTATAGTACATCCTCTCTATGTGCCTTTGGAATTCTTACCTGTAACTCAGAGAGAAGTCTCACAAACTGTGGTACTGGTAATTCTGTGATTAGAGAAAGTAAAAAGTTAGGAAAAGCAGAAAAACTAAATTGCTCTTTTAGAAAGTATAACATACAGCAGTACAGTGTCTTCCAGGCTCATAAGCCAGGAACAGAAATCTAGGTACAGAAATTCAAATAGTGTATGATCTTACTTCTAAGTGGAATGTAAAATGGCAAACTCATAGACGTAGAGAACAGAATGGCGTTTCTCAGGAACTAGAGTGGGGGTTAGAATATGTGGAAACGTTTAAAGGGTTCAAAGATTTATTTATATGGGGTGCAATTATTTTATTTCTTGCAAGCATGGGGACTATGGTAATAAAAATGAATTATATAGGAAGTGGCAGATAGTGGGGTGTTAAAGGAGTTGGACTCTCACATGGCAAATTGTGGTTTAGGTCCCAGACCTGGTGACTTGCTTTCTCACTTTCCCTCCTTGTCTCTGTCTCTCACAGTTCAAATTAAATAATGATAATAAATTAAATAAATAATTTGTTTAAAAATAAAAACGTATTGTGTATTTTTAAATCAGAGTGTTAATTTTAAAAGTCTCATCAGAAATAATGGTAAGTAAATAAGGTGAACATGCTAATTGGCTTGAATGAATTGTTTTGCATTCTATACATGTATCAAAATACCAGATTATACTCAATAAATATTTATTGTCAATTAATTAAATAAATAAAATATAGGAACACCTTTTTCCACATCTAAATGCAATATCCCTCCATAAAGATTATTTTCTATAATAACTTTAAAACTCAGTGAGTTTACCAATATTCACATTTTAGAAGGAAAATTCTATTCTTAGAAAGTTGAATGGATTGCCTGAGGCTTAGCCTGGCTGTGGTACAGAACGTGGTACAGAACAAGAACTCCAGGTTTTTCTGAGTAGCTCATTCTGCCTTCCTTTTCTCTGAGCTTCTGTGTTGTAGTCCTATTTCTGTAGTAATTATAGGATATGTATCCCTTTTTGTTTCTCTTTGTTCAAAATTATCTTATCATACAATACTTTCTCTGATTTGAAAAAATGTTATTTTATTGTATGGCTATTTGAGAAGGATAGCTGGAAGTTGCTTATCTCGACTAAACATCAAAGAATTGTGATCTCCCAAGATCTGAGAGCATCTCTGAGAGGCAAAGCATTAATGGGACAAAGAAATGTGGTATTATCTGTTGAAGGTAATTTTATAGCTTTATCAACTGAACCAGGGAGAAATGTTCACATATTGGAATATTCACTTTGTAAGATAAGTAATGTGATTGAATACATAAAAGAAAATGAATTAAAAAATTAAAAAAGAGAGAGATTATAGAAATTACAGTGGGCATAAGGTAAAAGCAGTAACCTGTTTTTGTCTTTTATGAAAATGTTTCAAACTAAGCAAGTTATAATAGTAAAATAGTAAGCTATATGAAATAGATACATAAAATATGTTAAGAATTATCTTAGAAAAGAGAGTCAGAGAGAAGGGATGACTTACTAAACACGATTTTTTTTTCAAAGATCAGACTCTCTTAGTCTTCTGATGTGTGCTTGAGAGGGCATCTATTGTTTGGGTGGAAACTATATCTTGGAAAATGCTTTCCCTCTGCCTGACATATTATAGTCACCATATGAAGGAGTCCCTATGGTGAAATTCCCCTTCTGCATGTCTTGGACAGAGTAATAATTATGTCTCTTTTTTTAAACCTTGAACATCTAGTAGAGTCTTTCTTGTTATGAACAATGCCAACTTTTGTGTATAATGGTAAACAGAAGAGAGAAATAATGGAAATTTCTTATAACTCACCTAAGTGTTAAAAAATTAGTGATATTGTGATAATCAAAACAGCATGGTATTGGCACAGAAACAGACAGATGGACCAATAGAACTGAATAGAGACCCCAGAAATACACTTCCATACATATAGCCAAAGGGTTATTTTGATAAAGGGTACCAGTCAATTCTGTGGGAAAAGGAAAACCTCTTTAGCCAATGGTGCTAGACAAACCGGATATGTACCTGCAGAAAGATGATTCTGAACCCCTATCTCTCACCATTAACAAAGATCAACTCAAAGTGCAACAAGGATCTAAACCTAAGACCTCAAACTATAAAATTACTCTGGAAAACAGTGGGAAAACTCTGAGAGACTTTGGGATAGGCAAAGACTTCTTAAATAAAACCCCCAAAGCACAGACAATAATCCCAAAAATAGACAAGTGGAATTAAATCAGATAAAGAAGTTTATCCACAGCCAAGGACTCAGGAATCAATGTAAGTCAACAGCCCTCAGACTGGGAAAATATTTTTGTGAGTCAGACAAGAGACTCCATAACCAGAATACACAGAGAACTCAAGCACTGTCATGAAAAAAGATGATCTACCCTAATAAAAGATGGGAGAATGAGTTGGAAAAAAAAATACTTTCTAAGGAAGACATACAAATAGCCAAAAGGTATATGAAAAAAATGCTCAATATCCCTCATTATAAGAGAGATGCAGATCAAAACCACAATGAAATACCACCTAACCCCAGTAAGAATGGCTTAGATTAAAACAAACGAACAAACAAACAAACAAAACTGGTAAGTGCTGGTGGGCTGTGGTCAATGGGGAACTGTCCTACACTACTGATGGGAATGTAAATTGGTCAAGTCTTGTGGAGAACAACATGGAGATTTCTCAAAGATCTACAAATAGAACTACCATATGACTAATCAATCCCACTCCTTGATATCGACCCAAGGGAAGAATACTTACTCATAAAAGTGCTTGCACATCGATGTTTAGTGCAATATTATTTACAATTGAAAAACATGGAACCAACCCAAATGCCCAGGAACAGATGAATGGATTAAAAAACTGTGGCACATATACTCTATGGAATACTACTCAGCCATAAAAAAACAAGACTCTGGCTTTTGACAGAAAGTGGATGAAAAGGGAAAATTTATTGCTGAGTGAAGCAAGCCAGGCTATGAAGGGGAGACATTGCATGTCTCCACTTAATATATACTGACTGTCTGTCCTCTATAGCCGAAACTGAAAGACTAGAAGATATAGAAACATAGAAAATACTTATCAATACCAGGTACAGTGTGGGAAGAAGGTGGGTCAAGGAGGAAAGACTGGGGAAGGACATTAAGGAGAAAAATAGGCAAAGCATTTACGGGAAAAACAAATAGGTTATTATCCGTTGAAGATAATGTGTATAGTATTCTCAACTGGACTGGTGACAAATGTATACATGTTGGAATAGTCACTTTGCAAGCTAAGTGACATATGTGATTGAATGTATAAAAGAAATTGAAATAAAAATATTTTAAAAATTAGTGAATTTAAAAATATTCCTATTCTGGAAGTTTGACCAATATCTTGATCTATTATAATTCGACTCAAAGTTTAAAAAATATTTTTAATTTAATTTTTTATATTCAATCACCATATATCATTACAACATATCAAATTAATTTTCCCAGCATAAATACACTGTCTATTATTCCAGTCAAATTATTACCATACCCATTACCTGATTTTGTATTTCAAATCATCTTGGCATCAGCTAAACTTACCAGTGAAAAACACATTAACTTTCCAACAAAAGTAAGATAATTATCAACTCCCCAGTAAGTTTTTCTAGCATAATACTATTTTCTACTTGCTTCAGAATACTCTATCTTCCTGATATTAAGGATTTTATTAAAAAAATTAATTTCAATTTGTCTTTATCCACTTAAATGTAATCCTATGAAACATAATAATTTTTAATAAATTATTTTAATTACTTATTTTTTATACATTCTGTCAATGTACATCATTATAGCTTGCAAAATTAATTTTCCCAGCATGTATATGTTGTATATTAGTCCAGTTAAAGATATGTTCATACATATAATTATCAACAAATAATTTTCCATTTTTGTGCCCCTTATGTGTTTCGCTTCTTTCTTTTTCCCCGATTCCCTCTGTCTCATCCTTCCCCATTTTCATCCTCCTCCCATACTATCTATAGTATTCCAGTTATTCTCTATAGTTTTATATCATTTAATCTTTCAGTTTCTGCCAGAGTACAGACATTTGGTATACATTGAATGAGGACATATAGTCCTCTCTTTCATAGTCTGGCTTGCTTCCCTTAGAAGAAAATCTTTTTTTTTTTTGGAGAGGTTTTTGCTATAAGGCTGGTGCGCTCCCCAGACAGACAGAGAGAGACAGAGAGACAGAAAGTGAGAAATCACTCCCAGGGGGGATGGCCATGCCGCAATCCCCTCTCCTCCATTATCCTCTTGGGATCTTAGGCACGCACGCATGTGCACCCAGTGTGAGTTTAAGCCACCGGATCCAGGACTCGAACTGCTGTCGACTACATGGGAGTCCAGCGACATAGCCAGTGTGCTGCTGGTCCCAGAAGAAAATCTTTTTTTTTTTTTTTTTGAGAGGTTTTCGCTATAGGACGTGTGCGCTTGCCAGACAGACAGAGAGAGACATAGAGACAGAAAGTGAGAAATCACCCCCCAGGGGGGATGGTCACGTCGCAATCCCTTCTCCTGCATTCTCCTCTCAGGATCTTGGGCACGCACGCACACGTGCCTGGCGTGAGTTTTAAGCCACCGGATCTGGGACGCGAACCGCGGTCGACTACGTAGGAGTCCAGCAACATAGCCATTACACTAACTGCTGTTTCCCAAGAAAATCTTTAATATTGGTCCACTTTCTATCAAATGCCAGGATCTTATTGCTTTTTATGACTGTGTAGCATTCCACAGTGTATATGCACAACACATTTTCAAAACATTCGTCTGTTCATGTACATTTGGGTTGGTTCCATGACTTAACAATTGTTTATAATGCCACAATAAATATGGGTGTGCAAGTGCTTTTCAGGCTGAGTTTATTCCTATCCTTTGGGTAATAATCAGGAGTGGGATTTCTGGATCATCTGGTCATTCAATTTGTAGGTCTTTGAGGAATCTAAATATAGCTTTCCACATTGGCTGTACTCTTAAAATTCACCTTCTCAACAACAGTGTAAGAGTGTTCCCTTTTCACCACATCCTTGCCAGCACTTGTCATTGTTTAATTTTTCAATCTGAGCCATTGTGACTGAGGTTAGGTGGTATCCCATTGTGGTTTTGATTTGTATTTCCCTTATGATATAAATGTTGATCATATTTTTATATGTATTTTGTCTGTTTGTATGTCATCCTTAGAGAGTTGTCTATTCAGTTCATTTGCCCATCTTTTATTTTATTTTTTAATTTTATTTTCTTTTATACATTCAATCACATTATTTAGCTTACAAAGTAAATATTTCACCGGGTGAACTTTTCTCTCTAGTCCAGTTGATAAAACTATAAAATATCTTCAACAGATAATACCACATTTCTTTGTCCCATTAATGCTTTGCCTCTCTATTTTTCTTCTAAATATCCTTCCCTACTAAGTGTCCACACTCTATGACTGAAACTGATTGACTAAAGGATATAGAAACACAGTAAATGAATGTAAATACCAGATACAGTGTGTGTGTGAAAGAGTAGGGTCTGAGGAAGGACATTTGCCCATCTTTTAATTGGGTTGATTTTTATTTTTTTCAGGTTAGCTACTTGAGTTCACTGTATCTAGTTATTAGTTCCTAATATGAGGCATAGTTTGCAAATATATTCTCCCATTCTGAGGGTTGTTTATTCATTCTAATTATTGTTTCTTTTGCTGAGCAGAAAGTTTTTAAAACTGATGTAATCCCACTTGTCTATTTTTAGGATTATTGCATGCGCTTTGGGGATCTTATTTAAGATGTTTTTGCCTACTCCAATGTCTCCAAGAATTTCCTCTGTGTTTTTTGCCTGTAGTTTTAGTTTGAGTACTTAGGTTTAGATCTTTGATGCACTTTGAGATGATTTGTATTAGTGGTGAGTGATGGGGTCCAATTCATCTTTGCAGATAGATAGTCAGTTTTCTCAGAACCGTTTATTAAAGAGGTTTTCTTTACCTTACTGGATTATCTGGTGCCCTTTTTCAAAAAACAGCTCTCTATATTTTTGGGTTTATTTCTGGGGTCTATATTCTGTCTCATTTGTCTACATGCCTGCTTTTTGGGCCAGTACTTTGCTGTTTTGATAATTACAGTTCTGTAATATATTATGGAGTCAGATAGTGAGATGTCTCCTACTCTCCTTTTCTAGCATAGTATTGCTTTGGCAATACTGGGTCTTTTATGATCCCAGACATATTCTGATTGCTTTTTCTGAATCAGTGAAGAATATCTCTAGTAATTTGGTTGGATTTGCATTAAATTTATTAATTAATTTGGGCAGAATTGACAATTTTATTATGTTAATTCTTCCAATTCAGAAATGTGGGATGTCCTTACACTTTTTTTTTTGATCATTTTCAATTTTCTTTAAAACGTCTATCATAGTTTTCTTTGTAGAGGTCTTTAACTTCTTTAGCTAGTTTCCTATGTATCTAATTTCTTCTGTGGCCATGGTAAATTGGATTGCTTTCTTCAGTTCTACCTCATTTTGTTTTATGCTGGTGCGTAGAAATGCCATAGATGTTTTTATGTTGATTTTGCTTTTTGTTCTCTTTAGATTTATCATTATTTTTTTACATTTAATTACCGTATATCATTATCGAATACAAATGAGTTTTCCCAGAATGAATACACTACATATTAGACCAGTCCATTTATTACCATACACATTATTATCAGCAGATAATTTTTTTATTTTTTGTGTCTCTTAAATAGGCTTGCTCTTTTTTCCTCTTGAATTTCTCCTTTTACCTACTCCCATTTCCCACACTCCTCCCACACTGCATCTAGTATCCACAGCTGCTTTCCATGTTTTTACACCTTCTTTTATTTCTTTTAAATTTATTCATTTTATATTCTTTTTCTGTAATCATCACAACATATAAAATGCTACTTCCTATCCAGAATACACTGTATATTGGCTTAGTCAAGGATACTACCCTACACATTATCATCAGCAAATAATTTTCCTTTTATTGTTTCTTACATATTATTGCTTTTTTTTTTCTTTTGATTCCCTAATTCTCACCTAATCTTTCAGTTTCTGCCATAGAGCAGATATTTGGAATATATTAAGTGGAGACATATACGATGTCTCTCTTGTTGATACATAGTGGGATAGATGGTTGATAGATAGATATGGAAGATGTATGTTGATTTTGTATTTTGCTACTTTATCCACTTTTCACTTCCCAGAGCATTTTTTTAAAAATTCTTTTGGGCTTTCTATGTATGTAATATATCTACTGCAAAAAAAAAAAAAAAAAGGTAATTTACTTCTTCCTTCCTTATCTGAATGCCTTTTATTGTATTCTCTTGTCTGATTACATTGGCTTAAACTTTCAGTACTATACTGGAAAAGGCTGATTAGAGTGGGTAGACTTATCATGTTCCAGTTTTTAGTGGAAAATCTTTCAGCTATTCCTCATTCAGTATAAGATTAGCCATATATATCTTTTATTATGTTGAGAAAACTCCCTCTACGTCAATTTTTCTGAGAGTCTCAATCATGAAGGGATGTTGTTTTATTTATTTCATTTTATTTGTTATTATTATTATTATTGTATTATTATTTAATTTGACCAGAGAGAGAGAAAGGGAAAGTGAGAGGTCAAGCCACCAAGTCTAGGACTCAAATCATAGTTGCCTATGTGGGAGTCTGGTACCTTAACCAGCACACCATCTGCCAGCCCCAAGGGATGCTGTTTTATTGAATGGTTTTTCTGCATTGACTGATATGTTCATATGGTTTTTATCTTTCTTTTTAGCTTTCTTTCTGTTAATAACAACTTTTCCTTCCTTCTCTTTCACACCTGCACAGAAAGGATTATTAATAATTTTAGAGGACCTATTAGTAGCAATAGTACATCCTTATAAAAGCACTTGGAATTCTTACTTTCAACTCAGAATTCTCACAATGTTCAGTAATGATAATTCTGGGATGGAGAAATTAAAAACTTAGGTAATGTAGACAAACTGAACTGTTCTTCTAGGAGGCATAAAATATAGCAGTATAATGTGTTTCAGGCTCATAAGCCAGGCACAGAAATTAGATAGTGCACAGTGGCGAACTTATAGAAGTAGAAAGTAGAATGGAAACTTAGCAGGAACTAGAGTGAAGGTAGGAGGTGGGAAATGGTTAAAACTTATAAAGTTTTATTTAAATGAGGAGCAATTATTTGATTTCTAAAACAGCATGGCACTATGATAATGTAAACACATTATATATTTTAAAATCAGAATGTAATTTTAAAAGTGTCACCAGAAATGACATTCCAGTTAAAGCCCTGGAAGTAACCAGCATTTCAAATTTCTGGTGCAAGGCAACAGACTTTATAGAACTTATATAAATAACCATTCTGCCACGAAATAAGAATACCCACAAATATTTGCCAATTCCAGAGGGGTCAGGAGGGATATGACCAGAAAGCTAACGTAGATCTCAAGAAATCCAACAGAAGCTCTTGGAAAGATTGCCTGGTATGATAAACAGTTCTGCCGGGCAGATGAGTAAAAAGTATCACTTCTTTTTTTTTTTTTTTTTTTTGAGAGGTTTTTGCTATAGGGCGCGTGCGCTCACCAGACTGACAGAGAGAGACACAGAGACAGAAAGCAAGAAATCACCCCCCCCAGGGGGGATGGCCACGCTGCAATCCCTTCTCCTCCATTCTCTTCTCGGGATCTTGGGCACGCATGCACACGCGCCCGGCGTGAGTTTAAGCCACCGGGTCCGGGAGGCGAACCACGGTCGAATACGTGGGAGTCCAGTGACATAGCCATTACGCTAACTGCTGGTCCCAAAATATCACTTCTTGACAGGCCCAAATATCTTTCAAATATAGGTACTTAAAGGCACAGTCTAATGGTGAGTCCCAGATTTGACTCAGTAGCATTGGGGGCTTTTTAAAGTCTAATCTGAAGTTTCAGCAAAGCCAACTAAATCAATTAGTATTCTTAAGGGGCTTTGTGCAAATAATAGACCAAATTGAGTCTAAATGTATTATTATTATCTTTTTGCAAATAAATTAGTTTATATCTCTTGGGTAAAAGGGAAGTGGAAAGAGAAAAAAATGTTTCAGAAGAAAATTACAGTGCACTTACTACTAGATTTTACCTTCCCCCAAATCTGTTTTTTGAGTTTTTAGTATTGACCTAATGTTTAAACAGAATCCTAACCTTTTTCTTGACTTTAAGTTTTAAGCAAATTTATCTGAAAATTGTTGGGTTTTGACTTATGAAAGCTAAAACAGTTTTTCTTGAAATTAAAAAAACGTAAAAAATAGGTTTTTAATGATGACAGTAAGCTATATACCTTAGTCAGATGCTACTTTATAGTATGTTCCTCCTATTCACTGTGTTTTTCCTATTCTTCTTCTTTTTCTTTATTTATTATCCTCATAATCTTGTTTATATTACATTGAATCACATATAACTTTACAGTATATTACATTTCTTTTTCCAGAAGGAATACCATGCATATTAGTCAATACAGAGACATTAAAATCCCCATTTCATCATCCAATAGCTTTTTTTTTTTTTTTTTTTTTTTTTTTTTTTTTTTTTTTTTTTTTGCTATAGGGTTCATGTGCTCTCCATAGAGACAGAGAGATAGAAAGCGAGAAATCATGCCCCAAGGGGGATGGCCATGCTGCTATCCCTTCTCCTCCATTCTCCTCTTGGGATCTTGGGTACGCACGCACACGTGCCCGACATGAGTTTAAGCCACCGGGTCCAGGAGTTGAACTGTGGTCGGCTACATAGGAGTTCAGTGACATAGCCATTACACTAACTGCTGGTCCCATCATCCAATAGCTTTTCATTATTTTTCCCCATCATCATCATTATTATTATTATTCCAATTACGTTTTTAAACAATCACTATTTCTCATTTTGCTTGTAAAAAGACTTTATCCAATATGAAATACTTCCCAGACCAATCCAGTTAAGAATACTACACACATCATCAACAGGTATTAAACCATATCTGTGTTCTACTAATGTCATGCCTCTCTATTTGTTCTCTTGCTATCTTTCTCTATACTCTTCTCTTCTCCTGCCCCATTCCATACTGTCTTATCCTCATTAACTATTTCCACTGCTTTTATGTCCTCCAATGTTTCGATCTCTACCATAGAGTGTGGATAGTCGGTATATATTAAGTGGGTATATACAATGTCTTTCTTTCATATCTTGGCTTACTTCACTCAGCAATAGATCCTCCATATCTCACCATTTTATATCAAATGCCAGGGTCTTGTTGTTTTTTATAGCTGAGTAGTATTCCATAGAGTACATGTGCCACACTTTTTCTTTCTTTTTTCTTTTGGAGAAGTTTTTGCTATAGGGCATGTGCGTTCGCCAGACAGACAGAAAGAGACATAGAGACAGAAAGCGAGAAATCACCCCCCAGGGGGGATGGCCACGCCGCAATCCCTTCTCCTCCAATCTCCTCTTGGGATTTGGGCACGCACGCACACGCGCCCGGCGTGAGTTTGAGCCACCGGGTCCGGGACTCGAACCGCGGTCGACTACGTGGGAGTCCAGCGACATAGCCATTATGCTAACTGGTCCCAGTGTGCCACACTTTTTCAATCCATTCATCTGTTTGTGGACATTCGGGTTGATTCCATGTCTTGACGATTGTGAATAATGCTGCAATAAACATTGATGTGCAAGTGTTTTTCCCACTGAGCATTCACCTGTCCTTTGGGTAGATACCCACAAGTGGGATTCCTGGATCTATTTGTAGTAGTTCTACTTTTAGATCTTTGAGGAACCTCCATAGTTCTCCACAGTGGTTGAACCAGTTTACATTCCCACCAACAGTGTAGGAGGGTTCCCTTTTCACCACACCCCCACCAACACTTATCACTTTTTATATTTTTAATCTTTGCAATTCTGACAGGGGTTAGGTGGTATCTCATTGTGGTTTTTATCTGCATCTCTCTTATGATGAGGGATGTTGAGCATTTCCTCATATGCTTTTTGGCTGTTTGTATATCTTCTTTAGAGAGATTTTTATTCAGCTCACTTTCCCCTCTTTTAATTGGGTTAATCTTTTTTTTGCATGAAGCGCTTGAGTTCCACATGTATTCTAGTTATCAGTCCCTTGTCTGATGCATATTTTACAAAAATATTCTTCCATTCTGAGGTTTGTTGATTCACCCTTGTTACTGTGTCCTTTGCTGTGCAAAACTTCTTAGTCTGATATAGTCCCACTTGTCTATTTTAGGGATTATTGCCTGTGCTTTGGGAGTCTTAGTTAAGAAGTCTTTGCCTACTACAATGTCTCCCAGAGTTTTCTCAGCATTTTCCACCAGTAGTTTTATTGTTTGAGGTCTTGGGTTCAGATTTTTTTTTTTTTCCTTTTTGGAGAGGTTTTTGCTATAGGGCGTATGCACTCGCCAGAAAGACAGAGAGACAGAAAGTGAGAAATCACCCTCCAGGGAGTATGTCCATGCCACAATCCCTTCTCCTCAATTTTCTTCTCAGGATCTTGGGCACTCACACACACGTGCCTCGCATGAGTTTAACCACCGTGTCTGGGACTTGAACTGCATTCGACTACATGGGAGTTCAACGACATAGCCATTATGCCAACTGCTGGTCCCCTTAGGTTCAGATCTTTGATCCATTTTGAGTTGACTTCTGTTAATGGTGAAAGATGGGGGTTCAATTTGGTCTTTCTGAAGGTGAATACCCAGTTTTTTCAGCACCATTTACTAAAGAGGTTTTCCTTTTCCCAATGGATTGACTAGTATCCTTTCTCAAAAATCAGTTGGCTGTAAGTTTTTTTTTTTTTTTTTTTCTTTTTTTTGGAGAGGTTTTTGCTATAGGGGGCATGTGCTCGCCAGACAGACAGAGAGAGACAGAGAGATTGAAAGCGAGAAATCACCCCCCAGGGGGGATGGCCACGCCGCAATCCCTTCTCCTCCATTCTCCTCCTGGGATCTTGGGCACGCACGCACACGCGCCTGGCGTGAGTTTAAGCCACCTGGTCCGGGACTCGAACCGCGGTCGACTACGTGGGAGTCCAGCGACATAGCCATTACGCTAACTGCTGGTCCCAGTTGGCTGTAAGTTTTGGGGTTATTTCTAGGGTCTCTATTCTATTCCATTGGTCCACTTGTCTGTTTTTATGCCAATACCATTTTTTTTTTTATTATCACAGCTTTATAGTATATCTTGGGATCAAGGAATAATATGCCTCCCACTCCACTCTTCCTGAGCAAGATTTCTTTGGCATTATGAGATATTTTATGATTCCAGACAAATTCTATGATTGTCTTTTCTAGATATGTGAATAATATTTCTTGTACTTTGATTGGAATTGCATTAAACATGTAGGTTAATTTGGGTAAAATTACCTTTTTCATTATGTTAATTCTTCTAATCCAGGAACATAGGATGTCCTTCCAATTTTTTATGTCACTTTCATTATCTTTTTAAAGATTTTATAGTTTTTTTTTTAAATAAAGGCCTTTGACATTCTTAGTTAGGTTTATCCCTAGGTATCTTATTTATCTTGTGGCTATGGTGACAGGGATTCCTTTCTTCAGCTCTACTTTGTTCAACTTGTTGTTCACATATAGAAATGCTATAGATTTTTAGATGATCATTCTGTACCTTGCCGCTTTACTGTATTCACTTATTACTTCAAGAAGTTTTTTCATGGAGACCTTTGGGTCTTCTAAGTATACCATCATGCCATCTGCGAATAAAGATATTTACAACTCTTCTTTGTCTATTTGAAGGCCTTTTATATTGTTCTCTTTTCTGATTGCATTAGCTAAGACTTCCAGCACTGTCTTAAAGAGCTGTGAGGAATGTGGAAACTAGGAAACTTGCCTAGTACCAGTTTTTAGTGGAAAATCTTTTAGTTTTTTCCCGTTCAGTATAATGTTAGCTGTAGGTTTTTCATAGATGGCTTTTATTATGTTGAGAAATGACCCTTCTAGGGGAACCAGCAGTTAGCGTAATGGCTATGTCACTGGACTCCCACGTATTCGACCGCGGTTCGCGTCCTGGACCCGGAGGCTTAAAACTCACGCCAGGCGCATGTGCATGCATGCCCAAGATACCGAGAGGAGAATGGAGGAGAAGGGATTGTGGCGTGACCATCCCCCCTGGGGGTGATTTCTCGCTTTCTGTCTCTATGTCTCTGTCCGTCTGTCTGGCGAGTGCATGTGCCCTATAACGAAAACCTCCCCCCACAAAAAAATAAAGAAATGACACTTCTATACTAATCTTACTGATGGTCTTAGTCATGAAAGGATGTTGTATTTTTTTTTTTTTTTTGGAGAGGTTTCTGCTATAGGGCACATGCACTCGCCAGACAGACAGAGAGAAACAGAGAGATAGAAAGTGAGAAATCACCCCCTGGGGGGGGATGACCACGCCGCAATCCCTTCTCCTCCATTCTCCTCTCGGGATCTTGGGCACGCACGCACGCACACGCGCCCGGCATGAGTTTAAGCCACCGGGTCTGAGACTCAGCGTGAGTTTAAGCCACCTGGTCTGAGACTAGAACCACGGTCGACTACGTGGGAGTCCAGCGACATAGCCATTACACTAACTGCCAGTCCCAGGATGTTGTATTTTATCAAATGCTTTCTCTGCATCAATTGAAATGATCATATTTTTTTTTTTATCTTTCTTTCTGTTAGTATGGTGTATTCCATTATGGTCTGGCATGTGTTGAACCACCCTTGCATCCCTGGGATAATACCTACCTGGTGGAGATTAATTATCTTTGTTATATGTTGTTGGATATGATTTGCAAGTATTTTGTTGAGAATTTTTGCATCTATATTCATCAAAAATATTGAATAAAAATCTAAATATAGATGCAAAAATTGAAAAAAATATTGAAAAGGAAAACTGTAGTTTTCCTTTTTTGTCATGTCCGTATCTGTTTTGGGAATGCAGATGATGAAGACTTCATAAAATGAATGTGGAAGGTTTCCTTACTTTTGAATCTTTAGAAATAATTTGAGTAGGATAGGGATGAACTCTTTCTTAAAAGTTTTATAGAATTCAGAATTGAAGCCATCTGAACCTGGGCTTTTCTCTGTCGGGAGGTCATTTATTACTGATCCAATCTCCTGGATTGTTATGGGTCTATTTAGGTTGTCTTTGTCCTCCTGATTCAATCTTGGTAGATTATATGAATCCAGGAATTTGTCCATCTCTTCCAAGTTATCTTGTTTGTTGGCATATGGTCGCTCATAGTATCCTCTAATGATATTTTGTATTTCTACTATGTTTGTTGTAATATTGCCTTCTTCATCACATATTTGACTTATCTGATTTCTTTCTTCTTTATCAGTCTAGCCAATGGTATGTTGATCTCATTAATCTTTTCAAAAAACCATATTTTGATTTCTTTTATTTTCTGTATGGTTCATTGTTTTCTATTTCATTTATTTCTTTTTGCCTGATATTATTTTAATTGAGTTAATGAAAAACAAACAGAAAGTAACCTCCACTATTATACTTTATGCAGTTTATCACTTTTATTTCCTCCTCTTCATTTTTCTCCTCTATTTTCCCACTGGCATTAAGGTATAAGACTAGGTTATTTAAAAATAGTAATTCAGTTGTTTTTTGATGTAAGGTAAGTGAGAGTTAGATGGAACTTGTCAATATTGCAGAAACATCTCTTTTTCCATTGGGGTTGAGTGAGCTATCAAAAAAAAGTTCATTAAGATACTACCCATCAGAATGCATATACACCCTTGTTGAATGAATAACGGATTTTTTTCATTTATCTTATTTCTTCAATATAAATAAAACATTGTTTTATACATTATTCACTTTACATCACCATGGCTTGCAAAATGAATTTTTCTAGCATGAATATACTGCACAGCAGGATAGTTAAAGATATTATCATATATGTTATCACCAGACAATCCTCCATTGTCTGTCCCTTAAATGTCTTGCCTCTCTATTTTCCTCCTTGACTCTCTTCGTGTCACATTCTCACACCTCCCATCATCCTCCCGCACTATTTCCAACATCTGTACTCATACTCTAAACTACTGTTTCCTCCAACCCTTCGTTTCTGCAATAGAGTGCAGGTATTTGGCATATATTAAGTGGGGACATACAATGTCTGTTGTAGTCTGGCTTGCTTCACTCAGCCATCAATCTTCCATATTCATCCACTTTGGATCAAATGTCATGGGCTCATTGTTTTTTAGGCTAAGTAGTATTTCATAGTGTTTATGTGCCACCTTTTCTCTTTTATTTTATTAGAGAGATTTTTGGATAGAGTGTGTGCACTTGCCAGAAAGACAGAAAGAAAGAAAGAAAGTGAGAACATGCCCTACAAGGAAATGGCCACACTACAAACCCTTTCCTCCATTCTCTTCTTGGGATCTTGGGCTCACATGCACATACACACCTGTCATGAGTTTCATGAGTTTTAAGCCCCTGGGTTCAGAAAATGAACTGCGGTTGACTATGTAGGAGTCCAGTGACAAAGCCATTATAACATCTGCTGATACCATGAGCCAGATGGGACTTTTTAAATCCATTCATCTGTTCTTGGACATTTGGGTTGGTCAGAATCTTTATTAATGTAGTTAATCACATAAGAAGATTTATTGAATAATTTCTTCCCAGAGAAGAGTTACTTGCTTTGGAGTTTAAGAAAATATTTCATGGTGATATGATGGTTGATTAAGAAATGCTGAAACTTTTTGAATGATAATAATCCTATTTCTATAGCTAGCAGAAGCAATAACATTTAGACATAAAATAAATTACCTGAAATCTTATCTTATTTTACAGGATTAATATATTGTCATTACGAAGTACACATGTTGAGGCTTTTTGGCTTTAAATACTATCCTCAGATTTTATGTAATAGTTTCTGAGTCTCTTCATTGCATTTTTCATCTCTCTATTTCTCAGGCTATAGATGGCGGGATTCAGGAGAGGTGTAATAACCGAGAAGAACACAGCAAGAAACTTGTCCACCCAAGTAATCCTCAGTGGCCACACGTAGATGAAGATGCAGGGCCCAAAAAAAGAGCACCACTACAGTGATGTGGGCAGTGCAGGTGGAGAGAGCCTTAGACGCAGCAGTTTTAGAGCGTTGGTGGACAATGAGAAGAATGTATGTGTAGGATATCAGTAACACGACGAAGGTGGTCATGCTTATTACCCCACTGCCACCATTCAAAAATATTCCCAAGGCAGAGGAATTCATGCAGGCAAGCTCTATGATCAGAGGAATATCACAGAAGAAGCTGTCTGTTTCTCTGGGACCACAGAGCGGCAGCTGCATAATTACAAACATTTGACTCAAAGCATGCACAAAGCCGACCATCCAGTAACTCACCATCAGCCCTATGCACCTTCGTAGGTTCATAATGGTAGAGTAGTGGAGTGGTTTGCAGATGGCCATGTACCGGTCATAACCCATTACCAGAAGTAGCACCATCTCACCACCTCCAAGAAAATGCACAAAGAAGACTTGGCACATGCAGCCTGTGAATGAAATAGTTTTTTTTTCTCTGAGAAAGTCTGTGATCATCTTAGGAGTGGTGACTGTGGAAATCCACAGGTCCACAAAGGACAGGTTGGCCATGAAGAAGTACATCGGGGAGTGGAGATGGGGGTCAGTGATGATTAAGGTCACAATGAGAATATTTCCAAGTACAATGATCAGGTAAAGCATTAAAAATACCAGGAAGAGTAAGAGCTGTATTTTCCAAGAGTGGCAAAGTCTCAGAAGCACAAATTCTGATACTACAGACTGATTTCCTTCATCCATATTATCTCGCAGGTCTGCTAAAATCACATAGAGAGCAGGATAGATTTTCAGTTAGTGGAATGAGACAGAGTACTTAATGTTTAGATTTGGGTGTTCACATTGACATTTAACATCTACATTTGAGATGGCATAGGTAATTGCAAAGAAAAATGTGTTCCAACACTTATGGTTTATGCCCCAAAGAGAAAACCAATGACTAATATGGCCGTTTAAAAAACAGCCTGTTGGGGATCGTTACTCAAATGTTTTATTGAGTGGGTAGAATAAAGAAAGCAGAACTGTAAGAGGAAAGTTTAAAGAATTTTTGTCTTATCACCTGCAAACTAGATTTGGTCTGCTAGTTAAGTAAAAGGAATCTGAGTGGGGCACCTCAGCTGTTAGACTAGATAACTAGAATGTAGCTCATACACTTCGTAAGATTATTGAGGATGTGGTCTTGAAATCCCGTACAAAGGCCATGATACATAATACAACGTCTCTTTACTTCTTCTGCACAATGTCCCAAACCTAATGATTTTAGTTTAGTAATCTAAAATATATGTTGGGAAACTCTTTCAGAGAGAAACTACATAGAAACTTATATAAAAAAATGTCTGCCATGATTATTTGGTTAAAAACCAAGAACATAGTTTATAATTAGTTAAAATGTGCAATAAAATGCTATTCATACAGTAAAAATATTAACCTAAAATTAATCAAAGTGAACCACCATTCAGACTTAAATTATAACTTCATGAACTGTAAATGGAACCAAGGTTATCAACAGAAAATATTTACCTTTAACTATAGGAATATATGATTAGGAATCTCTAGACTTGAAAATATTACCATGTCCTGACCATCATAGTTACAAAAGTTATCTTTTGGATAAGAATAAATTGCAGACATGTGTAAGATACTGCAATGTTGACTGTAGATGCTGAATGTACATGAGGTTAAGATTACAGTAATAATAGTTCTTTACCTCGGAATATAATAATGATATCCCTTGTGTTGATCCCTAAGTAAATTAGAAATTTTTCTCAAACATGAGATTGCAAAGATAATTGTCTATTTCCCTTCCCCCTTTATTAAATTTTTCTTGACACTGTTTCACTTAAATTTCTCATCTCCTTTTATGCTTTGAAATCACCAGGGTGGTACTAGGATAGTGTGTGAACTCAGCAAGCTATTACCACATATTGAGTCTGAGTTGCTCCGATCCTTATTCTGAGAACTCAGAGTATGGGTTCAGATTGATTTGAAATTTTCCTAAAGAAATTAGATAAAGCACATGTTTATTGTGGAAAACGAGACATGATAATAATCTCAAATTTCAAATAAACATATCCTCCATAAAATATATTTAACTAATTTCTACAGATAATATCCTGATATGACACCTGATATATTTATGCCCCATAAACAAATAATCTGACGTCATATTGAAAATTATTTTTTTATCAAGACAAACCTTTCCAAGTGAAAATTACATTAACTTGTTTGGTGGTCATTGACATAAATTACAGAGAAGATAAATAATAGCAACAGCTGGTTTTCGAGCACATTTGAGAGAGAATTTTGTTAAAAGATAAACATGTATTTGCCTGAGGAGCAATTTACCAAAACAACTTAATATTACTTTTTAAGTTATTTTTTAAAATTGTTAACATTTTATACTTTTGTGGAGTAATTACATTACTTTATTAATATTAGTCTCATATTTAAAAGATTAGCAGTAGACTTCTTTTGATTACCAGATAGCAGATGCACTCACTGGAGAGAGACATAGAGACAGCAGAGACAGAGGAGTGGGAGAAAGGACCCTCTAATGGTGTAATCACACCACAATCCCATCTCCTCCGTCTATCCATTTTGTCAGGATTCTGTGCATACTGACACACACACACACACTCACACACACACACAGAGCATGTTGGCATGTTCTCAAGTTACCATGCTGGGATGTGAGTTAGACCATTATTGGAATCCAACATTCACTCCAATACTAAGCCATGGTGATGGATGGCCTGCCACAGATTTTTAATTAGGCTAGTTCTGAAATCTGTTTTTTACTTTTTGATCTTGTGACCTTAATCTGTTTCTTCCTTCTCAGATGTTACAAAGAAAAGACACAATCTAATACACGCACTATTGTGCAGATAAATTAGAAAATACATGGAAAGCTCTCAAACTTAAAAATTACTTATTTTGCCACTATATTTTTTGAACTTAGTGTATATGGGGTATGATTTCTAAAGCTGTTTTCAAAATTTTTAATGTATATCTAAGAATTTTCTATAAGCTATATATATATACACACACACAGTCACCTTAAAAGTACTAACTACTTATATTTTCTCTAAATTAACATACAACACTCAGCAACCCTTTAGAAATACAGATGCAAAAGACATACAAGACATGGAACAACTTTTTCATTCTTCACTTTGGGACTTGCACAGAAAGGATTATTAATATTTTGAGAGAAACTGTTAAGAGCTATAGTACATCTTTCTCTATGTGCCTTTGGAATTCTTACGTGAAACTCAGAGAGAAGTCTGACAAACTGTGGTACTGGCAATTCTGGGATTACAGAAATTAAAAAGTTAGGAAAAGCAGAAAAACTGAATTTCTCTTTTAGGAAGTATAACACATAGCAGTATAGTGGCTTCCAGGCTTATAAGCCAGGCACAGAAATCCAGGTACAGAAATTCAAGTACTGTTTGATCTCACTTCTAAGTGGAAAGTAAAGTGGCAAACTCATAGACGTAGAGAGCAGAATGGCATTTCTCAGAAACTAGAATGGGGGTTAGAACATGGGGAAATGGTTAAATGGTTCAATGGTTAAATGGTTATTTGATTTCTTGCAAGCATGGGGACTATGGTAATAAAAATGAATTATATAGGGACTGGCAGGGAGTGTGGTGGTTAAGGCGCTGGACTCTCACATGGCCAATTGTGATTTAGGTCCCAGACCTGGGGCTTGCTTTCTCACTTTGTCTCCCTCTCTCTGTCTCTCACAGGTCAAATTAAATAATAATAATAAATTAAATAAATAATTCTTTAAAAAGTAAAAATGTATTATATATTTAAAAATCAGAGTGTAAATTTTAGAATTCTCACCAGAAATAATTATAAATACATAAGGTGAACACGTTAAGTGGCTTGATTTAATCATTTCACATTCTATACATGTATCAAAATACCAGATTATACTTTATAAATAGATGATTATTGTCAATTAAATAAATAATATATAGCAATACATTTTTCTGCATCTAATTGTAATATCCCTCTGTAAAGATTATTTTGTATAGCAACCTTAAAACTTGCTGAATTTCCTAATATTCATATTTCTAGAAGGAAAATTTTATTCTTAGAGAGTAGAATAGATTGCCTGAGGCTTAGTCTGGCTGAAGTACACAGTAAGAACTCTAAGTTTTTCTTTTTTTTTAAAGAATTATTTATTTAATTTTATTTATTTATTCGTTTATTTTAATTTGACCAGAGAGAGACACAGGGAGAGAGAGAAAGAGAGAGAGGGTAAGTGAGAAAGCAAGCCGCCAGGTCCAGGACTTGAACTGTGGTCAGCCATGTGGGAATGTCCAGCGCCTTAACTACCACCTGCTGGTCCCCAAGAATGCTAAATTTTTCTGAGTAGCTCATTTGCCTTCCTTAAGCCTGAGGTTCTGAGTTGTAGTACTATTTCTGTAGTGACCTCATTACTCACAGGATATGTACACCTTTTGGCTTCTCTTTGCTAAAAGTTATCTTAGCATACAATACTTCCTCTGATCTGAAAAAACATTATTTTATTGTATGGACCTAATCATTGGAGAAGGATAGCTGAATGCTCTTACCTCTAAACATTAAAGAACTGTGATCTAAGATCTGAGAACATCTCTGAGGCATTAAGTGGTATGTGCATTGTTATTTAGTGATCATACAAATTTCAGTGGTGATATGATAGAAGCAGAAACCTATTTTTTCTTTTATGAAAAAGTTACAAACTAAGCAAGTTATAATAGTATAGTAGTAAACTATATAAAATGGATACATATAAATATTTTAAGAATTATCTTAGAGAAGAGAGTCAGAGAGAAGGGTTGACTTACTAAACACAATTTCTTTTTCAAAGATCAGGGTCTCTTTTAGTCTTCTCTTCTGGTGTGTGCTTGAGAGGACTTCTATTGTTTGCATGGAGACTGTATCTTAGAAAATAATTTCTCTCTGCCTGATGTATTATAGTCACCATATGAAGGAGTCCCTATGGTGAAATTCCCCTGCTGCATATCTTGGACAGAGTAATAATTAATATGTTTGTTTTTTAAACCTTGAACTTCTATTAGAATATTTTCTGTTATGAGCAACGGCCTCTTTAGCTTATAATTTTAAACAGAAGAGGGATTAAAGGAAATATTCTGTAAGTCAACCAAATGTTAAAAATTAGTGAATTGAAAGTATTTGTATTCTAGAAATTTGATCTATAACTTAATATATAATAATTAGACTCAAAATTTTAAAATATTTTTAATTAAATTTTTTATAATCAATCACTCTATACCATTACAACATACCAAATAAATTTTTGCACCACAAATACACTGTATATTAGTCCAGTCAAAGGTATTACCATACCCATTACCTGATTGTATATTTCCAATCATCTTGGCATCAGCTAATTTAACAGTTAAAAAGCACATTAATTAGCCAATACAAGTAAGATAATCCCAACCTCCATAAATTTCTAGCATAACACTATTTATTTTACTTGCTTAGAATACTCTATGTTACTGATAGTAAGGATTTTCTTCAAAAAAATTAATAGTTCAGCATGTCTTGATCCACTTGAATGTAACCCTATGAGACATGTAATCTTTTTCCTAAATTATTTTAATTATTTTTTATACATTTAATCAATGTACATCATTACAGCTTACTAAATGAATTTTCTCAGCATGAATATACAGTATATTAGCCCAGTTAAAGATATTTTTTTTTTGAGAGGTTTTCACTATAGGGCGTGTGCGCTCGCCAGACAGACAGAGAGAGACAGAGAGATAGAAAGCAGGAAATCACCCCCCAGGGGGGATGGCCACGCCGCAATCCCTTCTCCTCCATTCTCCTCTCGGGATCTTGGGCACGCACGCACACGCACCCGGCGTGAGTTTAAGCCGCCGGGTCTGGGACTCGAACCGCGGTCGACTATGTGGGAGTCCAGCGACATAGCCATTACGCTAACTGCTGGTCCCCTCAGATATTTTTATATATGCTATTATGAAGAGATAATTTTCCATTTTTGTGTCCCTTAAATTTTTTTCTTCCTTTTTTTTCCCTTTATTGCCTCTGTCTCACCCTTCCCCATTTTTCACCCTCCTCCCACACTATCTCTAGTATCCATAGTCGCTCTCCATAGTTTTATACTGTTTAATTGTTCAGTTTCTGTCAGAGTACAGACATTTGGTGTATATTCGGTGAGGATGTAAACTCTTCTCTATCGTAGTTTGGCTTGCTTCCCTTAGATGAAAACCTTCAATGTTGCTCCACTTTCTCTTATTGCTTTTTATGATTGATTAGTATTCCACACTGTATATGCACAACACATTTTCAATCCATTCATCTGTTCATGTACATTTGGCTTGTTTCCTTGACTTAAAAATTGTGTATAATGCCACAACAAATATGAGTGTGCAAGTGCTTTTCTGGCTGAGTGTATTCCTATCCTTTGGTTAGATACACAGGAGTGGGATTTCTGATCATGTGATAGGTTAATTTGTAGGTCTTTGGGGACTTTCTTATTACTTTCCACATTGGCTATACTCTTGTAATTTACATTCCCACCAACAGAATATGAGAGCTCCTTTTTCACCACAGCTTTGCCAGCACTTATCATTTGAACCATTGTGCCTGAGGTCAGGTGTTATCACATTGTGGTTTTTATTTGTACCTCCCTTATGATACATATGTTGAGCACATTTACATATATATGTTGTCTGTTTGTATGTCTTCCTTAGAGAGTTGTCTGTTCATCTCATTTGCCATTCTTTTAATTAGGTTGATTTTTTTTCAGGTTAGCTGTTTGTTTTTTCCTAATTTGGTAATTTTCTTTGGGATTGCATTAAATTTATAAATTAATTTGGGCAGAATTGACATTTTCATTATGTTATTTCTTAAGCAAATTTATCTGAAAAATGTTGGATTTTGACTTATTAAAACTAAAACTGCTTTACTTGAAACTAAAAAATACATTAAAAAATACATATTTAATGACCCCAGTAAGCTATATAACCTCAGCCAGGTGCTCCTTTATAATGTGCTCCACGTACTCACTGAATTTCATGCGTAAAGTCAGATGTGTTCATAGATGTGTTTATATCCACTGTACTTGCTATTGAAGTTCTTTAGATTAGTTAAGCTATTTTGAGAATCAATCAAATATGAAAAGAAAAACAAACTATATAAATCGCTATTAGGATATTATCAATAGTAGACTAATATAAATGAATATTGACCAATATTTACTTGTTAATAAGTATTGTTGATCAGTACTATGATATATTCATACAATCAAATTTATGCAGCAAAAAGATAAATATGTGTTATCTATGTATAAAAATGCTGATGATAATGTGTAAAAAATATCTTTAAGTAGAAAAAAATAAAAGCTAAAAAAAAAAGGAAATCTATAAATTCACTAAAGAAAAAAATGTGTTGGGAACAGCAGTTGGTGTAATGGGTATGTCACTGGACTCCCATGTAGTCGACCACGTTTCAAGTCTGGACCTGGTGGCTTAACCTCACCCTGGGCATGTGTGTGTGCGTGCCCAGGATCCCAAGAGGAGAATGGAGAAAGGATTGTGGTGTGGCCATCCCCCCAGAGGGTGATTTCTGTCTCTATGACTTTCTGTCTTTCTGGCAAGCGCACACACCCTATAACAAAAAATAAATAAATAAATAAAGATAAACTGTCACTGGAAATAATGATAAGTAAATGAGGCAAACATGTTAATTGATTTGATTTAATTATTTCCTATTATTTACACATACCAAAATACTCCATAAATAATTACAATTTGTACTTCATAGATAAATTACACTCCATACATAAATATAATTACTGTCAATCAAAAACAAATAAAATACAGCAACACGTTTTTCCAGTTCTAATTATTCCATAAAAATTGATTTCTATAATAACCTTAAAACTCTGTAAGTTTTCCAATATTCACATTTTTATAAGGAAAATCCAATTAGAAAATTGAATGGATTACTTGAGGCTTAGTCTGGCAGAGGTACCCAGAGAGAACTCCAAGTTTTTCTGAGTAGTTCATTCTGCCTTTTTTTTTTCCTTTAGCTTCTTTTTTTAAAATTTTATTTTATTTTATTTATTATCATCATAGTCTTGTTTATATTACATTGAATTACATCTAACTTTACAGTGTATTACATTGCTTTTTCAAAAGGGAATGCCATGCATGTCAGTCAATACAGAGATATTAATCTCCCCAATTCATCATTCAATATCTTTGCAGTGTTTTTCCCAATCATTATTATTATTCCAATTACTATTATTATCATTATTTTTAGAGTTTGGTTTTTTTTTGTTTTTTTTTTTGGGTTTTTTTTTTTTTTTTTTTTTTTTTGCTATTGGGTGCATGGGCTTGCCAGACAGACAGAGAGAGACAGAAAGCGAGAAATCACTCCCCAGTGAAGATAGCCACGCCGCAATCCCTTCTCCTCCATTCTCCTCTTCTCCTCTTGGGATCTTGGGCATGCACGCACACGTGCCCGGCATGAGTTTTAAGCCACCAGGTCCGGGACGCAAACCATGGTCGACTGCATGAGAGTCCAGCGACATAGCCATTACGCTAACTGCTGGTTCCCAAATTATTATTTTAACCAGTCAATCACTATTTTTCATTTTGTTTGTAAAAGACTTTACCCATCATGAAATACTTCTCAGACCAATCCAGTTATAATTACTATACACATCATCATCAATAGGTAATAATCCATATCTGTGTCCCATTAATGTCATGCCTCTCTATTTGTTCTCTTGCTATCTTTATCTATCCTCTTCTCTTCACCCCCAATTCCACACTCTCTTATTCTCGTTAAGTATTTTCACTGCTTTTATGTCCTCCAATATTCCGCTCTCTACCATAGATTGCAGATAGTCGGTGTATATTAAGTGGATACATACAATATCTTTCTTTCATAGCCTGGTTTACTTCACTCAGCAAAAGATCCTCCATATCTGACCACTTTCTATCAAATGCCAGGGTCTTGTTATTTTTTTATGACTGAGTAGTATTCCATAGAATATATATGCCACAATTTTCCAATCCATTCATCAGTTTGTGGACATTTAGTTTGGTTACATGTCTTGGCAATTATGAATAATGCTGCAATAAACATTGATGTGCAAGCACTTTTCCAACTGAGCATTCTCCTGTCCTTTGGGTAGATACCCACAAGTGGGATTGCTGGATCAAATGCTTGTTCTATTTGTAGATCTTTAAGGAGCCTCCATATTGTTTTCCACAGTGGCTGAAGCTGTTTACATTCCCACCAACAGTGTAGGAGGGTTCCCTTTTCACCACATCCCCGCCAACATTTATCACTTTTTATATTCTTAATCTTTGCCATGCTGACAGGGGTTAGGTGGTATCTCATTGTGGTTTTTATCTGCATCTCCCTTATGATGAGGGATGTTGAGCATTTCCTCATATGCATTTTGGCTGTCTGTATGTCTTCCTTAGAGAGATTTTTTGTTCAGCTCATTTTCCTATCTTATAATTGGGTTAATTATTTTTTATCGCATAAGGCACTTGAGTTCCCTTTGTATTCTGGTTATCAGTCCCTTGTCTGAGGCATATTTTACAAAAATATTTTCCATTCTGAGGGTCGTTTTTTCACAGTTGTTACTTTGTCATTTGCTGTGCAGGAACTTCTTAGTCTGATATAGTCCCACTTATCTATTTTAGGGATTATTGCCTGTGCTTTGGGAGTCTTATTTAAGAAGTCTTTGCCTACCCCAATGTCTCCCAGAGTTTCCCCAGCATTTTCCACCAGTAGTTTTATTGTTTGAGGTCTTAGGTTTATATCTTTGATGCTTTTTCAGTTGATTTTTGTTAATGGTGAAATATGGGTGTTCAGTTTCATCTTTCTGCAGGTGGATACCCAGTTTTTCCAGCACCATTTACTAAAGAGGTTTTCCTTTTCCCAATGGATTGACTGATAACCTTTGTCAAAAATCAGTTGGCTGTAAGCTTTGGGGGTTTATTTCTGGGGTCTCTATTCTATTCCATTGGTCCACTTGTCTGTTTTTGTGTCAATACCATGCTGTTTTGACGACCACAGATTTATAGTATATCTTGGGATCAGGGAGTGATATACCTCCTACTCCATTCTTCTTGCGTAGGATTGCTTTGGCAATCCGAGGTCTTTTATGATTCCAGACAAATTCTATGATTGTCTTTTCTAGATCTGTGAAGAATGTTTCTGGTATTTTGATTGGAATTGCATTAAACATGTATATTAATTTGAGTAGAATTGCCATTTTGATTATGTTGATTCTTCCAATCCAGGAGCATGGGATGTCCTTCCACTTTTTTATGTCACTTTCAATATCTTTTTTAAGATTTTCATACTTTTCTTTATAAAGGTCTTTGAGTTTCTTAGTTTTATTCCTAAGTATCTTAATTATCTTGTGGCTATGGTGACAGGGATTACTTTCTTCAGCTCTACGTCATTCAACTTGTTCATATATAGAAATTCTATAGATTTTTGGATGTTGATTTTGCATCCTGCCATTTTACTGTATTCACTTATTACTTCAAGAAGTTTGTTCATGGAGACCTTTGGATCTTCTAAGTATACCATCATGTCATCTGCGAATAAATATATTTTCAACTCTTCTTTGCCTATTCAAATGCCTTTTATATTGTTCTCTTCTCTGACTGCATTAGCTAAGACTTCCAGTAATATATTAAAAAGCAATGGAGAAAGTGGGCAACCTTGCCTAGTACCTATTTTTAGCAGAAAAGCTTTTAGCCTTTCCCTATTCAGTATAATGTTAGCTGTAGGTTTTTTTATAGATGGCTCTTATTGTGTAGAGCAATGAACCTTCTATATCAATCTTACTGAGGGTCTTGATTATAAAAAGATATATTTTATCAAATGCTTCGTCTGCATAAGTTGAAATGATCACATGATTTTTATCTTTATTTCTGTTAATATGGTGTATTAAATTTATGGTTTTGCATATGTTGAACCACTCTTGCATTCCTTGGATAAAGCCTATCTGGTAGTGATGAATAATCTTTGTTATACGTTGTTGGATATGATTTGTGAGTATCTTGTTGAGAATTTTTGCATCTATATTCATCAATGATATTGGTCTGTAGTTTTCCTTTTTTTTTTTTGTCATGTCCTTATCTGTTTTAGGAATGAGGATGATGGAGGCTTCATAAAATGAATTTGGAAGGTTTCCTTCCTTTTGAATCTGTATAAATAGTTTTAGTAGATAGGGGTTAACTCTTCCTTAAAAGTTTTGTAGAATTCAGAAGTGAAGCCCCTCTGGACCTGGGCTTGCTTTTTTTTTTTTTTTTTTTTTTTTTTTTTTTTTTTTTTTTTTTTTTCCTGGAGGTTATTTATTGTCGATTCAATCTCCTGGCTTATTATGGGTCTATTCAGGTTCTCTATGTCCTCCTGATTCAGTATTGGTAGATTATATGCATCCAGGAATTTTTCCATCTCCTCCAAGTTATCTTGTTTGTTGGCATATTGTTGCTCATAGTATCCTCTAATGATATTTTGTATTTCTATATTGTAATGTTGCCTGCCTCATCATGTATTTGATTTATCTGGTTTTTTTCTTTCTTCTTCTTGATCAGTCTAGCCAATGGTGTGTCAATCTTGTTAATGTTTTCAAAGAACCAACTTTTGCTTTCATTTATTTTCTGTATGGTTCATTTATTTTCTATTTCTTTTATTTCTGCTTGAACCTTTATTATTTCTTTTTGCCTGGCATTTTTTGGGATTTGTTTGTTGTTTTTCCAATATCCTGAGGCATGATAGGTTATCTATTTGCCATCTTTCCATCCTTTTCTTATGCACACTAATTGCTATGTATTTCCCTTTTATGACTGCTTTTGCTGTGTCCCGTAGATTATGGACACTTGTGTACTCATTATCACTTGTTTCCATATATTTTTTTTATTTCAGACTTAATTTCTTCAGTAGTGAAGAAGTCATTCTGAAGTAGATTGTTCAGTTTCCATGTGTTTGTGTATTTTCTGGGTTATTTCTTGAAATTAATCTTCAGTTTAATTCCATCACGGTCAGAAAAGATGGTGGACATAGTTTCTATGCCTTTGAATCTGTAAAGACTTGATTTGTGTCCTAACATATGATCAATCTTTGAAAAGGTTCCATGCTGGGGTGAGAAAAATGTATATGTTGTGGACGTAGGGTGGAAAATTCTGTAGATATCTGTCAAGCCTATTTGATTTATAGTATCATTTAGTATCATTATCTCTATTTTCTGCACAGAAGATCTGTTTAAAGGAGATAATGGGGTGTTGAGAGCTCCAACAATTATAGTATTTCTCCCTATCTCTCCTTTTAGCTCCAGCAGTCTTTCCTTCACATATTTAGGCACACCTGAGTTGGGCGCATTGGTATTTACAAGCATTATGTCTTGCTGGATTACCCCATTTACTATTTTATAATGCCCTTCTTTGTCTCTTCTTACAGTCTTTGTCTTGAAATCTATCTTGTCTGAAATCAGTATCACTACTCCAGCCCTTTTTTGATTTCCATTTGCATGGAATATCTTTTTCCAGCCCTTTACTTTTAGTCTATGTATGTTTTTATCCATAAGGTGAGTTTCTTGTAGGCAACAGATAGAGTGTTTCTGTTTTTTTATCCACTCGGTCAGTCTATGTCTCTTAATTGGAGAATTTAATCCATTGACATTCAATGTAATTATTGATATTTCTGTACCTGTTCCTATCATTAAGTGAGACATTTTCTTGGTTGTTTTCTGTTCTCATGTAACTGTCTGACTTTTTATTTTTTCTGGTATAGCACTCCCTTCAGAACCTCTTGAAGAGCTGGTCTTGAGTTGGTAAATTCCTTCAAACTTTGTTTATCTGAGAATGTTTTTTATCTTTTTTTCCCATATGAAGGGTAATCTTGCCAGGTATAGTATTCTTGGTTGAAATTGTTTTTCATTCAACACTTTGACTATATTTCCCCATTCTTTCCTTGCCTGCATTGTTTCCACCAAGAGATCCGATATTAGCCTGATGGGGTGACCTTCGTAAGTAACTTGACATTTTCCTCTTGCCAACTTTAGTATCTTGTCTTTGTCTGTTGGTTTTGCCAGTATGACTATAATGTGCCTTGGAGAGGATCTTCTTGGGTTGATTCTATTTGGGGTCCTATGTATTTCTTGGGTCTGGATATTTGAATGCCTTTCTAGTTTTGGAAAGTTTTCTTCTAAGATTTCATGGAATAAATTATCAATGCCCTTATTATTTTCTTCCTCTTCTGGCATACCAATTATCCAGATGTTGGGGCACTTGATGGTATCCAGTATTCCTCATATATTATCCTCATTTTTCATGATCGTTTCCTCAATCTTCTTGATACTTTTTTCTAGGTCAGATGTTTTGTCTTTTACATTAGAGATTCAGTCTTCTGCCTGATCTAACCTACTTTCAAGGCAGGTTTTGATTTCTTGTATCCCATTCTTCAACCCTAGAAGTTCCATCTGGTTCTTGTTTAAGGTATCTATTTCTTCTTTCAAATCATGAAAGGACTTCCTCATCTCCTGGAGCTCCTTGTCTCTTTTTTCTTCCATCTAAGTTAGTTTGGTAACTACAAATATTCTGAATTCCTTATCATACATGTTCACAACGTCCATTGTATTGACTGTGGGTAATATAGGCTTGATGATTTCCCTTGGGGGAGAGGCCTTTTGTTGGTTGCTCATACTTCTTGAGCCTCTGTGATTGTTCCTAGTTGTCAGGTGATCTATATGTTGCCTCCTAACTTATTTAAGGTATCTCTGAATGTTAAAAGTTGTGCAGGATTAGAAAATTGATGATTTCTCTTATGGCTGGCCAACCTGTTGCTCACCATTTACCATGTACTGTTGTCATTGGTCCTAGGTGACCCAAAGTCGTCCCTGTTTCTAACGAGTGGTAAACCTCCAACTGACCTAATAACCAACACCTCAAGAGCAAAGAAGAACAAAAGAAAACAAAAAATCATGTGACTATTCAAAACACCAAAATTCAGAGAGTGCAAAGGCAAGTGTGGAAGGGGCAGAGGATGAGCAATGAGTCCCGGGCCTAAGGGCCTGCAGCTGCAGGCAGCCTGGTGTCCAGAACTGCTGGCTGGCTTGATCTGCTTTGCAGGTGGGTTGGGGGTGTGTGTGAGTTCATCTTAAAGTCCCAAGGAACCAACCTGAAGTCCAGAGATGAGTAGGGGTGGGGATGCGAGAAGGTCCCTTGTGGAAGGGCCTGCAGCTGCAGGCAGCCTAGTGTCTAGAACTGCTGGCTGGCCTCCATTGGCTTCTGAGTTGTAGTCCTATTTCTATAGTAAACTCATTATTCATAGGGTATGCAGCCCTTTTTACTTCTCTTTGATAAAAGTTAGCATACACTTTCTGTGACATGAAAAAACGATGCTATTTATTGTATGGACTGGATCATTGGAAGAGGATAGCTGGAAGCTGCTCATCTGGACTAAACATCAAAGAACTGTGATCTCCCAAGCAAATCTTGGGAGAGATCAACCACGAGGCAGTGGGTTAGGGTGGTATGTGCACTATTAGAGAGACCATAGAAATTCTAGTAGGAATAAGACAGCAGTAGCAACCAGTTTTCTCTACTATGAAAATGTTACTAACTAAACAAACTCTTCTCAACTTCAAGCATAGTAAGCATACCTAAAATAAATGCATACAAATATTTTTAAAATTATTTTAAAAAGTAGAGTGAGGGAAAGGGAACGACTTACTGAACACAAATTTTCTAAAAGATCAGACTCTCCTTTAATCTTCTGATGTGTGCTTGTGATGACACTATTTTTGGATGGAGACTGTAACTTGGAGAGTGTTTTTCCTACATCTGACATATATTAACCATCTGAAGGAATCCCTTGGGTAAATTTGCCTATTGTATGTTCTTGATAGAATAAAAATTATATTTATCGATTTATTTTTTAATCTTGGACATTTATTAGAGTATTTTCTATTATGAGTGATGTCAACTTTTGCATGCAATGGAAAGCAGCACAGGGAAATTAAAGAAATTCCTATAAGTAAACTAAGTGTTTAAAAAAATGAGTTTAAACAAAATTATTATCCTTCTGTATGGTTGATCTATAACCTGATGTATTGTAATTAGGCTCAATTAAAGTATTAACTACAGTTGTAAATCATATACTGAACACTGGAATATATGACTGACAACCAAAAATTCATTTATGTGTGGAGTAACCTAAACATGTCAAGGTTGTTGAAATATGTAAATAATCTCTGGGCTTTCTCTCTAGTGGTGTATTTAAATCCCTTTTCATCCTTTGTAGGTATATATACATATATACATATATATATATGTATATATGTATATATATATGAGGGAACTTCAAGAGTTTGTAAAAATGGCATTAGAGGATTAGTTTATTTGGATACAAATATTGAAATCCACATACAGGTATCCCATAATGTGGATTTTCCATAAACTTTTCAAAGATACTGCATACTGAAGACTTTGCTTTGAAGTTACTATGAGGCTTACACAGCACATGTTATAATTGAAAATGCTAAATATGGCAATAGCCTCAATTTTATTATCATATGCTGCATGCATACTTTGAAAATCTATATTGTACAAAGATGTGTAACAACTAAATATCAATTTGAAATTAAAAGATAAAAAGGCAATATAAAAACAAAAATCATCACAAAAATAAGCTTTTAGAGCAAATAAATATTTAAGTTTGATGCATTATGGAAAAAACCCTATATTTCTATCCTACATTTTATGTTTGATGACATAATTTACTTCTAATTATATCACTTATCACTTAAGAAATATCTGAATTTGTTTTACTATTTTAACTTCTTTGTTAAATTTCTCATTTTGTTAGTTGATTGTTTCCTTGATTTTGTTGCACTATTTCTCTACATGTTCTTGGAGTTTACTGAGGTTACTTGAAACAATTATTGGAAATTCTTTGCCTGAAAGTTGTAGATCTCCATCTCTTTGGGTCAGATATTTGGAAATTAGGCTCTTCCCATGGTAATATATCTCCTTGGTTTTTCATGTTTTTTATGTCACACATTTGTTTCACAGATTTTTCACATTTGTTGGAGCAGTTGCTTCTTTCAGATTTTATAGGCTGGTTGCTGTCAGCAAAAACCTTCCCTCATTTAGGGGTGTGGGGATGGTGACTGGTTGTTGCACAGCTGTTGTGACTCTCTTGTAGGCACAGTTATGTAATCTGTCTGAAACTGTAGTAGTTGAGATATACAGTGATGGATTGCAGGAGCCCTCAGAGGCCATCAGTGTGGATTTCTGCAGTGATGACCAGGGTTGTGGGGATTTTCAGTAGTGATAGCAGCTAAAGTCCTCACAATTTCATTTCTCCTACCTCAAATGTAGACGTTGAGGGAATTTCTCTTGGCACAGGGTCTGGCTTGAGGGATTGTTAATGAGAGTCATGTTCTGAGTGTCTGATGAGCTTTGTCCTTTGGGAAACCATGGAGTTATGCCAGAAATTGTGATGCGTATGGAGATCCTACAGATCTATGGTCTAGGCCAGTAATAGCAATGGTGACCAAAGCACAGACACTTCGCGCGGTAGAATTGGTAATTGTATACAAAATACAGGTGCTTCTGATCTAATCAGGGAGACAGGGGCAAGGAAAGGAATATGTGAAGGGCCATTGTACCTCTGGGATGGAGGCAGAGACTAGCTCTTATGCTGTCTGAGCTGATGCCCGATCCAAAGGCACACACAGAAAGATCTTGACTCCAGGCTTTGTCTCTAATCCATTTTAAGAAGATTTATTTATTTATTTATAGGTTTTTTAAGGCTATATGATGGACTTGCCTAACAGAGAGAGGACAAGAGAAAGAGAAAATGAGAACTACTCCCCACTCTCCTCAGAGACATGACCATGCCACAGTCCTTTCTCTTCCATTCTCCTCTTGGGATTCTGGATGCTCACTCATGCACCTTACATGAATATCAAGCTGCCAGGTTAGGGACTAGTTTTGTGGAGTAGAGTTATGATGTCCAGCATCTTAACCTCCATGCCATCTGCTGGCCCTATTCAGAGTCTTCTTTTGAGGTTCTATACAGATTTTAAGATCTTTTTTTCTAATTTTGTGCAGTGTGTCATTGGTATTTTGATAAGATTGCATTGAATCTGTAGATCACTTTGGGTAAATGTGGATATTTTAATAATATTAGTTCTTCTGATTCATCAATATGTGATTGCATTTTTTGTTTGTTTTGTTAATTCCTTTCATCAACTTTTACAGTTTTTGTAGCAGAAATTTTTCACATCTTTGGTTAAATGTATTTCCAGGTAATTTATTTTATTTTATTGTTGTAGCTCTTGTAAATTGGATTTCTTTCTTGATTTCTTCTTTCACTTATACTTGCATTATGAACTTGAATGAGCACATATCTTATTTGTAGAGTTTACAGATTTAAAATACAAAAATAGTTTTTGTTAATATATATGTGTGCATAAATATGTTTGAGGTATGTTTATGTAAAATATATGTAAATATACACATTCCATGTGTATAATGTTTCTTCCAAAGCAATTAGAATGAGGCCTGATCATGGTACAGTGGTGTAATATGATGCTCTGAGAGCAGGAACTATGTAGAAAGGTTCCAGTTTTGTGTCCAGAGACATCCCTGCATATGGCAGGAATTTTGATAGTCAAAGTCCAGGTCTAAATGAAACAATTTGGTGACTATAGTAAAAGAATTTAAGAAAATACATTTAGTATACTTTAGATGGTCAAGGATAATAACTGCATTTTTCTTTTATTAATTTGCTAAAAGTAACAGTCCTTCACTGGAGAGAGAGATAAGGAAAGAGAGAGAGAGAGAGAATAAGCAAAATGCAGTACACCCTCATTGCCCATATGCAGCATAGTCATGCCGCAATCCCTTATCCTTAATTTCTCTCTGTTTCAAATTTGGGAGTACACGCACATGCAACTAGCATGTTTATCAAGATTCCAAATCTAGAAATGCAAGCATGCAATTGGCCATGTGAGATCCAACTCTCTTAGCCACCTACTTTAATCTTAAGGCTAGCTTATAAGTGACTTTTTATATCTGGACATTTATTGTATTTGTCCCCATATTAAAAGAAATAAAACTTTTTGTGCCATTATTTGGTTTTAAGACATAAAGTCAAATTTCAATTCACTTAATTCACAATTCTGGTAGAAAAAAAGAACATTTATTTGTGATTGAAGCTTTTAGAACAGTGTTTTAGATGGTAAAAGAATTTACTAATATATACCTTGAAAAATAAATGTTACAGACACTTGAGGAAAAAAATTAGCTTCTATTGATTTAATACAATATTTGGGTGAGTGAATTAATTATTAACCAATGTTTTATATACTGTAGTTTCAAAAATAACTGAGTAGGTCATGGTCTCTGCATGATGAGATTATATTTTGACTTTTGACAAAATGGTTAATAATTTAAAGCCTAAAAAATCTTGAGGTTTAGCTAACTAAGGGAAGTATCTTTGGATTTTTTATTTTATACTTTAATTGAGTTAATGATAAATAAACAAAAGGTAACCTCACTATTATACCTTACGTAGTTTAACACCTTTATTTCCTCCTTTTCACTTGTACCCTCTATTTTTCCCACTAGAATTAAGGTCTCTGTCTAGGTTTTTTCAATAATAGTAATTCCGTTGTTTTTTGATGTAAGGTAAGTGAGAGATGGAACATGTCAATATTGTAGAAACATTTCTTTTCTCATAGGGGTTGAGTGAGCAATCTAAAGAAGTTCGTTAAGATGCTCCCATCAGAATGGATGTACACCCTTGTTGAATGATGAACAGAATTTATTTTCTTTTATTTGATTTTCTTGAATTTTTAAAACAAACTTTATACATTTTATTACTTTATATTACCACAGCTTGTAAAATGATTTTTTCTAGCATGAATACACTGTACACCAGGACAGTTAAAGATATTATCATACATGTTATCAACAGACAATCCTCCATTCATCTGTCTCTTAAATGACTTGCCACTCTATTTTTCTCCTTGTCTCTCTATCTCTCATGCTCCCATACCTCTCTCCTCTTCCCACACAGCTTCCAGTATCTGCAACCAAGGTTCTGTTTGCTCCAACCTTTCAGTTTCTGCCATCGAGTGCAGACATTTGGCATATGTTAAATGAGGATATACAATGTCTCTCTTTCATAGTCTGGCTTGCTTCATTCAGTAGTCAATCTTCTATATTAGTTCACCTTGCATCAAATGCCATGGTCTCATTTTTTTTTCATTGTGTAGTATTCCATAGTGTTTATTTGCCACATTTTTTTCTTTTATATTTTTAGAGAGATTTTTGCTATAGAGTGTGTGCACTTGCCAAAGAGACAGAAAGACAAAAAGTGAAAAAACGCCCCATGGGGGAATGATCACATTACAAAACCTCTTCCTCCATTCTTCTCTTGGGATCTTGGACTTTCATGCGCACACAGCTGTCATGAGTTTTAAGCCCTCAGGTGCAGAACACGAACTGCGGTTGACTATGTGGGAGTCCATGACATAACCATTATACCATTTTCTGGTTCATGAGCCAGGTGGGATTTTTTTAATCCATTCATCTGTTTTTGAACATTTGGGTTGGTTAGACTCTTTTATAATGTAATTATACACATAATTATTTTTATTAAATAAATTCTTCCAAGAAAAGAATTACTTGCTTTGGAGTTTAGGAAAATATTTCATGCTGTTCAGCTGGTTCATTAGAAAATGCTGAAGCTCTTTGAATGATATTAATCATGCTTTGAAAGCTAGTGTGAGCAATAACATGTAGACGACATAAACTAAATTACCTGAATCTCAAACTATTTTACAAGATTAATATATTGCCAATTTGACGTACTCATGTTAATACTTCTTGGCTTTAAATACTAACCTCGGAATCTCTATAATAGTTTCTGAGTCTCTTCATTGCATTTTTCATCTCTTTATTTCTCAGGCTATAGATGGCGGGATTCAGGAGAGGTGTAATAACAGAGTAGAACACAGCAAGAAACTTGTCCACCCAAGTAATGCTCAGTGGCCACACGTAGATGAATATGCAGGGCCCAAAGAAGAGCACCACTACAGTGATGTGGGCAGTGCAGGTGGAGAGAGCCTTAGACACAGTAGTTTTAGAGCGTTGGCGGACAGTGAGAAGAATGTACATGTAAGATATCAGTAACAAAACAAAGGAGGTCAAACCTAGAACTCCACTGGCACCATTCAAGAATATTCCCAAGGTAGAAGAATCCATGCAGGCAAGCTCTAAGACCAGAGGTATATCACAGAAGAAGCTGTCTATTTCTCTGGGACCACAGAACGGCAGCTGTATAATCGCAACCATTTGACTCAAAGCATGCACAAAACCAGTGATCCAGTAACTCACCACCAACCCAATGCACCTTCGTAGGCTCATAATGGTAGAGTAGTGGAGTGGTTTGCATATGGCCACGTATCTGTCGTAGGCCATTACCAGAAGTAGCACTATTTCACCACCTCCAAAAAAATGCACAAAGAAGACTTGGCACATGCAGCCTCCTAAGGAAATAGTCTTGTTCTCTCTGAGAAAGTCTGTGATCATCTTAGGAGTTGTAACTGAGGAAATCCACAGGTCCACAAAGGACAGGTTGGCCAAGAAGAAGTACATGGGGGAATGGAGATGGGAGTCAGTGATTATTAAGGTCACAATGAGAGCATTTCCAAATACAATGATCAGGTAAAGCATTAAAAATACCAGGAAGAGTGAGAGCTGTGTATTCCAAGAGTGGCAAAGTCCCAGAAGCACAAATTCTGACACTACAGACTGATTTCCTTCATCCATATTATCTTGCATGTCCACTAAAATCACATAGAGAGAAGGATAGATTTTTGGTTAGTGGAATGAGACAGAGTACTTAATGTTTAGATTTGGTTGTTCACGTTGACATTTATCATCTACATTTGAGGTGGCCATATACAATCGCAATGAAAAATCTGGTCCAACACTTATGGTTTATGCCCCAAAGTGAAACCCAATGCTTAAAATTGACTGTTTTTTAAAAACAATCTGATGGGTATCATTACTCGAATGTTTATTGAGTGGGTATCCTCACAAGAATAAGGAAAGCAGAATTGTAAGAGGAAAAGTTAAATAATTTTTGTCTTGTCACCTGGAAACTAGATTTGGTCTGATAATTAAGTAAAAAGAATCTGAGTGGGGCTCAACTGTTACACTAGATAACTGTTATGAAGCTCATATACTTAGGAAGATTATTGAGGATGTGGTCTTGAAATCCAGTAAAAATGCCATGATACACAATACAATGTCTCTTTTCCTTTGCTACAGAATGTCACAAATCTAATGTTTTTAGTTTAGTAATCTAAAATATATTTGAGAATCTCTTTCAGAGAGAAACTACATAGAAAATTATACAAAAAAATATCTGCAATGAGTACTTGGATAAAAACCAAGAACATAATTTATCATTAATTAAAATGTGCAATAAAATGTTATTCATCCAGTAAAAACATTAACTCAAAATTAATCAAAGTGAACCACCATTCAGACTTAAATTCTGACTTCATGAACTTGAAATGGAGCCAAGGTTATCAACAGAAAATATTTACCTTCAAATATAGGAATATATAATTAGAAGTCTCTAGACTTTAAAAGATTACCATGTCCAGACCATTATAGTTACAAAAATTATCTTTTTAAAGATAAGAATAAATTGCACTTATCAGTTTTTGTTTTGTTTGTCTGAGAAGATTTTAATCTTTTTTTCCCATATGAAGGATAATCTTGCAGGATATAATAATCTTCGTTGAAATAGTTTCTCTTTTAACCCAAATGCCCACAAACAGATGAATGCATAGAAAAACTGGGCACATATACTCAATGGAATACTATTCAGCCATTAAAAAAGAACAACAACAACAAAACCTGGCTTTTGACAGGAAGTGGATGAATATGGAAGATTTACTGCTCAGTGAAGCAAGCCAGGCTATGAAGGAGAGGCATTGTATGTCCCCCACTTAATATATACCAAGTGGCTGCACTCTATGACTGAAACTAATTGACTAAAGGATATAGTAACACAGTATATAGGTGTAAATACCAGAGATAGTGTGTGTGAAAGAGGAGGGTCTGAGGAAAGACATTTAGAAGAAAAACAGCAAGGCAAAGCATTAATGGCACAAAGAAATGTGGTATTATCTGTTGAAGACATTTTGTAGTTTTATCAAGTGTACTAGGAAGAAATGTTCACCTGTTGAAATATCCATTTCGTAAGACAAAATGGTAATGTGATTGAATGTATAAAAGAAAATGAAATGAAAAAATAGTAAGCAATGGAAAAAAAGTATAAATTGCAGACATGTGTAGGAAAGTGCAATTTTGACTTTAGGTGCTGAATTTACATGGGGTTAAAATTTCAGTGATCACTGTTCCTTACCTCTGAATATAATAATGATATCACTTGTGTTGATCCCTAAGTAAATTGGAAATTTTTATCAAGCGTGATATTGCAAAGATAATTGTCTATTTCCTCTCCCCCTTTATTAAGTCTTTCTTGACACTGTTTCACTTCAATTTTGCATCTCCATCTATGCTTTGTAATCTCCTGGGTGGTACTAGGATAGCATGTGAACACAGCAAGCTATTACCACATCTTGAGTCTGAGTTGCTCCAGTCGTTATTGTGAGAACTCAGAGCATGGGTTCGGATTGAAAATAAATTTTCCTAAAGAAATTAGATGAAGCACATATTTATTGTGGAAAAGGAGATGTGATAATCTCAAATTTCAAATAAACATATCCTCCATAAAAGATATTTAACTAATGTCTACAGAAAATATCCTGATATGACACCTGATATATTTATGCCCCATAAGAAACAAATAATCTGACATCATTTTGAAACTTATATTTTTATCAAGACATACCTTTCCAGAAGAAAATTTCAATAACTGGTTTTGTGGTCTTTTACGTAAATTATAGAGAAGATAAATAAAAGCAACAGTTGGTCTTAACCACATTTAAGAGAGAATTTTGTTAAAAGATAGGGACCAGCAGTTAGCGTAATGGCTATGTCGCTGGACTCCCACGTAGTCGACCATGGTTCGAGTCTCGGACCTGGTGGCTTAAACTCATGCTGGGCGCGTGTGCGTGCGTGCCCAAGATCCCAAGAGGAGAATGGAGGAGAAGGGATTGCGGCATGGCCATCCCCCCTGGGGGGGGTGATTTCTCGCTTTCTATCTCTCTGTCAGTCTGGCGAGCGCACGCGCCCTATAGCAAAAACCTCTCCAAAAAAAAAAAATTATGAACATGCATTTGCCTGAGGAGCAATTTACAATTACAACTTAATATTGCTTTTTAAGTTATCTTTAAAAATTATTATTTTTTTTAATTTTGTGGACTAATTATGTTACTTTATTAATATTAGTCTCATATTTATGAGAATAGCAGAAGATTTTTTTTTGATTACCAGAAGGCAGATGCACTCACTGGGGAGAGGCATAGAGACCGAGACAGAGGAGAGGGAGAAAGGACCCTCAAACAGTGTGATCACACCACAGTCCTATCTCCTCCATGTATCCATCTTGTCAGGATTCTGTGCATACACACGCACGCACGCACACACACACACACACAAACACACACACACGGCATGTTGGCATGTTTTCAAGTCACCAGTCTGGGATTTAAATCACACCATCTTTGGAATCCAACACTCACTCCAACACTAGGCCGTGGTGATGGCCTGCCACAGATTTTAAATTGGGACCTGTTCTGAAACCTCAGTGTTTTCCTTTTTGATCTATTAACCTTGACCTGTTCCCATCTCCTCAGATGTTAAAAAATAAGTACACAGTCTAATACATGTGTTATTGTGAGGATGAATCAGAAAATACTTGGAAAGTTCTCAAAATTAAAAAAATTATTTCACCACTATATTTTTTGAAATTAGTGTAAGTGGAGTATGATTTCTAAAGCTGTTTTCAAAACTTTTAATGTAGATTTAAGAATTTTCTATAAGAAATTTATGTACAGTCACTTTAATAAAATACTGACTACTTATATTTTCTCTAAATTAACATACAATACTCAGCAACCCTTTAGGAAGTACAGATGCAAAAGACACACCAGACAGACATTTTTCTTTCCAGGAATGGAACAACTTTTCTATCCTTCACTTTGGTACTTACACAGAAAGGAATATTAATATTTTTAGAGGACCTATAAAAGCTATAGTACATCCTTCTCTAAGTGCTTTTGGAATTCTTATGTGTACTCAGAGAGAAGTCTCACAAACTGTGATACTGGTAATTCTAGAATTAGATAAATTAGAAAGTTAGGAAAAGCAGACTAACTAAATTGCTCTTTTAGGAAGTATAACATATAGCAGTATAGTGTCTTCCAGGATCATAAACTAGGCACAGAAATCCAGGTACAGAAATTCAAATAGTGTATGATTTCACTTCTAAGTGGAACGCAAAGTGGCAAACTCATAGACATAGAGAGCAGAATGGCGTTTCTCATGAACTAGAGTGGGGGTTAGAAGATGGAGAAATGGTTAAAGGGTTCAAAATTTTATTTATATGGGGTGCAATTATTTGATTTCTTGCAAGCATGGGGACTATGGTAATAATAGTTCACTGGACTCTCACATGGCCAACTGTGGTTTGAGTCCCAGATCTGGTGGCTTGCTTTCTCATTTTCCCTCCCTCTCTCTGTCTCTCACAGGTCAAATTAAATAATAATGACAATAATAGTAATAATAAATTAAATAAATAATTCTTTAAAAAATAAAAATGTATTATATATTTTATAATCAGAGTGTAAATTTTAGAAGTCTCACCATAAATAAATATAAATGCATAAGGTGAACATGCTAATTGTCTTTATTTAATTGTTTCACATTCTATACATGGATCAAAATACCAGATTATACTTTATAAATAAATGACTATTGTCAATTCAGTAAATAAATAAAACATAACAACACATTTTCCGCATCTAAATGCAATATCCCTCCGTAAAGTTTATTTTGTATAATAATCTGAAACTTGCCGAGTTTCCTAATATTCATATATCTAAAAGGAAAATTCTATTCTTAGAAAATTGAATGGATGACGTGAGGCTTAGCCTGGCTGAGGTAAACAGCAGGAACTCTAAGTTTTCCTGTGTAGCTCATTCTGCCTTACTTTTCCCTGAGCTTCTGAGTTGTAGTCCTATTTCTGTAGTAATCTCACTTCTCACAGGATATATACCTTTTTGCTTTTCTTTGCTAAAAGTAATCTTAGCCCACAATACTTTCTCTGATGTGATAAAAACATTATTTTATTGTATGGACCTGATCATGGAGAGGGATAGTTGGAAGCTGCTTACCTCAACTAAACATCAAAGAACTGAGATCTCCCAAGATCTGAGAATATCTCTGAGGCTTTAGAGAGGTATGTACATTCTTGTTTGAGAGTGATCATAAAAATTGCAGCGTGTATCAGAGAGAAGAAGAAACCGGTTTTCTCTTTTTATGAAAATTTTACAAACTAAGCAAGTTATAATATATAACAGTAAGCTACATAAAATGGATACATATAAATATTTTAAGAATTATCTTAGAAAAGAGAGTCAGATGAAAGGATGACTTACTAAACACAAATTTCTTTTTCAAAGATCAGAGTCTCTTTTAGTCTTCTCTTCTGATGTGTGCTTGAGAGGACTTCTATTGTTTGCTTGGAGATTGTACCTTAGAAAATAATTTCTCTCTGCCTGACGTATTATAGTCACCATATGAAGGAGTCCCTATGGTGAAATTCCCCTGCTGCATGTCTTGGACAGAGTAATAATTATGTTAGTTTTTAAACCTTGAACTTCTATTAGAATATTTCCTGTTATGAACAATGGCATCTTTAGCTTATAATGGTAAACAGAAGAGGGATTAAAGGAAATACTCTGTAAGTCAGCCAAATGTTAAAAATTAGTGCATTAAAATATTTGTATTCTAGAAACTTGATCTATAATTTAATCTATTATAATTAGACTCAAAGTTTAAAAAATATGTTTAATCTAATTTTTTATAATCAATCACTCTATATCCTTACAACATACCAAATGAATTTTTGCAGCACAAAAACACTGTATATTAATCCAGTCAAAGGTATTACCATACCCATTACCTGACTGTATATTTCAAATCACCTTGGAATCACCTAAACTTAACTGTGAAAAACAGATTAATTAACCAATAAAAGTAAAATAATCCCAACTCCCCAGTAAATTTCTAGCATAACACTATTTTTTTACTTGCCTAAGAATGCTCTATTTTGCCGATATTAATGATTTTCTTCAAAAATATTAATAGTTCAACCAGTCTTTATCCACTTGAATGTAACTGTATGAGGCATGCAATCATTTTCCTAAATTATTTTAATTATTTATTTTTATACATTTTATCAATGTACATCATTACAGCTTGCAAAATGAATTTTCCCAGCATGAATATACTGTCTATTAATCCAATTAAAGATATTTTTATTCATATTATTATGAACAGATAATTTTCCATTTTTGTGTCCCTTAAATTTTTGCTTCTTTCTTTTTTCCCTTTATATCCTGTCTCACCCTTCCCCAATTTTCACCATCCTCCCACACACTATCTCTAGTATCCACAGTCGCTCTCCATGTTTTTTTTTTATTTTTAATTTCATTTTCTTTTATACAGTCAATCACATTATTTAGCTTACAAAGTGAATGTTTCAACATGTGAACATCTCTCCCTAGTCCAGTTGACTAAACTATAAATTATCTTTAACAGAAATTGTCATGTTTCTTTGTCCCGTTAATGCTTTTCCTCCCCATTTTTCTTCTCATTGTTTTTCCTCTAACCCTACTCTTTCACACACACTATATCTGTATTTACATCCATTTACCGTGTTTCTATATCCTTCAGTCAACCCCTTTCAGTCATAGAGTGCTGAAACTCGGTATACATTAAGTGGGGACATACAATGTCTCTCCTGGCTCGCTTCACTCAGCAGTAAATCTTCTATATTCATCCACTTTCTGTCAAAAGCCAGGGTTTTGTTGTTTTTTGTTTTATGGCTGAATAGTATTCCATAGAGCATACGTGCCATAGTTTTTCAATCCATTCATCTGTTCATGGGCATTTGGGTTGGTTCCATGTCTTGGCAATTGTGAATAGTGCCACAATAAACGTCATTGTGCAAGCACTTTTCTGATTAAGAATTCTTCTGTCCGTTGGGTAGATACCAAGGAGTGGGATTGCTGGATCATATGGTAGTTCTATTTGTAGATTTTTGAGGAATCTCCAAATTGTTCTCCACAGTGGCTGGACCAATTTACATTCTCACCAGCAGTAAGAGAGTTTCCCTTTCACCACACCCTCACCAGCATTTACCGTTTTTTTGTGTTTTTTTTTTTTTTTTTTAATTTCATGGCATTATATTGTTTAATTGTTCACTTTCTGCCACAGTACAGACATTTGGTGTATATTGAGTCAGGACACATAGTCCTCTCTTTCATAGTCTGACTTGCTTCCCTTAGAAGAAAATTTTCAATATTGGTCTACTTTCTATCAAATGCTTGGTCTTACTGCTTTTTATTACTGAGTGGTATTCCACAGTGTATATGCACAACACATTTTCAATTCATTTATCTGTTCATGCACATTTGGGTTGGTTCCTTGACTTAACAATTGTGTATAATGCCACAACAAATATGGGTGTGCAAGTGTTTTTCTGGCTGAGTGTATTCCTATCCTTTGGTTAGATACACAGGAGTGGGATTTCTGGATCATGTGATAGTTCAATTTGTAGGTCTTTGGGAACCTCCATACTGCTTTCCACATTGGCTGTACTCTTATAATTTACATTCCCACCAACAGAGTATCAGAGTGCCCTTTTCACCACAGCCTTGCCAGCACTTATCATTGTTTAATTTTTAAATCTGAGCCATTGTGGCTGATATTAGGTGTTATCACATTGTGCTTTTTATGTGTATCTCCATTATGGTATAGATATTGAACATATTTTTATATATATGTTGTCTGTTTGTATTTCTTCCTTAGAGAGTTGTCTATTCAGCTCATTTGCCATTCTTTTAATTGAGGTGATTTTTTTCAGGTTAACTGTTTTTTCTTAATTTGGTAATTTTCTTTGGGATTGCATTAAATTTATACATTAATTTGGGCAGAATTGACATTTTTATTATGTTAATTCTTATAACACAGAAACATGGGATGTATTTCCACTTTTTTCGATCATTTCTATTTTTTAAAGTTTTTCGTAGTTTTCCTTATAGAGGTCTTTGATGTCTTGGGTTAGGTTTATTCCTAGGTATCTTGTTTCTTTTGTGGCTATGGTAAATGGGATTGTTTTCTTCAATTCTACCTCCTTCTGTTCACTGCTGGTGCATACAAATGCCATTGATGTTTGTGTGCTGATTTTGTTTTCTTTAAATTTATTATTTTTAATATTTAATCACTGTATACCATTATAGAATACAAATGAATTTTCCCAGAATGAATACACTGTGTATTAGTCCAGTCCATTTATTACCATACACATTATCACCAGCAGATAATTTTTCATTTTTGTGTCTCTTAAATTGGCTTGCTCTTTTCTTTTTCCTCTTGATTTCCTCCTTTTTACTCACCCATTTCCCACCCACCTCCCACACTGCATCTAGTATCCACAGCTGCTCTCCAGGTTTTTGTACGTTCTTTTATTTCCTTTAAATTTATTTATTGTATATTCATTCACTGTAATCATCACAGGATACTAAATGCTTTTTCTCATCCAGAATAAACTGTACATTGGCTTAGTCAAGGATATTACCATACATGTTATAATTAGCAAATAATTTTCCGTTTCTTGTTTCTTTGACACAGTATTGCTTGTTTTTTTTTTTTTTTCTCTTTCTTTTTGAGTCCCTAATTCTCACTGAATCTTTCAGTTTCTGCCATAGAATACAGACATTTGGAATATATTAAGTGGAGACAAGATTCAGTGCCTCTCTTAGATAGTGGATGAATATGAATGATGTATGTTGATTTTGTATTTTGTCACTTTATCCATTTTTTCACTTCCCAGAGTGTTTTTTTTTTTTTTTTTTAATTCTTTTGGGCTTTCTATGTATATAATATATCTACTGCAAAAAAAGATAATTCACTTCTTCCTTCCCTATTTGAATGCCTTTTATTGTATTCTCTTGTCGGATTGCATTGGCTTGGACTTTTAAGTACTATATAGAAAAGGAATGAATAAAGTGGGTAGCCTTATCATGTTCCAGTTTTCAGTGAAAAAGCTTTCTGTTATTCTTCATTCAGTATGAAGTTAGCTGGAGGTTTGTCATATATATGGGTTTAATTGTGTTGAGTAAAGTCCCTCTATGTCAATTTTTTCTGAGAGTCATAATGATGAAGTGATGTTGTTTTATTGAATGTTTTTTTTCTGCATTGACTGATATGCTTTTATATTTTTATTTTTTTGATCTTTATTTCTGTTAATAACAACTTCTTTATCCTTCTCTTTCACACGTGCACAGAAAGGATTATTAATATTTTTAGAGGACATATTAGAGGCAATAGTTCATCCTTATAAAAGCACCTAGGGAATTCTTACCTTTTTTTTTTTTAAAGGGTTTTTGCTATAGGGCATGTGCACTCCCCAAAAATACAGAGAGAGACAGAGAGACAGAAAGAGAGAAATCACCACCCATAGGGGATGACCATGCTGCAATCCCTTCTCCTCCATTCTCCTCTCGGGATCTTAGGCATGCACGCACTTACGCCTGGCTAGAGTTTAAGTCACGGGGTCTGGGACTCGAACTGCGGTCAACTACATGGGAGGCCAGAGACATAGCCATTACACCATCTGCTGGTTCCTTTTTTTCTTTTGGGATTTTTACTTTTAACTTAGAATTCTCATAATGTTCAGTAATAATTCTGGGATGGAGAAATTATAGCCTTAGGTAATGGAGACAAAATGAATTGTTTTCTAAGTGACATAAAATACAGCATCACACTGTGTTTTAGGTTCATAAGCCAGGCACAGAAATTTGATAGTGCACAATCTAACTCCCAGTTGAAATCTAAAGAGGTGAACTCATAGAAGAAGAAAGTAGAATGGAACTTAGCAGGAACTAGAGTGAGGGTGGGAGATGGGGAAATGGTTAAAACTTACAAAGCTTTATTTAAATGGGGAGCAATTATGTGATTTCTTAAACAGCATAGCACAATGATAATAAAAACACATTATATATTTTAAAATCGGAGTGTAAATTAAAAGTGACACCAGAAATGACATTCCAGTTAAAGCCCTGGCAATAACCAGTATTTCAAATTTCTGGTGCAAGGCAACAGATTTTATTGAACTTATACAAATAACCATTCTGCCACAAAATAAGAATACCCACAAATATTTGCCAATTCCAGAGATGTCAGGAAAGAATACGACCAGAAAGCTAAGGTAGATCTCAAGAAATCCAACAGAAGCTCTTGGAAAGATTGCCTGGTATGATAAACACTTCTGCCTGGAAGATAAGTAAAAAAATCTCGCTTCTTAACAGGCCCTAACAGGCCCAAAAAACTTTCAAATATAGAAAAGACAGAGAGAGACAGAGTGACAGAAAGTGAGGGAGGGAGGATGGCCAAGCCACAATCCCTTCTCCTACATTCTCCTCTCAGTAGGCACATGCGCCAGGCATGAGTTTAAGCCACCAGATCTGGGACTCAAACCATATTTGACTACATGGGAGTCCAGCGACATAGCCATTACGCCAGCTGTTGTTCCTTAACTGCTGCATTCTTAAGGAGCTTTATGCAAATAATAGACCAAATTGAGTCTAAACTTTTTATGCTTTTTGCAAATAAATTAGTTTATACCTCTCTAGTAAAAGGAAAATGGAGAGAAAAATGGTTCAGAAGAAAATTATAGTGCACTTATTACTAGGTTTTAAATTTCTCCATATCTGTTTTTTGAATCAACCTAATATTTGAACAGAATCCTTACCTTTTTCTTGACTTTAGATCTTAAGCAAATTTATCTGAAAATTGTTGGATTTTGACTTGTTAAAGTTAAAACTGCTTTTCTTGAAGTTAAAAAAAACATTAAAAATGTATGTAATGACTGTATTAAGCTATATAGCATCAGCCAGATGCTACTTTATAGTATGGTCTTCCTACTCACTGAGTTTTATGCGTAAAGTCAGACATGTTCATAGATATGTTTATATCCACTGTACTTGCTATTGAAGTGTTTAGATTAGTTAAGATCTTTCGTGAATCAATAAAATATGGAGAAAAAAACAAACTATAAATCCCTATTAGTCAAGTATATTATTAATAGTTGACTAATATTAACAAATATTGACCAATACTGACTTGTTAATCAACAATGTTGTTCAGTAATATGGTATATTCATCCAATAAAATTTATGTAGCCATTAATATAAATGTACAATCTCTATGTATAAAAATGCTGATGATAATTTGCATAAAAATATCTTTAACTGGAATAAAAGCTAAGGAAAAATGAAACCTATAAACTTACTAAAAATATAAAAATAAAATGTCATGAGAAATAATGATAAGTAAATGAGGCAAACATGCTAATTGACTTGATTTAACTATTTTCTATTATTAACATATATCAAAATAATCCATAAATAAATACAATTTGCACTTCATAAATAAATTATATTCATACATAAATATAATAATTGTCAATCAAAAATAAATAAAATATAGCAACACACTTTCCGCTTCTAAATATTCAATAAAATTATTTTATACAATAACCTTAAAACTCTGTGAGTTTTTCAATATTCACATTTTTAGAAGGAAAATCCTATTTTTAGAAAATTGAATGGATTGCTTGAGGCTTCTTCTGGCTGAGAAACCCAGTGAGAACTTCAAGTTTTTCTGAGTAGTTCATTCTGCCCTCCTTTTCCCCGAGCTTCTGAGTTGTAGTCCTATTTCTGTAGTAATCTCACTTCTCACAGGGTATGTACCCCTTCTCGCTTCTCTTTGATAAAAGTTATATTAGCATATAATACTTTCTCTGATATATATAAAAAATGTTATTTTATTGTATGGACTGGATCATTGGAAAAGGATAGCTAGAAGCTGCTCATTGGAACTAAACATCAAAAAACTGTGATTTCCCAAGCAGATCTGAGATCAACCGTGAGGCAGTGGGTTAAGGTGGTATGTGCACTGTCAGAGAGACCATAGAAATTCCAGTACGAATAAAATAGAAGGAGAAACCAGTTTTCTCCCCTATTAAAATGTTACTAACTAAACAAACTCTTCTCAACTCCAAGAACAGTAAGCATACGTAAAATGAATGCATACAGATATTTAGAAAAATATTTTAAAAAGGATGGTAAGTTAGATGGAATGATTTACTGAACACAAATTATCTAAAAGATCAGACTCTCTTTTAGTCTTCTGATGTGTGCTTGTGATGACAGTATTGTTTGATGGAGACTGTACCTTGGAGAGTGTTTTTCCTAAGTCTGATGTATATACACTATCTGAAGGAATCCCTTGGGTAAATTTGCCTATTGTTCTCAATACAATCAAAATTATATTTATTTATTTTTACTTTGGACATCTATTAGAGAATTTTCTATTATGAGTGATGTCAACTTTTGTATACAATAGAAAGCAGAACAGAGAAATTTAAAAAAATTCTAAGTAAGCTAAGTGTTAAAAATTAGTGAGTTTAAACAAAATTATTATTATTTATGATTGATCTATAACATGATGTATTGTAATTAGGCTCAATTAAAGTATTAATTCCAGCTGTAAAACATGTAAAGAACAGTAGGATATATGACTGACAACCAAAAATTCATATATGTATGGAGCATGTCAAGGTTGTTGAAATAGGTAAATAATGTCAGTGAGTTGACTGATCTGTTTTCATATAATCTGTGATTAACCAAGATCCTGAAAGTTATGTACTGGGTATCAAAGTATAAGATATTTTCTGATTAAAATACAAAAGACATTGATGTTAGTTTATCACACATTTATTTAGACCATTAAGATTATACAACTTTATTGTGGTAGGATGAATATATAATAAGCTGCCCATATTTTAAGTGTACAGTTTGATAAGTTTTGACTTAACAAAAGTCAAAACGTATACAGTCATGAAAGATCATAACAATTAGAAATACTTTAGCATTTTTTTCTCACCCAGAATATACTGTTTATAAGCTCAATCAAAGATATCACCAATCTTTAACAGATAATTTTGCATTTTGTGTTTCTTAAATATTTTATTTCTCCCCTCCCTTGGTTTCTTCTCTCTTACTCTTTGTCATTTCCTACCCTCCTCTAGCACTGTTTCTGGTATCCAAGGTATTTTCTTCCCCCCCCCCCCTTTTTTTAAGGTTTTTGCCATATGGCTTGTGAGTGCACCAGAGAGAGAGAGATAGTGAGAGGGAAATAGAAATCACCCCTCCCTCGAAGGGAATGGCCATGCTGCAATCCATTTTCTTTCATTCTTCTCTTGGGATTTTAGGTATGCTTGTACTCCCCGCTCAGTAAGAATTTCAGTTTGCTGAATGTGGGAATCAAACTGCCAGTGGCCATGTGAGAGTTCAGTGATTTAAGCACTATGCCACTCATTGGTCCCTTTAATAATATTCTTACAGTCCATGAACATGAGATACATTTTTATTCATATGTGTCATTTAATTTTCTTGAACTGAAGTTTTTTAGTATTTACGTAAAGATCTTTTGCTTCATGCGCTGGCAGATAGCGTAATGGTTATGTTGCCGGACTCCTACATAGTCAACCATGGTGCGAGTCCTAGACGGGGCAACTTAAACCTCACACAGGGTGCACGTATGTGTGTGCTCAATCCTGAGAGGAGAATGTAGAAGAGAAATCCCGGGATGATCATCTACTTGCGGGGGTGATTTCTCACGTTCTGTCTATCTCTCTGGGAAGTGCACACATCCTATAGCAAAAAGGCTCTCTCTAAAAAAATAAAAATGATATTTTACTTCATTGGTTAAATTTAACCCAGAATATTTTATTACAGTATTATATTTTTATATTATTGTTTATATTGTTATTATTATTATTATTATTTTGTTGTTGGAGAGGTTTTGTTTTGTTTTGTTTTGTTTTTTGTTTGTTTGTTTTTTTGCTATAGGACACATGCACTCGCCAGAAAGACAGAGAGATACAGAGACAGAAAGGAAGAAATAACCTCCCGCCCCAGGTGATGGCCACGCCACAATCCCTTCTCTTCCATTCTCCTCTCGGGATCCTGGGCACGCACGCACACGCGCAAGGCATGAGTTTAAACCACCGGGTCTGGGACTCGAACTGCGGTTTACTACATGGGAGTTCAGCAACATAGCCATTACACTAACTGCTGGTGCCTATATTATTATTTTTAAAGTTTATTTATTTCCAGTTGTGGGCTATTTTGCACAAAGAATTAACACTGTAATCTTCCCTGCATGATATCAGCCAGCCAGGAACACAGGTGTTACACATGAGTACACCTGACATACTCGGACAGACCTAGGAAGTAAACCTGGAGCCTTCCATATGGTTCTAGTCTCATGCAGCACCACTGCTGCTTATACCACCACACATGGGCAATATTTTATTTTTTGTAGGTATAATAATATCTTTAAAAGTTATTTTTCTGATTGATTACTGTTAGAATATAGAAATGCTATTGAGGGACCAGCAGTTAGCATAATGGCTATGTTGCTGGACTCTTATGTAGTCAACCACTGTTTGAGTCCTGGACCTGGTGGCTTAAACTCACACCAGGCTTTTGTGCATGTGTGCCCAAGATACCGAGAAGAGAATGGAGGAGAAGTGATTGTGGTGTGGCCATTCCCCCTGGGTGGTGATTTCTCGCTTTCTGTCTCTCTGTCTTTTTGGTGAGTGCACATGCCCTACAGCAAAAACCTCTCCCCCCCAAAAAAAAGAAAAAGAAATGCTATTGATTTTGTATCTTACTATGTTACTCAATTTATTTATTAGTTTGACTATTTATCTACTGGAGTCTTTAGGGTTTTATGTATTTATATAAGATCATGTCTTCTGCAAAGAGAAGCAAGTTGGCTTCTTTCTTTCCAATATGGGTGCCTTTTATTCCTTTCTCTTCCCTTACTACTCAGAATTCCAGTTCTATGTAGAATATAGGTGGCTAAACTGGGCATCCTTGTTTTATTCTCTATTTGAGAATAAAACTTGTCACCATTGTGTACAGTTAGTTATAAGCTTTCACATACAATATTTTATCTTATTTTAGGGGCTAGTTTCCCTCTTTTACTTAGTTGGTGAGAGTTTTAAATGCTTTCTCTACATCTGTTGATACCTTCATTTTTTTAAAGAATTATTTAATTAATTTATTATTATTATTTTAATTTTACCAGAAAGAGTGAGAGAGAGAGTGAGAAAGCAAATCACTAGGTTCGTGACTTGAACTATGGTTGGCCATGTGAGAGTCCAGAACCTTAACCACTATGCCACTTGCCAGTCCTTCATATGATCTTTGTACTTCATTCTGTGAACGTGATGTAGTCCACTTATAGAGTTGCATATAGTGAACCATCCTTACATGCCTGAAATAAATTCTTTTGATCATAATGTGCTATTGAAAAGTAAGTTATTAAAAACTGTGCTTTTTTCTAGTGGTGTTCTCAAATACCTTTTCATCTTTTGCATATGTATGAGGGGACTTCAAGAGTTTGTAAAAAACGGCATTAAAATATTAGTTTTTTAGATACAAAAATTTTGAAATCCACACACAGGTTTTCCATATTGTGGATTTTCCATAAACTTTTGAAGACACTGCATACTAAAAATTTTGCTTTGAAGTTACTATGAAGCTTACACAGTACATCTTATAATTGAAAATGCTAAATATGGCAATAGCCTCAATTTTATCATACATTGCATGCATACTTTGAAAATCCATATTGTACAAAGATGTGTAACAACTAAATATAAATAAGAAATAAAAAAATAAAAAAGCAAAATAAAAATAAAAATTATCAGAAAAATGAGCTTTTCGAGCAAATAAATATTTAAGTTTGATGCATTAAAGGAAAAAAACTATAATCTTTCTTACATTTTATGTTTTTGATGGCATAATTTACTTCTACTTGTATGACTTATCACTTACGAAATATCTGAATCTGTTTTATTATTTCAACTTCTCTGTTGAATTTCTCATTTTGTTAGTTGATTGTTTCCTTAATTTTTTTGCATTGTTTCTCTACATGTTCTTGGAGTTTACTGATTTTACTTATAACAATTATTACAAATTCTTAGCCTGAAAGTTATAGATCTCCAGTTATTTGGGTCAGATACTTGGAAATTTGGCTCTTTCAGAGGTAATATATCTCCTTGGTTTTTCACGTTTCTATGTCACAGAGATTTTTCACATTTGTTGGAGCAGTTGCCTCTTCCAGACTTTATAGGCTGATTGTTATCAGCAAAGACCTTCCCTTATGTGGGGGTGTGGGGATGGTGACTGGTTGTTGCACAGCTGTTGTGACTCTCTCGTAGGTGCAGTTATGCGGTCTCTGAAGCTATATTAGTTGGGATTTACAGTGATGGATTGCAGGAGCCCTCAGAGGCCACCAGTGTGGATTTCTGCAGTGATGATCAGGGTTGTGGGGATTTTCGGTAGTGATAGCAGTCTAATTTCCTCCCGGTTTTGTTTCCCTCATCTCAGATGTCGAAGTTGAGGGGATCCCTCTTGGCACTGGGTCTGGCTTGAGGGACTCTTAATGGGAGTGATGTTTTAAGTCTCTAATGAGTTTTGTCCTTTGGGAAACCGTGGAGTTATGCCAGAAATTCGGACGTGTATGGAGATCCTACAGATCTGAGGTCTAGGCCAGTAATAGCAATGGTGACCAAAGCACAGACACTCCTGCAGTAGAATTGGTAATTGTACTTAAAGTGCATGTGCTTCTGATCTAGTCAGGGGGACAGGGGCACGGAAGAGTATGTGAAGAGCCATTGTACCTCTGGGATGGAGGTAAGGACTCTCTCTCTATGCTGTCTGAGCTGATGCCAATCCAAAGGCACACACAGAAAGATCTTGACTCCAGGGTTTGTCTCTAATCCATTTTAAGTAGATTTATTTATTTATTTATAGATTTTTTTTTTTTAGGCTATATGATGGACTTGCCAAACAGAGAGACAGCAAGAGAGAGAGAAAATGAAAACTACTCCCCACTCCCCTCACAGACATGATCATACCACAGTCCTTTCTCCTCCACTCTCCTCTTGAGATTCTGGGCATGCACACCCATGCACCTGACATGAATATCAAGCTGCCAGGTTAGGGACTAGTTTTGTGGAGTGGAAATATGAGATCCAGCATCTTAACCTCCATGCCATCTGCTGGCCCTATTCAGAGTCTTTTGAGGTTCTATACTCATTTTAAGATTTTCTTTTTCTGGTTCCATGAAGTGTGCCTTTGGTATTTTATTTTATTATTTATTTATTTATTTTTAGAGGTTTTTGCTGCAGGGCACGTGTGCTCGCCAGAGAGACAGAGAGAGACAGAGAGACAGAAAGCGAGAAATCACCCCGCAGGAGGGATGGCCAGGTCGCAATCCCTTCTCCTCCATTCTCCTCTTGGATCTTGGGCACGCACGCACTCGCGCCCTGTGTCAGTTTAAGCCACCGAGTCCGGGACTCGAACTGCGGTCGACTACATGGGAGTTTAGTCACATAGCCATTATGCTAACGGCTGGTCCCTGTCATTGGTATTTTGATAAGATTGCATAGAATCTGTAGATCACTTTGGGCAAATGTGTATATTTTAATAATATTAATAATATTAGTTCTTTTGATCAATTAATATATGATATCTTTTTTGTTTTGTAGATTCTTTTCATCAGCTTTTATAGTTTCTGTAGCAGAAATTTTTCACATCTTTGTTTAAATGTATGTCTAGGTAATTTATTTTATTTTTCTTATGTAGCTCTTGTAATTTGGATTGCTTTCTTGATTTCTTATTCAGCTTATACTTGTACTATGAACTTGAAGGACTACATCTCTTATTTGTATAATTCACAGATTTAAATACTAAAATAGGTTATGTTAATATATATGTATACAAATATGTTTATTGTATGTTTATGTATAAATATATGTTTTGTATATGTATATATACACACAGTACATGCGTATAATGTTTCTTAAAAGGCAATTAGAATGAGGCCTGATTGTGGTGCAGTGGTAAAATATGGTGCTCTGAGAGCCTGAGCTATGCAGAAAGGTTTCAGATATCCCTGAGTATGGCAGGAATTTGCATACTAAAGGTCCAGGACTAAATGAAACACAATTTGGTGACTATAACAAAACAATTTAACATAATACATTTAGTATATTTTAGATGGTCCAGAATAGTAACTGCATTTTTCCTTTGTGAATTTGCCAGAAGTAACATTCCCTCACGACAGAGAGATAGAGACATTGAAAGAGACAAAGAGAGTGAGAGAGAACAAGCAAAAAAGCAGTACACCATCTTTGCCCCCATGAAACATAGTCATGACGCAATTCCTTCTCCTTCATTTCTCTCTCTGTTTGGGATTTGGGAATACACGCACACGCACCGGGCATGTTTATCAAGATGCCAAGTCAAGGGACCAGCAGTTAGCATAATGGCTATGTCGCTGGACTCCCACGTAGTCGACCACAGTTCAAGTCCCAGACCCGGTGGCTTAAACTCATGCCGGGCGCGTGTGAGTGCGTGCCCAAGATCTTGAGAGGAGAATGGAGGATAAGGGATTGCAGCGTGGCCATCCCCCCTCAGGGGTGATTTCTTGCTTTCTGTCTCTCTCTCTATGTGGCGAGCGCATGCGCTCTATAGCAAAAACCTCTCCAAAAAAAAAAAAAAAAAGATGCCAAGTCAAGAACTGCAACTGTGTGACTGTCATGTGGAATTCATTGTCTTAGCCACCTGCTTTAACCTTGAGTTTGGCTTATAACTGATTTCTTATATCTGGTCATTTTTTTGTATTTGTTCCCATGTTGAAAAAAATAAGACTATATTTGTGCCATTATTTTGTTTTAAGACATTTATTGTTGACCCTTACAGCTGAATTTCAGTCCACAAAATTCACAGCTCTGGAAGAAAGAAAAGAGCTATTATTTGTGATTTGAAACTTTTAGAACAAGTTTTTAGATGCTAAAGGAATTTACTAATATAATATCTTGACAAATAAATGTTATAGGCACTTTGATGAAAAAAATTAGCTTTTGGGACCAACAGTTGGTATAATGGCTATGTTGCTGAACTCCCATGTAGTCATCACAGTTCAGGTTCTGGACCTTGTCACTTAAACTCACGCTGGGTGTGTGTGTGTGTATGCCCAAGATCCCGAAAGGAGAATGGAGGAGAAGGGATTGTGGCATGGCCATCCTCCCAGGGGGTGATTTCTTGTTTTCTATTTCTCTGTCTCTCTCTGTCTCTTTGGTGAGTGCACACACCCTATAGCAAAAACTGCTCCAAAAATAAAATTAAAAAAAGATAAAAAAATTAGCTTCTATTGATTTAATAGAATATTTTGGTGAGTGAATTAATCATTAACCAGTGTACTATATGCTGTCATTTCAAGAAATAACAGAATAGGACATAGTCCCTGCATGGAGAGATTATATTTTGACTTTTTGCAAAAAATGGTTAATAATTTAAAGCCTAAATAATATTGAGGCTTAGCTAACTAAGGGAGGTATCATTTAGACTTTTTATTTTTTGTTTTAATTGAGTTAGTGTAAAACAAACAAAAAGTAACCTCCACTATTATACCTTATACAGTTTATCACTTTTATTTCCTCGTCTTCATTTTTCTCCTCTATTTTTCCTACTAGTATTAAGGTATGCATCTAGGTTATTTCAAAAATGTAATTCAGTTGCTTTTTGGTGTAAGGTAAGTGACAGTTACATGGAACTGGTCAATATTGCAGAAACATTTCCTTTCCCATTGGGGTTGAGTGAGCAATCAAAAGAAGTTCATTAAGATGCTATCCATCAGGGGGGACCAGCAGTTAGCATAACAGCTATGTCGCTGGACTCCCATGTAGTTGACCGCAGTTCAGGTCCTGGACCTGGTGGCTTAAACTTATGCCAGGTGCGTGTGAGTGCGTGCCCAAGATACAGAGAGGAGAATGGAGGAGAAGGGATTGTGGCGTGGCCATCCCCCCGGGGGGTGATTTCTCGCTTTCTGTCTCTCTGTCTCTCTCTGTCTTTCTGGCAAGCGCATGTGCCCTATAGTGAAAACCTCTCCAAAAAAAGAAAAAAAAAGATGCTACCCATCAGAATGGATGTACACCCTTGTTGAATGATGAACATAATTTTTTATCTTTTATCTGATTTTCTTGAATTAAAAAATTATTTTATACATTTAATCACTTTACATCACAGCTTGTAAAATGAATTTTTCAAGCATTGATACACTGCACACCAGGACAGTTAAAGATATTATCATATATGTTATCAACAGACAACCTTCCAATGGTCTGTCCCTTTAATGTCTTGGCTCTCTGTTTTTCTCCTTGACTCTCTTCATCTCATTTTCCCACAACTGTAACCCTCCCCCCCACCCTGTTTCCAGTATCTGGAACCAAGCTTTTGTTTCCTCCAACCTTTCAGTTTCTGGCATAGATTGAAAACCTTTGGCATATATTAAGTGTGGACATACAATGTCTCCCTTTCATAGTCTGTCTTGCTTCACTCATCAGTCAGTCTTCTATATTTGTCCACTTTTAAACAAATGCCATGGTCTCATTGTTTTTTGTTTTTGTTTTTGTTTTTCTTGAGTAGTGTTCCATAGTGTTTATGTGCCACATTTTTTATTCTATTTTTTTGAGAGATTTTTGGTATAGGGTGTGTGCACTTGCTGGAGATACAGAGAGACACTACGTGAGGATGGCCACAATGCGATCCCTTCTCCATTCTCCTCTTGGGATCTTGGGCTAACATGCACACATGCCTGTATTAACTTTTAAGCCACCAGGTGTAGGACTTGACTGCCATTGACTATGTGGCAGTGTAGTGACATAGCCATTATACCATCTGTTGATCTCAGGAGCCACACTTTTTCAATCCATTCATCTGTTCTTGGAAATTTGGGTTGGTCAGAATCTTTTTTTAATGTAGTTAAGCAAAAATATTATTTATAAGTTAATTCCTTTCCAGAGAAGAGTTATTTGCTTTGTAGTATAGGAAAATATTTTATGTTGTTCTGCTGGTTGATTATGAAATCCTGAAACTCTTTGAGTGATATTAATCCTACTAGTGCAAGCAATAACATGTAGACATGAAATAAACTACCTAGATATTCAACCTATTTTACCAGATTAATGTATTTTCAATTTGAAGTACTCAAGCTAAGACTTCTGGATTTTAAATACTAACTTTGGAACCTATGTAATAGTTTTTGAGTCTTTTCATTGCATTTTTCATCTCTTTATTTCTCAGGCTATAGATGGCTGGATTTAGGAGAGGTGTAATAACAGAGAAGAACACAGCAAGAAACTTGTCCACCCAAGTAATGCTCAGTGGCCACACGTAGATGAAGATGCAGGACCCAAAGAAGAGCACCACTACAGTGATGTGGGCAATGCAGGTGGAGAGAGCCTTAGACACAGTAGTTTTAGAGCATTGGCGGACAGTGAGAAGAATGTACGTGTAGAATATCAGTAACACAACAAAGGAGGTCAAACATACAACTCCACTGGCACCATTCAAGAATATTCCCAAGATAGTGGTATCCATGCAGGCAAGCTCTAAGACCAGAGGTATATCACAAAATAAGCTGTCTATTTCTCTGGGACCACAGACGGCAGTTGTATAATCACAACCATTTTTTTTTTTTTTTTGGAGAGGTTTTTCGCTATAGGGCGCATGCGCTCGCCAGACAGAGAGAGACATAGACACAGAAAGCGAGAAATCACACCCCAGGGGGGATGGCCATGCCGCAATCCCTTCTCCTCCACTCTCCTCTCGGGATCTTGGGCACGCACGCACACGCGCCCGGCGTGAGTTTTAAGCCACCGGGTCCAGGACACGAACCGCAGTGGACTACGTGGGAGTCCAGCGACACAGCCATTACGCTAACTGCTGGTTCCCCAATCACAACCATTTGACTCAAAGCATGCACAAAGCCAATGATCCAGTAAGTCACCACCAGTGCAATGCACCTTTTTAGGTTCATAATGGTAGAGTAGTGGAGTGGTTGGCAGATGGCACATACCGGTCTTAGGCCATTACCACAAGTAGCACCACCTCACCACCTCCAAAGAAATGCAGAAAGAAGCCTTGGCACATGCAGCCTCCAAAGGAAATAGTCTTGTTTTCTCTGAGAAAGTCTGTGATCATCTTGGGAGTGGTGACTGTGGAAATCCATAGGCCCAAAAAGGACAGATTGGCTAAGAAGAAGTACATGGGGGAATGGAGATGGGGGCCAGTGATGATTAAGGTCACAATGATAGTATTTCCAAATACAATAATCAGGTAAATTATAAAAAAACACCAGGAAGAGTAAGAGTTGCATATTCCAAGAGTGACAAAGTCCCAGAAGCACAAATTCTAATACTACAGACAGATTTCCTTCATCCATATTATCTCGCAGGTCTGCTAAAATCACATAGAGAGAAGGATAGATTTTCAGTTAGTGGAATGAGACAGAGTACTTAATGTTTAGATTTGGGTGTTCACATTGACATTGAACATCTATATTTGAGATAACAATAAGTAATTGTAATGAAAAATCTGGTCCAACGCTTATGGTTTATGCCCCAAGTGAAAGCCAATGCCTAAAATGGGCTGTTTTAAAAACAGCCTGATGGGGATGGTTACTCAAATGTTTATTGAGTGGGTATCCTCACAAGAATAAAGAAAGCAGAATTGTAATGGGAAAGGTTAAAGAATTTTTGTCTTGTCACCAGGAAACTAGATTTGGTCTGCTAATTAAGTAAAAAGGATCCAAGTGGGGCCCCACAACTGTTACACCAGATAACTAGAGTGTAACTCACACACTTAGGAAGATTATTTAGGATGTGGTCTTGAAATCCAGTGCAAATGCCATGATACACGATACAATGTCTCTTTACCTCTTCTACAGAATGTCACAAACCTAATGTTTTTAGTTTAGTAATCAATAATGTATATTGGGAAACTCAGAGAGAAGGTGCATAAAAACTTACATAAAAATATCTGCCATGAAAGATCTGGAGGGTATGGTCGCAGGGATGACAACTGCGGATGCTGGAGACAGCATGGGAGAGGTAATGAGAATGAGTGATGGAGGGCGGTTCAGGGAACGATCATCACATTTGATAGACACAGAGATGAGGGGTGGTCTGTAGATGATGATGTATATGATGTTATCACTGTCTTGTCTAGTGTGAACTACACTCATGCTGGAAAAAAACCATTCTGTACACTGTAAAGATATGCAATGAAAAAAAAAATAATAATATCAGCACTCTGGCAGAGGGAGAAAGATCTGATGATATGATAGCGGAAAGGACAAATGTGGATACCAGAGGCTGTAAGGGAGGGGAGTGGGTAGCTGGGAGTGGGTGGTGGAGGGTGGGCGTGGGGGGGGAAAGGGAGGAGCCATTTGTCACTAGAAAATGTAGGGTTCTCTGTTGAAAACTAGATACATGTTTGTATACGGTACACGTCATGATGAGAACTTTATGTAAAATGAACGTGATTGATCTGAGAAAGAAAAATAAAGAGAAAAAAAAATATCTGCCATGATTATTTGGATAAAAACCAAGAACATAATTTATCATGAATTAAAATGTGCAATAAAATGTTATTCATCAAATAAATACTTTAACCCAAAATAATCAAAATGAGCTACCACTCAACTTAAATTATGACTTTATGAACTCTTAATGGAGCCAAGGTTATCAACAGAAAATATTTACTTTCAACTATAGGAATACATGAATAGAAATCTCTAGACTTTAAAAGTTTACCATCTCATGACCATCAAAGTTACAAAAGCTATCTTTTTTAAAATGAGAATAAATTACAGACATGTGTAGGATAGTGCAAATTTAACTGTATGTGCTGAATGTATATTGTGTTAAAATTTCAGTGATTACAGTTTCTTACCTCTGAATATAATGATGATATGGCTTATGTTGATCCCTTAGTAAATTGGAAATTTTTCTCAAGCATGATATTGGAAAGATAATTGTCCATTTCCTTTCTCCCTTCATTAAATATTTTTTTACTTTCACTTAAATTTCCCATTTCCTTCTAGCCTTTGAAATCTCCAGGGTGGTATTAAGATAGCATGTGAACACTGCTGGCTGTTACCACATAGTGAGTCTGAATTGCTCTGGTCCTCATTGTGAGAACTCAAGAGCATGGGTTTGGATTGAAAAGAAATTTTCCTAAAGAAATGAGATAAAACACATGTTTTTGTGGAAAAGGAGACATGATAATTATCTCACATTTCAAATAAACATATACTCCATAAAAGATATTTAACTAATGTCTACAAATAATATCCTGATATGACACCTGATATATTTATGTCCCATAAGAAACAAATAATCTGACATCATTTTGAAACTTATTTTTTTATCAAGACAAACTTCTTTTTTTTTTTGGAGAGGTTTTCGCTATAGGGCGCGTGCACTCGCCAGACAGACAGAGAGAGACAGAGAGACAGAAAGCGAGAAATCACCCCCCGGAGGGATGGCCATGCCACAGTCCCTTCTCCTCCATTCTCCTCTCGGGATTTTGGGCATGCATGCACACGTTCTTGGCGTGAGTTTTAAGCCACCGGGTCCGGGACGCGAACCGCGGTTGATTATATAGGAGTCCAGCGACATAGCCATTACGCTAACTGCTGGTCCCTATCAAGACAAACTTTTCCATGAGAAAATTTCAATAACTGGTTTTGTGGTCACTGGCATAAGTTACAGAGAAGATAAATAAAGGGAACAGCAGGTTTTCATGCACATTTAAGAGACAATTTTGTTAAAAGATAAACATACATTTGCCTGAGGAGCAATTTACCAATACAACTTAATATTGCTTTTTAAATTACATTAAAAAATTATTAATATGTTATAATTTTTGTGGAGTAATTATATTACTTTATTAATATTTAATATTCATGTCATATTCAGGAGATTAACAGTAGACATCTTTTCATTACCAGAGGGTAGATGCACTCACTGGGGAGAGACATAGAGACAGAGACAGAAGAGACAGATAATGGACCCTCAAGCAGTGTGATCACACCACAATCCCATCTCCTCCATGTATCCATCTTGTCAGGATTCTGTGCATAAACACACACACATACACACACACACACACACACACACACACACACACGGCATGTTGGCATGTTTTCAAGTCACCAGTCTGGGATTCAAATCACACCATCCTGGAATCCAACACTCACTCCAACACTAAGCCATGGTGATGGATGGTCTGCCACAAATTTTTAATTAGACCGTTCTGAAACCTCAGTGTTTTACTTTTTGATCTTGTGACCTTGATCTGTTTCCATTTCCTCATATGTTAAAAAAAAAGACACAATCTAATACATTTGTTATTGTGAAGATGAATCAGAAAATACATGGAAAGCTCTCAAATCTAAAAAAAAATTACTTATTTCAACACTATATATATATATATATATATATATATATATCTTTTTTTTTTTGGAGAGATTTTCGCTATAGGGCGCGTGCGCTCGCCAGACAGAGAGAGACAGAGAGACAGAAAGCGAGAAATCACCCCCCCCAGGGGGGATGGTCACGCCGCAATCTCTTCTCCTCCATTCTCCTCTCGGGATCTTGGACATGCACACACACGCACCTGGCGTGAGTTTAAGCCACTGGGTCCAGGACTTAAACCGTGGTCGACTACATGGGAATCCAGTGACATAGCCATTAGGCTAATTGCTGGTCCCACCACTATGTTTTTTAATATTAGTGTAAATGGAGTATGATTTCTAAAGCTGATTTCAAAATTTTTAATGTATGTCTAAGAATTTTCTATAAGAAATATATATACAGTCACCTTAAAAATGCTAACATAAAAGCATTAAAAATTGTAATGGATACTGGAGACAAAGTAGAAAAAGAGTGTGGGAGGGGAAGAGCATAGGAAAGGAAATTTGGGGAAAAATAGAGAGGTAAGACACTTGTGGGACACAGGTAAGTTTTTTATCTGTTTACGAGGATGTGCATAATAGTCTCAACTGGGCTGAACTGAGGTGTGTATCATGTTGGGTAAAGTCTCTTGACAATCTAAATGATGTATAGCAATTTAAAGTATGAAAAATAATGAAAAAATTAATAAATAAATACTAACTACTTATATTTTCTCCAAATTAACATACAACATTCAGCAACCCTTTAGGAAGTACAGATGCAAAAGACATACCAGACAGATACTTTTCTTTCCAGGAATGGAACAACTTTTCCATCCTTCACTTTGGCACTTACACAGAAAGGAATATTAATATTTTGAGAGGACCTGTAAGAGCTATAGTACATCCTTCTCTAAGTGCCTTTGATATTCTTAAGTGTAACTTGGAGACAAGTCTCACAAACTGTGGTACTGATAATTCTGGAATTAGAGAAATTAAAAAGTTAGGAAAAGCAGAAAAATGGAATTGCTCTTTTAGGAAGCATAACATATAGCAGTACAGTTTCTTACAGGCTCATAAACCAGGCACAGAAATCCAGGAACAGAAATTCAAATACTGTATGATCTCACTTCTAAGTGGAATCTAAAGTGGCAAACTCAGACATAGAGAGCAGAATGGTGTTTCTTTTCTTTTTTAAATGTATTTATTTACATTCATTCACTATACATCATTACAGCAAACAAAATGAGATTTCCCATCCAGAATACACTGTATATTGGCTCAATCAAGCACATCAACATATGTGTTATTGTCAAGTAATTCTCTATTTCTTGTTTCCTGTATATTTTATTATTTTTGCCATCCTTGATTCCCTATCTCTCACCCTCTGCTGTGTCTCATCCTCCTCCTACATTGTCTCTGGTATCCATGTTTGCTTTCTATGCCTTTCCCCCCCAATTTATTTATTCGCTAATGAACTTAATTAATCTAAATACTTCCAATAGCAATCGCAGCTGACATATACATATCCATGAACACAAGTCTGATTTTGGCATAAACATTAATGAGTTGAATGAACATACTATAAAGTAGCACCTAGCTGGGAAAATATAGCTTACTGCAGTCATCAAATATGCTTTTTTTAAAAATTTCAATAAAAATAGTTTTCTTGTTTGTTTTTTTTTTCCTGAAACTCTTTTTTTAATGAATTAATTTACATTCATCCCCTAATCTTCGTCATAGCATACAAAAAGTGGTTTCCCATCTAGAATACACTGCATAGTGGCTTAATCATGTATGTTATCATCAATAATTTTCCATTTCTAGTTTCATGTATATATATATATATGTGTGTGTGTGTGTGTGTGTGTGTGTGTGTGTGTGTGTTTGTATTTAGCCCTATATCTGCCCCTCTGCCCTTTCCCATCCTCTTCTCACACTATCTCTGGTGTCTACAGTTGGCTTCCATTCCTTTTCTCCCCACATTTTATTGATCACGCAACTTCTTAATACATCTAACTACTTTCAATAGCAAGTTAAGCTGGTAATTTCAAGAAAAGCGCAGAATGGCGTTTCTAGGAACTAGAGTGGGAGCTAGAGGATGGGGACATGCTTAAAGGGTTCAAAGTTTTATTTATATGATGTACAATTATTGAATTTCTTATAAGCATGGAGACTATGGTAATAAAAATTAATTATATAGGGACAGGCAGGGAGTGTGGTGGTTAAGGCACTGGGCTCTTATGTGGCCCATTGTGGTTTGAGTCTCAGACCTGGCAGCTTGCTTTTTCACTTTCCTTCCCTCGCTCTGTCTCTCACAGTTCAAATTAAATAATAATAACAAATAAAATAAATAATTCTTTAAAAATAAAAATGTATTATATATTTTAATATCAGAGTGTAAATTTTAGAGGTCTCACCAGAAGTAATTGTAAATAGGGACCAGCAGTTAGCGTAATGGCTATGTCGCTGGACTCCCATGTAGTCGACCGCGGTTCGAGTCCCGGACCCGGCGGCTTAAACTCACGCCGGGCGCGTGTGCGTGCGTGCCCAAGATCCCGAGAGGAGAATGGAGGAGAAGGGATTGCGGCGTGGCCATCCCCCCTGGGGGGTGATTTCCTGCTTTCTAACTCTCTGTCTCTCTCTGTCTGTCTGGCGAGCGCACGCGCCCTATAGCAAAAACCTCTCAAAAAAAAAAAAAAAAAAAAAAAAAAAAAGAAGTAATTGTAAATAGATAAGGCAAACACGTGTAATTGGCTCTATTTAATTATTTCACATTCTATACATGGATCAAAATGCCAGATTATACTTTATAAATAAGTGATTATTATCAGTTAAATAAATAAATAAAATATAGCAACATATTTTTCCACATCTAAAAGCAATATCCCTGTGTAAATATTCTTTTCTATAATAATCTTAAAACGCGATGAGTTTCCGAAGACACACTTTTAGAAGGAAAATTTTATTCTTATAAAGTTGAACGAATGTCCTGAGGCTTAGTCTGGTTTAGGTACACAGCGAGAACTCCAAGTTTATTCTGAGTAGCTCTTTCTGCCTTCCTTAAGCCTGAGCTTCTGAGTTGTAGTCCTATTTCTGTAGTAATCTCATTACTCACAGGATATGTACCCCTTTTTGCTTCTCCTTGCTGCAAGTTACTTAGCATACAATACTTTCTCTGATCTGATAAAAACATTATTTTATTGTAGGGACCTGATCATTGGAGAAGAATAGCTGGAAGCTGCTTACCTTGACTAATCACCAAAGAACTGACATCTCCCAAGAGCTAAGAACATCTCTGAGGCTTTAGAGAGGTATATACATTCTTGTTTAAGAGTGATCATAAAAATTACAGCGTGGATAGGATAGAAGCAGAAATAGGTTTCTCTTTCATGAAAATTTTACAAACTAAGCAAGTTATAATAATGTAATAGTATAATAGTAAGCTATATAAAATAGATACATATAAATATTTTAAGAATTATCTTAGAAAAGAGAGTCAGAGAGAAGAGGTGACTTACTAAACACAATTTCTTTTTCAAAGATCAGGATCTCTTTTAGTCTTCTCTTCTGATGTGTGCTTGAGAGGACTTCTATTGTTTGGGTGAAGACTGTATCTTGGAAAATGCTTTCCCTCTGCCTGACATATTATAGTCACCATATGAAGGAGTCCCTATGGTGAAATTCCCCTGCTACACGTCTTGAACATAATAATAATTATGTTTGTTTCTTAAACCTTGAACTTCTATTAGAATCTTTTCTGTTATGAACAATGCCAACTTTTGCTTATAATGGTAAACAGAAGAGGGATTAAAGGAAATATTCTGTAAGTCAATCAAGTTTTAAAAATTAATGAATAAAATATTTGTATTCTGGAAGCTTGGTCTATAACTTTATTATAATTAGACTCAAAGTTTTAAAATATTAATTTAATTTTTATATTCAATCACTGTATATCATTACAACACACCAAATGAATTTTCCCAGCATATATACACTGTATATGAGTCCAGTCAAAGGTATTATCATACCTATTACCTGATTGTATATTTCAAATCATTTTGGCATCAGCTAAACTTACAGTGAAAAACACATTATTTAACCAATAAAAGTATTTTTAAAGACATTTTTATTATGCTAATTCTTCCAATCCAGAAAAATGGGATGTACTTCCACTGTTTTGATCATTTTCTGTTTTTAAAGTTTTTTATAGTTTTCCTTGTAGACATATTTGATTTCTTGGGTTAGGTTTATTCCTAGATATAATATTTCTTTTGTGGCTATGGTAAATGGGATTGCTTTCTTCAACTCTTCCTCATTCTGTTCACTGCTGGTGCATAGAAATGCCATAGATGTTTGTTTGTTGATTTTGTTTTCTGTAAATATATTATTATTTTTTTACATTTAATCACTGTATATCATTAGAGAATACATATGAGTTTTCCCAGAATGAATACACTCTATATTACTCCAGTCCATTTATTAACATACACATTATCATGAGCAGATAATTTTCTATTTGTGTCTCTTAAATATGTTTGCTCTTTTCTTTTTCCCTTTGATTTCCTCCTTTTTACCCACCTGCATTTCCAACCCTCCTCCCTCACTGCATCTAGTATCCACAGCTCCTCTTTTTGTTTTTATACTTTCTTTTTAAATAAATTTATTTATTTTACATTCATTCACTGTACATCATCAGAGCATACAAAACGCTGTTGTATGGAGACATTTACAATGCCTCTCTTGTTCATAGATAGTGGATGAATATGGAAGATCTATGTTGATTTTGTATCTTGGCACTTTATCCATTTTTCACTTCCAGGAGTTTTGTTTCTTTGTTTGTTTCTTTTGGGTTTTCTGTGTATATAATATGTCTGATGCAAACAGAGATAATTCACTACTTCCTTCCCTATTTGAATATCTTTTATTTTATTCTTTTTCTGACTAGAAAGCACCTCAGGGCCATAAGAAATATGGGAAAGCAAGAAAATACCTCTCCTCCAAGGGAAAAGAATAACTCCTCTTCATCCAGACAGGTCAATGGAAATCATGGAAATGTCTGATAAAGAATTTAGAATATTCATATTTCTATTGGTCATTACTCTCCATATTAGACGCTCTTATAAGTAATTACACCTAAGAAATACGATATCACAAAATTAATAATTAAATGACTTCGACATGGACTATTTTTTTTTTTTTTTTTTGGAGAGGTTTTTGCTATAGGGCGCGTGCGCTCGCCAGACAGACAGAGAGAGACAGAGAGATAGAAAGCAGGAAATCACCCCCCAGGGGGGATGGCCACGCCGCAATCCCTTCTCCTCCATTCTCCTCTCGGGATCCTGGGCACGCACGCACACGCGCCCGGCGTGAGTTTAAGCCGCCGGGTCCGGGACTCGAACCGCGGTCGACTACGTGGGAGTCCAGCGACATAGCCATTAAGCTAACTGCTGGTCCCGACATGGACTATTTTGATTCAAATAATCTGTATAAAGAACTTTGCACAGGACTTAGCATATAGCTGGCACACAATACGTAACACTGTTAGTTATTGCTAATTTTTATAGGGATAAAGTACTGGGATTTAATGGAAGGGCCGGATGACACCAGAGTTAAGATTCCATAACTTTGAGTTAAGCTTTAATTTAAGCTTAGTCTTTCATAAGACTGTAAGCTTTCAGACACCATAATAATTGATGAGACAAAGCAAAAAAGAATGAATAAATATTCCACTTACCTATTAAAAGAAGAAAATGTTGGCAACTCAAATTAACTGTATTATTATCACAGTTATACACTGGGTCATTTTTCTGTGTCATGCTATTATTTGAGTGGAACTGTCTGATGCCCTGAGGCAAATTCTATAATGATTTAGCTGACACATGGTCCTTTTTTGGCATGGGATTGATGTTATACCATATTCCTTTCTCTCTTATGAGTTACATTCTATTCTAAAGCATGGTATCTTAACCTTCGCTATATCAAAATATATCAATAGCTGCATCAAAAAATAGACTTTGAAGATTAATCTGAAATTGTTCATTTACCAGAGTACATTTTGGCAGCAATTAAGAGCACCTGCATGCCTAGAGCACTTCTGCAATAATTAGAAGCTAAATTTTCTCATCATTATTTCAAAGGATTTGTATTTTCAGCTATGAACTTGGAAATGCATAGACATTTGTATTCTATCTGACATAATTTAAAATTCAGAGCAAACACTAACAGGATGTTGCCTCTCATTTTTCTCATATTTTACCACTGGAGCAATAAACTTCCCTACTCCAGCCTGGTATATTTGTACATCTTCCTGGGAATAACACTTATTTATGGTTCAAGGACTGGGGTGGGTGCTCTTGTTCCTTAAGTGTAGATCGCTGATTACTTTATTTACTCTAGTTGCTAGTTGGGTAGGAAAGCGTTACTAAATTATTTGTTTTTGCTAAAAAACAATGATTTCCTGGTTTCTGAACCTACCATAATTTCATGACTCTGAACATAATGCTTTGTGCCAAACATTAACATCATGAAGCTCTGACACCATTCTGCTGACCTTTCTCTTCCAAGTGTCTAGATCCTCTCTTTACTCTGGGAAAGAAATTAAAAATTTCCAGAACAGACAGGTTCATGAATATATGCATTCCTTAATAAGTAGGAGTCTACTTTCCTGATGGTATGTCCTTCCTGGACACCTACATAAAGCTTGCACATTGACTCTGCTGTATGATTCTAGCCAACTTAGGTTTAATTAGGTTTCCCTGGAGCTATTTAACCATCAAGAATGTATGTTCTATAGTGGATTTTATACAGTTAGTATATAGTCTTTTATTTTTGAAATTCACTGTCAGCTTTCAGATTCCTCAATCCCTTTACTCAATAGGACTTTCCACCTTCAATCTCTCAACCTACAAAATTATGTCTCTCTTTTTTGAACTCCTTATTGCTCACTGCATTCCTCAATTCTCTGGATATATGAGAAGGTTCAAACTTATTTTTCAGACTTTGCCCTAACTAGCCTTTCCTGTACTACATCTATTTCATTTGCCCTCCAGGTTGAGTTTCCATGAAGAGAAGTGAATACAGAATTGTTGCTTTTCCCAACCAGGAGAGAAATTGGACATGGCCATTGAGCAGATCATATAATAACAGGGAGCCAAGGCACAGAGAAGTGTAGGCAACTAAGGGTGAGTCATTGGAGTAAAGATGAATCCTAGTGCCCTAATGTGGGAGTATTATAGAGGCTCTAAGAGAGGTATATGACAATTGTGCACTTTTTGTTTAAAATACACTTTTACAAGACAAGGGTCTTCAAAGTTCTTGGAAAAGGCACCTTATTAAAAAAATGGATGTATTTCAATATTTTTGTGCCAAAATGTACAAATTTTAATTACATTGTCATGTACTTATTGAACTCTCCTACTGTTTTCTGAGCTTTTAATTCTTCTTACGTTCACAAGAACTCTAAGATCGGTGACTCTATTCATAGTACTTTCTCTACTGAATTGGTTGGAGACTAATTAAGAACATTAACATCAAACCAAACTCCTAATATAGCTGCCCATTTGAGCATGAAAATACTTAGATTCTGTTTAAGTAGCAAAGCTTATTGAGCATTGGCTATTTTCATGTCTTTAGTTTAGCAGCAGTTTATCTCTTCCTACGAAACATCTCAAAGAAATATATCAGGAAATGGAAGTCCCTATTAAGATAAATACATACATCTAAATCAATGAATCATCCTCTTGGTTTTCTAACTCCTATTCACCTTTAGTTTCTAAGTCAGTACATTAGCAGTGGAAACTTTCCTAAAAAATGGGGTCAGAATGGATGAGTCTCTCTTCTATGCCCCCATAGCACTGCCCTTATAACTAGCCCCATATAGTTAATTATATACATTTTTCTTCCTTTCAAGACTGTTAATTCTTTGATTTACGTATTTTTGTCACTTTAGCAGTATGTAGCATGTAATGAGGCTCAAAATTCTTCCCTCAATGATAATCCAGTCCATACTTTATTAAAGCTCTGCTATTTACTAGGCTGTGTATCTGAAACTTAAATTGTCTCACTTAATTTTTTTTTTTTTTGAGAGGTTTTTGCTATAGGGCGCATGTGCTCGCCAGACAGAGAGAGACATAGAGACAGAAAGCGAGAAATCACCCCCCAGAGGGGATGGTCACACCGCAATCCCTTCTCCTCCATTCTCCTCTCGGGATCTTGGGCATGCACACACACATGCCCGGCATGAGTTTTAAGCCACCGGGTCTGGGATGCGAACCGCGGTCGATTACGTGGGAGTCCAGCGACATAGCCATTACGCTAACTGCTGGTTCCCATCTCACTTAATTTTTATAACTGAGTCTAATTCTCTTTCTGGTACACAGTCTACACTCTCAGCAACATTTTCCTAAACCTGAAACTGCCTTTTCATGAGTGACTATAACGAATTATTTTAATAGTCACTATTTTCTGTGAGCTATCATATTCATATATACTGATTTTGTTATGGAAGCAAGATGTCTTACCAGTCAGAAGCAGTAAAGATAATGGGTTCTGACGGAAAATACATGAATTAGCTTGAACGTTCTGAATTCACAGTTCCGTAAGGACTAGGTCATTACAGTATATGAACTGAACCTGGAGATCTCCTAATATAGCCTCTTAGAATTAGGCAATGTCTAAAAAGGTGATTCTAATGGAAATTGTGTCAGTTGGGAGAATGATGCTTTAGGGCTACGCTGTGTTGGTCTGTCTGTTAGCATGGATGATAGTTTGAACATGACAGACTTAGATCTACCAGGGAGAGTGGAGACATTTTTATAGTCGGTGCCTTCTTTTTTCTCTTGTCCCAAGTGGCTATGAGACCCTTTAATTTTTGATTCTTGGTTGTGAACTAATGAGACTAAGCTTAATGAAGATATATATATATATATATATATATATATATATATATATATATAATATGTGTATATATAATATGTGTATATATATACGCATATATATATACACACACACACATATATTAATGGTTTTATATATATGTATATATAAACATACACACACACACACACACACACACATGAATAGTGAGGTGGGCTTTTTGGACTATCTTTAGGTGTGATGAATGTGACCATTATTACGAGGTGGTACAAAAGCAGTTCTCATGGTGCATCGTAGTGAGGAGAGGGGTATATATAGACAGTCTTATAGAAATCCAGAGAGGGCAGCAGGAGGGATATGAGTCAGCAGAGAATGAACTTTACATAAAAAAGCATACGTAGATTTGGAGTGAGTTGTGATTGTGTAACTATAAGTCAAGTCACTTCTCTGATGATCCAAGCAATCATTAGTTTCACTCACTTGCTTACTAATTAATTTCCTGAGCCTTAAACTAAACAACTATTGAGTGTTCACTATATGTTAGGCAATGGGTCAGTGATAAAGGATGCAAACATAGAAACACACTCATAACCTTCAAGAAGTTTATAATATATTCATAATAAAAATAGTCCACAGGGAGCTAGGTACGAGATTGAATGTTTAATATAAATTTTCTGCTTTTTCCTCATGTGGAACAATTATTATTATAGTTATTAATATAGTTATCATCTGTATTATTATTATTATGACTAGTCAGTTAAACTTCAAATTATCATCATTGCTTTTGTAACAATCTTGAGGCCCCAGTTTTTAAGACACCTTCAAAGATTTCTTCTGAGCCAGCTGGGGTGCAAGGCACCTTATCTGCCATATGACAATTTTCCCCTTCATCTGAACAAATGTAGGTTAACTTAATTGTTATAATAGTAAGATTAGAGTATCACAATAAAAGCACCTGGAGCACAAACGTAATCTATTTTATTCATAGGAGTGGTGCGTATTGCTTTAATAGCAGGGACTGAGGCTAGAAGCATATGATTACAGGGTGAATTTTTAAATTACATACTTACATATGACTGTTGAACACTTGAAATGAAATGAGTGAAAAACTGAATTTACAGCTTTATTTCTTATAATTCACTGAAATTAATGGATACATGGTCATATATGGTAATAGTTACTGTATTGGTCAGTGGAGAGTCTCAAAATTGAAATCAACAAGAAAAATACAGAAAACCCATTTTAAGTGGGCAAAGCTCATAGAAATTGAAGACTAAATAATTAATAATGTGAGAGAGAGACTCAAAACTCGCTGGTATAGGGTGCATGTGCTGACTGGAGAGACAGAGAAATAGAAGGCGAGAGATCACACTCTTCCCCAGGAGACATAGCCACGCCACAATCACTTCTCCTCAGTTCACCTTTTGGAATTACGGGCACACACACACGCACACCAGCTTTGAGTTTTAAGTCACCGTTTCTGGGACTTTAACCGCGGTTGACTACGTGGGAGTTCAATGAGTAACCATTACGTCATCTGCTTGCCATAATGAAATATTTTTAAAAAAGGACCAGCAGATGACATAATGGTTATGTTGCTGGACTCCCACAGTTGATCAAGGTTCAAGTTTGATACCCAAGCAGCTTAAAACTCACACCAGGCGCGTGTATGCACGTGCCCCAAGTCCTGAACGAACAGAAAAGGGGTTGCGGCGTGGCCATTCCCCAATGGGGGGAAGGTGATTTCTTGCTTTCTGTTTCTCTCTGTTTCTCTAGTGAGTGCATGTGCCCTATAGCAAAAATCTTCCTCTAAAATTAAAAAAAAAAATGAAGTAACACATCATTACTCTATATAGAAAAAAATGAAATTTGGAAAGTAAAGTAACGCTAAATCATATGGAGTGATAGGAAATCTTGCTCTGCAGTTGGAAGGACACTGGTCAAGTCACTCCAAAAGCAATTCAGAGGCTTTCATTAGGTAAATGACTTACAAACCATTTATTTTCTCTCCTGGGTATTCATATGTGTACAGATTTCTGTTATTTATCCTAGACTAAGATACTTTCCAAAGGGCCTGGTAGATCATGTCTACAACTTAACCTTGCTGGAACAGACCACCTTGGTATAGTGATGGTGGGCATCTCCTTACATCCTGACCCTGGCATTACTTCATCAGGTAAATAGAAGGCTGTATAATCTACATTCAGGTTAAATTCAGACATTCTTCTCTACTTATTCCAAGTTTCATTTATACAAAGATTTGGATATATAATCATTTACTAACCTAAGAATTTCTAAACTCACCTATACCCTACAAGCCCACTGTTCCAGATGTCCTGCCTTTGGGGACCAGGCTGAGGAAGAGACTCCGTGTGTGTATTCACAGCTTTGTCTCTCACTCTCAGAAATGAATAAAAAAGCTGCAGCATACGGGTACCCCAGGAAACATTTTTTTGTTTCTTTGGGTCTGGTCATTCAAAATCATGCTTAGAGTAAACCATGCTAATTATCATTTCTACAGAGCTGATTATTTCCATTGTTATATGCTTGAGAAATTTTTACAAAGGCTTATGTAAAGGCAGTAGGCAAAGGAGAGGCCATGAGCACTGAGAAATTAATATCAAGAAATTACTTATGGGGGATCAGCAGATGGTGTAATGGTTAAATAGCTGTACTCCCAGGTACTCAACTGCAGTTTGAGACCTGGACCTGGCTACTTAAAACCCACACTGGGTGTATGTACGTGTGTGTGTGTGTGTGTGTGTGTGTGTGCCCCAAATCCCAAGAGAATGAAGGAGAAGAGATTGTGGCATAGCCATCCCTCCTGGGAGGTAATTTCTGACTTTCTGTCTCTATATCTTCAGTGAGTGCATGTTCCTATAGAAAAATATCTCTCTAAAATTCTTTTTAAAAAAGAAAGAATTGCTTATGGTAATTAGAGATTGGAAACAGTTTAGCTATTCATTACTTGGAGAATTGATAGGTAAACTGAGTTTGAGTCATACTATGGAATAGCAACAAAACTTCAAAGCGATACCATTACTCTCTACAAGGCAATAAGGGTTGTAGTCAGAGAAAAAGAAGAGAATTACATTTATGCAATTTTATTATATATATTCATAAAACAATTTGACATTATTTAAGAGGAAAGAATAAATCTATTTAGAGTGAGTGAACAGATGAAGAGAATTAGAATGAATAATTATTTAGGAAGGAAAAATGAAAATATCTATTCTCTAAGGTATAATAAACTTGTTATTCAAAGCCTGGTCTAAAATGCATTGCTCAAAAACCAAAGTCAAGATGACCAGTTTCATTTTCAAGAAAAAATGTCTATTATCAGAAAGATCTCCCTCTGGGAGGATGGTCAAGTCCAAGACTCTCCAAAAATCATCCCTCCAGACAACAGGGACTTCTCAGAATTTATGGGCAGGCAGAAATGTAGGTGTGTGAGTGGTGAATATGGGAGAATCAGGTGTTTCTAATTGATTAAGCCAAGGTTGGGCAGTCTTGGGTAGGGTGAAACAAGATGTTATCTCCATCTGGTTTCTTTCTTTTTCTGAGTTGAAATATTATATTTATGTAGGTCTTATATTCACGTTGATCACTAGGTCCTTTATCCTGATTAATTTAAATAAAATCAGTCACCGTTCCTTTAACTTTAGAAAGAAAATAGTGAACTTACATTATAGATACATTTTCTTATTTCTTTCTTTTTCCTGAAACATTTTTAAAATTAATTTACATTCATTCCCTATGCATTGTCATAGCATACAAAATGTAATTTCCCATCCAGAATATACTGCATAGTGGCTTAATCATGCATGTTATCATCAATAACTTTCCATTTCTAGTTATATATGTTTATATATATAGATATATATGTTTATGTCTATATTGACCCTCTGCCCTTTCCTACCCTCCTCCCATCTGGTTTCTGGAAGAGAGTCTTTTAAATAAACACTTAAGTCCATTTGGTTCTTGTAAAGCTTAACTACATATTCACTTGTGTTTCTAAGAAAGCAAGGAACTAAGAAAGTAAGGAATGGACTTATGTCTTAAGAAAGCAGACCACTATCAGGCCAAGCTACAGAACCAATTATGTTACAATGTGGGCCAGCAATATAGGGGTCTTGGTTTCAAACTGAGGCATCATTTTGTTTTTCTTTTCTCTCCACTTTGCATATATGTAACAGTAGAAAAGACAGATGGAAGAAGACTGATAAAAGCCAACTGGAATTCTAAGTCTTTTCTTCATTGGAAAGAAATAAAGTCCTTCACTCTATGGCAGAAACTGAAATATTGGGTGGTATAAACGCATGGAGAGCAAGTGTGGATACCAGAGACAGTGTGGGAGTAGGGTGAAAATGGCTGAGAGTGAGAGGGAGGGAATAAAGGGGAAAAAGAAAGAAGCAGTTTTAAAAAACACAAAATGGAAAATTATCTGTTGGCGATAATATGTATGGTAATATCTCAAATTGAGCCAATACACACTGTATTCTAGGCAGGAAAATTCATTTTGTATGTTATAATGATATACAGCAAATGATTGTAAAACTTTAAAAACTGAATAAATAATTAAGTCCTGTCATGAGTATGAGTGTCTCCCAAATTTCTGGTAAGAATATTCCTTAAAATTCCATAGAGAGAGCCCACATGACTGACAGCGGTTCTAGTCCCAGACTTGGCAGCTTGCTTTCTCACTTTCCCTTTCTCTCTCTCTGTCTCATCAAATTTAAAAATAATAATAATAATAATAATAATAACAAATAAAATAAATAAATAAATAAGTCTTTAAAAAAATTCCATAGAGGAGGCCCAGGTGCAGGGTCATAGGCAGTAAGGCATAATTGTGATATTGGAATCATACGGAAAGGCCCAGGGTTTGGTTCCCAGGTCAACCTGAACATGCTGCGTGTACCTGTGTACTTGGCTAGCTGAAGCCTGATGGAGGACGAACACATTGTGGCAGGATCCTGTCGGAGCTCTCTGTCACACAATTGAAATGAAATATATAAACTTAAAAATATTCCATGGATATATGATTTTCTTTATCTGACTAGAGAAGTCAGTGATACCTGTAGTTTAATGCAGCCGAGCAGTGTTTATTAAATACCTGATTTATACCAGAGATCCACTGGAGATATTTTATTAAGATAGACATAGTCCTTAAAGCCATGATTATTTTGTGTTCTAACAGGAAATATAGACAGATATTCACAAGTATTTGAAGTGTGAAAGATACTACAAAAGAATAAGATAGTCTGCCTGCTACAGAATCATAGAATGAAAAATTCCAATCCAGTTGAAGGGTTAGGGAAAGCCTCTCTCAGGAGATTATGCTGAAGTTTTAACTGAAAAACAGGATTCAGTAGAGAAAGTTGAAGATGGAAAAGCTTATACTCAGGTTTAATATATCACCTTTTTGGGGCCTGTGGGTTAAGGCACTGTACTCCCACAGGGCTGAACGCTGTTAGGGTCTCAGACTCAGCGGCTTGAAACTTATGCCAGGCACATATGCATATATGCCAAAAATCACACGAGAAGAAGGAAGAAGAAGGGATTGCAGTGTAGACATCCACCCTGGGGGCGATTTTTTGCTTTCTATCTCTGTGCCTCCCTGGCAAGTATACATGCCCTACAGCAAAAAACTATCTTAAAAAAGAAGTTGTAAGCTGTTCTTATTTTAAAGTGTTTTTGACAATAGAAAAGAGTAATGCAATGAACCATTCTAAAACAAAATTACAATCGTAAATGAAATCTGGAAATGTGAACAGCAAACAAAAGGCCATATTATTGCGAATTCAGCTTAAATTAAAAATTCAAAGAAATGTTGACATTATTTTGGGTCTACAGTCACACATTAAGGTTATATATTAGTATACTAAAATAAAAGAGATATTTAATAAACACTCCTTGACTGGCATAAGATTATAGGCATTACTGACTTTCCTAGTCAGATAAAAGAACTTATTTCTCTGTGGAATTTTTTAGCTTGTTTGTTTACTTATTTCATTTCATTTCAAGTGGAAGAAAGAGAGATTTCTAACAGGGTCTTGTCACAGTGTGACCTCCCCCAACCAGTCTTTCAGTCAGCTAGGATTAAATGAAAAAAGATATAAATATCTCAAAGGATGCATAAAAATAATTGTAGAAAGCCATCAATCATCTATAATGTAAAAAAAGGAAAACAAAATAAAGGGAAATATTTTAATTTTAAAAATCTATGATAATGTTTTAGAAACAAACGATATAAAGTTTTGGAAAAGCAATAGTTTCCTCTTCAGCATTTTACTTATGGTTCTAGCCAATAAGACAAATGTAAGGAAACAAAACACTTGATTGGAAATAATGCAAGACAAAAATACATCCTTTTTTAAGATAAAGCAGTTGGGATAGTCACAGAAATCTATTGAGAAAATGAAAAATAAGAATGGACTGCAAATTCAATCAATTTTGGTGTATATACATTCAACATATTACACTCTCCTGTTTTTCTTCACCATGGACAACCTACTCAAATGCAACACAAAAGAAATTCCACTGTAGTAATAACAAAATAAGACACACAATAACACATAAATTTGAATATCACTAAATGTTATAAAAGTATATGTAACTAAATAGGTATATTAGTGTCATGGATTAAATAATAAAAACAGTAAAGTTATTATTCCCAAATTAATCTATTAACTTAATCCACTATCTATTGTAACCTTAAAATTGTCTTAGTGGAATTTAACTTTTCCTAAAATCACCTGAAGAGTTCATTAACGGAAGAGCCAAGATATATGGAGTAGAATATTTGGGGAGAATGGGTTCACCATACTAAATGGCAACTAGATTTGAAACAGGCAGTGTTGTCTCAAAGAGACAAAAAGGCCAGTGAAAGGAACATGAGAGGTCAGACACAGACCCTGGAGTATAGGGACACTTGATAAATGGCAACAGTGATAGTTTAGAGGGAAGCTACTAAATAAATGGTATTTGGGTGAATGTTTTATTCCTGCTAAAAACAAGCTAAATTCCTATTGAATAGCAATAAGAGAGAAATTCATGTTTCAATTGGACTAGATAACGAAATATGTAAAAGAACACTTCAAATTTATAAAAAAGAAAAGAAAAAAAGTTATATTACATAAGAGGCAAAAATCCCAAACCTAAAGGAAAAGATTGGTAAATGTGACTATATTAGATTTTCTGTATTTATAAACACCACAAGCATTAAAGATAACCTATAAGAGTAAAGGAGTTTTCAGTACCCTCTAACCCTATATTTAGAACTATTATCGAAAACCAGCTTAAAAAAGAGAACAACCCAATAGAGAAATCAGTAAGTGTGTGATCTGGATATTCACTAAAGAGGAATGAGAATGTTCAATAAATATTTGAAATAATTTCCAAATTTAATAGTGGGCAAGAAATTGCAATAAAATATATTTTATACCCATATAAAGGGTAGTATGGATCTTTATTATAACTAATATTCTACTTTGTGGTGAAAAAGAATGTGCAAATGTTAGAAATTTAATGTTATGTATTATATCAACATCCACATTTAAACCTATAATCAAAATAGTTTATAAGAAACTGATGGAAATAAACCCAATAATTCCCAAGGGACCCAGTGCCAATTTTTGTCAATGCATTTCTTAAAAAATAAACATTTTATCTAAAATTTACTATGAACATATGATTAAGAATCCATCTTTCTTTTTAATAATTATTTTTATTTAATTTTATTCATTGTCATTATTTTATTTCTTTTTTCTTTTTCTTTTTGACATTGACCAGAGAGAGAAAGAAAAAGAGAAGGAAGGTGAGAAAGCAAGCTGACAGGTCTGGACTTGAACTGTGGTCAGCCACGTTGGAGTCCAGCACCACCACGCCACCTGCCAGCCTCCAAGGAATGCATCTTTAAGGCACTCTTGGCTCTAGTCACTATAGCATATATGTTGCATAGGAGGTGGTTAAGGAAAAACCTATTATGTGGTCATTAGGTGTTTGGGTAAAAGAACATTCTGAATTTGACATCCAAGAGGCTATAGAATATCTATTTATTCTCATGCCCATTGTCCACAAATCTAAGTTTATAATTTAGTATATTCTATGACTTTCTTTATATAGTGTAACCAGCTTGATAATTTCTGTTTAGTGGTGGTGTAAATGCCTGAAATATATAGAGGATCCTTAATTTATTTATTATTCCTGGGGATTAACATAATATACTCCTTTGTGCCTTAATAGATAGATATATGAGAACAAATATAAACACCTGTATGAATGATAAAATGTCCTATGTATAACCAGTCAGGTAGAATTTCTGTTTTCTTAGGGAAGAAAGAAATGCATACTTCTTGTCAACAGATGATAGCTACTGAATGCATCTAAACACTCATAAAAACTAGCCCGAGTACCTTGGTAAAAGATAATAATCCTCTCATATATTAGGAACCACACAAAATGAAGTGTATGTGTGTGTTCTTGGGAGTATAGTAGAGTCCACACAATTTTGTTTACATGTAATTACTTAGAGAATTTAGTGGAAAGATCTCTAATTAAAAATACACAAATATGGAGACAGCAGGTGGCATGGTGGTTAAGGTGCTGGACTCCAACATGGAGGACTGAGGTTTGAATCCCAGACTTGTCAACATTAAAATCACATTGGGCATGTGTGTGTGCATGCCCAAAATTCCAAGAGGCAAATGACGATGAAGGGATTGAAGCGTGGCTATGCACCTACGGGGAGATTTCTCACTTTTCCTATGTCTGTCTCTATCTCTCTCAGGCAAGTACACAGGCCTTTTGCCAAAAACCTAAAAAAGTACACAAATAAATTCACATTTGTTTCTCTTTATTTAAGGAAAGTTTGTATCAAATATTTCTGGGATTCTAAATAGAGTTAATGAGTCATTTTCCTATTAAATTATTTATGATAGTTCTAAAGGAATTTGTTAAGAAAATTTCCAAATTGGGTTGAAATGAAAAAAAGTATTCTTTCTTTATCCTCCCACCCCCTTTGAGGATATGAGTAATTGCCAGAGAGACACAGTGAGAGGGAAAGTGAAAAATCATGCCTCAGAGAGAATGACCATGCCATAATCCCTTCCACTCCATTCTCCTCCCAGGATCTTGGGCACACACACACGCACACATGCACCCAGGTTGATTTTCAAGCTTCTTAGATCAGAACTTAAACTGTGGTGGGCTATGTGGGAGTCCAGCAATGTAACTACCACATCATCTGCTGGTCCCTCCCAAATAAATATTTTTTTCAATAAAACCAAACATACTACATAAACATGATATGGAACAGTCTATTAGATAATTTCAATGTACAGCATGATTATTGTAAAAAAATCAATAAACAGAACAAATTAATACCAACTTAAACTGAAATATAATTTATATGGGTTTTACACTAGTACCATTTGCTGTGATTGTTGTCTAGAAGGTCTGCCTGGAGCTGACGTGCTGAGTCCTCAATCTACTCATGGCCGCTCTCATTTCCTGATTCCTCAGAGTGTAAATAATGGGGTTCAGTAAGGGTGTAATCACTGAGTAAAACACAGAAAGAAATTTATCCACGGAAAAACTACTGAATGGCCAAACATAAATGAAGATACAAGGTCCAAAGAACAGAGTGACCACGGTTATGTGAGCAGACAGTGTAGACAGAGCCTTGGAGAGTCCGTCAGAGGATCGACGTCGCACAGTCACCAGAATGACAGTGTAGGAAATGAGCAAGAGTATGAAGCAGATGAAAGACAACAGCCCACTGTCGGCAATTACCAGCAACTGCAGAACGTAGGTCTCAGTACAGGCGAGCTTTAGAACGAGGGGCAGGTCACAAAATATGTTGTCCACTATGTTGGGGCCACAGAAGGGCAAGGTGATAGTGAAAACCATCTGGCTCATAGTATGCACAAAACCGACAGTCCATGACAGCAGCACAGAGCCCAGGAGTACCCGGCGGTTCATGATGGCTGTGTAGTGAAGAGGTTTACAAATGGCAACGTACCGGTCAACAGCCATGACTATGAGAAGAGTCATCTCACTGCCCCCAAAGAAGTGGAGAAAGAACATCTGAGCCATACAGCCCCCTAAGGAAATAGTTTTACTTTCCCTGAGGAAATCTGTGACCATCTTAGGGGTTGTGATTGTAGAAAGAGACATGTCAAGAAAGGAGAGATTTCCAAGAAGGAAATACATTGGGGTGGAGTGGAGGCGAGAGTCAAAGGTTACAGTGACCACAATGAGGATGTTTCCTGCCATGAGTGCTGCATAGGCCAACAGAAATATGAAAAAAAATAACAGCTCAAGTTCCCAAATGTTGGTGAGTCCTAACAAAACAAATTCAGATATCATTGAACTATTTCTCATGTCCATCTAGTAGTTTTCAGAAATTCATCCAAATGAAGATAGCCTGGAAAATTGACAACTTAATCAGGAATAGTTTTGAAGATATGGATATATAAAAGTGAGTAATTAATTCCTATAGAAAGAGAGAAGATAAACATTTATGAAAAGTATACTTGGAGCAATTATCACAAGCAACATTGCCATTATAGCATTATTGTCCAGAAAGAAGAAAAACAAAATATATTAAATATGTTATAGAATACTATATATATATATATATATATATATATATATATATATTATATATATATATTTATATATATATATATATATATATATATATATATATATATGGATGGGGGGGGCATGGATTGTTTTTCCATGTGCATTTTTTTTTCAATTATAAGATCATGACTTAATAAGCCATGAGTTGAAGTTAATATATAGGATGAGTCAAATTGACTAAATGACTTAGTTCAAGCAGTTAAGAACATAATTTTTTTTTTGGTGCCTGCTATTCATTTCTTTTTCTGTCCCTAATATGAAGTATTCAGATATGAATTATACATCAAATTTAGGAAGTCACAATAGGGAACTGTCATCAATAAGCTATACTAAATTCTCATCCTTCTTTTCATCTTCAAAAATACAACAGTAATTTCATCTCTTCCGGAAGCTTGAAACTGGCTATGGATTGTCATATGTTTTTACCCTGATTCACAAACAAAAATAAAACAACCTTCTTAGAAAATATCCGCATAATAGCATAAATATTTATCTAGTAAACAAATAGTGTCCAGCTTTTTCTTCCCAACTATCTTTTATCTTTTTTCTTCTTTTTGTTCTTTGCCTTCTCCTTTTCCTCTTTCTTGTTCTTCTTCCTTTTGACTATACCTGATAGCACATAGCAGACATAGGCACAGACACACTCAAACACATACAGACACAAACGTCCAGCCTTGTTTATTGTTCTGAGGACCCCCATCCCCCCAAAATTTGTAAAATATGCTCTGAATTTTAATTTTTTTACTAAATATTTCAGCAAATACTTAGAAGATATAATTGAGCTCCAATATCTGCATTAAACAAAACAAAACAAACTGAAGAACCAAGATTAGAATTCTAGTTCTCATCTCAACATTTACTTGGGAAATATACTCTTAATTCTTATGAACATTGATTTATTTTTCCTTAAAATCAATTATAACACACTCTTTAACCTCTAATGAGTCACAAAGGAAGCACTAAAGTTTTACATATATGAAATATATCTCCATGTTTGTTGTATACAAATAGGTGCCATTTATGTGCATTAATAAAATTCTGTTCTTTAGAAGTATCTCATTTTTTTTTCTTTTTTTGGAGAGGTTTTTGCTATAGGGCGCGTGCGCTCGCCAGACAGACAGAGAGAGACAGAGAGATAGAAAGCAGGAAATCACCCCCCAGGGGGGATGGCCACGCCGCAATCCCTTCTCCTCCATTCTCCTCTCGGGATCTTGGGCACGCATGCACATGCGCCCGGCGTGAGTTTAAGCCACCGGGTCCGGGACTCGAACCGTGGTCGACTACGTGGGAGTCCAGCGACATAGCCATTACGCTAACTGCTGGTCCCTAGAAGTATCTCATTTAACAGTGATTATAAGGATACTCAAAGAAATAAGGACCATGGAAACATTTTACTATGTAAAATTTGTAAAGATTTAGTACTGATAAATGTATTTTTCTCTATTTAATATATTTGTCAAAACTATCTCCTTAATAAAGATTTATTGTCAGCATCATTGGTGTCCTCATTCATGCAGTGAGTCCCCATACCTATGTATTATAGGTAATTATGATATTTTCAAAACTGTGCAGTCCTTAATCTCCATACGCTGATAGGAGTACGTCTGAAGGAGACTCACTTAAGAAGGTTTTATGGTTTTAATTTGTAAAATTGGAACTCAAGATCAGGAAATCACATTTTTTAGGCATTAAAATTTTTATAAGGCTATTTATTCACTTTACAAGCATATTATACAACTTTACAAGCATCTTATAAGCATATTTTATAAACATGCAAGACAGTATCTAATTAAGTCTAGATGTAGATGCACTGCAATCTGTTATAATGGATAAAATCATGATAATCTGTATGTATAATCAAATATTAAAAAGATTGTGCTTTTTAATTTTACGAAGGCACAGATAAAAATATGACAGTAAGAGGAAGAAAAGAATTTTTCCTAAAGTCACACTTAAACCTCAAGTGGTAAATTAAATTTTTGAGTAGGACATATTATATGAATAACAGTGAACTAAGAAGAAATGAAAAATAATTGAGAAAAATTGGGTCAGGCAGTGTTTGGTTCCTTCTTGCCAGAATGGTGAAGGGTCTCTGACTGGGATCCTAGCACTTTCAGCTCCTTTCCTGTGGCTGAAAGATGAAGAGCTTCTATTCTCCTGACTGTGGTTGCTTGCTTAGGGATAAAAAGCATGAGCTGTCCTATACTATGTGTCTGTGTTCAGCAGCGAATGCATTTCCAGAGAAGCCCTTAAATAGCACAGTTCATGTATTTGGGAATGTGTAACTGACAATACTTTTGATAAAAAAAAAATGGGCTGTATGGTGTCTATAGATCATGAGTTTCTGTATGGTTTTCTTTTCATGGAAATGTCAAGCCATGTATAGGTTAGAGGACATACAGTAATGTTCACTGACCACCAAGAAAATGTTCGAAAAGTGAAAAATCAGATATTCTGCAAAAATATCCACTCTAGGTATCTTCTTAATTAAAAGAATGCACTTGTATTTTTAATAAAAAGGTCTCAACATTATAAGTGAAAAGGGGCTCTTCTCATATATTGCTCAAGTTAACAAAATAGGAAAAATCTTTTAAGATGTAAGTAGAAAAGGGCCAGTTAGCTGAGAAAAATAAGGGATAGTCCTTGGAGTGAAACTATCAAAAATGAATATATATGCAGTACAATTTTATTGACTGAAAGATTATATGTCTTTAGTCAAGAAAATAAATGTAGAAATTAAGAAGAAATGAAAATAATTGATTTAAGTTAATAATTTATCTCACATGGCATCTCATAAATATTTTCTGAATAAAAATAAGCACTCAATATGGGAAAGTGAACACATAGATTATTAAATTAATAAAAAACCCAATAAGTCAATGCTTTGATTTCCTGATCTGATATTTTATTAAATGATTTACACTTATGCAAAAATTAACCATAGAGGAGTCTAATTTTTCCATGATGTTACTCTACTGTAAATCATTCTGCCCTTTTTTCCCCTGTGGATAGAAATGATTCAAGTTGATGATCCAAAATCTTAAGCTTGAATTATAAAACTGACCCCTTGGATCAGGAATGGGAACAGAATTTATTTATCAGTCACAGAATGATTCTTTTGCCTCTTTTTGTACTACAAACATTTGTCCAGATGCTCGTTATCCAAATTGTCTTCCACAGTTGCCCACATTATAAGAATAATATGGTTCACATTCAGTTACAAGTTTTATGTAAAGTGTCTCCTATTTAATTAAAGTGTATAATTGGGATATGTTGTCAGCACTTCTACTTAAACCTACCAGTTGTGGTAGAGCAGTGGCCTCTTCAAAGACATGTAGTTACAGTGAGATTCTGAATATATATTGGTCACATTTTTTAATTCCAGGAAAAAATATGGCAATCATTTGTAGGTTGAGAACAAAAAGGAGACAGGAAACATATACAGCAAATGTAGACTGGTGAACAACCCTCAGTGGGAATCATTAAAATAAACAAGTTGGTTTTCCCTAGAGTTTAGAGCAAGGGCTTGTCCTCATGGCTTAAGTGGATTATGAATTCATGAATTCATGGACAGTATCAGCCCTGTGAAGTTTTTCTAGAAAGTGCTTGCTCTAGAAACACTACCCCAGAGATTTGGGTGGTGGTGGTTGAGCATATTTATTGAAAATAAACCTGTCATTGATGATAGAATGAGGAAATTATAATTCTCATTTCATAGCATGAGTCTGAATTATAACTAACGTGATAATTACGTGTTTTTGTTCAAGTAAACTTACAATATAAAGTATCTACACTAAGTCATGCTTATAAAGACATTTGTAAATAATTCACCAAATCTTAACATACAGAAAAATCTTTTTACCATTTAACGGAGTTGAGGGAGAGGGAGTTTTCTTTTTTCTTTTTTTAAAGAGGTTTGTGCCTGAGGGCACGCATTCACCGAGAGATAAAGAGACAGAGTCAGTGAGAAGAAAGGTGAGAAATCACTCCCCAGGGAGATGGCCACACTGAAATCCCCTCTCCTCCCAGTATCTTGAGCATGTAAGTACACGGGCCCAGTGTGAGCTTCAAGACAGTGTGTCTGGGACTTGAACTGCTGCCAGCCATGTGGGACTCCAACTATTTAACAGGTTTGCCATCTGCTGGCCCTGAGAGGGAGTTTTCATCATTCTGAATGACCTTCATTCATTAATGGTAATCAATGAATCAGTGGAGTTTATCAATCAATTATTCTGAAGTTTATAATTTCACTAAGTTTTTTATAATTATATAAACTATGATGATTCAACCATACTAGAGGAAGATCATGGTAGGAGACTCTAATATAACTTTATGGTACAATAACATAATTAAGCAAGCAACATTTTAAATGTTGACTAACAATATGATTAGAAATGAATTCATTTTCTAGAGAAAAGTTGCTGTGTATATTCTTATATGTAACCACTCCACGATTTTCCAACATTTATAACCTCCTTGGAGAGAATGCAAAGAAGTGAGGTGGTGAGACTATGAATGACAGTAACATTAACCTCCAAAAGCCAAAGTAGACATAGCTGGTAGATTTCTCACTCACACTGCCTGAGCTTCTGAAATGTGTTTATTTATTCCTTCCATGAGTGAGAGAGACAGAGCAAAACAGACTGATAGCCCCATCAACAAAATCCCTTTGCCACAATCCATGCCCAGTCTCAGCCAGATCTAGATCATCAGCATCACAGCACTCAACACACTCGGGGAAGTCTCCAGACTTGAATCTGGAACCTTCCAATATAAGTCAGCCTCCTAGAGCACTGCATTTTCCACTGCACCCATGTGCGTCCCCTAGATTTTTTCTTTTTTAAAAAATTATTTAGTACTATAGCCCACCTAGCACTAGCAATCAATCAGACCTATCATAAAACTTAAGACTTAAAAAATTTATCTGCCAAGGCTATATGTGCTATAGTTTAGTGTGGCATTACACTTTGAAAAGATCCTTGTAAGAAATACACACTTTACTAACTAAATTGGAAAGACAGTATGTACAAGAATTGGATGCCCTGACTTGATTGCCGAGACAACTGAAATTTCCAGAGTAAGTCGAATTTTTTAACAGACTTGGCCTAGGTTTAAATTTAAGGCAAAGATACTGAACAAGGAATAAGAAGGGAACGTACATTTGCTTTTCCAGGTACATTTTCTATAAGGTTAAGATATCACCTTAGGAGATGCCCTACTGGATTTGTTTTTTATTTTTATTTTTTGGAGAGGTTTTCACTATAGGGCGTGTGTGCTCGCCAGACAGACAGAGAGAGACAGAGAGACAGAAAGCGAGAAATCATCCACCCCCCCCAGGGTCGATGGCCACGCTGCAATCCCTTCTCCTCCATTTTCCTCTCAGTATCTTGGGCACACACGCACAAGCGCCTGGAGTGGGTTTTAAGCCACCGGGTCCAGGACGCAAACTGCAGTCGACTACGTGGGGGTCCAGCGACATAGCCATTATGCTAACTGCTGGTCCCTAGATTTGCATAATTTTAGGTTTTGTATTTACCTTTAGAAGACCTCATTGTAAACTTTCAATGAACTCACTGTTAGTATGATTAAACAAATTCAGCCTAACTGCAAGAGCCAACTCTCTATTCCCTGTTACAATTTATTATTCACTTAAGAGGACAATGTCAACCATTTTAAGAGAAGAAACATGAAAATGCGTGCAAATAGACATTACCTTAGTTACGAATATTTTCCTTAAAATATTAAATAATATTATCTTAATCCTAGGAATATGAAGTGAATTAAAAACAGTGGTACATAGTATTTTAATTTTAATTATTTGAAAAAATGTTTAGAATTCAAAACTCCCAAATACCAGAAGACATACGCAGTCCAATATATAAATCCCAAACAATATCTAGGTGGCCATCCAGGAACCAATATGCTGATGGCTCAGTCTCTTAATACCTTCCTTCATTCCTGATTCCTCAGAGTGTAAATAATTGGGTTAAGGAAGGGAGTGATTAAAAAGTAAAACAAAGAAACTTATCTATAGAGTAATTGTTGAATGGAAAAGCACAAATGAAGATAGCGGGGCCAAAGAAGAGAGTTACTACAGTGATGTGAGAAGACAGTGTGGATACAGCCTTGGAAGATGCACTGGAGAGGTGCTGCCAGATGGTGAGCAACGTGATGATGTAGAATATGAGCAAGAGAATGAAGCAGACCAGGGACAGGAGCCCACTCTCTGCAATCACCAATAGCTCCAGGATATAGATCTCAGTGCAGGCAAGCTTGATGACCAGAGGGAGGTCACAGAAAATACTGTCCACAACATTGGGGCCACAGAAAGGTAAACCGATGGTGAAAACCATTTGACTTGTGGTGTGCATAAGCCCAATGGCCCATGAGAGCACTAGAAACGCAACGAGCATCCTGCGACTCATGATGGTCCTGTAGTGCAAAGGTTTGCATATGGCAACATACCTGTCGATAGCCATAGCTATCAGGAGAGACATCTCACCACCCCCGAAGAAGTGCATGAAAAACATCTGGAGCATGCAGCCCCGCAAGGAGATGGTCTTGCGTTTTCCAAGGAAGTCTGCGATCACTTTGGGGGTTGCCTCAGAGGAAGAGCATAAATCAAAAAGTGACAAATTGACCAGAAGGAAATACATGGGGGAGTGAAGATGGTTATTAAATATCACAGATATCACAATGAGGAGGTTTCCCACTATGATGGTTACATACACAAGAAAGAAGATTACAAAAAATAAAATTTTAATTTCTTGAGAACTGCAAATTCCCAGCAGAAAGAACTCAGAGACACTTGTTCTGCTGTTTAGGATACCCATTGGGTGATCGCATGATTTTTTTCAGATGTCTAAAAGAGAAAATAAGCACAAATTATGGTGACTGATAAGACAGTGAACCCAACCTTTGAGCATCTTAACTTTTAAAATTATTTTTAAAAATATATCATTTAATATATCATTTATTTTTATGACCTCTTAATGTTTTAAAGGTCTAGAACTATTAAAATTTATTTTCTCCCTTTTTTATAAGTGATTTTATTTTTTCTTTTAAAGTAATTTATTTTTTATATTTAGTTACTGAATATTACTGCAGCATATAAAATGAATTTTCCAGCATGAATTCACTGTATATTAGATGATCAAAGATATGACCATACATATTATCAACAGATAATTTTCCATTTTTCTGTTTGTTAATGTTTTACTTCTTTTTTCCCATTGATTCCCTTCTTCCCACCTTACCCTCCCTCAGATTTCCACCCTCATCATTCATTCTCTAGTGTCTTGAACAGTGGTGGGCCATGTGAGAGTATAGCATCTCAACCATCATGCCACCTGCTGGCTTTAATTGCTATTTAGAGAGCCAACGTTGGGAATGTGACAGATTTGTATATATTCCTTAGAATTTTGTAGTTCAACCTATTTTACAGGACACAAAAACAGTAGAAATTTGTGGCAGATAGAGTCAATTAGATTAAATTCGTCCTTGGTTAATGAGACAATATTATAGCATATGTGAGTGGACTTGGTTTCTCTTTCTTTCAGCTTCAGTTCACATGGTGTGAACTTTTAGTTCATTAGACTAACAGTGAAGACTTTTGAAAAGCATCAGAGGAGTAGATTATTATCTTTTGCAGCTCTCAGGAGGCACACTCACACCTTCGAGTTACATCCTTAGTATGCACTAAATATTTGAGCATTGTGATATATTAATATATACATATATAGATGAAATCATGTAGTGTACAGTATGCTTCACAAAAAGAAACGTAAGAGAACATGCTCATCTTGTTGACATAAAGGTGAAACTTGAGCTAGTTATCTTGTTAAATGAGACTACACTGAACTACGGAGGAAATTTTCAGCTGTTAGACCTGAATGACCTAGAGTGACTTAAGAGTAGAAGTTCATCTCACATATAGCCTAACTCAGTTTGTGTAGCTGACAAAATATGCTATTTTAAGCCATTGTTATAAAATAGGATTCAAAGACCATTTGTATCTAATATTCCTGTTTAATGTAAATATATTCACATGCAGTAGTTGCATAAAAATATCAGTTACCGTCATTAAAACTGGAATTTAGTGAAGTTGACCACTTAAGTCTTGTTCAACTTTTCTCTCTTGAAGTGGTTAAAGGAGAAGAGATAAATCATTAAACTCTGCTAACCTAACCTAAAAGAAATGCAAAGAAGGAATATGCTATAGTGCTTGAGTGCTATAGTGTCTGGGGTTAGATCCTTGTCCTCTTTGAACCCAGGTTATTCACAATGATATTTTCTAATATTAATTTAAGTTTTAATATTTTTTTGTATGGAAACAAGCAACAAATAGTGTGTTGTTGACTTTGGGAAGCTAAATGAAAAAGGAAAATAAATGTATATGTATACATGTACACATACTTACATCTCAAGGGATTAGGTCAGTGCACCATCTATATAAAACCATTAGTTCACTGCCTCTCCTGTGTAGCTGATGTCTGCTGTATTCTCCAAGTCTTATCTCGGCTTGTTGCTCATTTCCAGGGCAATTTTTTTTGGTCTATCAGAAGCTAAACTAAGACATAAAAGTAATTTATCAAGGAATAAAATTGGATATATGTGATATTTTTTGTACATTTTAATTTGGATCATATTCTAAAATGTTAAAAATACAGTGTCTCTAGCTAATGTAAATGACATTTAATTATATGCACTTTTTCAATTCATGGTTACTATTACTAAGAAAAACATTTTGTAAGTGACCAAAACTCTAACCATTATGACTGAAACTATCATTCAGAGTATCTTAGAATTTTTTGTAGAAAATATAGCATTTGAAAATGGAAATTTTTGGTAGTTCTCATTTACAGATTCAGTCTTTATTCCTTCATTGTGCTCATACTTTTATAGTAAGACAATCAGGTTATCTCATCTGTAGTCTCTGGACTATCTGTGTTTCTTTGAAGTATGCAAATAAGCTCATTTGCATGAGTTTATTACATGAACCTGACAAAGTTAAAGTCTGAGCTAAGACTATTTCTCTAACATTCTTACAGTTTAAGGAGTATTGAAGTATTTGTCCATTTTTAGGTTGTTGTTATATGGAAGTTTAAATTTCTCATTCATTCTTTCTATAATTCTTCACAAGTGAAATAATTGCATTAATATTTTATGAGTAGTAACGTGCCATGATTTTGCTAGCCATGGTTTAGGTATTTTATCCCTGAAGTCTTATTTTTTATTCCTCTCATAAAGAACTGTATTTCAAGGCTAAAATAATTTAATCAGTGTATTTGAACAATTTAACACATCTAAATCCCTTTCGTTTAAGAATGACATACTTGGCCTGGATTACTGAATTATTATCTAATTCCCAACACATATTTTCATAGTTGCTTTTCTATTTTAACAGAACCATATTTATTTCACTTTAATTTCCCCTTTTGATTTCTCCTTTCAGTTCTGATTTTGGCATTTAAATTTTATCACTGATGGGCATATTTAATAGTGTTTTATATATAGTATGCAGGTAGAGTCACACATGTATATATGAGAATTATGTAACCTACCAGTTTGCAGTTGGACTTTGGATATAACACAATTATGAAGTTCCTGATGCTCAGTCTTTATCATCCAGTGATTTCTAAATTTCTATTCTGTATTTCAAAAGAGAACATATAAATGTGCCCCTTGAGAGGAGTCATAAAGGAGAAATCTCATTTGGTTGTTATTAGATTTGTTAGAGAATGGCAGTAAAAAAGCAATAGGGGGGAACCAGCAGTTGGCGTAATCACTATGTCGCTGGACTCCCATGTAGTGGACTGCGGTTCACGTCCCGGACCCGGTGGCTTAAAACTCATGCCGGGCACATGTGTGTGCGTGCCCAAGATCCCAAGAGGAGAATGGAGGAGAAGGGATTGCGGAGTGACCATCCCCTCTGGGGGGTGATTTCTCGCTTTCTGTCTCTATATCTCTCTCTGTCTGTCTGGCGAGCGTACGCGCCCTATAGCGAAAACCTCTCCAAAAAAAAAAAAAAAAAAAAACAATAGGGGAAAACAGCAGTTGGCATAATGGCTATGTCGCTGGGCTCCCATGTAGTTGATGGCAGCTCAAATTCCGGACCCGGCAGTTTAAACACGCCAGGCACGTGTGCTGCGCTCCTGAATTCCTGAGAGGAGAGTGGAGGAGAAGAGATTGTGGTGTGGCCATACCACCTGGGGGGGTGATTTCTTGCTTTCTGTCTGTTTCTGTCTTCCTTTCTGGCGAATGCATACACCCTATAGCTAAAACCTCTAAAAAAAAGCAATAGGGGTTGTTAAAATTGACCTTGTGACATTACAAGAAATGAGACATTGTTTTTAACCTACCAAATTGGTAACATGTTTCAAATATGGAATCCATGGACAATGAAAAACAACTGTATCTTTAAGGCTTAATTTCTCACATTTTCACTTTTACCTTTTTCTATTTGTGTATTAAATAGTTGATATCATTCAGTTTTTTAAAAAATCGAATAATACCAGTTTTCAAATTATTTTTCACTTTTAAAATTTACATTTAATCACTATGTGTCTTTACAGTGTGCTTTTTTTTACTGAAGTCATAGTTCTATACGCACTAGGTCATTACAGTGTATGAACTCAACCTGGAAATCTCCTAATGTAGCCTGTCTTAGAATTAGGCAATGTCTAAAAAGTGTTGGAAAGCTGGGAATTTTCAATAGGTAATTCTAATGAGAATTCTGTCTGTTGAGAGAATGATGCTTTAGGGCTATGCAGTGTTGGTCTGTCTGTTAGCATGGATGACAGTTTGAATATGACAGACTTAGATCCACCAGGAGAGTGGAGAAGTTTTTATAGTTGGTGCCTTCTTTTTTCTCTTGTCCCAACTGGCTATGAGATCCTTTAATTTTTGATTCTTGGTTGTGAAATAATGAGATTAAACTTAATGAAGAGGTATATATTTATATAAATGATAAATGTGACCATTATTATGAGGTGGTACAAAAGCAGTTATCATAGTGTCTTGCATTGAGGAGAGAGGGATAAATAGACAGTCTTATGGAAAGCCAGAGAGGGCAGCAGGAGGGATATGAGGCAGCAGAGAATGGACTTTACAGAAAAAGACATATGTAGATTTGGAATAGAGGTAGGATTGTGTAAGTATAAGCCAAGTCACTTCTCTGATGCTCCAAGCAATCATTATTTTATTCACTTGCTCACTAATTAATTACCTACACTGTAAAGCAAACAACCAGTGAGTGCTTACTGTATGTTAGGCATTAGGTCATAGATAAAGGGTACAAACACAGAAGCACTTTAATAGCCCTCAAAAAAAGTATAATCTAGTGATAATAAAAATAGTCCACATGGAGCTTCCAATATACCAGGTGCAAGGTTAAATGTTTAATTGAAATTCTCTACTTTTTCCTCATATGGAGCATATATTATTACACTTATTAATATAATAATCTCTTATATTATTATTATGACTAGTCATCAACTTTGAATTATTATAATCATTGCTTTTGTAGCTATTTGAGATCCCCATTTTTTGACACCCTCGAAGAGTTTTGTCTAGTAAGCCAGAGTGCAAGAGATTCTTGTTATCTGCCATATGACAATTTTTCCTTCATTTGAACAAGTGTAGATTAAAACAATTGTTATAGTGGTGAGAGTAGGGTATCACAAGAAAACCACCTGGAGAAACAAATATAATCTATTTTATTCACATAAATGGTTTGTATAGCTTTAATAGCATGGACAGAATTACAGGCTGATTTTTTTTTTCTGTGTAAAAGTAAGGATTTTTTGCTTGTTTGTTTATTTCCAGAAGTATTTTCAGGGAGAATTTAAAAGTCCAACAGTCTTCATCTTTTATAAACAGGATTTGTTAAGTGAGTAAATATGAATAAGTAATAGACAGACTCTGATCCTTCGAATGTACTATGCACTGGCTCAGGCACACGACCACTGGAAAGGAGCATGGTAAGAGTGGTAAGAGCCCCCTTTGATGAATTCATGATGAAAGAAATGGATTCAGAAGAGTCACAGCAATAATGGCTAACATTTTTGGTACACTAAATATGCACTTCATTGTGCTAAACTTCTAACCTATATTATCCTTTTTAACCCTTATAGCAATCCTAGTTTTTTTAATTCTTATTATGTTTTTAAACATTCAATCACTATACCATAATTTGGCTTGTAAAGAGAATTTACCGAACGTGAAGTACACTTCGTACCAGTCCAGTTGAGAATACTGTACACGTTTTCATCAACAGGTAATAAACCTTTTCTGTGTACCACAAATGTCTTATACAGGCTGAATTTTTAAATTACATACTTACATTTGACTATTGAACACGTGAAATGAGAATGAGGCTAATATGAGTGAAGAATGGAATTTTAAGTTTTATTTCTTAAAAATCATTAAAATTAACATTTAAATGGCCACATATGATAATAATTACTGTATTGGTCAGTGGAGATTCACAGCATGGAAATCATCATGAAAAATACAGAAAACCTATTCTATAAGTTGAAGACTAAATAGTTAGTAGATGTGAGCAAGAGGCTCAAAACTCACTGGAAATACAAAGCAAATGAATTAATCAATCATTACTTTATATGGAAAAGATAAAATCTGGAAAATCAAGTAATGTTGAATTATATAGAATGATAGAAAATCTTGCTCTGCAGTTGGAAGGACTCTGGTAATGTCATTCCAAAAACAAGTTATAGGATTTCTCTGGGTAAATGACTTACTAATCAGTTATTTTCTCTCTTGGGTATTTATGTGAGGACAGATCTCTGATTATTCAACTTAGATTAAGATGTTTTCCAAGGAGTCTGTTAGAATCATGTGTACAACTACTCTTGCTGTAACAGCCCACCTTAGTGTGTAGTGATGGTGGGCAGGTCTTTACATCCTGACCCTGGCATAATATCTCCAGATAAACAGCAAGTCCTTATTATGTACATTTGGGTTAAATTCAGACATTCTTTTCTACTGATTTTAAGTCTCTTTTAGACAAAGACTTGTATATTTAGCCAACTGTTAGCTTAATCATTTCTAAACCCACCGGTAACCTGCAAGCCTCCTCTTCCATATGTCTTACCGTTTGGGACCAGGCTGATGAAGGGACTTCTTGTGCTTATTCACAGCTTTGTCTCTCACTCTCAGAAGTGAATACAAAAAACCTGCTGCATCTGAGCACCCTGGAAGACACTTTTCCATTTCTCTAGGTCTGATTACTGAAAATCATACTTAGAATAAACCATGCTATTTATCATGTCTACAGAGTTTGATTATTTCCATTGTCATATGCTAGAGAAATTTTTACAAATTTTTACAATTTTTAAAATTTTACAAATTTTTATTTATGAAAAATAAAGATATTAGGCAGCGGAGAGGACATGGGCATTGAGAAATGAGTATCAAGAAATTGCTATGGGGACCAGCAAATTGTGTAATGGTTACATAGTTGGACTCCCACGTAGTCGGACTCCCATGTAGTTGACCTCAGCTCAAGTCCTGGACCTTAAAACTCATGCTGGGTGCATGTCCAAAATCCTGAGAGGAGAATGGAAGAGAAGTAATGGCAGCATGGCCATCCCCTCGGGGGTGACATCTCACTTTCTGTCTCTGTCTCACCAGTGAGTGTGTGTCCTATACCAAAAATTTCATTCTCAAAAAAAAAAAAAAAAAAAAAGAAAGAAAGAAATTGCTTACTGTAATTAGAGACTAGAAGCAGTTTAGCTGTTCACTACTGGAGAATAGAGAGGTAAATTGAGTTTGAGTCGAACTATGGAATATAGCAAAATTTTGAAGCAATAAAATTTTTCTCTATAAGGCAATATGGATTGTATTCAGAGAAAGCAAAGAGAATGACATTTTTGTAAATTAATTGTTTAGAGTCATAGAACAATGTGGCATTATTTAAGTGAAGAGAGTAAACCTATTTAGAGTGAGTGACTAGATGAAGATAATTAGAATGAATAATTATTTAGAAAGGAAAAATGAGAATATTTATTTTCTAATGTACAATAAACCTATTACTCAAAGCCTGGTCTAATCACTCATTGCTCAAAAGCCAAAGTCAAGACAACCAGTTTCATTTTCAAGGAAAAATGTTTATTATCAGAAAGATCTCTCTCTAGAAGGTTGGCAGAACCCAAGACTTTCCAAAAATCACCACTCCAAACAATAGGGACTTCTGAGAATTTATGGGCAGGCAGAAATGTAGGTACATGAGTAGCGAATCTGGGAGAATCAGGTTTTCTAATTGATTAAACCAAGGTCGGGAAGTCTTGGATAGGCAGAAGCAAGATTTTATTTCCTTCTGGTTTCTGAAAGAGTCTTTTAAACAAACACTTAAGTCTATGGGGTTCTTTTAAAGCTAACGTACATATTTACTTGTGACTCTGCTTGGAGAAGAGTCGTGTGATTACGTAATTAACTCTGAGTGTACATTTATTTACAAAACTAGGAGACTTTAGAAAGTTTGTGAAGGGACCAGCAGTTAGCGTGATGGCTATGTCACTGAATTCCCACATAGTCGACCGCGGATCGTGTCCCAGACCCGTTCGGTGGCTTGAAATTCAATGCCGCACGCATGTGCATGCGTGCCCAGGATCCCAAGAGGAGAATGGAGGAGAGGGGTTGCGGCGTGACCATCCCCCCTGGGGGTGATTTCTTGCTTTCTGTCTCTTTGTCTCTCTCTGTCTGTCTGGTGAGCGCACACGCCCTGTAGCAAAAACCTCTCAAAAAAAATGTAGAATGAATATATCTGTAGCCATTAAAATGAATAAACTAGAGTGGCACATATCTAAGCAGATAAATATCTACCCATAAAATTGGGCAAGAAATAAATTTTAGGATAATATTTATATAAATTCCATTTATATAAAATTTTAAAAACACACAACGTGATACATAATTTGTGCAACATGTCTATACATAATAAAATAATTTTTAAAATATACAAAGAAATAATGCTTATGGAGCTGACTGTAGTGATTTTGTTTACCAGAATAAAATAATTGGAGGGCTGAAATTACTCTTTATCATAACAAGCTACTTCTTGGTAAAAAAGAATGTGCAAATGTTAGAAATTTAATATAGTTAAGTGTTATATCAGCATCCACATTTAAACCTATAATGAAAGAAATGTATTGGAAATATATACAAATATGTTCAATAATTCACAAGGGACCCAGTACCACTTTCTGTAATGCATTCTTTAAAAAATAAACCTTTTGTCTAAAATTTACTATGTACCTTTGATTAGAAATGCATCTTTAAGTCATTCTTGACCTCTACTCTCTATAGCATATATGTTGAGTAGAAGGTGGTAAAGGAAAACTTTCAGAATCCTATTATGTGGGCACTAGGTGTTTGGATAAGAGAACATTCTGAATTGAACATCAAAGAGGTTATAGAATATCTATTTATTCTAATATCCATGGTCCATAAATCTAAATTTACAATTTAGTGTATTTTATGACTTTCTTTATGCAATGTAACCAGCTTGAATGATTTCTATTTTGTGGTAGTGCGAATACCTGAAATATATAGAGGCTTCTTCATTTATTTATTATTCCAGGGAATCAACATAATATACTTCTTTGCACTAATTATGAGAACAAATATGAATACCTACATGAATGAAACAATATGGTAAAATGTGATGTGTATAATTAGTCAGGCAAAATTTATGTTTTCTTAAGAAAGAAAGAAATGCATACTTCTTGTCTCTAGATGACAGGTCCAGAATGTATCTATCCACTCATAAAAAATAGCCTGAATGCCTTGGTAAAAGATAATATTCTTCTCACATATTAGGAATCACACAAATCTAACTGTATGTGTCTGGATATAGCAGAGGACACACAAGTTTGTTTACATTTAATCATGTAGAGAATTTAGCGGAAAGTTCTCTTATTAAAATATACATATATGGACTGGCAGGTGGTATGGTGATTAAGGTGCAGGACTCCCACATGGTAGACTGAGATTCGAGTCCTGGACTTGGCAGCTTGAAAATCATGTTGGGTGCATTTTGTGTGTGCCTCAGATCTCAAGAGGCAAATGGTGGAGAAGGGATTGCAGCATGACCATGACCCCAGGGGGTGATATCTCACTCTCCCTCTGCCTGTCTGTCTCTGTCTCTTTCTGGCAAATACGCATGCCCTTTGGCAGAAACCTAAAAAGAAAGTACACACATAAATTAACACTTGTTTCTCTTTCATTTAAGGGAAGTTAGTCTTGAATATTTCTGAGTTTATAAGTATATTTAATGAGTCAGTTTTTCTAGTAAATTTTCAATTTCATTTCTAAAACAATTTATTAACCCAAATCTGAATTGGGTTAAAATGAAAATAAGTACTCTTTCTTTTTTTTTTTTTTTTTTTTTTTTAGAGGTATTTTCTTGAGGGCATATACGCTTGCTGGAAAGACACAATAAAAGGGAAAGTGAGAAATTACACCCCTGGGGGAGGGGTGGCCATATCACAATCCCTTCTCCTCCATTCTCCTTCATGATCTTAGGCATGTACAAATGCATACCAAGCTTCATTTTCAAGCCACTGTGTCCAGGATCTGAACCATGGTGGGAATCATGTGAGAATCCAATAATATAACCACTATATCATCTGCTTGTCCCCCCAAATAAATATTCATTTGATATTACCAAAAATACCATAAAATTTGAGATAGAACAGTCTATTTGATAATTTCAATGTACAGCATGATTATTTTAAAAAATCAATAAACAGAACAAATTAATACCAACTTATACTGAAATATAATTTATATGGGTTTTACACTAGTACCATTTGCTGCGATTGTTGTCTAGAAGGTCTGCCTGGAGCTGACGTGCTGAGTCCTCAATCTACTCATGGCCGCTCTCATTTCCTGATTCCTCAGAGTGTAAATAATGGGGTTCAGTAAGGGTGTAATCACTGAGTAAAACACAGAAAGAAATTTATCCACGGAAAAACTACTGAATGGCCAAACATAAATGAAGATACAAGGTCCAAAGAACAGAGTGACCACGGTTATGTGAGCAGACAGTGTAGACAGAGCCTTGGAGAGTCCGTCAGAGGATCGACGTCGCACAGTCACCAGAATGACAGTGTAGGAAATGAGCAAGAGTATGAAGCAGATGAAAGACAACAGCCCACTGTCGGCAATTACCAGCAACTGCAGAACGTAGGTCTCAGTACAGGCGAGCTTTAGAACGAGGGGCAGGTCACAAAATATATTGTCCACTATGTTGGGGCCACAGAAGGGCAAGGTGATAGTAAAAACCATCTGGCTCATAGTATGCACAAAACCGACAGTCCATGACAGCAGCACAGAGCCCAGGAGTACCCGGCGGTTCATGATGGCTGTGTAGTGAAGAGGTTTACAAATGGCAACGTACCGGTCAACAGCCATGACTATGAGAAGAGTCATCTCACTGCCCCCAAAGAAGTGGAGAAAGAACATCTGAGCCATACAGCCCCCTAAGGAAATAGTTTTACTTTCCCTGAGGAAATCTGTGACCATCTTAGGGGATGTGATTGTGGAAATAGACATATCAAGAAAGGAGAGATTTCCAAGAAGGAAATACATTGGGGTGGAGTGGAGGCGAGAGTCAAAGATTACAGTGACCACAATGAGGAGGTTTCCTGCCATGATTGCTGCATAGGCCAACAGAAATATGAAAAAAAATAACAGTTCAAGTTCCCAAATGTTGGTGAGTCCTAACAAAACAAATTCAGATATCATTGAACTATTTCTCATGTCCATCTAGTAGTTTTCAGAAATTCTTCCAAATGAAGATAGCCTGGAAAAGGGACAACTTAACCGGGGATAGTTTTGAAGATACGGATATATAAAAGTGAGTATTTGATTCCTAGAGAAAGAGAGAAGATAAACATTTATGAAAAATATACTTTGAGTAATTATCATAAGCAACATTAAAATTACAGCATTTTTTCAGAAATATAAAGATAAAAAATAAGAAATATATTATAAAATACTGTACATATATATGTGTCATAGATCGTGTGTCCATGTGCATTTGTTTTTTTCAGTCATGAAGTCATGACTTCATAACCTGTGAGTTCAAGTTGGTTAATGTGTAGGAGGAGTCAAATTGACTGAATGGGTTAGTTCAAGTTGGTTAGAACAAATTTTTTGCATTCTGTTCATTTTATCTTTGTCCCTAATATAAAGTATTCAGATATAAATTATACACTGACTCAACCAATCACTGTAGGGTGCTGTCATCAATAAGCTATACTAAATTTTCAACCTTCTTTTCCTCTTTTTTTGTGGGGGGGAGAGGTTTTCACTATAGGGCGTGTGCGCTCACCAGACAGAGAGAGACATAAAGACAGATAGTGAGAAATCACCCCCCAGGGGGGATGGTCACGCTGCAATCCCTTCTCCTCCATTCTCCTCTCGGGATCTTGGGCATGCACACACATGCGCCCGGAGTGAGTTTTAAGCCACCGGGTGTGGGACGCGAACCACGGTCGACTTCGTGGGAGTCCAGCGACATAGCCATTACGCTAACTGCTGGTTCCCCCTTCTTTTCATCTTCAAGAATATACCAGTAATTTCATCTACTCCTGAAGTTTTAAACTGCCTATGGATTGTCATATGTTTTTACCCTCATTCACAGATAATAATAAACTTCTTAGAAACTTTCTGGATAATAGCATAAATATTTGTCTTTTAAATAAATAGTGTCCAGCTTTTTGTTCTCAGGTTTCTTCTGCCTTTTTTCATTCTTTTTCTTTTTCTCCTCCTCATTTTCCTCTTTCTTGTTCTTCTTTTTGACTATTACTGGTAACACACAGCAGACCTAGGCACAGACACACTCAAACACACTCAGACACGAATATGTGGAGTTTATTTCTTGTTCTGAAGACCAGGAATAAAGGTGGAAAATCTGCTCTGAATTTCCTTTTTTGCTAAATAATTCATCATGTACCTTGAAGATATAATCGAGCTCCAATATCTGAATTAAAAAAAAAAAAACTGAATAAACAAGACTTGTATTCTAGTCCTGGTCTCAATATTTACAAGGAAAATATACTCGTAATTCTTTTAAACATTGATTTATTTCTATTTAAAAATAAAATATTACATACTCTTTAAACTCCAATGAGTAAGATAGGAAATTCTAAAGGCTTACATTTATGAAATATATTTCTATATTTATTTTGTACATATAGGTGCCATGTTTCCATGTATGTGAATTATCAAAATTCTGCTTTTTCAAAGTATCTAGCGATTATAAAGATACTCAAGCCAATAAGGAACATGCAAACATTTTCGTAAGGAAGATTTGGAAAGAAGACGTAGTATTGATTAAGACATTTTTCTCTATTTAATGTAATTGTCATAATTGTCTCCATAGCAAAGATTTATTGTCAGCATCATTGTTATCTGTATTCATACAGTAATTGAGTCCCCATGCTTATGTATTATAGTTAGTTATGATATTATTTTAAAATCTATACCGTCCTCATTCTCTATATGCTAACAGGAGAAAGTCTGGAGGAGACACTTAGTAGCTTTTATAGCTTAATATGTAAAACTAGAGAATCAAGACCAGAATATTTTATTTTTTATGCTTTAAAATTTTATAAGACTATTCACTTTATAAGCATATTATACAATTTTTTTATACATCTTATAAGTATATTTTATAAACATATAAAATTATATTTAATTAAGTCTACATGTAGATAGACTCAAATCTGTGGTTTGAGTCCTGGACCTAGAAGCTTGGTTTTTCACTTTCCCTCTCTCTTTCTCTTGGTCACTCTCTCTCTTGTGAATCCATGTGTTCTAAAGCAACTTTAAAAATAATAATAAAAATAAAGGTAAGTAAAGAGTTATTTTAAAAAAGATTGTGTGATTTCTTTTTTTAATTTTACTCAGATACAGCTAGAAACATTACAGTAAGAGGAAGAAAAGTTTTCTTAATTAAAGTCACACTTAAACCTCATGTGGAAAATTAAAATTTTTGAGTAGTATATATTATATGAATAACAGTGAACTAAGAAAAGATAAAAAATAATTGAAAAAAATTGGGTCAGGCAGTATTTGGTTTCTTCTTGCAAGAACTCTGCTTGGGAATGTGATGAATGGTCTCTGACTGGGAGCCTAGCTCTTTTGGCTCCTTTCCTGTGGCTAAAAGATGAAGATTTTCTATACTCCTCCTGACTGTGGTTGCTTGCTTAGGGATAAAAAGCATGAGCTGTCCTATACTGTGTGTCTGTGTTCAGCAGAGAATACATTTCCAGAGAAGCCCTTAAATAGCACAGTTCATGTATCTGGGAATGTATAACTGAGAACGCTTTTGATAAAAAAAAAAGGCTGTATGGTTTTTATAGATCATGAGTTTCTGTTTTGTTTTCTTTTCATGGAAGTGTCAAGCCTCTATGGGTTAGATGACACACAGTAATGTTCACTGACCATCAAGAATATGTTTGAAATGTGAAAAATCAGATATTCTGCAAAAATATCCACTGTAGTAGATATCATCTTAATTAAAAGAATACACTGTAACTTTAAAAACAAGGTCTCAACATTATAAGTGAAGAGGGAATTTTCTCATATATTCCTCAAGTCTTTTAATAAAGTAGGGAAAAAAAATCTAAGATGTTGGTAGAAAAGGGCCAGTGGGTTTAGAAAAATAGGGAATAGTTCTTGGATTGAAAATGATCAAGGGGTCCAGCAGGTGGCATGGTGGTTAGGGCTCTGGACTCCTACATGGCCAACCACAGTTCAAGTCCTGGACCTGGAGGCTTGCTTTCCCAATTTCCATCTCTTTCTCCCCCTCTTTCTCTCTCGGGTAAAATTAAAAAATAATAATAATAAATAACATTAAACAAAGAACTGGAGACAGCCTTAAAAATGATAAAAAATGAATACACATGTAGTGCAATTAAGTTTATTGACTGAAAGATTCTATGTGTTTAATCAACAAGATAAATGTAGAAATTAAACAAAAATGAAAAGAATTGATTTATGTTAATCATTTATCTCACATGGCATTCCATAAGTATTTTCTAAATAAAAATAAACACTCAATATGAGAAAGTGAACACAGATTAAATTAATATTAAAACCAATAAGTCAATGCTTCAATTTTCCTGATCTGAGATTTTATTAAATGACTAATCATTGATGCAAAACTTAGCTATGGAGGAATCCAATTTTTCCATGATGTTATCATACTGTAAATCATTCTGTCCTTTTGTTCCCCATGGATAGAAATGATTCAAGTTGATGTTCCAAAGTTTTCAACTTGAATTATAAAACTGACCCCTAGGATCAGGAATGAATACAGAATTTATCAGTCACAGAATGATTCTTTCCCCTCTTATTGTAACTATAAACATTTGTCCAGATGCTCCTTAACTAAATTGTCATATGCAGTTGCCCACATGATAAGAGTAATATGGTTTACATTCAGATACAAGTTTTATGTAAAGTGTCTCTTCTTTTTTTGGAGAGGTTTTCGCTTTAGGGCACATGCGCTCGCCAGACAGACAGAGAGAGACATAGAGACAGAAAGCGAGAAATCACCCCCCAGAGGGGATGGTCATGCCGCAATCCCTTCTCCTCCATTCTCCTCTCGGGATCTTGGGCACGCACGCACACGCGCCTGGCGGAGATTTAAGCCACTGGGTCCGGGACACGAACCACGGTCGACTACGTGGGAGTCCAGCGACATAGCCATTACGCTAACTGCTGTTTCTCGAGTGTCTCTTCTTTAATTAAAGTGCACAATTGTAATATGTTGTCACCACTTCTATTTAAACCTACCAGTTCTGGCAGAAGAGTGACCTCTTCAAAGACATGTAGCGACAGCGAGATTCTCCATATATATTGGTTATTTTTTTAAAAAACTCCAGAAATATACATGGCAATCCATTTGAGGGTTGGGAAAAAATTTAAAAAGAGATAGGAAATACATATATAACAAATGCAGACTGATGATCAACCCCAGAGGGAATCATTAAATTAAACAAGTTGGTTTCCCCTAGAGTTAAGAGCAAGGGCTTGTCCTCTTATGATTTAAGTGGATCATGAATTCATGAAAAGTATCAACCATGTGAACTTTTTTTAGAAAGTGCTTGCTCTGAAAATACTAACTCATGCAGTATGGGTCATGATGGGTGAGCATATTTATAGAAAATAAACCTGTCATAGATGATAGAATGAGGGAATTAGAATTTGATATCATGAATATGAATTATAATTAATGTGGTAATTAAGTGTTTTTGTTCAAGTAAACTTACAATATAAAGTATCTACACTGAATATTGCTTATAAAGAAATTTATAAATAATTCACCAAATGTTAATATTAAAAAAAAAATCTTTTTACCATATAATGGGATTGAGGGAAGAGTGTGTTTTCTTTTCTTTTTTTTTAAGAGGTTTTGCCTTAGGGCATGTGATTCACCAAAAAGATAGAGAAAGAAACAGAGATAGTAAGAGGGAAAGTATGAAATCACCCCTTGGGTTATGGACATGCCACAATCCCTTCTCCTGCCAGGATCTTGGGCACTCATGTACATGTGTTCAGTGTGAGTTTCAAGCCGGTAGGTCTGGGACTCAAACCTGTAGCCAGCCATGTGAAAATCCAGCTATGTAACCGCTATGCCATCTGCAGGCCCTGAGAGAAAGTTGTCATCATTCTGAATGAGCTTTATTCATTAATGTAATCAATAAATCAGTGGAGTTTATTAATCAGTTATCCTGAATATTCAGAATTTCACTATCTTTTATAATTATAAGAACTGTGATGATTCAGCCATACTAGAGGAAGATCATAGGGAGACTGTAATATAACTTTGTGGTACAATAATGCATTTAAGCAAGCAAAATTTTAAATGCTCACTAACAGTATGACTGGAAATGAATTCATTTGCTAGAGAAAAATTTCTGTGTGTATTCTTCTATATTACTACTCCATGATTTTCCAGTATCTATAACCTTCTTGGAAAGAATACAAAGAATCAAAGATGGTGAGAATATGATAAAGACAATGATATTTCCAAAATCCAAAGCAGATATGACTGGTAGATTTCTCATTCCCACTGACAGAGCTTCAGGATTTTGTTTATTTATTTATTGTGTCTATGAGTGAAAAAGACAGAGAGAGACAGACTGATAGCCCCATCAACAGGATCCCTTTGCCACAATCCATGGCCACCCTTAGCCAGATCCAGATCATCACATCATAGCACTCAGCACACTCGGGAAGTCTCTATACTTGAATCTGGAAACTTCCAATGTGGGTCAGCCTCCTAGAGCACTGTGTTTTCCACTTCACCAATGTAAGTCTCCTAGATTTTTTCTCTTTTTTTTTTTAATTTTGAAAATTTAGTACTCTAACATCTAGACACTAGCAATCAATCAGAACTGTCCTGAATATTGACTTCTTAAAAATTTATCAGCTAAGGATATATATGCTACAGTTTAGTGCGGCATTACTCTTTGAGAAGGTCCTTGTAAGAAATACACCCTTGGGACCAGCAGTTAGTGTAATGGCTATGTCGCTGGACTCCCGCGTAGTTCACTGCGGTTCGAGTCCCGGACCCGGTGGCTTAAATTCATGCTGGGCTCATGTGCATGTGTGCCCAAGATCCTGAGAGGAGAATAGAGGAGAAGGGATTGTGGCATGGCCATCTCCCCTGGGGGGTGATTTCTCGCTTTCTGTCTCTCTGTCTCTCTCTCTCTGGCGAGCGCACACATCCTATAGCAAACCCCCCCCCCAAAAAAAAAACATCCTTTATTAACTAAAGTGGAAAGATAGCTTGTACACAAATTGGATGCCCTGACTTGATTACCAAGTCAACTGAATTTTCTAGAGTAAGTTGAATTTTTTAACAGACTTGGCCTAGGTTTAAATTTAAGGCAAAAATACTGAACAAGGAAAAGGGAGGGAACATACATTTGCTTTTCCAGACACATTTTCTATAAGGTAAAGATATCACCTTAGGAGATGCCCTACTGGATTTTTGCATAATTTTAGGTTTTGTATTTACCTTTAGAAGAACTCATTGTACATTTTCAATGAATTCATTGTTAGTATCATTAAAAAAGTTCAGCCTAACTGCAAGAGCCAACTCTCTATTCCCTGTTACAGTTTATTGTTCACAATAATAAACTAGAGTTTATTATTCACAGTGTCAACCATTTTTGAAAGCAGGCCTATGGGAATGGTTATGTCACAGTTCCTTCTCCTCCATCTCTCCCTTCTTTATGGACGTTGGGCATGCATGCACACGCACCCAGCATGTTTCTCAAGTTTCTGGGCCTGGGACTTGAAACATGTAGGAGAGGATCTGGTTACCTTAACAACCAAGTCATGGTGCAGGCCGAGCTATATCAACATTTAAATCGAATCTCTTCCCTCAGGTTTAAAAAACCCGCTACTGGTTTGAATTTCCAATGAAAAAGGATTTGTGAAGTTTTCATGTTCTGGTATCTTCCTTTGTATAAAATATCAGCATTCTTTCTTCCTTTTCTTCATCAACCTCCATAATAAAGCTCTACCTTCAGTGCCTACAAGTTTTTTCTTATTCCACAATATTTGAATAGACTGGCCCTTCTGCTTGCCATACTATTTCTCCTCTTGAATGTTTAATTATACAGCTTTCGTAGTGTTTTGGATTAACTGTCTTTCCCTATAGTGGTCTTCTGAATATGCGATGATTAACATCAATATCTCATTTCTTTTATCCTCTCCAGGGCAAGAACCAAGTCCATATCATTTACAATGTATCATCTACCTGTTGGCCTCTGTACTTGGGGCCAGCAGATGACCTGGAGGTTAAAGCTATATGATTCTACATGGCCAGCTGTATGGCTGGAGGCTTAGACCTGGGGACTTTAAATACACATTGAGCATATGTGCATGTGTACCCAAAATCCTGAGAGGAAAATGGAGAAGAAGAGATTGCAGTATGGCCATTCCCCCTAGGGAGTTATCCTCCCCCTATTTTTTTTTTTTTCTTTTTCAGTCTTTTCCCATCAAGTACAAAGTCTTAAAGAAAAAACTTAAAAAAGACAAAAAACAGTGTGTTACCTAGTGAATATATATTTAAAAATTGGTTTCTGAGTGACTAAATTCATTTAGAAGAGCATTGACTAATCCAAGTTGTTTGGTATTAGAACATAGAGTAACAAGGGCTTGTTTGTTTGTTTGTTTGTTTGTTTTGAGAGGTTTTTTGCTATAGGGCACGTGCGCTCGCCAGACAGACAGAGAGGGACAGAGAGACAGAAAGCGAGAAATCACCCCCAAGGGGGGATGGTTATGCCGCAATCCCTTCTCCTCCATTCTCCTCTTGGGATCTTGGGCACGCACGCACACGCGCCCGGTGTGAGTTTTAAGCCACCGGGTCCGGGACTCGAACCGCGGTCGACTACGTGGGAGTCCAGCGACATAGCCATTACGCTCACTGCTGGTTCCCGAAGTTTTCTATTTTTGAATCTTAATTAATTGACATAAAATTTTTAGAAAGATTAAATTTACATATTGTAAACATTTTAAGACAAGATGCCTGAAATTGCATACATATAGACATTGTTTATTATGAATATTTTCCATTAAATATCTTAAATAATATTATCTTAACTGTAGGAATTTGGAGTGAATAAAATTGATGCTACATAGCATTTTAATTTTAAATATTTGAAAAATATTTAATACCTAAAACCACAAACACACGTGATACATGTTCCAAACCAGGGATCCCAAACAATATCTAAGTGGCCATCCAGGAGGTGATACTTTGGCTGCTCAGTCTCTTAATGGCCATCTTCATTTCCTGATTCCTCAAAGTGTAAATAATTGGGTTAAGGAAGGGAGTGATTATAGAGTAAAACACAGAAAGAAACTTATCTACAGAGTAACTGTTGAATGGAAAAGCATAGATGAAGATAGCGGGGCCAAAGAAGAGAGTTACTACAGTGATGTGAGAAGACAGTGTGGACACGGCCTTGGAAGATGCACTGGAGAAGTGCTGCCAGATGGTGACCAACGTGATGATGTAGGATATGAGCAAGAGAATGAAGCAGACCAGGGACATGAGCCCACTCTCTGCAATCACCAAAACCTCCAGGATATAGGTCTCAGTGCAGGCAAGCTTGATGACCAGAGGGAGGTCACAGAAAATGCTGTCCACAACGTTGGGACCACAGAAAGGTAAACCGATGGTGAAAACCATTTGACTTGTGGTGTGTATAAGCCCAATGGCCCATGAGAGCACTAGAAATGCAACGAGCATCCTGCGACTCATGATGGTCCTGTAGTGCAAAGGTTTGCATATGGCAACATACCTGTCAATAGCCATAGCTATCAGGAGAGACATCTCACCACCCCCGAAGAAGTGCATGAAAAACATCTGGAGCATGCAGCTCCGCAAGGAGATAGTCTTGCGTTTTTTAAGGAAGTCTGCGATCACTTTGGGGGTTGCCACAGAGGAAAGGCATAAATCAAAAAATGATAAATTGGCCAGAAGGAAATACATGGGTGAGTGAAGATGGTTATTAAAAATCACAGATATCACAATGAGGAGGTTTCCCACTATGATGGCTACATAGACAAGAAAGAAGATTACAAATAATAGAATTTGAATTTCTTGAGAACTGGAAATTCCCAGCAGGATGAATTCAGAAACACTTGTGTTGCCGTTTAGGATGCCCATGGTTTTTTCAGATGTCTAAAATAGAAAATAAACAGAAATCATAGGGATGAGCATTGAGTTTACTGATAAGACAGTGAACTCAATCTTTAATTGAGTATCTTAGTTATTATTTTTATTTTAAAAACTATTTTAATGTATCATTTATTTTTATGACCTATTGTTTTGGAGGTTAAGAACTTACAAATTTATTTTCTCTCATTTCTTTCTCGTTTTTTTTAAGTGATTTTTTTTCTTTAATCATATTTATTTTTACATTCAATCACTGAACATCATTACAGCATATAAAATAAATATTTATTCCCAGAATGAATATACTGTATATTAGATCAAAATTACGACCATATACATTATCATCAACAGATAATTTTCCATTTTTCTGTTTATTAAATGTTTTATTTATTTTTTCCTCATGATTACCTTTCTTTCTCTTTTCCCTCCTTCATTTCACCCTCCTCACAGTCTCTAGTGTTTTGAACCATGGTCAGCCTTGTGGGAGTCTAGCACCTCAACTATAATGCCACCCGCTGGTTTTAATTATTTAGAGAGCCAAGCTTGGGAATGTGACAGCTTTGTATATGTTCCTTGGAATTATGTAGTTCAAAGTATTTAACAGGACACAAATAGAGTAGAAATTTGTGGCAGATAGAGTCAATTAGATTAAATTTATCTCTTGGTTAATGAGAAAATATCATAGCATATGTGAGTAAACTTGTTTCTCTGTTTCAATTTTAGTTCATGATGTATGAACATTTAGTTCATTGTAGTGACAGCGAAAACTTTTGAAAAGCATCAGAGGAGTAGATTATCTTTTGCAGCTTTCAGGAAGCACATTGATACCTTTGTGTTGATACCTTCTTACTATGCACTAGATATCTGACCACTGTGTTATATTAATATATATATATGTGTGTGTGTGTGTGTGTGTGTGTGTGTATACATATATGTGTGTATGTGTATGTATGTATATATATACACATATATGTATAGTTGAAAGCATACAATGTAAAGTACGCTTCTCTAAAATAAATGTGTAAGAGAACATGCCTATGTTGTTGATATAAAGGTGAAAACTGAGCTAGTTATTTTGTTAAATGAGATTAAACTGAACTACTGAGGAAGTATTCAGCTTTTAGCCCTGAATGACCTAGAGTGACTCTTACAATGACAGGAGCACATCTCATGTATCGCCTAATTCAGTTTTTGTAGCTGACAAAATATGCTGTCCATTTTTAAATAGTCATTGTTATAAAATTATATTCAAAAACCATTTGTATCTAATATTCCTGTTTAATATATATGTATTCATATGCAGTAGTTGCATAGAAATACTAAAGTTACTGTTATTAATACTAGACTGTAGTGAAGTTGACCACTTAAGTCTTGTTCAACTTTTCTCTCTTAAAGTGGTGAAAGGAGAGAGGTAAATCATTAAACTTTGCTAACCTAACCTAAAAGAAATGCAAAGAAAGAGTATGCTATAGTGTTTGAGTGCTATAGTGTCTGTGGATAGATACTTGTCCTATCTGAACCCAAGTTATTCACAGTGATATTATCCAAGATTCATTTAACTTTTAATATTTTTTTGGTCACTGCCTCTCCTGTTTAGCTGATGTCTACTCTAGTCCCCAAGTCTTATCTAGGCTTGTTGCTCATTTCCAGGGCAATTATTTGTTTGTCTATCAGAGGCTAAACTAAGACATAATGTAAGTTATCAAGGAACAAAATCGAATATATGTGATATTTTTTGTACATTTAAATTTGAATCACATTCTTAAATGTTAAAAATACAGTGTCTCTAGCTAGTGTAATGAACATCCAATCCTATGCACTTTTTAATTCATGATTACTATTACTAAAACAAATATTTTATTTTAAGTGACCAATACTCTAATCATTATGACTGAAACTATCATTCAGAGTATCACAGAAATTTCTTTCTTTTACAAAATATAGCATTCGGGAACCAGCAGTTAGCGTAATGGCTATGTCGCTGGACTCCCACGTAGTCGACCGCGGTTCGCGTCTCGGACCTGGTGGCTTACAACTCACGCCGGGCGCGTGTGCATGCGTGCCCAAGATCCCGAGAGGAGAATGGAGGAGAAGGGATTGCGGCGTGACCATCCCCCCTGGGGGGTGATTTCTCGCTTTCTGTCTCTATGTCTCTCTCTGTCTGTCTGGCGAGCGCACGCGCCCTATAGCGAAAAACCTCTCCAAAAAAAAAAAAAATATATAGCATTTGAAAATGGAAATCTTTGATAGTTCTCATTGACAGCTTTAATCTTTATTCCTTTATTGTGCTTCGTACTTTTATAGTAAGACAATCATTCTATCTTAGCTATAGTGTTTGAGCCATCTGTATTTCTGTGAAGTATGCAGATAAGCTCATTTGCATTTGCACATGACCCTGACAAAGTTAGAATCTGAGATAAGACTATTTCTCTCATATTCTTACAGTTTAATGAGTATTCAAATATTATCCATTTTTAGACTGTTGTCATAGGGAAATTTAAATTTATTATACATTATTTTTTGTAATTCTTCATAAGTGTAATGATAGCATTAATATTTTATGAGTGGTAACATACTGATTTTGCAAGTCATGGTTTAGGTATTTTATACCTGCTGTCTTATTTATCTCTTTTATAAAGAATTTTATTTCTAAAACTAAGTTAATTTCTGTATATTACATAATTATTAAAAGAGTAAAATAATTTAATCTAATCTATTTAGTTGAAAAGCTTAATACATCTAGATCCCTCTTATTTAAGAATGATCTACTTGATCTAGGGTACTGGATTATTGTCTAATTCCCAATACATATTGATATGTTGATTTTCATAGTTGCTCTCTGATTTTTAACAGAATCACATTAATTTCACTTTACCTTCCCCTCTCTTTTGATTCCTCCTTTCAGTTCTGATTTTGACATTTAAATTTTATCACTTAAGGACATATTTAATACTATAAATGCAAATAGTATTACATATGTAGTATGTAGTTAGAGTCACCTATGCATATATGAGAATTGTATAACCTACCAGTTTGCCCTTGGACTTTGACCATAACACAATTATGAAATTCTGGAGGCTCAATCTTCATCATCCCGTGATTTCTAAGTTTTCTTCTCTGTATTTCAGAACATATAAATGTATCCCTTGATAGGAGTCACAAAGGAGAAATCTCATTTGGTTGTTACTTGATTCCTCAGAGACTGGCATTAAAAAAGCAATAGGGATTCTTAAAATGGACTTTGTGACATTACAGTGAATGAGACATTATTTGTCACCTACCAAACTGGTAACACATTGCAAGTATGGAATACATGGACAGTGAGAAATTAACTGTATTTTCATGGTTTAATTTCTCACATTTGCACATTTAACTTTTCTACTTGTTTATTAAATACTTGAAAATGTGTAGTTTAAAAAAATTTAGCTATACAAAAGTTTTTTTTGTTTGTTTGATTTTTTTTTTTAGAGGTTTTTGCTGTAGGGTGCTTGTGCTCACCAAAAAGACAAAGAGAGACAGAGAAACAGAAAATGAGAAATCGCCCCCCAGGGGCATGGCCACACCACAATCCCTTCTCCTCCATTCTCCTCTTGGGATCTTGGGCATACACACACACACATGCCTGGCGTGAGTTTAAGCCACCATTTCTGGCTCTAACCACAGTTGACTACATGGGAGACCAGGGACTATACAAGTTTTTAAAAATTTATTTTAGTTTTTTCACTTTTTAAATTTATATTTAATCACTATGTATCTTTATAATGTTCCAAATTTTTTTCTAGCAATAGCAATACCAGTTTTAAAATAAAGTTTCAAATCTGTTTTTTTAATTTTATTTTTTTTTATATTTTTACTGTAAGACATGTGCATTCACAGGAGAGAGACAGAGAGAAGAAAAGTGAAAATCACTCCCCATGGGGGAAGGCCATATCTCAATAATAAATAAATAAATAAATAAATAAATAGACAAACAAATAAATCTGTTTATTTATTTAATATTTTTGGAGAATTTTTTGCTGTAGGGAGTGTGTGCATGCCAGATAGAAACAGAGAGACAGAAAGCGAGAAATCACCTCCTATGGGAATAGTCATACCGTAATCTCTTTTACACTATTTTCCTCTTGGGATTTTGGGCATGCATGCACATGTGCCCAGTGTGAGCTTTAAGCCTCCATGTCAGGACTTAAACTGTGGTTGACTACATGGGAGTCCAGCAACATAACCAGTATGCCATCTACTGGTCCCAAATCTGTTTGTTTTTAATGTAGATAATGACATTACTAAAAAAAAAAAATAGAGTCTTTTAAAAAATAAATTATTTTAAAAATATTTTATACATTAAGTAATATATATATATATATATATATATATATATATATATATATATATCCAATATTCTACTCCATGAAAAAAATGGAGAGATCCCATGGCTGATCTCTAAGGTTAAAGGCTGTATTTTATAGATACTCTATGTCCTCCATAATGTATATTTAGCTGCTTATATAGTTAATAAAAGTGGTTATTTGACAAATACATCACAGCAGAATGTATGGCATAAAAATCAACATTTATAATTTATCACACATGTAAAACTGCTAGGCATTAGATATCAGTATTTCTGTATAGATATGGTAAGTTCAGAAAAATCTAACATCCTCATTTATGAATAGCAATATGTGTCCCCCCCATCATAAATATGACAGAAAAATATAAATCCAGTTTCGCTAAGTAGTATAATTCTTACTATAATCTTTTTAAAATAATTATTTTATTTTACTTTATTTATTTATTTTAAATTTTGACCAGAGAGGGACAGAGTAAGAGAGAGAGAGAGAGAGAGAGGGAGAGAAAGAGAGAGAGAAGGGAGAGAGGGAGAGAGAGGAAGAGAAAATGAGAAAGAAAGTCATTAGGTCTAGGACTCAACTATGGTTGGCTATGTGGCAGTCCAGTGCCCTTAACCACCACACTACATGCCAGTCCCAATTCTTACTATAATCTTATATATTAGGTAATTGATTGAATTATGAAGGTGAGGTTGGGACAGGGGAGGCAGAAGTCCTGCAAATATTAAAATAACAATATAGGAAAAGGCATATTCAAACACTAGAGAATAACCCAAAAGGTGATACATTTTAACATTTATCAATAAGAAAAATGCACAAACCATTTGATAGTCAATTCCACTCATGGAAATAGTCCTACAGATATATCCTAACAAATATAATGTATTATATCCACAAGAAACATTCTATGTGATATTGTATATAACTGCAAGACAAACAAACACAATTCAAAACAATCTAGATGTCCATGCTAGGACTGTGGTTAATAAAATTATGACATAACCATAGAGTAAAATTTTATGTAGACATTAAAATAAAATGAAATAGTCTGCTTGTATTGATATGAAAAAATCTCCAAGTCATTTTATATTGTTAGCTTTTTATAGGTATATAATCAAATTACAAGATAATCTAATTTGTGTCTTGACAATGATATGTGTATGCATATGCAAATAGACATATAAATGCACATGTGTAATATAGTCACATACATATGTTACTAACAAATATAATGTACTATATCCACAGATTTTTGGAAGGATACACAAGAAACTGTTGATGATTGTTCCTTCTTCATAGTTATTTTTTGAAAATATTTGGTTTTCTGTACCAGTAGATGGCATAATGGTTACTTTGCTGGACTCCCATGAAGTTAACTATGGTTGGAATCTGAGACCTGGTAGCTTAAAATTCATGCTGGGCTCATGTGCATGTGTGCCCAAAATCCCAAGAAGAGAATGGAGGAGAAGGGATTGTGGCATGAACATCTCCCAGGGGGTGATTTCTTGCTTTCTGTCTGTCTGTCTCTTTGGTGAGTGCACATTCCCTATAGATCAAATTAAAAATAATAACAAATAAAATTAAATAAATAAATAAATATTTAAAGGAAAAAGAGTGCAAAACCATTAGGTTGGCTTTGTTTTCTAAAAATCTGTGAAGAACTAATTTTCAGAATAGGTCTTCTATTCCATAAAATCAAAACAGTAATCGTTCTATATCTTCACTTACTTATCTTGATGCTAAATTTTAATAACCTTATCAAGTAGGGAGACTCATCCCATCACCTTTACTCTGTAACATCTGGAGACATTTTCACCTCGTTTGTGATATCATAGAGTGGACTGTTCTTCTATGTATAGCTGGTGTAAGGTTGTATTTCATGCTCTTCTGCAATTGGAATCTCTTCTTTTTTTTTTTTTTTTTCCAGTTTACATATCTTGAAGCCACTGGTTTTCAAAAAAGAAATCTTCATGGATCCCATAATGAGCAAAATGATAATAATAGGTGTAAGATGCCATACAAAAAACTCCTGAGCACCATTTGGTATTGCTTTAGGTCTGACAAGGAACCAAGGCCAAAGTTCTGCATAACTGGTCTTGGCAATAGCCCCCACTCCAGATGCTACTACTATAAGGTCAAACTGACCCAGGAAGTAGCAGGTAAAAGCCCAAAGTGAGTACTGACAAGTCTAAATTCCTAAACATGGATCACAAAGACCCACCAGATGTTTCCTGTATGCTTATCCCACTGAGCCTAATTCTCCTGCAAATCAGTCATGCATACAGTCTCCCAAAATAGCTGGATTGTAAAGAAACTCCTTCCCTTTTGGGAGGTGGGCTGAGGCACCCCAGGTTCACATCCCTGGGTACTCTTTCTCTCAATAAAATTTCCTTTCTTCTTAAGATAATGTCTTCTGGGTCTTACTCTGGACCATGACAATAGGAAGGATAATACATAGAATATAGGATACTTTTGATGCTTTAACTTTGGCTGAATGGGACACAGAGCAGGTCACAGCAGACACATTGCTATATCTGTGAGCACCAGTGGCAAGTGCTCCAGACAGTCACTGTGCCATTGTCCAAATGTTCTTGCTCAGTGGCACAATTTCTCTTTAGGGTCCAGGAGATCTGTGCATCTCCCTTGATGCAACTGTCTTGCACTCTGCAGTTCTAGTCTTCCTTAGAAACAAGCTCATTTCAGGGGGCACTAACACTTGGAGGTGATAGCTAAGATAGACATTCCTATCAGTTACTGCAATTGTATACTTGTAATCCCTTTCACGTGCTGTTGTTGAGAAACCAAGCACTGTGGAGAGTGACCATTCTGAACATACATGGTAACCCTCAGACACATGCAGAACTGGGTAAACTTCATTTGCATAGCAAGGAAAGCATTTGCATGCAGATATGCTAACTACCAGATTCTGCAAAGCACTATCTGTTTGGAAGCTACATGTGTTATTCACATTTCACCCCAAAAGATCAGAGAAACCACATGGCGCTAGTCTTTTTCATTACCAGGTCTTACCTCTCTATCTTTGTCCTTGTCTTTAGTTACAGACTCTGACTTTTTAGGTAGGAGGGATGTATTCTCTCCCAGGATGTTTTTTAAGTTGAGTTACTAAGCCAACTCTGGGTTCTTCCAGAGGGTTTTGTCTCAAGCACTCCTTAATAAAATTCCACAGGGAGGAGGCAAAAATGGAAATCCTGCTAGGACCCTCTGTTGTATATCATTCCATGATCTGTTCTCCAATTTTGTCCCAGGTCTTCTCATAAACTGTCCCTTGCTCTGGGAACCAAGGGCATGTTTCCTGCACAAAATTCAGAAACTGATATAACTACTTGATACTAATTTTATTGCCCTAGCTTTTAACGTATAAAGCAACATTTGGACATACATATCTCTCTCTTTAGACAACCATGTCCTCATATTTTATGCCCACACTAATAAAATCCCCTCCTTCTCATGCTCTATTATCTCCTAATTTTACTCCATTCTCTCCTTATTCTACTTTGTTATCTTTCTTTTACTCTATTTTTTATTTAACTCTATAGGTTTCTTACTTACTTACTTATCTCCAGCTAACCTCAAAGAATGTCCACTCACCTGACCCTTTGTAGATCCCCTATACTCAGGCCACAGGTTGAGGTGCCACTTTGCCAGGACCTGCTTGGCAGGACATGTTTTTCTGTGTGTGGGGGATGTGTATTAGAATAAACATAAAAATAAACACGCAAAGACATACAAGTATAAAAAAGTGAAGATCGAGTGGGCCTGACTTCTTTGTTGGAGAAAGCAATGACCCTGAACCAGCCTCAGGGTTATTTATTTATTTATTTATTTATTTTTTGAGAGGTTTTTGCTATAGGGCGCGTGCGCTCGCCAGACAGACAGAGAGAGACAGAGAGACAGAAAGCGAGAAATCACCCCCCAGGCGGGATGGCCACACTGCAATCCCTTCTCCTCCATTCTCCTCTCTGGATCTTGGGCATGCATGCACACGCGCCTGGCATGAGTTTTAAGCCACTGGGTCCGAGACGTGAACCGCGGTCGACTACACGGGAGTCCAGCGACAAAGCCATTACACTAACTGTTGGTCCTCAAGGTTATTATTTTATAGAGGAGAAAATGAGGGAAGAGGAAATAGTATAAAAAGCCAGTTGTTTTTGGAAGTTAACCAGCTGATGATGTAAAAATGACTAGAGCCATGTGGGTTCTCTGATCTGTTGGGGTGAAATTGGAATAATACATGTCACTTCCTTAGGCAAATACTGTTTGCATTATCAGGTAGTTAGCATATTCACATGCAAATGGTTTTATTGCTATGCAAATGAAGCTCGTGGAACCATGTTTCTGCATGTGTCTGAAGGTCACCATGTTTGTTCAGAATTGCCATTCTCCACAAAGCACCACTCAGAGAGTAGGAGAACTCAGGTTTTTTACACAGGCAGACCCAGAGGAGCTTGTACTCCGAAGTCTGGGCTCCAAATTGGGGAAGTTGCATAGTCAGAGTTCATGGATGTTGCAGACAAAGGAATCCAGAAAAGTTGTAAAACAGCTAGTAACCTTTAGTAGTTCCCATAGAGGCTGGCAATCTGTTAAAGCAGGCAATTTACAAAAGTGGAATAGTGGTCAGTTAGTAAATACCTTCCGTTTGCAAGCAGCTTTTAGTAGAGTAGTGTTTAGTTAGATAGCCGACAAAATATTGGAACTCTTGCCTTGAAACAAATAGCAAACATTAGCCTCTCTTCTGTGTAATGTCTTTTATTTAATTTATTTTTTAATATACATTCAATCACATTATTTAGCTTACAAAGTGAACATTTCAATATGTGAACATTTCTCCCCAGTCCAGTTGATCAAAATATCTTCAACCGATAACACCACACCTCCCCATCCCATCAATGCTCTGCCTCTGTATCCCTCCTCTAAATGTCCTTCCTTAGGCCCCACTCCTCCACACACTCCACATCTGGCATTCACCCCCATTTCTTGTGTTTGTACAACCTTAGGTCAATCAGTTTCAGTCATAGAGTGCAGACACTCGGTATATATTAAGTGGGGACATACAATGTCTCTCCTTCATAGCCTGGCTTGCTTCACCCAGCAGTAAATCTTCCATATCCTTCCACTTTCTGTCAAAAACCAGGGTTTTGTTGGTTTTTATGGCTGAATAGTATTCCATAGAGTATATGTGCCACAGTTTTTCAATCCATTCATCCGTATGGGGACATGTGGGTTGGTTCCATGTCTTAGAATTGTCTTTTAGTAGTCTCTTTTAGAAATTTTACATTGGACTAAGAAGTTTTTGAATGGCAAAAGACACAGTAATTAGTGTGACTCACAGCCCTCAGAATGGGAAAATATTTTTGTAAACTATGCAGCAGATAAGAGGCTGATAACCAGAATGTACAAGGAACTCAGGCAGCTGTCCCAACAAAAGATCATCAATCTTATTAAAAGATGGGAGGATGAGTTGAAAAGCTCACTCTCTAAGGATGACATATGAATAGCCAAAATGCATATTAAAAAAATGCTCAACATTCCTCATTGCAAGGAAAATGCAGATCAAAACAACAATGAGATACCACCTAACCCCAGTCAGAATGACTAAGATTAAAAACAAGAATTGTTAAGTGCTGGCAGGGGTGTGGTGAAAAGGGAACTCTCTTACACTGCTGGTGGGAATGTAAATTGGTCCAGCCACTGTGGAGAACAATTTGGATATTCCTCAAAAATCTACAAATAGAATTACCATATGATCCAGCAATCTCACTCCTTGGTATCTACCCAAAGGACAGAAGAATTCTTAATCGGAAAAGTGCTTGCACATCAATATTTATTGCAATATTATTCACAATTGCTAAGACATAGAACTAACCCAAATGCCCAAGAACGGATTATTGGATTGAAAAACTGTGGCACATATACTCTATGGAGTACTACTCAGCCATAAAAGAAAAAAATAATAATAAAAAACAAGACCCTGGCTTTTGACAGAAAGTGGATGAATATGGAAGATTTATTGCTGAGTGAAGCAAGCCAGGCTATCAAGGAGAGACATTGTATGTCTCCACTTAATATATACCGAGTGTCGACATTATTTGACTGAAACTGTAAACGGTTGTGAATACCAGATATAGGGTGGGTGGGAAGAGGATGGGTGAAGGAGGAGAGTCTGAGGAAGGACATTGAGGAGAAAAATAGAGAGTTATAGCATTATTGAGACAAAGAAATGGGGTATTATCTGTTGAAGATAACTTTATAGTATTATCAACTGGACTGGGGAGAAATGTACACATGTTGAAATATTCACTTTGCAAGCTAAATAATGGGATTGAATGTATAAAAGAACTTGAAATAAAATTTTTAAAAATATAATAAAAAAAGGAATTTGAGCAAATTGAACTTTTTAGCATAAACTAAAATACCTACAGATTTTGTCCCTACCAACCTATCCAACTTCAATTTCTGTCACTTATACACTCATTAACTGCATTGTAGCTACTCTGTTCCTCTGATGGTTTTCCAGTGTTCCAAGCTTATTATATATTTGGGTCCTTGTAGCTGTTATCCTTTCTGTTTGGAATGTTGTCCTAGACAATACCTGATTTCTTCTTTCAAATCATCTTGGTATCAGCTAAACTTAAGATAATTACCACATCCCCCTTCAGTAAATTTCTAGCATTATTTTGACTTGCTTCAGAATACTATGTCTTTCTGATATTAAGTATTTTCATAAAAAATAAATAGTTTGGTCCATCTTTATGCACTTGAATGTAACTCTTTGACATGTGTAATCTTATCTCTCTCCTGTGTAAAATAGTGCCTGAGAATTGAATGTGCTTAATGAATATAATATTTGCTGAGTGACGGACTGATTCAGTGCATTAATAATGAAGTGATATAATTTTTTCAAACTGGACTTTCTCCTTTCATTTAGCAAAGCATGTGCTGATTTAACAACCTTCTCATGGAAGTTTTCACTTCCTGGTTGCGAAGTGTATAAATCACAGGGTTCATCAAAGGAAAGATGACTGTATGGAAGAGAGAAACCACTTTGTCAGCAGGGAAAGCACGAAAGGGACGGGTGTAGATGAAAATCGCAGGTCCAAACATGAGGAACACAATGATAATGTGCGTGGTGCATGTGGAGACAGCCTTGCTCTTCCCTTCAGAGGCGTGCCCTTTTATGCGGCAGAGAATGACTGCGTAGGAGGCCAGAAGTCCCAGAAAACAGAGGAGAGTGAGCAGGCCACTGTTGAAAACCATCAGAAGCTCCACCACAAAAGTATCACTGCAGGCCAGCTTGATGACCTGTGGGACGTCACAAAAGAAGTTATCTAGTTGGTTTGGGTCACAGAAAGGCAAGTGCAGGATAAGAGCTACTTGTACAATGGAATGAGCAAAGCCCCCAAGCCACAGAGCCAACAGTAATGCATAGCAGGCTCTAGGGTTCATGACAGTTGAATAGTGTAAAGGCCGACAGATGGCAATGTAGCGGTCAAAGGCCATCACCACCAGAAGGAACATCTCCCCAGCTCCAAGGAAGTGCAAGAAAAAGAGCTGAGTGATGCAGCCTCTGTAGGAGATTACCTTCTTCTCAGAGAGAAAGTCCACCAGCATCCTGGGGGCCACAATGAAGGAGTAGGAGGCGTCCAGGAAGGCCAAGTTGCCCAGGAAGAAATAGAGGGGTGCTGTGAGTCCGGGGTCTGATCTGATGGTGAGAATGATGAGAACATTTCCAGGGAGTATGATGAGGTAGAAAATTAAGACTAACACAAAGACCAAGAATTGAGCATCTTGAGACTGGGTGAGACCAAGGAGAATGAATTCTGTTACCACTGTGTGGTTCTCTGTCTCCATCACTTGTCACTCTGCAAAATAAAAATGAGAGAATGTTATCTGCCTAAACCACATTTTCATCTGTTGCATAGCTCCTCTCTAAATCAAAACAGTATTTGATACAACCAACACTCCCAGTTACATTATCACTGCATCTGGCCCCTGAAATGAAATGATTTAAAAGACAAAGCATTGCTTATAACAAAGTACTATAATATGACATGCACAGGTATTATCCTTGATTTTTTTATTACAACCAATACTAGTTTTTAAAAAGTACTATGAATACAGTGGAATTTAATTCAGCGATACTAATATTGGTACATGCTACAACATAGATGAATATCCATAACATTGTACTACATGAAAGGAGTCAGTCAAAAGGAGTATATACTACATGATTTGATTTGTGTAAAATGTCAAAAAAAAGACAAATATATAGAGGCAGAAAGTAGAACACTTGCTGCCTGGGTCTGTGGGAGAGATGGAGATAAATACAGTGAATATGAGCTTTCTTTCTGCTGTGATAAAATGTTTTACCATTATATCAGGTTCATACTTGCAAAACTCAGTAAATATACTTGAAATCATTGAATTGTACAATTCAAATGGTGAGTTTTTAATGTGTTGATTATATCTCAACATTTTTTAAAACAGTGCTGTTATGGAGGAGGGTGATTGTTGAAGAATAAATTCCTAATCAGAATGCGATAGAAATTATTAGTGGCATTGCCAGAAAAAAAGAGCTAAGAAGAAAAGAAACAAATAATAAAGAATAACCATACTTAAAAGTCCATAAAGAAAAGTCATGAGAAATTCAGACATCATGAGAAATTTGGATAAAACATTGTCATTTTATTGCATACCTGTTAGGAATAATTAGAATATTTATTTGTTTTATGTGTTTAGCTACTAGCAGCCAAATTTTGTGGAACAAGTACTTATGACACATGGGTACATATTTGTACTTGTAATTATATATTCTTACATGTGTAAACATACATGCAGTGAATCTAAGTAAATTGAAACAAGAAAAAATAACCTTCAAATTAGCTTAGGAGCTCTTGTCTCTCTTTTAGCCACTTAGATAGGAACAGAATTGTCCTGGCTGCCACATTCATACCTCATTCTGCATACAGAAATGGAGCTTGGGAAGGTAAGTCAGAAGTTTCCTCTCCTATTCTTACATGTCGTGCATTCCAGGTGCTCACTTATAGCTAATTCATACTTCTTTAGGTTGACAATCCAGGAACTGGTCTAGAGTCTAGGCATGTGCAGTATTGTCTACAGAAGCTGCATGTCTCACCCTGAGAAAGAGGAAGGGGTATGGACATCTCTACCAATGCATCTCTTGTACTAGGAGAGTCTTTATATTAATTGAAATAATAAGGATGGTTAGACAGAAGAAGTACATGAGAGTTGCAATGTCTATTACTTTTCACTTTTATTTTATGTTATCTAATTCTATCCCTGTTTCCTAATAGGAAAAATTCCATATCAGTCAATATCTTTAATCCACTTTGTCTTTTTGCCTATTCTCATTTGTCTTCTATTCCAGTGATTCTCAAACTGGGCTCATCACAGAGATTGAGGAGAGATATGCATCTGTACAAAATAAATTCCTACAAAAATGTTCCAAACATTGGATCTCTCAGGGGCAATTTTTGTTCCAGTTAAAGGCAGAAAAATATTGTCAGTGTAGTGCTGAGATAGAAACCTGAATGATTTTCACTATCTCCAACCTTCTTTGTTAAATCAAGTGATCAAAAACCCCATCTGGCACATAAAATGCTTGAGTAGATAGAGTGCCTGCACCCTTCCTTCTTTCTCAGAGTGCTGACACACAGCATCTTCAGGGATTAGTGGGTTGTGATCATGACACATACAGTTCACTCCCTCATCTTCCCCCATTCATTTCCTCGTTTCTTTCTTATTTCTTATCTTCACCATCACTATTCTGCTAATTCTCTATTCAGAAACTCATTTCCACATTTGTGGTAACTTACTAATTTTTATACTTTCATACTTCCTTTTAGCTTCTTCATATCCTGTTCCTTTCTGTTTTAATTTTATTTATTTATTTTTCAGTTTCTTTGCTTAATCCCTTGCTTTTTCTCCCTCTTTGGTCTCTTCCTTATCACCCTTCCCCCCTTCTTTCATTGGCCCATTCCTTCATTTTAGAGTATTTTCCACTGTGTTCTCTACATGTTTCGTACTTCATTATACTCAATGGCTGCCCTTCCACGGATTCTTAGATAATGTATTGCTTTATTTATTTTATTTGTTTAAAAAGATTTTTGTCATAGGGTGTGTGAACTAGCTGGATAAAGAGAGAAAGTGAGAAATCACCCCCCACCCCGGGGGAATGGCCATGCCACAATCCCCTCTCCTCCATTCTCCTCTCAGGATTTAGGACACTCATATACACATGCCTGGTGTGAGTTTTAAGCCACTGGGTCCAGGACTTACACTTGATCTACTACATGGAAGTCCACAATATAACCCTTACACCATCTGCTGGTCCCAATAATGGATTGTTTTAAATATTCTGAGTAAGAATGAGCTCATAGGTGCTGTCCAAGTATGCTATTCCAGTAGTTTTTCTACAGATTGAAAAGACTTTTCTTTTGAATACAATTTTTGAAATGTATTTAGTTTGACTGCTTATTAATTACTTCACATTCTCTCACACAGTTGTTTCTCACTCATTAACAAAACTAAAGTGATGTATCTTTGGGGTCTAAAGTATTTCTCCATTGGGAATATGGTTTGAGTTTCTATCTTGCTAAATTTCTATATCTGCAACTGAAGGACAGTACATTTAGTCTTTCAAAATATGTATTTTCAAATTCTATAAATGGGAAAATAATATATCCACTCTTTCTACTCCACATGGTAGAAAGAATATGAAGATCAAATGAGATGATTAAGAGTTTACATCTACTTAAACTGAACTAAGAAAACATTGGGTGATCAGATACATTCTAATAAAAAATGTTACATAGACATTAATGTCAGTATATTTTTGTCTATGTTTTGGGGTTATCCTGAGGAGATTATAACTGCTTAAATCTGAGTAGGTTTCAGGGTAAGAACTAATAAAGTTTCTAGAAAGAGTCAAAGATAAAGGTTCTCTTATCTAATTCACCAAGGGCTTGATAATCAAACCTGTTTATTTTGTTATTGGATTCCCAACACTGGGCCTTATATTGCTTTATGCTAGGACCATACAAAGACAAAAAAACACATGCCAGTTGAGAGTGGAAACCAGAAGTTTTGCAAATTTGTGGAGTCAGTGATATTTGTCTCTGTTCTCAGACTAGTGACTTTTTCAAATTATGGTTTATATATAATTGATGTATATCTTGTGGGTTACACTATAGCTTTTAAGACATGCATACAGTGTATAATATTTGAATTAAAGATATACACATCTTCAGTATTGGACACAACATTATGTTGTAAATATTTGATAATAATTCTATTAGTTTTTCCTTTTAATATTGTGCTTTAGAAAAAAAAAATCTTTCTTCCTCATCTTTATTTTTGGTTTAGAATGTAAGCATAAATTAGTCATTATTATAATGCCCATATTAAAACCCAAAAGATGACTCTCCCAAAGATAATGACATTTTCATTTTTTATAATAGTGGAATTAAAGGTTTAGAACATTTAAAGTGGTGCCAGGCATCAAATATGCCAAGAGGTTTTATTTGAGGGACAGTGTGGAAAGTGCTACACACCTGAATTTAGAACTCACCGTTGATCTATTTCTGCAGCATTATTCTGTTCTCATGAATCTCAATGCAACCGTTGTTCTGGATGAGTAGTTTGATTTTTTTATTTCTTCTTTTTCTCCATTTCTTTTAAATGTGAATAATAACTAAAAGTCTCATCTTGTGGGAGTCCAATGATACTCTCAAACAAGTGGTTACTTCTGTCTGATGAAAGGGAAATTAATTCATCACTCCAAAATTATCTTTAAAATATATGTTCTATGTTGGAATATTATAGATTCTGAAATATCTTGTATTAGTTTATGATGCAATAGAGAATTGGCATTGGGGTTTTATAACTATCTTAAGTCTACAGAGCTGTACCAATGGGAATTATTAGAATGTCAAGTAGAATTAGACAAAGAAAAAATTTAAAGGATTAAATACCAGTCAAGCCCCACTGGGTCATGTGGCAGTGACCATGGAATGGCACACACATTTTATTAGGCATAATGAAAGTAATAAGCCTGCAGGTTATTTTAGATCTTAACATATAATTCATGTAAGTAAGTAGTGAAAAGCCAACAATATTTAGTAAGAGGATAAATAGTGAGATTAAATCAATAGTAGGTATGTTAATTTCCATATATTTTTAGTGAAGAGCAATTAAATACTTAATATATTATGCTCAAAATAGTTTCTTTTAGGAATAATTGTCCTTAAATTAAAAAAGTCATGGTGTCTCACAGACTAGTTTTCTTCTAAGAGTGTCTCAAATAAAAGAAGAAATTCTCTATTGTGATGTTGGTAATTTGTACTTACTCATGTTTTAGATATGTATTTTCTGATCTTGAAAATGATCTTCATTTTGCTAATTAATTTTAAAAGACTCTATAGAAGAAAAATAATCATACACAAAAATCTATGCAGTTTAGTTTTTTGTTATACATTCAAAACAAAGATGACACTTCCCTGTTACATTAAAATTAAAAAAACAGGGGCTAGCAGATGGCATAGAGATTGTGTGGCTGGACTCTCACATGGCTGACAGTAGTTTAAGTCCTGGACTTGGTGGCTTGTAACTCACACCAGATGCATGTGCATGTATGCCCAAGACCTGAGGAGAAGTATGGAGGAGAAGGGATTGCAATGTGGCCATTGCCAGTAGGGGATGATTTCTCACTTTTTCTCTCACTGTCTCTGTCTCTCTCTCTCCAGTGCATGCACATGCCCTAAGGCATAAACCTCTCAAAAATTAAAATAATAAATTTAAGTTTTATAAAATAAATACAATAGATAGTCAAGAATACTTTCATTTATATTTATGCCTGGATCAGTAAAAGATGCAATGGGAGATGCTGAAAAGTTGAAGAAAGAGGTAAGGAGAGAGAGATTTTGTTGTTAGCAGATTTTCTTATTATTATCCATACCACAAATAAATAACTTTCAATAGATGTTATTTTTCTTGTGTGAAATTCTTTCTGTTGGATAAATTCTCAGAGAGATAGAAAGTTAGAAATTGGAACCAGCCTTGTAGCCTGAAAGTTAAGGGAGCCGGCTCCCACATGGCTGATCACATGGTTTGACAATTGAACCTGGAGGTTTGAAAAACACATAAAATGTGTGTGTCTGTGTGTGTACGTGCGTGTGCACATGGATGCCTAAAATCCCAATAGGATGGAGAAACAGGAAGTGATTGCTATGTGGCTATGCCCCATATGGAGTGCTTTATGCTTTCTATTTGGGGTGCTCTATGTTCATTCTCTGATGAGTATATGTACCCTTTGGCAACTAAAAAAAAAAAAAAAAAAAAAAAAAAGGAAATGTAAAGCAACTTCAAAGAGAAAACAAATGAAAAGACACACTTTTAAAAAATAGAAGAAAAGATGAAGAGAAAAATAAACTATGTCCACCAAGATGCATGCATGTACCACAAAGCTATAGACAGATACAGTGCAAAGAGAGGAGGGAAAAGAGAGAGAGGGAGGGCAAGACAGAGAAGAAGAGAGAGAGCACTCACAATACCCTTGGAAATACAAAGTCTTTTGTCATGTTTTTGTTTTTTTACTTTTTGCTTTAGTTTTTGTTTCATACAAATGTAGACTTCCTAGGGATATAGTTACACAATGTTTTAGAATTAGTTAAAAGTAATAATGAGGTTTTAACTAGTCCAAAATAGGTTTGTTCCCTTTACCTTTTTTTGTCTTAGGCAATTTTAGAGGATTAAACACAAAGATATATTTGTGTGTATATATGTATGAGTTTTAATAAGTGTATATCAGGTTGGCCTGAAAAATGCATCCAGTCACAGTGAAAATACAGTGAGACTGGAACAAGGCTGAAGTCCTGGCTCTAAGCCTGACAGTTCTGGTGCTTGGGAAAGTGTCATAGACTCTTCTTGTCTCCATGTAAACTCGCCTTATAGAGAGAGAGAAAATAAAGGCTGGTAAAGAAACTAAACAAGATATTGCTCTCTAATAGTTGATATCATTTCCTCAGTGTGCCTAAATTTTTCTTTTGTTGCCAGTACTGTTGAAAAATTACCATCTAAATACTATTTTAAACCACTTTGTTGTTTTGGTTACTTTTTTCAAAACCAATCTGCTATAACTTCTTTTATTAAATGAAACTAGTTTACCGATGGTAAGATTCATAAGCCTAAAATGCATAGATGGAGTCTTTTTTTCCTATGTATGCAACTGTAAAATCACCACCTCAAGTTACAAACTTCTCTGAAACTTAAAAGTGTCTTTGGACCCCTTTTCGGTCCATATTATAAAAGATAAAAACTACTCTAATTTTTATAATTAAATATCAGCTTTGTTATTTCTGAATTTCATTTAACGAACTTCCACCATAGTTATTTCCATAAATGCTTTCAGTCAATATGTTTTCCACTCTTTACAGGATGGCTGTGTGCATGTGAAGGCACACCTTCTACAGTCATACAGTTTACCACTACTTTTACACTTCAATTCCTACTTACTCAGGGCCTGAGCAAACCGTAATTTAGAGATTGTAGCTTATGAAATTCTGCTAGGCATGTGCACAGCTCCATACATGCATAAAGGCTTCTATTAGGTTGTCTAAAAAGTCATGACATTTTTTCTATGTTTTTGTATGCAAAAATGAGTCATGATGTTGTAGAGTGCCACCGAATGAACAACCACCAAAGGTAGATTAAGTTTAAAGGGAGTCTTTATTAGCTGGCCAGCCACTTCAGTCTGAGGCTTGGAGGGGCGGGGGTGGGGGGGAGAACAAGAGTCAGAACTGTGAGTCAGAACTGTAGCCCCGACCAAAGTTTGAGTAGTCTTTTAATAGGGGGTCAGTAACCAGGAGTTTCTATGCAAGCAGTTACAGAGCTGAAATCAAGCAGGTAAATTATTTCTGAGGGGAGTGGGGTTTCCATGCAGCAGTTACATTGCTCAACAAAAGGGTTTCGGGCTAGGTAGCAAAGACAGCAGCAAGTACAGGATGTTGTCCCAGATATGGTTTTCTGTATGGCTAGCACAAGCTATTTTCTTATGGGAAGAGCAAGCAGGTTTACAGAAGCAGAGAGCCATGTTAGGGTAAGGGAACAAAATGGACAAACAGTTGTTCATGTGCAAGATCTAATATGCGGCTTTCCACAGTGACTTTTCCAACAATCCAATATATCTCCAGAAATAGGACAAAACTGGTACCAGCAGTTAGCGTAATGGCTATGTCGCTGGACTCCCACATAGTCAACCACGGTTCGTGTCCCGGACCCGGTGGCTTAAAACTCATGCCGGGGTGTGTGTGTGTGTGCCCACGATTCCGAGAGGAGAATGGAGGAGAAGGGGTTGCGGCATGGCCATCTCCCCTGCGGGGTGATTTCTAGCTTTCTGTCTCTCTGTCTCTCTCTCTCTGTCTGGCGAGCGCACATGCCCTATAGCCAAAAAAACCTTTCCAAAAACAAAAAAAAATAAATAAGAAAGAAATAGGACAAAACTTTTTAAACCACACATGAGAAATAGCTTATACCACAGATAATCCCTGTAAACTCTGGTTAACCTCTTTGTTTTCCTGAACTCATACTTAGCCGTGATATTAGATAATTGCCACTCTTCTTGAGCAACCTGGCCTTAACTCATCCACCAGGAGACTAACAAAATTATGGGAATAAGCCTGCAAATATCAATAATAATGTTGAATGTTAATGGATTAAGTTTTCCTATTAAGACACAGACAGGCAGAATGGATAGAAAAACAGAAGCCAACTATATGCTGCTTACAAGAAACACACCTCAGGGAACCAGCAGTTAGCGTAATGGCCATGTTGCTGGACTCCCACGTAGTCAATCGCGGTTCACGTTCGGACCCGGTGGCTTAAAACTCACGCCGGGCGCATGTGCGTGCATGCCCAAGATCCCGAGAGGAGAATGGAGGAGAAGGGATTGCAGCATGACCATCCCCCCTGGGGGGTGATTTCTTGCTCTCTGTCTCTATGTCTCTCTGTCTGTCTGGCGAGCGCACGCACCCTATAGCGGAAATCTCTCCAAAAAAAAAGAAACACACCTCACTGATAAAGACATTCGTAGACTGAAAGTGAAAGGATGGAAAAAAAAATACTCCATGAAAATTGAAACCAAAAAAAGGTCTGGAGTTGTGATACTGATATCAGACAAGGCCCTAGTTTTGGCAGGCCTCTTCTCATGAGTGCATCCTCAGCCCCTCTGAGTAAATTTGGAAGTTCTGGCACTGTGTCACTGGCACTCTAGGGACCTGGGCTTGGCCTAACCACCAGGAGACTTGGGCCTGGTCTTGGCAGGCCTCCTCTCATGAGTGAACTCTCAGCCCCCAGGAATAGCTTTGGAATTTGTAGCACACCAGCTTGCATCTCAGTAATGTGCACAAAATGTGACTTGATCCTCTTCACTAACATATCTCCTTAGCTTGCTCTCACCTCGTCAAGAGCTGAAAATTTGGTAGAGGAGCCAAACACCTGAAGTTACCTTAACTGCTCTGATCTGCGAGACATAGCCCTCCAATAGAAACACACCTGGGTATGTTTTACTAAGGGTGAAATTCCCTCTTCCAATACTACAGAATCTATTCTAATAAATAGGAAAAGTGAATACTGCATCAGATGATAAAAACCCAGCTCAGATTTTGAAGAAACATGAGAAAACAAGGGGGTAATTCTCCACCAGGTGAGCGTAGTAGACACTTACCAACAATGGACAACACAGAAAATATACAGAAATGTCAGAAAAAAGAATTTCAAATATTCATAGTGACAATACTTAATCGTGCAAAAGAAAAGAGACAATTACTGGAAGTGAAAAAATTATTCCAGGACATGAAAGAGGAATTTCATAAAGAGGTAACACCCTAAAAAATGCGAAAGGACTTCTGTAAATGAATAAAATACAAGAAATTAAAATCTCCCTAAAAATTATTAAAAGCAGATTGGCCCATGGAGAAGAAAGAATTTCTAACTTGAAAAACAGTCTCCAACATAGACCAAACCACCAAAAAGAATGAAAAAAAAAAAAAAAAATGAGGACAACTTACAGGAAATTCTAGACACTATGAAATGCTTAAATATGCATATAATGGGTATTCCAGAAAGTGAAGAAACCTTTAAAGGTATGGAAAACCTCTTTCATAAAATACTACCTGAAAATTGTCCAGATATAGAGAAACATGGAGACATTCAGAACCAACCAATAAAAAGTACTCCAAATAGAATCAACATAAAAAAGTGCTCCCCCAGCACAGTATAGCCAGATTGGTAAAAATAAAAGTCAAAGACAATAAATATTCTAAAATAGCAAGGTGGAAACATCAAGCTACTTATAAAGATTATCTCATTAGAGTAACATCAGACTGCTCAACTGAAACAATTCAGGCAAGAAAAGAATGGGAAGATGTATTCAAAACCATAAAGGAAAAAAGATGTCAGCAAAGAATGCTATGTCCAGCAAGATTATCATTCAAATAGGAAGAACAAGTAAAAGTATTCTCATATAAAAAACAAACAAACAAACAAACAAAATCACTGAAAGATTCACCAATATCAGACCAGTCCTACAGTAAGTACTGAGGGGAGTATTGTTTCAGGGAAACTAAAGAGAGAGAAATAGAAGAGAATCACAACAACTGAGAAAATGGCTAACAAAATAATGGGGAGAAGTCTGCAAATATCAATAATAATGTTGAACGTTAATGGATTAAATTCTCCTATTAAGACACAGGCTGGCTGAATGGATAGAAAAACAGAAGCCAACTATATGCTGCTTACAAGAAACACACCTCACTGATAAGGACATACGTATACTGAAATGGAAAAGATGGGAAAAGATATTCCATGAAAATAGAAACCAAAAAATGGTCTGGAGTTGGGATACTGATATCACAGACAAAATAGACTATAAGGTGAAATATGTAAGAAGAGGCAAAGAAGGACATACTAAAAGAACTTGTTCATCAAGAAGATATAAAACTTTTAAATATCTATGAACCCAACACTGGAACACCTAAATACACTGAAGAGAGACTGTTAGAACTCAAAGGAGAGACAGACTGCAACATAATATTAGGGTTCTCAACACCCCACTGTCTCCTCCCAAGAGATTTTCTAGACACAAAAAAAGAAACAAAAGGATACAAGATCTAAATGATACCATTCAATAAACAGACTTGTCAGACTTCTACAGAGTATTTCACCAAACAACCACAAAATACACATTTTTCTCACCCCCATAGGGAACCTCGTCAAGCACACAAGACAGGGCACAAACAAGCCTTTTCAAATTCAAGGTATAGAAACGATATCCAGCATATTTTCTGACCATGATGGAATCAAATTTGAAATTAAGAACAGAAAGAGTCCTTGAACTACACAAACACACTGGTACAAAGCAACCTACTCCTGAGTGACTTTACAACTATAGAAGAAATTAAGATTTAAATAAAAAAATTCCTAGAAACCAATGATAACAAAGATACATGTGTTTATAACCTATGGAACACAGCAAAGGCAGCCATACAAGGAATATTCACAGCAGTTGGTGTCCACAGAAAAAATCAGAAAAGTAGCAAATAAACAACTAATGACACAACTCAGGGAACTGGAAGGACAGCAAAAGAAAAAAAAAAAATACAGAGAAAAGAAATAATTAGGATTTGAGCAGAAATAAATGAAATAGAGAATAAATAACTATACAGAAAATAAACAAAGCCAAAAGCCAGTTCTTTGAGAAAGTAAACAAGATGAACATACCATTAGCTACTTTAACCCAATTCTCCTCAAATTGTTTCTCAAGACCCAAAAGGAAGGAATCCTCCCAAATTCATGCTAAAGTCTCCATCATCCTGAATCCTAAAACAGACAAGAACATAACAAAAAAGGAAAACTTCAGGCCAATACCCTGATGAATACAGATGCAAACATTCCCAACAAGATAGCAAATCGTGTTCAACAAATTCAAAAGATTATATTCTGTGACCAGGTAGACTTTATTCCAAGATGCAAGGATGCTTCAACATGTGAAAAACATTAAATGTTATACATCACAGTAATTAAAGGAAAGATGAAAACCATATGATCATATCAATCAATTCAGAGAAAGTATTTGATAAAATACAACTCTTCATGATTAAGACTCTCATCAAAATAGGCATAGAAGGGACAGTCCTCAACACAATAAAAGCCATCTGTAATAAATCCACAGCTAACATGATACCAAATGGGGAAAAGCTGAAAGATTTTCCACTAAAAACTGGAACAAGACAAGGCTACTCACTTTATCCATTCCTGTTTGTTTGTTTATTTATTTATTTATTTATTTATTTATTTATTTATTTATTTTGGAGAGGTTTTTGCTATAAGGCACGTGACTGTTCACCAGAAAGACAGAGAGAGACAGAGAGACAGAAAGTGAGAAATCACCCCGGAGGTGTGTGGCCATGCTGCAATCCCTCTCCTCCATTCTCCTCTTGGGATCTTGGACATGCATGTACATGCACCCAGCGTGAGTTTAAGCACTGGGTCCGGGACTTGAACCATGGTTGAATACATGGGAATCCAGTTACATAGTTATTACGCCATCTGCTGGTCCCTCTCTACTCCTTTTTGACATAGTACTGGGAGTTCTAGCCAATGCAATCAGACAAGGCATTCAAATAGGAAAAAAAGTGAGATGATCTCTATTTGAGATGACATGATGCTCTACATAGAAAATCCAAAAGAATCCACAAAAAGCTATTGAAAGTGATAAATAAATTTAGGGAAGTGGGAGGATGCAAAATCAACATGTGAAATCTATAGCATTTTTATCCAACAACAATGGACAAACTGAGATAGAACTGAAAAGAGCAATATCAATTCTCGGAGGCACAAAACCAATAAGATATCTAGGAATAAACCTAACCAAAGAAGTCAAAGATCTCTACATGAAAAACTGTGAAACCCTTGAAAACTAAATTAAAAATAATACAGAAAAGTGGAAAAACATCCCATCTTTCTGGATTAGAACTGATATAATCAGAATGTCAATCCTACCAATATTACTCTACAAATTCAATGCAATTCCAGTCAAATTACCTGGGATATTCCTCACAGAAATAGGAAAAAAGTCATAAATTTGTCTGAAATCATAAAAGGCCCCATATCACCAAAGCAATACTTCACAAGAAGAAAAAAGTAGGAAGTATCTCACTTCCTGACATCAAAACATATGACAAAGCAGTGGTAATTAAAACAATATGGTTTTGGCACAAAAACAGACAGTCAGACAAATGGAACAGAATTGAGAACCTCTAAATGAAATACAAAACATACTGCCAACTGATCTTTGATAAAGAGTACAGGACAATTTAGTGGGAAAAAGAAAATCTCTTCAGCAAGTGATGAATTGGATATCCACCTGCAGAAGAATGAAACTGGATCCTTATCTTTCACCACTAACAAAAATCAACCCAAAACGGACTGAGGATCTAAACATAAGACCTCAAACTATAAAACTACTGGTGGAAAACACAGGAAAAACTCTTGGAGATATTAGGCTAGGCAAAGACTTCTTAAAGAAGACACCCCCACCCCAAAGCATAGACAATTGTCCCCAAAATAGACAAATGGGCCTATGTTAGGCTGTGAAGCTTCTGCCCAAGCCAGAGAAAAAACAAGTAGAGTGAGAAGACAACCTTCAGAGTGAGAGAACATATTTGCAAACTATACCTCAGATAAGGGACTGTTAACCAGAATATACAGGGAACTCAAGGAGCTTACTCACAAAAAAATAACCAATACAATCAAACAATGGGAAAATGAACTGAACAGACAACTCCAAACCAAAGAAGACTGAAAAGCATATGAAAACAGCTCTTATCATAAGGGAAATGCAACTCAAAACCATGAAAGATACCACATGACCCCAGTCAGAATGGCTAGAATTAAAATAATAATAATAATAATAATAATAATTAGTGCTGGTCAGGTTGTGTTGCTAAGTGAACTCTCCTACACTGTTGGTGGAAATGTAAATTAATACAACCCCTGTGAGGAATGATATGGAGATCCCTCAGAAACCTACAAGTAGAACTACCATATGACCCAATAATCCCATTCTTAGATAATTACCCAAAGGATACATAAACGCTCAGTCAGAAAAACTGCTTGCACATCAATGTTAATTGCAGCATTGTTTACAATTGCTGGGCATGAAATCAACCCAAATGTCAAAAAAAAGATGAGTGTATTAAAAAACTATGGCATATGTACTCTATGAAATAGTACTCAGTGATAAAACATAAATGAGACACTGACATTTGATATAAAATGGATGAATATGGAAAACTTAATGCTAAGCAAAGCAAACCAGACTATGAAAGACAGACTTTGTATGTCCTCACTTAATGTATACTGAATGCCTATGCCCTATAGCAGAAACAGAAAGATTGGAAAGTATAGTAACAAGATGGGCAACTATAGATACTAGAGGTATCAGGAATGGGATAATATGGGAGGTGGGTAACAAGGGTAACAAGGGTAAGGATGGGAACAGGGAAAATTAAACAGGTGTTTAATTGACATGAAAATGAAAAATTATTTGCTGATGATAATGTATATAGTACTATCTTTGTCTTGACTGATATATACTGTATTTGTGGTGGGAAAAGCCATGTCGTACACCATAAAGATGTGTAGTGATTAAATGTAAATAATGAATTAAAAAGAAGAAGAAGATAGAAAATTGCCACTGAGTTTTTTTTGTTTGTTTGTTTGTTTGTTTGTTTTTGTTTTTTTTTGTTTGTTTGTTTGTTTGTTTTTTTTTGCCAATGCCCTACAATAGTGTATTACTCATCCTCGAAGGAGCAAGCACTGTAAAATGGTGTTTTCTCTGGTATTTCTGTAGCATTCCAAAATACGAGAATTCATAATTTTTTGTCCTCAAAATTTGAAAAACTTATAGTCCTAATGTCCCTGAATAGAATTGCTCCACCATTCTTTTCTACTGTGCTATCATTTATACCTTGGTTTTGTCTCTCTAATCTATACTCCATGTTTTAATTTTTCTTTCACATTTTCCTTGTATCTGTGATGCACTTAGATAATATACTGGCTTTGCTTTCTAATTTTCTCTTCGGATGTATCTTTTCCATTGAGCTTTAATTTCAAATTCCAATATTCTTTTCTAAAGGTTGTGTCTTTTTAAAGTATGACTTCATTTTGTGGTGTCTTGTGCATTCTTCTTGATTCATGTTTTCATTCTTTTAACATATTACATTTACATCTCTATACAATAATTTCCATATGTTTAATATTTGTAATACCATTTTTTTCTGTTGACTTTCATATATGCTGGAATTTTGTTTGGTTTGTGCCTCATGCTATTTGATTGTAAGTTCGTATTTTAAATCCTCTGTTAGAGTCCAGTTTGTCATTTTTGAAGGAACATTATTTTCAGTGAAGATTTCTATTATTTCTGCCAAATGTGTGAACCTATCCTAAATAGCCAGTTAAAATATTTACCTGGATGTGTTGGATCACACAAAGAATGCAATGACCAGCAAACCCTTCTTATGAAAGCATTTATTTTAATCTCCTCTAAGAATCAAGGTTAAAAGAGATTGTTTTCTTGCTGCCTCTTTCTGCCCAGCTGTCATTCTTACACTGTTTTCTTTTATGAAGGTCTAAACACCTAGCCTGGCTTCCAATCAACTTCCCTATCCAAGCTCATAGTGCTTTTCCAAATACAAAGATGTGCTTGTAGGAGCTCCAGGCAATGGTATTCTGCAGATGGTCTCAGAGTGAGCATTGGTCCTCATTTATCTTCCTGGCATTAAATTCCAGCTTCATACTGGGTATCAGATGTGTTTTTCTTTTATCTTCCTTCAGTATCTTTAATTTATTTGAATATGTATTTTAAATGGTTTTAGAAATTCTGCGTGTCTTATAATAAAAGAGTTTTAGGGTCTTCAATGTGCTATACTGATAGATGTAAAAATCTTTCAAAGTACTTTTGCAGAGTGTAATCCCATCCACTACAAGATGCATATTTTAATTTATAACTGGCTGATATTCCTTTAATATGGAGTATGTTAAATAGTAAGACTGTATTTGTTATTGTTGTTTACTATAATAACAATAGACTCTAATATAATTCCTAGTAGCAAATATTCAAAACTTGTTATATTTTTTCTTTTGCATTTGTTTTATATTTGTTATGTATACCACTCTTTTGGCTAAATTACAGTACTTTTTTTTCGAGAGATTTTTTGCTATCAGGTGTATGTGCTTGCCAGAGGGATAGAGAGACAAAGAGAGACAGAAAGCAAGAAATCACCTCCAAGGGGATTGGTCACGCTGCAATCCCTTCTCCTCCATTCTCTTCTCGGGATTTTGGGCATGCATGCACAAGTGCCCAGTGTGTTTTAACCACTGGATCTGGGACTTGAACTGTGGTTGACTATGACAGAGTCCAGCGAAGTAACCATTCTGCCATCTGCTGGTCCAGTACTTTCAATTTTATTACTGAAATATATGAGAACTATATGTTCTTCTATTTAGCACATAACAACTCATAGTAAAGGTACATATACTCTTTAGTAGATGGTCAAATTGAATAATATTATGCTAGAATATAGTTCATTTTTCTTTATTTGGTATGTATGAACTACTATAAGCCAATTTCTGTGCTAATTACAAAGATTACAGAATTTATAATCTAAAATGAAGGAAATATTAATCTATAACTACACAAGTAATTAATATGGTAATACCTATAATATGCACAAATAGAAATTGTAGCATACCATAAAGAATTAAATAATCTAAACTAGTCATAAATGCATAGGAAAGGTGTTCTAAAATGTACAGTTTTATCTGAATCCTCTGAAAGTGTAACCTGAATAAGGAGGTAATGGAAGCTTATTCCAGGTAAAGATAATAGCCTTACAAAGTCATGAATTCACAAGATGTCTGGGTAGCATGGTTGTAGCATGGTGGTTAAGGTCCTGGACTCTCACTACATGACCAACTACAGTTTGAATCCCAGATCTGATGGATTGCTTTCTCTCAAGATGCATGGTGATTTGGATAACTTGAAAAAAGTTCAATGTGACTTTATAAAAACAAGTTAATTGGAGCAAATTCCATAGTTAGATCATATTATGAAAATCAATTACATTTTGAACCTAAGTCTGAATGCAAACAATATAGTTTTAATCAAGGATGTGAAATGAGATTTGCTTTGTAAAAATTTATTGATTGATTTATTATTATTATTATGAAAAATTTGATCAGAGAGAGAGAGCAAACCACAAGGTCTGGAATTTGAACCATGGTAGGCCATGTGTGAGTCCAATGCCGTAACCACCATGCCACCTGCCAGCCCTGAGATTTGCTGGACACTTGTGCTCACTGAAGAGACAGAGATAGAAAGCAAGAAATTAATGGCCATACCCCAGGGGGAATGGCCATGCTGCAATCCCTTCTCCTCCATTTTCTTTGTGGGATTTTGGGCATGCACGCACATGTGCCTGGCCTGTTTCAGGCCTCTGGATCTGAGACTCGAACTGTGGTAGACTACATGGGAGTCCAGCAATGTAACCATTATGCCATCTGCTGGTCCTGAGATTTGCTTTTTAAAGACATCAATCTACTTGTAGAGAATTCATTGAAAGGAGAAAAATATCTATGTGTCCATTTAGAGTCAGTTATGAAGGTATTACGTAGTGCAAGAAAGAAATGTTGGACTCTTGAAATGGAAAACATTATTTAAAATAAAATGGATGTAGGATTTCTAATTGTGTACGCACTGCTCATCTCCTTCTCAACATACATGATCAAATAACACTTAGCTTATAAATGCAGTAAGTTACAGCCCTACTAGAAGTAAATTTAGCTGTAGTTTTACATTAAGCCTTTGGAAAGGTAAAGGTACATGGTATATTACACAAAATACAGATACATGCCTCTGTTTTTCTTTGTATTCATTGAGGATGAAATGTGCATATTTATATTTCTAAGTGTATTTGGTATCACTGCTCTTAGTCTTATTGAAATTACCTTTTCATTGATTTTTTTCCTCTGGCATCTTAGATTTACTATACTTTCTTTTTTTTCAAAGAATTATTTTTATTTAACTTTATTATTATTATCATTATTACTTTCCAGTTTGATCCGAGACAGACAGAGAGAGAAGAAGTGAGCAAGCAAGCCACCAGGTCCGAGACTTAAACCATGGTCGGCCATGTGGGAGTCCAGCGCCTTTAACCACCATGCCACTTGCTGGCCCAGATTTACTATACTTTCAAATAAACTGACTTATTCTTTTTTTTTTTTTTTTTTTGCTTCATTGGTTCAAGAAATCAGAATTGCATTTTTCTTATTATTAACATTATTTGAGTCACAATTCAGGTAAGGTACTTCACATAACAATAGTAAAAAGTTATGAATGTCATGACTTATCATAATCTATTAAAATGATATCTAATAATATTAACATATTTTTATAGTTATTTCTTCACTAATAAATGCATATTGAGTGCCTATGGAAAAAATACTCATTGATTGCTGCAGTTCTCTAATTATCTCTTCATAACACTGTTAACTGTGCATTTAAAGTAACTTAGTATTAACATTTTCTGTATTGGTTTTAATTCTAATAAGAAAAGTGATACAATGTATTATACAAATGTATTCAAATGATCTTAGCATAGTATTTGAAAGTTATGTTAGTTACTGAGTGCTACAATCTAGAAGTTCTGAATGGAGTTAACATGTTGGAGTCGTAATTTTCTCATGGCCCCTTGCATTTTCTGATTTCTCAGGGTATAAATAATAGGATTCAGTAAGGGTGTGATAACAGTGTAAAATACAGCAAGAGTTTTATTGCTTGCAAGATTACTGAATGGCCAGGCATAGATAAAGATACAAGGTCCAAAGAACAGAGTGACCACAATGATGTGGGCAGACAATGTGGAGAGAGCTTTGGTCAGCCCTCCAGATGATCTTTGTTGTACAGTGACCAGGATCACAGTGTAGGAGACAAGCAAGAGGATGAAGCAGATAAAAGAGAGCAGTCCACTGTCAGCAATGACAAATAACTCCAGGGAATATGTTTCCACACAAGCAAGCTTGATCACAAGGGGAAGGTCACAAAATATGCTGTCTACAATATTGTGGCCACAGAAAGGCAAGTTCACTGTTAATACCATCTGGCTCATAGTGTGGATGAAACCAATTATCCATGAAAGTAACACGAACCTATTCAGCAACCTGTGACTCATGATAGTTCTGTAGTGCAAGGGTTTGCATATGGCTATGTACCTGTCGAAGGCCATGACTATCAAAAGTGTCATCTCAGCGCCCCCGAAGAAGTGCATAAAGAACATCTGGGTCATGCAACCCCACACAGAGATGGTCTTGTGTTCAGTGAGCAAGTTCCTTATCATCTTGGGTGTTGTGGCAGTGGAGAGACACATGTCCAGAAAAGAGAGGTTTCCAAGGAGGAAGTACATGGGAGAATGAAGTGTGGAACTAAATGTCACTGTGACTATAATGAGAATGTTTCCCACCACTGTAGCACTGTAAATCAAGGAAAATGTCACAAAGAAGAAAATCTGGAGTTCCCATGGTCCAGAAAACCCTAGTAGAATGAACTCATTCACTACAGATACATTTTTAAGATCCATCTACTTAATTCAGGAAGGTTCCAGAAATTCTGTATATACATGTAGAATTTAAAAAAAAAACAAAAGGCACAGTTAGTACTAGTATTTTCCTATTTCTATTTGTTGGTGCTAATAATAGTTGATAATATGAGATCCTATCATTTAAAATATATCAGCACATCAATGTGTATAATTGGAGATTATATTATATATCACATCACTTTGAAGCAATGTTTTTTTCCAATTATGTAGTAATTGAAAAACCTTTGAAGGAATAGAAGTTCTATTTTCCATTATTTTTCTCTGTCAAATTATTCTCTGATCCAGGACCAGCAGTTAGCGTAATGGTTATGTCGCTGGACTCCCATGTAGTCCACTGTGGTTCGCGTCCCGGACCCGGTGGCTTAAAACTCATGCCGGGCACGTGTGCGTGCGTGCCCAAGATCCCAAGAGGAGAACAGAGGAGAAGGGATTGCGGCATGGCCATCCCCTTTGGGTGGTGATTTCTGTCTCTCTGTCTCTGTCTGGCGAGCGCACATGCCCTATAGCAAAAACCTCTCAAAAAAAATTATTCTCTGATCAATTGACTTGAATTTTGTCACTAATCTGTTCATGTAGGAAGATTAGGTAGTAATAAATTACTGTTTGTTTGATCTTTTATTATTAAAATCTTCTGTATCTGTCACTTTTAGAGGTTATGTTTTCCCACTATATAAGGAAAAGAGAATTTGGAAGAGGAGAAAATTACATTGTCCTATGTGTATTAAATAATTTATAAAGGTCATCCTATGGTTCTAAAATTAACAAGCACTTTCACAGAAATTAAGGGCTAATTTTTATATAGAAGAAAGTATTTGAGTTTACTAAAAATAATTTAGTTTCTTAATTTCTCTTGTGTAGTAGTCTAAATATTTCAGAAAACATGGACTCTGCTTCAGATTTTTTTTCAACTTGTTTTCTCAAATCCTTTGTGTTCCCATTGTTCGCAGTGAGGAGCTCATGTGGTCCATGTATGTGGTGCATGTACGTGGTGGTTAGGAAGTAAGTAGTAAAGTGATTTGGTTCTAATACCTAGATTTTCCTCAGATTGTAATGTATAAGACTAAATAATCTTTACTTGGATGTTTAAGCATTTTTCCTAGGATCTAGAGTGATCATAAGTGATCAAAAGGCCCATCCACAATGCCACAACCAGAAAGGTGCTCTGCACAGTGGCTGAGCCACACGGGCCACCTGGGTTTAGTTCCTAAATCGACCTAAAGCAGGCCAGGTATGGTGGTATTACCTGTGACTGTAACTAACTAACTGGGAGGCTGGAGCATGAGGATTGCAACATGCAAGACCCTGTCCAAAAATATCCCTCTCTTTCTCCTCACTGCTATTTCTCTCTGTCTTTTTCTGCAAACAAACAAACAAGAGCAAAAAGTGATCAGTAACAATTAAGCGATTGCTATGTGCAAGCCTCTGTTCTAAGTGTTTTGTATACTTAATGCATTTAGTGTTCATAACAATCCCACAATGTATAATATATACTATTATTGTGCTCATGTTGCATATAAGAAAACTATGATATAGAAATATTTAATGTCTTATTCTTGTTATACTGCTAACATGGATCAAGACCAGTGTTGAATCCCCGTCAGTGTGACACCAGAATCTGGGCTTATACTAATACTTAGTGCATCCAGAATTTAAGAGTCATATATTTACCTCCAAACCATTATGTGTTGATTGAATTGATATGTTCCACATGAATCCCTTAAATGTATGAGTCAACAAATACTTTAGGATATCCCTCTGTCTTACAATATTCTTATGAAAATGAATCACTGTTCTATATGTAGAGAGTTCACAATCTAGAAAGATATGATTTATCAGACAAAAATAAGCCATATGAATAAACATTTAATTTAGTACAGGATGAGTACAAGATTTAAGAATTTCCAGTAAATGGAAATCAATTACAAGTGACTATTTCAGATCCAACCTCAGGTTTTGTTGCTAAAATCTTCAAAATACCCAAAAACAAAACAGATTTTACAGTCAGTTGAACCAAAAAGATGAGGCATAGAGAATGTGTGAACAGGGGCATGGAGATTCCCGCCCTATGGCAAAAGCCAACTGAGGCTGGAGGATTGCGGCATCGAAAACGTGTGAACATTTATAAGAAGAAAAGAAGTAAGAGCCATGAGTAGGAAAAGTGGTGTCTTGAGAAAAGGGACTGAATGAAAGTAACCAGACAAATAGGAAGGCCACATTATTTTCTCTAAGAACCTATAATTCTTTTCTAATTTTTACCTCTACTCAAGTTCCTGTCAAGATATCCTATCATCATTATCCAAGCTTAACTTCAGTTGTTTTCTTACCTTAGTTTTGTAAGAAATGGCTAGTGTGATAAACTAGGGAAAAGAAAGAAAAATAATGCAATTCCTTTGGGTCCACCTCTGGCAGCACACTGAGTGAGTGATGAGGGATGGGTGCTGGCCCTGAAGGAGCAGCAAAGACAATTGTTCCAGCACACCTTTTTAGCAGGATTGTGATATCTACTTATCATGAGAATGAGCAAGAATTTTGCTTTAAAATATCAAAAAAATTATTTGTTTTTATTATGATGTTTTAGATTCCATCACTGTATATCTCTATAGCATGAAGTATAGTTTTTCCAACACATGCATATAATATATGACATTCAAATCAAGGTATTACCATATACATTATTTTCAACAGAGAACTTTGCATCCTTTTTGCTGTTAAGCATTTCTTTCCTTTGCTCTTCTCACCTACCCACTGTCATCTAATTCCCTCCCTTACAGTCTTTGGTATCTACACTTACCCTCTCTATTATTATCTTGGCTTTCAAGATTTTCATGATAGTAATTTGAATAATTAGATATGCCTTGGAGAAATGATGAGGGCTGATGATTGTTAGATAAAATGAATATGCCTACTATAATTTAAGGATAAATAACTTTGCTACCTGGAATTTTATGCTCTATGATATAATGACAATTAAGTGCAGTCAGTCTTCCCAGGTTTTAGAGTCAGGACCACCCCAAAGAGATGTAGTAAGTTTAAGTTTCAGGTGAGATGGTGTTCTTACAACCTCATAGGCACAGAATAAGCACTGAGGGAGGCATACATTTAATCTAACGCATTCATGTAAATTCAACAATGCAATACTAAGCGTTTTCCATGTAAATCCCTACAGGAAAAGAAGGAGTCAAGATTTGTTTTATTAGATGGTGGGAAATGAGCCTTTCTGCTCTTGCCCATGGTATATAATATATATTAGTTAATGTAAAAGTAATTGATTCAAGTAAATATTTGCACTTCCTATCATTTCAGCCATTTTATGTTTTGCAAAAATTATATGTGCTAAAACAGAGATGAACTTCAAAAACATTACACTTATTAATAGAAGCTTTACACAAAAGACCACATGCTGTATAATTCTATTTATACGCAATGTCTAGGAAAGGCAAATTTGTAGAGATGGAAAGTATGTTAGTGGTCACCTTGAGAGAAAGAGAGAAGCAGAAAGTCAGATACCCCCAACAGTGTCCTCATGCCTTAATCTGCCCCTAGTCTTAGTTGACCCAGATCAGGGGCATATATGTGCCCACCTGGCATACTCAGAGAGGGCATGAAACTCAAACCCTTAGAATGCAGTTGCATTTACACTGCCATACACCTGATCCTTGAAGTGCCTTCTCTGATTTTACATTTTTGGTTGCAATATGTACTTAGAAGCTTGATATTTTGCTATTGCTAGTATTTAGAATGCTAGGGTCATAAGGAGATTCATGGCTGAATCACATTTTATTACCTCTCTTTAATATGAATATCTCTGAAGGACTTCTCTTTACTCCTCTTGGGCCTCATTTGTATTTATGGCCAAATAATCAGTTTTATATATAGATATTCTAAATAGTTAAGGCCACTAATTATCTCACTCTGGCTCTTTCTCCTACTATCAATATGATATGCTGAATTACATGTTCTGTCAACACCCGAAACTTGAAAAAAAATACTCTTGATTATTTTATTATTTCCAGTGATAGTTTGACTTTACTAGAATTTATCTTTCTTAATCATATCCATCATACTTAGTCACGCATCATCTACTACCAAATTTTACTCTGCATTATTATTTTGAGAGGATATTTCTTTTAAATTTCCATAAAATATGTTGATCCCAGCTCATTGTGAAATATTACCATGTAATCTCCCAGTTAGAGAAGATCTGGTGCTTCATAAGTCAAAGCCTTTGTCTTTCAGCCAATACAAAATTCATTAAAATACTCTCTTGGCATATACGAAACTCCCAATGAATTAGCTCCCTATAAAATTTATACTTACCTATTCTAAAGGCACAATAGGAGGAACAATAGGTTCAAAGGATTATTCAGCATTCAAATTTCACTTTTTATTCTCTGTGATACTCTATATATGACTCTGTGTACTATTTTCTGCCTCTTTTCAAAAAGATGTGAAACACTTAGGGGGCAGATTTGTGGGAGCTCTGGGAATCCAAATTTCAGTGGGAGTTGTTAACACCCCAGGGCTGCTTTTTTAGTATGACCAGGGAAGATGTTTACACTCAATGCATGGCCCTGTAATAGGCTGTGGTTCTCCCTAAGTGGTGACTTGATTAGAAGAGCCTTGAGAGTGCTGGTTGATTGACTGTTGTAGAGTAAGTGTAGACAGCTTTGACTTAGTGGGACTTTATTTCTATTTTATTACTCCCAAGCTGTCCACTATCTTCTAGCACCATTGTGGGTAATTTTTTAGAATACTCTCCAAACCTTTCTTCCTAGACCAATAGTTCTTTATTTCTTGATAGACTATAGACTCTCATTTACCTACTAGTTAAAATTCTGGGATTTTAAAAAGTTATTTATTTTATTTTATTTATGATTTTTTAAAATTTGCTATAGATGATGTGTGATCACCAGAGAGAGACAGAGGGAAAGAGGGAAAGTGAGAAAGCAAGCCACCAGTCCGGGACTGAAACTGTGATTGACTATGTGGGAATTCCAGAGCCTTAATAATCTTGTCACCTTCTGGCCCCCCAGTTCAGGGATTCTTGACATATTCCTTCCCTGTCTTATATTTTCCTTGTCTCAATGTATTTGTTTATGTAATTTATTAGTTTTACTTTTATTATTTATTTTATTTATTAGAGCCTATGACTTTAAGTCACTACTACTATTTCCTGTTTTTTTTCCTCTCCTAGTCTCATAATACGGAAGCCCAACACTTGAGGCTCTGCTCCAAGCAGGTCTGGACAAGAATACAGAGATTTCCTCTCCCCATGGTTTTCAGTCCAGGGCTTTGAGAGTATCTTTCCTCACTCATCACCTACTCATAAGACAGAAGCTCTACTCTGGACACGGCAGGCTGTGAATAATAGGGTCCCTCATCACCTCTGTCCTCCAGCTTGCTTGCAGAACCTTTATGCTCAGAAAAGGCAAGCCAGGATAGCCAGGTCTTGATTCCCCACTGTGCCCACCCATAGTGCAAAGACATCACTTTTGGAAAAGTCCCCAGCTCCTACGCACTGGTGCAGAGGTTCTGCCCAGAGCGAGAGGCATGTCATAAGGATGAAGATCCACAGCCTCACTTGAGAGATCTGTTTTTATTTGAAACAGAGCCTGAAGAATTCCATATCTATCTATGGATATTGACAAAAACAATGGAGATGTTTGTAGAGAACAGTTATGAAGATTCTCATAGCTCCAAGCTATTGGTATAAATAAGTCAAATAGAGCAAATAGAAACTTAACTCAAAGAATCAAGCAAGAAATAGGCATGCGCACCTGTGTGTGCACACACACACACATACACACACCCTATTGGGGTCACAGCCAATCCCGGGGCTAGGGAGTCTGCCGGCATCGACTGGCTGCACCCACTTAGGAACCAGAGAAAGGATAGAATACATACGAGAACATTCTCTAAGCCACATGTAAATCCATTAACAAAGGAAGGAAGCCTACCTGCAGAACCAAACATTGACTGTGATATATGCCTCACTGAATCCAAAGCAATACCTAAGTAGCCAAAACAAAACTAAAAGGCTTATTTTAATTTTTCTTAAAAATTGAGTTACAAAAATTCTAATGCTGTAGAGAATTGTGTGGAAACTCACATGTATGCACCTCTGAGAAGTGATTGGAGGAGGAACTTTCAGGGGTCCTTAAAGGCAGAGGTGGGCACAAAAACAAACTCCTTGAACTGTGAGAGCAGCCTCCAAGCCACCCACACATCTAATGTGTGTAACTGCTAAGGGGGCTTAAGCAAAACCAGTAAGTTTCTTGTGCTATCCTTGAAGTCTAGCTGGACTTTCAAAGACTGGCTCACCTTGCTTAACAGTAAGTCCTCTTAGTTATCTAAGCAGAGATTAGAAGTTGTATACTGCAGGGGAAATGGATTTCTTAGTTAGGTAAGCTAGGTGTTGCACATAGCAAAAAACAACAAAAATTTTAAGACAACTATTATAAATATATTCTACAAATTGAAGGAAACCATGCCTAAAGAATTAAAGGAATGGGTCACCCTGTGGCGTGGTGGTTAAGGTGGGTGGATCCTGCATGGCTACCACTTGATTTGAGTCCTGGACTATGAGACTTAAGAAACACACTGATCCATGTGTTTGCATGCCCAGAATCTCAATAGAGGGAGAAGTGGAGGAGAAGAGATTGTGGTGTGACCATTTCCCATGAAGGGTATTTTCTTGCTTTCCCTCTCTGTGTTTCTCTGGTGAGCATAGGCATCCTCTGGCAGAGATTTAAAAAAGAATTAAAAGAAGATATGAATACAGTATTTCAGCAAATAGAGAATATCAACAAAGGTAGAGAAATTATAAAAATATAACCAAATGGAAATTTTGAAGTTGAAAGTATAACTCATGTAAAGAAATCACTAGAGGAGCTCAGATTTGAACTGGCAGGAGAAAGAGAAGGGAACATGAAGATATACCTACAACGATTATGCGATCTCAACAGAGCAGGAAAAACTAAAGAGCCTCAGAGAATGTGGAACACCATCAGTGTGCCAATACATATATTATGGATAGGAAATTTTGATTTTTAGATTGGGTCATTAATCTAATAGCAATTTTATTAATTCAAATGGAAAAAATAGGACAAATAACATGTTTGGGAAAACAGGTAATTGATAAATTAATTACACTTTAGGCTCAAGATGCCTTCAATTAAAGCTGGGGAAGTTGTGTATGTGGCTCAGAAATGAGTAGAAGAAGGGGGAAGATAATACTGTCAAGAGTTCAGTACCTGCAGAAAGCACTGCCCCAAAGGCTGGATGAACAAAAGAGGAAATTGCGATGCCCAGCACCCATAATTGTTGACACAGTGCTGTCATTGCTGCTCTTGGAAACTCTGTTCTGCTCTAAGAATCTAGGATTTCATATACTTCAAGATGCATCTTGCTGATGTACCTAGGTTCCTTACCAGTATTTCTGTAATCCACAGGTGTCCTGCTTCTGCTGCTGCCAGAAACAGAAGCAGTGATATATAAGGCTTCTCCCTTTTTCCACCTTCTAGTATCATGTTTCCAATTGGTAGTCTTAATTGGTCAAATATCACAGGGATAAGTTTGCAAGAGAACTTTTAAAATGTATTTTCAAGGCTTATAGCTCTTTGCTATAGACAGGAGAGGATAGAACTCATATGAGGCTGAAAGTCAATGAACTTCCAGAGCATTCTCTTTTGGCTACTCAGTAGACCAACAGCCCCTTGTACTGTTATTTAAACTTCCAAAAGTTGACAAGAGCTTCAGTCTAAAAGATGCAGCTATACTGAAAACAGATTAAGATACTCCCTTTTCTCCTAATGAAAAGACATAAATCTTCATTGGTTATCTATTCAGTATAGTGTTGATACTTCTCAATCAGTCATAATCTCGCATGAATATAATATAGCGACTGAATTTTAAAGTAAAAAAAGTTTCGGAAAAAAAAAGAAAGAACAATAATAGATAATGCATACTTTGGTGTCAAGTACTTCATGACCACAAGACTTTATCATAAAAATCAAAAGAGAAAAAGTTGTACTATGTTGTATACAGTTGTATCTTGTTCTGATTTAAGTAATTAGTTTAAGATTAAAAGTATCTGATTAATTTAGACACATCAAAACCAGTGAGAGCAGTAATTACGTAAATGAAGCTTCAATAATAAAAAATGCAAAATTGTGAATGTTAAAAAAAACATAAAGTAACTATAATTTTTTTTAAAAAGGAAAAATAAAAGTACAAAAGCAACTGGAGGACTAGACAGTGGCACAACCACGTTGGGAGGTTTGGATTTGAGGCAACATACACAAGTACTCGGCACATGGTGTGTTTTTCAAGCTGCTGGGTCTGGGACTTGAGCTGCATAGTCAGCCACTAGCTATGTGGGATCTAGCTGCCTTAACTACCTTATCATCGGCTGGCTCTGTCTCTCATCGTGTTTGTCTCACTCATGGAATAAATAAACTTTTAAAAAAGGAACTCGAAATTTTTGAATAAATACCATTTAGAAGAAGTATTTTTAACTTATAAAATTGTTGTTTAACTAACAGTTTATGATAATATTCATGGCCACCTCCCTTATTATTATTATTACTATTTTTTAGTGAGAGATTTTTGCTATAGGATGTTTGCGCTCACCAGAGAGACAGACAGAGACAGAGAGACAGAAATTGAGAAATCACCCCCAAGGAAGGATGACCACACCACAATCCCTTCTCCTCCATTTGCCTCTCGGGATTTTGGGCATACACACACATGCACAGGTGTGAGTTTTAAGCTACCAGGTCTGGGACTCGAACTGCAGTTGACTAAGTGGTAATCCACTGAAGTAACCTTTAAGCCATCTGCTGCTCCCCATAACCACCTCACTTTACTGCTTATTGATTTCTTTTGTTTTCACCTAGATCTCCAATGACAGTGATTCTTTATTTGGTGGAATAAATCAAGTATTACTTTTTACTAGGTTATATACTTTTTAATTACTTTCGCTACTAGACATGTAAATACTGTGAGATAGTACAGCAAATCACTTGAGTTTCAAGAATTGTCTTCCTTAATCTATTGTATAACAACAATTTTATTAGGTTGTTGAGAAAGTCATCACATTTTTTATGCAAAAATGTATCATGATTTTCTAGACAACCCAATAGTACAATTGGAATAAACCATATTAGCTAATTTAAAAAACTTTAGTTTCTATTGAATCAGAAGCAAAAGGAGAGTCAGTGTTTTGGCAACTTTTTATTTTTAGATCAATAGAAAGATGATTTTCTTGTTGAAAAGATGTATTTATTGGGACCTATGATTTGTAAAGGAGGGAAACAAAAATGTATGGATGTTATTAAAATGTAGATAGAAAATATTTCTAGTTAGAACATTTTTAGTTAGAAAAGTATAGATTTTTGTAATTAGGTGTAGGATCTGATTTTGAATATAGTACTTATACAATAATTGCTATGGCAGCTTTGTTAAGTTTTCAAATGCTCAATTTTGTTTCTTATTGATAATATTTAACTTAGATTCTCTATTTTAATGGATGTAAAGATAGAACATTCATGAAAGTGCTTCATGTATGATTAGAACTCAATACATAATATTTAAACTATAATTTCCAGATAAACTTAGTTACAACATACACACACACACACACACACACACACACACATACACACAGATATGCATATACAGAAAAAGAAACAGGAAATTTTACTGCTTATATGCTTATATTGGAAAAGGTTATCATTTTTAAAAATAGGTTATGTTTTGCACAAAATCGTACACCTTAATGTCTTTGGATGAAAACAATGATGATGATGCTTTTGATGATTATAATATTTCAGTTAAAAGGTTGATCTGGAACTCTCATTCTTGATCATTTTCCTTAATGCTTTCTTCGTGTCTTTATTTCTGAATGTGTAAATGATTGGATTTAAAAGGGGAGTAAAAGTTGTGTAAAACACAGAGAGGATCTTATCAGTGGAGACACTGCTGAATTGCCACACATAGATAAAGATGCAAGGGCCAAAGAACAGAACCACCACTGTAATGTGTGCTGAGAGAGTAGACAAAGCCCTGGAAGACCTGCTGGAGGAGCGATTCTGGACAGTAATCAGGATGATGCTGTAGGAGATGAACAGAGGGATGAAACAAAGCAAAGAGAGCAGTCCACTGTCTGCAATGACTAACAGCTCCAAGATGTAAGTGTCAGTGCAGGCAAGTTTGATCACTCGAGGCAGATCACAGAAAAAACTATCCACAACATTGGGACCACAGAATGGCAAAGTAATTGTGGAAATCATTTGACTGGTTGTGTGCACAAAACCGGTGGCCCAGGAAAGTACAAGTCTGATGCAAATATGGTGGCTCATGATATTTTTGTAACGGAGGGGTTTGCAGATGGCAACGTATCTATCAATTGCCACGGCTACAAGCAACATCATCTCACTTCCACCTAAAAGGTGAAGGAAAAACATCTGGGTCATGCAGCCTTCATAGGAGATGATCTTATATTTACTAACTAAGTCGTAGATCATCTTAGGAGTAGCAAAGGAAGCCAGAGACATATCAATAAAGGACTGATTGGCCAGCAGGAAGTACATGGGAGAGTGCAATTGAGGGTCCAATTTCACCACAAAGATAATGATGAGGTTCCCTAATACAATGAATATGTAGATAATGGAAAAAAAATAAGAAAAAGAAAATGTGTAATTCAGGAGACTCTGTGAGTCCCAATAAAATAAACTCAGACACCATGGAATGATTTCCTTTTCCCATCTCTTTAACTGTTGGAATACATTACCTAAAATAAAACCAAAATAGATTCAATTCTGTGAGATGACATTGAGAGATGAAATACATATTCAGTTAATTCTGCTTTCTAAAATCCACTGAAATGTGCAATAAAAAAGATACTAGGAGCCAGTTGGTGACAGCTATTAGATCTAAGAAGAAAACAATGAGAACTGAAATAAACAGAAAAATGAAAAAAAAGCATGAAATGGCTTACATATGACTAAAGATCGAATTAGTAAATAATAAATCCAAAGTAGTTTTTAAACACTTTGAAATGTTTTAAAAATTCAGATAAGTACAAGAATAATATAGAGCATCATATTATTATTCATAGCATAGTTGTTACATTGCTGGACTCCCAAATGGACAACTGTGGTTCAAGTACAAGACCCTGTGGCTTGAAAATTACGCCCAGCACATGAGTGCACATGCTCAAGATCCTGGGAGGAGAATAGAAGAGGAGGGATTGGGCATGGACATCACCCCTGGGAGTGATTTCTCACTTTCCCTCTCACCGTCTCTGTCACTCTCTCTCTGGTGAGCACATGTACCCTAAAGCAAAAACCTCTTAAAAATTATTCAGAATTAATAAATACTAGTATTTTTATCATTTTGCTTCACAATTTTTAAGTAGGACTAAAATAAAAACCTGTAAAAGTAAAGTTCATTTGTTATTTTACTATACATTGTTTTATAAAAAAACATAATTGTATATATTCTATAAAAATAATATTCTGGGAATAAACATTGTATGTTAGCTGATCAATGGCTATTATAAAAATTTGGCACTGGTATATACATATAAGGCCACCTCCATTGCGCAGGGTTAATGAGCTACTTGGTAAAAGCTGGATCTCTCACACAGTGACTGTGATTAGAATCCTCAACATGAGTACCTGAAATAGACAGGGCACATGAACAATAGCCCAAGATCCAATAGGCTGGAGGACTGAAGGAAGGGGAGCAAGACGTGACCAAACACTACGGAGAGTGTTTGTCTCTCTCATGAATAAAGAAAAACATTTTTAAATTAAAAAAATAGGGACCAGCAGTAGGCGTAATGGCTATGTCGTTGGACTCCAATGTGGTTGACCGTGGTTCAAATCCCAGACCCAGTGGCTTAAACTCACACCGGGCATGTGTGCATGCATGTCCAAAATCCTGAGAGGAGAATGGAGGAGAAGGGATTGCGGCGTGGCCATCTCCCTAGGGGGTGATTTCTTGCTTTCTGTCTCTGTCTCTTTCTGTCTTTCTGGTGAGGGCACACACCCTATAGCAAAAAACCTCTCCTCCGCAAAAAAAAAAAATAATAAAATAAAAATAATTTTAAATTTTGAGAACTTTTTCTTTCTTCCTTCCTTTCTTTCCTTCTCTTTTTCTTTATTTCTTTTTTACCAAAAGTTGCCAGAAATCTCTCAGAGAGAAAGAAAGAGAAGAGGGAGAGGAAGAGAGAGAGGGACCTTCTAACAAGGCATGGTCATTTCACAATCCTTTTTCTCCCATTCCTCTGTTCTGTCAGAATTTTGAGCACACATTCACATGTGCCTGATGTGTGTGTGTGTGTGTGTGTGTGTGTGTGTGTGTGTCTTTTTCTTTCTTTCTTCCTTCCTTCCTTC